>CM048849.1:2573012-3773012 GCA_026545225.1 Cornus controversa
TGGGATGTGAGATCCTGGACTTGACATTGGATTCCAGTGGGTTGTAGTCTATGAGACTGGGCGGGATCATGTGGCTTGCTGCGGCAAGTACACCGTTTATGTGGTTTGTATCGGCGAATGCACTATCATGTGCCTTGCTGGTGAGTGCGCTTGTGATGTGCACTGGATTGATGTGGTTTGTGTTGCGATGAGGCCCAGGATATTGGACTAAGCCCGGGAATGATATGCTAGAGATTGAAAGTCATGAGTGATAATAAAAGAATGACTTTGAGTACTGATGATCCCGGATTATAGGGGAAGTATCACTGTGAGTGATGGGAATGATTAGTCGAAGGTGTTGCCTTAGACTAGAGATGGAGATGGACTGGGTAGGTCTTGAGGTAGAGATTGTGGACTCTAGGAAGCAAGTGCTCCAGAGGATTTCGTGAGAGAACCGTACATGGGCTTAGGAGTCACTCAGCCATGTCACGGAAAGGGTTATATTGCCTTACGGCAGTCGAGATGCACTGTTGTGCAAGACTTGAGAGTTATGAGTTAGGTGTTGCAAGTGTAACGCCTGGGGTATGTGGAAAGGGAAAGTGACGATCATTGGCGAGAATGACGTCTGGTAAGGATTGGTTTTGGAGAAACCATGACTATGCTAATTTCGAGGACGAAATTCCTTGAAGGAGGGGAGGTTGTAAGGACCGGGGTTATTTTGACCGGTTCCGGGCGATTTTGGACCGGATCAAATTTTTTTCGGATTAAATAAATTCCGGAAAGGGCGTGGATATATTTCTAGACAAGTGGAAGGTGAGTATATGTATATATATACATATACATAGTATCCATATTTATATTTAATTATAAATGTATGGGGGGCCTTATGCAATTATGGAGAAATAGTGGTGCACATTCGTAATTTTGTGCATGTGGAGGGGCAAGAGTATGTGTATGTATAATTAGATGCCCATGTGATAAAAATATACATATATGTATATTGTATGTATTTTGTATATAATACATGTGGCTGGGAAAGAAAGAAAAGGGAAAAGGAAAAAGAAAAGAAAAGAAAAGAAGAGAGAGGAACCGAGATCGGGGAGAGAGAGAGAGGCCGAGATCGGGAGAGGAGAAGGACTTCGGCCGGTCGTCGGCAACGGGGGTGACCGGCGGTGGTTGCTGGTGAGCCCGATCGGCTGGGTCGCAGGTGGGTCTTGCGGGGGACTCGGTTCACAGGGGCGGTTTCAGCTGAGTCCGCTGGTTCGGCCGGAAGTGAGATCGGCTGGCAGTGCTCACGGCGGGGCTTCGCCCAGGCGACGACAACGGCGACGGCGACGGCAGAGGCTTCGGATGGGGCTGGGTTTGGTCCAATCTGGGGGTTGAGCTCGGCTGGAGCGGCTGTTCGCAACGGCTGGGGTTTGTTTGGCCGAGGGGTGTGGATCTCACGGCTGTGGTTTCGGGTGGCTTGGGCATGGCTACTATGGCCGTGTATGGTGGTGCTCGAAGGTGAAGTGGCTCGGTTGAGGTGGTTAATGGGTCCGGGTCGTTGTGCTCGGGTGGGTTCTTCTATGTGGGTTCAATTTCAAGGTTTTCATGGCGGATTGGGTCCGACTATGGGTCTTCACCGAAGTGGTGGGTGATGGTGGTTTCGGCCACGGAGATGGGTTTTCACGGTTGTTTGGGCAGCTTGTTGGGGTGGTTTGGCTTGGCCGTGAGGTGGCCGGGAATGGTTTGCTTGTGTGGATCTCCGAATGAGTTCTCACGACTGTTCGGACAGCCCACTTTGGTGACTCCAGGCTTGATAGTCGGACTATGGTAGGCCATGGTTGTGTCGAGGATGGTGAGCGCCGGTAGGGGTGGTGCTTGGTGGCTGGACAATGGTTGTTTTGGCTTGTTTGGCAGCAAGGTAATGGCTCGGTTAGGGGCTGTTTTAGCTCGGGTTTGTAGAGCTTATTGTGGCTGATTTGTGGGCTCTCTTTGATTCGGTTGAGCTGAGCTTGGATTCATGTTGTTGGCTAGTAGTGGTTTCGGGTGGTGCCGAAACTTGTGGGTTTAGTTTGGGCAGCCGTAGCAGTCAAAGGTTGCGGTTGTTTGGGCCAAGAATGACGGCCTCGTGGTCTTGGACTCTCACAGATGGTGGACTTCGACATAGGACCGGGTCGAGCATGGAAATAGGCCGCTTTGCAAGCGCGGACTTGGCGAAAGCGGGACCTAAGGCAAGTTGATTCTTGCCTCTACCTCTTACGTACTTTTTATTTACGTTGAGAAATTTACATATGTTATTAATTTAATCATATGTGGTATGTGTCTATACATATATATATAGGTGCTTATATATATGTGGGTATAGGTGGATGTTGTGCATACATGGGATATGAGAGGATGTATATATGCGTGTGTATATATATATATATATGCGTGGGTTTGGGAAGCGATAACATGTTAGATTAATCGCCTGATTGCATTGTGATATGCATGTATGTATAGATTAAAGTCTATGTAAAGCATGCTAAATAATATCTGTTTAGCTCTGTATTGTCTTGTATGCATATGTGGTTCTTATGCATGGTGTTCAGGATGTATATATATATGTATGTGATTATATATATATATATATATATATATATGGTTGCAGTGGTAGAAATGCATGCTAAGTTGAATATAACTTTTAGCGAGCATTTGAAAAGCATGAAATGTGCTAACTGTTTTATATGTTCTTGATACATACGTGGGTGACGTAATATACATATGTGTGTATATGTGTTGTGATTGGAATGCATGTTACCTTCATGTAGTGGATACATGCATTGAATGAGAGCATGACTGTATTTATGCTAGCGTAAGTGCATATGTGATTTATATGCATGATTTGGCATGTACGTGGTTACATGTAGGGTTACGTGAATAAAATGCATGCTATCTATTTATAGAAAATGTATGCATTGGTTATAGCATGATAAAAATATGCTAAGTGGGAATTGTTTGCATATGTGAGGTGCTATGCAGGTTTTGAACATATATGTGCTATATGTGTTAGAATGTGGTGAAAAGCATGCTAAGTACTTCTTTTTAGTATTCATAAGCATGGGTTGAAGCATGAATGTACTATGCTGTATATATATATGCATCTATATTGCATGTATAGGAGGGAAATGACACATACGTGGTTATATGTGGGTTTGTGTAGAGAGAAATGCATGCTATGTACTTATATACTAGCTAGTGCATTGGGATAGCATAAAATAGAATGCTTGGTCACGTATGCATCCATATTGCATATAGGGGAGGTTGCGGGAAAACTAACGCAAAAAGAGGTGCACGGGACTTCGGAGTGGTCCAACCGTGTCACGAGAAGTGGTATAATCATCCACTACGTATGGCCCTCGGAGTGGACCCGCCATACGAGGGCTTTATGCCTAGAATCGGAGTATGTCCAACATTTGTGAGCTTCGGAGTTGCCCCCTCACGATTATGCAAGCCAATATATTGCCATCGGAGTGTGTCCAATGAATGTGAGCCTCGGAGCTGTCCCCTCACATAACGGCAATCCTATACATTGCCAGAGTAGGATGACCTTTCGGAGTGGTCCAGGTCATAGGTTGGTTATCGGAATTGTCCTAGGTCACATGATCTTCGGAGCGGCCCAATCATGTGGGGTATCGGGTGAGGACCGAGAGTGAGAGTATGTGTAAGCTTAGATGCTTGTCTTATGTATCGGATTATGACCGTGGGAGGTGAAAATACCTTTATGCTTATGTGTTTATCTGTTAAGCATGTTTTCCTGTTTAAATGCATCTTTATTGCATTTGTGATGTGCTACTTGACGAGTAGGAGATGTGGTAGTTGATTTACATCGGTTATGTAAATGTGTTGACATATGTGTTCTATATACATATTGATGCCTGATGTTTACTGCTTTCAAGCATGTTGAAAATGATTTCTAAAATCATGTATAGTGGATTTTGTATGTTCACATGTGCTAGAGTAGCTATATACATCATTGGTTTATGCATGCTAGGTGGGGCATGGTCTTAAATATTGTGATATATTTAAGTGCATGTATATTTTTGAGAATATGTGAGAATCGACCTGCTGCAGCGGTGATAGTATGGTTCTACATACCTTGTTGGGCCTTTGAGCTCACCCCCTCCCAGGTTTTGCAGGTATTGCCGGTTTTGGAGTTAGTTAGGGGACTGACAGCACCGGTTGCAGAGGTAGTACCTAGATTCCTTAGAATCTAGTGTATATCCAGGATAGTGGATAGATAGATGCTTGACATTTGGATTAAATGTATAAAGCGATTTATATTGATTCAGTTCCTTCAATTGTATTTATTCATGTGATGTATGTATTTAATACGGATATTCAAGGACTGAGGCATGTATATTTATAATTGTTTATGCATGTTGTAAAAATATTGGGGGGACACGGGCCCAGAAGTGTCCATATTTATTGTTAGATATAAATGCTTGGGGGACACGTGCCCAGAAGTGTCCATATGGATTGTAAAGCAGGTGTAATATGCCAGGAGCTGATTATTTAGAATGGGTCATGCCCGATTTTCGTAAAAATAATAAGGAATCGAATTGTATGATCAGGTGGAGGTTATGTCGTGAGGGTGATCTCACGGGGTTCACACCTCGGTTTCCGGGCCTCGGAAATCGGGGCGTGACAGGATGGTATCAGAGCTCTAGGTTAGAAAACCTAGGGACGACGGGTGATGGACATATCATGTGTATGGTTGAGAAGGCTGGATTATGTACCTAATAGCAGAATGCTATGAGAGCACTAGGTTGGTATACCTAGGGGTGATGGGTAATGATTGAGGATTTGAGGAACTCTGGATTGCTTTTAAAGCATTAGGTTTGAAAACCTAGGGTATCAATGTTGTAGGTTCGAATACCTATGGACGAATGGTCAAGTCACGTGTTGATTTGGAGATAGGCAATGGTTGATAGTTGTCTAGACAGTAGGTTTGAATACCTATGGACGGTAGTGGAATGACTTGCTCGGTTTGAGCAATCCTAATGAAAGAACAAAGTGTTGGTATGAAATTGAGTTCAGTTGGTAAAACTCCCAGAATTGGTTGAGTTTAGACCTTTGGATTTGGTGATCAAGTCTCATTAGTGAGCAATGAAGAGATACCGCAAGGAAGTTTGCGAGTGCTTAAGTCCTTAGAAATACCTAGGGGCTTATGATGTGTTGTCGGTAAGTGTATTGCCGAGGTTGGCAATTGGGATTGAGATGGGATACAAGGAAGGCATATTGCCGGAGTTGGGCTAACTGGGAAAAGTGGCCTGGCCAGACATTTTTCTTGGATTAGTGCTTCTCTTACAATACGTCGGCTCTTGTGGATGTTGGGTTGTTTCGTCTGGATGACGACGGATAAAGAATTCCCAATAGTAGGGATATGTCACTGAAAGTGGTTAGTATTAATAGTCAAGGTTGCTACCTTAGACTATAGAGGCAGATAGATTGGTAGGTGTTTACCAATGAGTATAGAGGATGAGAGTAGGTTGGTCTGAACCACTCTAGATTTTGTGATTCTAGTATGTGTGTATACTAGGGAGACTGGGCCGTGTTTTACACGCTTGCTCAGGCAGAGGAGGTACCAGGACCGTGTATGGTCAGGGGTATTTTCCTAGTATTAGCCCGAGGGCTAGGTTATCGATTTGATGCATCATATTTCATATCATGCGTGGTACGTGTTTATGTGATTAGCATGTTGTATGTTATATGCTATGTGGTATATATGATTCATGTGACTGTGCATTACCTTTTTGGTGTTGCATTTTGTGTCACATGGTTAGTAGTGACATGTAGTCACCTAGGAGTTTTGGTTTTGAGGATTGGTAAACCTGGGTAGAGGTTTGAAAATCGAGTGGACTGTGATGTTGAAATAGACAGGTAGTGATATACTTTGAAAGTATGAGTCTGGAATTGTGGAGAAAGGTACGGTTTACCTTGTAGTTTCCCAAACCAAGAGTTTGGTGATTTAGATTTGTGTTGTAATCATTGCAATAGTGATGCATGGTAGGAATTGTGGGGTCCTAGACGAAGCAGTCAGGATCTTGGAGTCTCAAAGGAGATGCTGGAAAGGAATGGATAAATACCCGGGAAGCCGGAAACGTCCGTTAGGATTAATGGACGAGTAAGTAAATTGGATTCATTCCTTAGGAAATGAGATTTGTGAAGTTAAGGGCATGTAAAACCCTAATCTTGGCACTAAATGCCAATGGAACGTAGTCCACAAAAATGGACGGGACTGGATGAATTGTTTTGACAAGTGCACCCCTTATGTGCCTTGACCTCAGTGGTGTACTGTGATATGCGCATGATTGATGCAGTTGGATCATAGTGTGGATATGATGTTAAGAGAAGGATGGGTTGATAGTGGACGAGGATCCTGACATATAGTATCTGAAGTGAGGATAATTTCTTACCGTGAAGGGGAGAGGTGGATGCAGTGGACGTGTAGACGTAGTGGGCTGCGGCCACTGTATGGCTGCTGTTTGGCTATTGTAGGTGACCTCAAACTTTCATTGGTAAGGGTTGTCTAAGGTGAAGTGCTAATATGAAAGGGATTCTCTCTAACTATCAACTGGTTCCTTGGTGTGAAAGATGAGAATGGGAAATAGATCTCCTCTTGAATAATGAGATTGTGAAATCAGTGGGATGTGAGATCCTGGACTTGACATTGGATTCCAGTGGGTTGTAGTCTATGAGACTGGGCGGGATCATGTGGCTTGCTGCGGCAAGTACACCGTTTATGTGGTTTGTATCGGCGAATGCACTATCATGTGCCTTGCTGGTGAGTGCGCTTGTGATGTGCACTGGATTGATGTGGTTTGTGTTGCGATGAGGCCCAGGATATTGGACTAAGCCCGGGAATGATATGCTAGAGATTGAAAGTCATGAGTGATAATAAAAGAATGACTTTGAGTATTGATGATCCCGAATTATAGGGGAAGTATCACTGTGAGTGATGGGAATGATTAGTCGAAGGTGTTGCCTTAGACTAGAGATGGAGATGGACTGGGTAGGTCTTGAGGTAGAGATTGTGGACTCTAGGAAGCAAGTGCTTCAGAGGATTTCGTGAGAGAACCGTACATGGGCTTAGGAGTCACTCAGCCATGTTACGGAAAGGGTTATATTGCCTTACGGCAGTCGAGATGCACTGTTGTGCAAGACTTGAGAGTTATGAGTTAGGTGTTGCAAGTGTAACGCCTAGGGTATGTGGAAAGGGAAAGTGACGATCATTGGCGAGAATGACGTCTGGTAAGGATTGGTTTTGGAGAAACCATGACTATGCTAATTTCGAGGACGAAATTCCTTGAAGGAGGGGAGGTTGTAAGGACCGGGGTTATTTTGACCGGTTCCGGGCGATTTTGGACCGGATCAAAAATTTTTTTTCGGATTAAATAAATTCCGGAAAGGGCGTGGATATATTTCTAGACAAGTGGAAGGTGAGTATATGTATATATATATATATATATATATACATAGTATCCATATTTATATTTAATTATAAATGTATGGGGGGCCTTATGCAATTATGGAGAAATAGTGGTGCACATTCGTAATTTTGTGCATGTGGAGGGGCAAGAGTATGTGTATGTATAATTAGATGCCCATGTGATAAAAATATACATATATGTATATTGTATGTATATTGTATGTATTTTGTATATAATACATGTGGCTGGGAAAGAAAGAAAAGAGAAAAGGAAAAAGAAAAGAAAAGAAAAGAAGAGAGAGGAACCGAGATCGGGGAGAGAGAGAGAGGCCGAGATCGGGAGAGGAGAAGGACTTCGGCCGGTCGTCGGCAACGGGGGTGACCGGCGGTGGTTGCTGGTGAGCCCGATCGGCTGGGTCGCAGGTGGGTCTTGCGGGGGACTCGGTTCACAGGGGCGGTTTCAGCTGAGTCCGCTGGTTCGGCCGGAAGTGAGATCGGCTGGCAGTGCTCACGGCGGGGCTTCGCCCAGGCGACGACAACGGCGACGGCGACGGCAGAGGCTTCGGATGGGGCTGGGTTTGGTCCAATCTGGGGGTTGAGCTCGGCTGGAGCGGCTGTTCGCAACGGCTGGGGTTTGTTTGGCCGAGGGGTGTGGATCTCACGGCTGTGGTTTCGGGTGGCTTGGGCATGGCTACTATGGCCGTGTATGGTGGTGCTCGAAGGTGAAGTGGCTCGGTTGAGGTGGTTAATGGGTCCGGGTTGTTGTGCTCGGGTGGGTTCTTCTATGTGGGTTCAATTTCAAGGTTTTCATGGCGGATTGGGTCCGACTATGGGTCTTCACCGAAGTGGTGGGTGATGGTGGTTTCGGCCACGGAGATGGGTTTTCACGGTTGTTTGGGCAGCTTGTTGGGGTGGTTTGGCTTGGCCGTGAGGTGGCCGGGAATGGTTTGCTTGTGTGGATCTCCGAATGAGTTCTCACGACTGTTCGGACAGCCCACTTTGGTGACTCCGGGCTTGATAGTCGGACTATGGTAGGCCATGGTTGTGTCGAGGATGGTGAGCGCCGGTAGGGGTGGTGCTTGGTGGCTGGACAATGGTTGTTTTGGCTTGTTTGGCAGCAAGGTAATGGCTCGGTTAGGGGCTGTTTTAGCTCGGGTTTGTAGAGCTTATTGTGGCTGATTTGTGGGCTCTCTTTGGTTCGGTTGAGCTGAGCTTGGATTCATGTTGTTGGCTAGTAGTGGTTTCGGGTGGTGCCGAAACTTGTGGGTTTAGTTTGGGCAGCCGTAGCGGTCAAAGGTTGCGGTTGTTTGGGCCAAGAATGACGGCCTCGTGGTCTTGGACTCTCACAGATGGTGGACTTCGACATAGGACCGGGTCGAGCATGGAAATAGGCCGCTTTGCAAGCGCGGACTTGGCGAAAGCGGGACCTAAGGCAAGTTGATTCTTGCCTCTACCTCTTACGTACTTTTTATTTACGTTGAGAAATTTACATATGTTATTAATTTAATCATATGTGGTATGTGTCTATACATATATATATAGGTGCTTATATATATGTGGGTATAGGTGGATGTTGTGCATACATGGGATATGAGAGGATGTATATATGCGTGTGTATATATATATATATATGCGTGGGTTTGGGAAGCGATAACATGTTAGATTAATCGCCTGATTGCATTGTGATATGCATGTATGTATAGATTAAAGTCTATGTAAAGCATGCTAAATAATATCTGTTTAGCTCTGTATTGTCTTGTATGCATATGTGGTTCTTATGCATGGTGTTCAGGATGTATATATATATGTATGTGATTATATATATATATATATATATATATATGGTTGCAGTGGTAGAAATGCATGCTAAGTTGAATATAACTTTTAGCGAGCATTTGAAAAGCATGAAATGTGCTAACTGTTTTATATGTTCTTGATACATACGTGGGTGACGTAATATACATATGTGTGTATATGTGTTGTGATTGGAATGCATGTTACCTTCATGTAGTGGATACATGCATTGAATGAGAGCATGACTGTATTTATGCTAGCGTAAGTGCATATGTGATTTATATGCATGATTTGGCATGTACGTGGTTACATGTAGGGTTACGTGAATAAAATGCATGCTATCTATTTATAGAAAATGTATGCATTGGTTATAGCATGATAAAAATATGCTAAGTGGGAATTGTTTGCATATGTGAGGTGCTATGCAGGTTTTGAACATATATGTGCTATATGTGTTAGAATGTGGTGAAAAGCATGCTAAGTACTTCTTTTTAGTATTCATAAGCATGGGTTGAAGCATGAATGTACTATGCTGTATATATATATGCATCTATATTGCATGTATAGGAGGGAAATGACACATACGTGGTTATATGTGGGTTTGTGTAGAGAGAAATGCATGCTATGTACTTATATACTAGCTAGTGCATTGGGATAGCATAAAATAGAATGCTTGGTCACGTATGCATCCATATTGCATATAGGGGAGGTTGCGGGAAAACTAACGCAAAAAGAGGTGCACGGGACTTCGGAGTGGTCCAACCGTGTCACGAGAAGTGGTATAATCATCCACTACGTATGGCCCTCGGAGTGGACCCGCCATACGAGGGCTTTATGCCTAGAATCGGAGTATGTCCAATATTTGTGAGCTTCGGAGTTGCCCCCTCACGATTATGCAAGCCAATATATTGCCATCGGAGTGTGTCCAATGAATGTGAGCCTCGGAGCTGTCCCCTCACATAACGGCAATCCTATACATTGCCAGAGTAGGATGACCTTTCGGAGTGGTCCAGGTCATAGGTTGGTTATCGGAATTGTCCTAGGTCACATGATCTTCGGAGCGGCCCAATCATGTGGGGTATCGGGTGAGGACCGAGAGTGAGAGTATGTGTAAGCTTAGATGCTTGTCTTATGTATCGGATTATGACCGTGGGAGGTGAAAATACCTTTATGCTTATGTGTTTATCTGTTAAGCATGTTTTCCTGTTTAAATGCATCTTTATTGCATTTGTGATGTGCTACTTGACGAGTAGGAGATGTGGTAGTTGATTTACATCGGTTATGTAAATGTGTTGACATATGTGTTCTATATACATATTGATGCCTGATGTTTACTGCTTTCAAGCATGTTGAAAATGATTTCTAAAATCATGTATAGTGGATTTTGTATGTTCACATGTGCTAGAGTAGCTATATACATCATTGGTTTATGCATGCTAGGTGGGGCATGGTCTTAAATATTGTGATATATTTAAGTGCATGTATATTTTTGAGAATATGTGAGAATCGACCTGCTGCAGCGGTGATAGTATGGTTCTACATACCTTGTTGGGCCTTTGAGCTCACCCCCTCCCAGGTTTTGCAGGTATTGCCGGTTTTGGAGTTAGTTAGGGGACTGACAGCACCGGTTGCAGAGGTAGTACCTAGATTCCTTAGAATCTAGTGTATATCCAGGATAGTGGATAGATAGATGCTTGACATTTGGATTAAATGTATAAAGCGATTTATATTGATTCAGTTCCTTCAATTGTATTTATTCATGTGATGTATGTATTTAATACGGATATTCAAGGACTGAGGCATGTATATTTATAATTGTTTATGCATGTTGTAGAAATATTGGGGGGACACGGGCCCAGAAGTGTCCATATTTATTGTTAGATATAAATGCTGGGGGGACACGTGCCCAGAAGTGTCCATATGGATTGTAAAGCAGGTGTAATATGCCAGGAGCTGATTATTTAGAATGGGTCATGCCCGATTTTCGTAAAAATAATAGGGAATCGAATTGTATGATCAGGTGGAGGTTATGTCGTGAGGGTGATCTCACGGGGTTCACACCTCGGTTTCTGGGCCTCGGAAATCGGGGCGTGACACTAGATGTCCCAAAAAAAACAACAAGCATGTCAATCCAAACTTCATCCTGTTTTACTTGATTTGTTCTTATTCGAAAAGAGCAAGTCCTTGCAGAAATCGTGCAAGATCACAACTGTATAGTGCTTTGTTCCAAATTCGACCGTCTGGACGTTTAAAAGAAATAATTAGCATGCTATCAACAATTTTAAAGTAGTTTTGTTTGAGTTGTTTTGATTCAAAATCCCCATTCCTAGAGAAATCGTGCCACAATCAGAATTGTACGTTGTGTTTTGCCAAATTAGACCGTCAAGACGACCCAAAAGAAATGATGACCACATTGATCTGATCTTCATCCTATTTTGTTTGAGTCGTTCTGATTTGAAAAAAGCAAGTCCTTGCAGAAATCGTGCAAGATCATAACTGTTATGTGCTTTATGCGAAATTCAACCATCTGGACATCTGATAGAAACAATTAGCATGCTATCAACTATTTAAAACTAGGCTTGTTTGAGCTATATTTACTTGAAAAGCCCTATTCCTGGAGAAATCGGGCCACAATCAGAATCGTACAATGTTTTTTGCCAAATTAAGTCAACACATCCAAAAGAAATGACGAGCATGTCGATCCCATCTTCATCCAATCTTGTTTGTGTCATTCTGAATCGAAAGGAACAATTCCATGTAAAACTCAGGCATTATCACAACTGTATGGTGCTTTGTGCCAGAATCGATCATCTGGATATCCAAAAGGAATGAGAATGGCAACAGTAATTTTGAACTAGTTTTATTTGAGTTGTTTTGATTCAAAAAGTCTCATTCCTAGTGAAATCGTGCCTTACTCAGAACTATACGTTGCTTTATGCCAAATTCGACCGTCAAGATGTCTTGAATCGAAAAGAGCAATTTCATGCAAAAATTATGAATGATCACAACCGTATGGTGGTTTGCGCCAAATTTGACCGTCTAGACATTTGAAAGACATAAATTGGATGCTTTCAATGATTTTAAACTACTTTTGTTCGAGTTCTTTTGATTCAAAAAGCCCCATTCCTAGAGACGTCATGTCGTGCCATAATCAACATCGAACGTTGGTTTTTGCCAAATCGGACCACCCAGACTCCCAGAAGAAATGATGACTCATCCCGTTTTGTTTGAGTCGTTCTGATTTGAAAAGAGCAAGTCTTTGTAGAAATCGTGCAAGATTACAACTATAATGTGCTTTGTGCGAAATTCAACCATCTGGACGTCTGATAGAAACAATTAGCATGCTATTAACGATTTAAAACTAGGCTTATCCGAGCTATATTTATTTGAAAAGACCCATTCTTGGAGAAATCGCACCACAATCAGAATCGTACAATGCTTTTTGCCAAATTAAGTCAACACATCCAAAAGAAATGACGAGCATGTCGATCCCATCTTCATCCAATCTTGTTTGTGTCGTTCTGAATCGAAAGGAACAATTCTTGTAAAACTCAGGCATGATCACAACTGTATGGTGCTTTGTGCCAGAATCGATCATCTGGACGTCCAAAAGGAATGAGAATGGCAACAGCGATTTTGAACTAGTTTTGTTTGAGTTATTTTGATTCGAAAAGTCTCATTCCTAGTGAAATCGTGCCTTACTCAGAACTATACATTACTTTATGCCAAATTCGACCGTCAAGACGTCCTAAATCGAAAAGAGCAACTTCATGCAGAAATTATGAATGATCACAACCGTATGGTGGTTTGTGCCAAATTTGACCGTCTAGACATCTAAAAGACACAATTGGCATGCTTTCAACGATTTTAAACTAGTTTTATCCGAGTTGTTTTGATTCGAAAAGCCTCATTCCTAGAGAAGTCGTGCCACAATCAACATCGAACGTTGGTTTTTGCCAAATCGGACCGCCCAGACTTCCAGAAGAAATGATGACTCATCCTGTTTTGTTTGAGTCGTTTTGATTTGAAAAGTGCAAGTCCTTGCAGAAATCGTGCAAGATCACAACTGTAATGTGCTTTGTGAGAAATTCAACCATCTGGACGTCTGATAGAAACAATTAGCATGCTATTAACGATTTAAAACTAGGCTTGTCTGAGCTATATTTATTTGAAAAGCCCCATTCCTGGAGAAATTGCGCCACAATCAAAATTGTACAATGCTTTTTACCAAATTACGTCAGCACATCCAAAAGAAACGACGAGCATGTCGATCCGATCTTCATCCAATCTTGTTTGTGTCGTTCTAAATTGGAAGGAACAATTCCTTGCAAAAAGCAGGCATGATCACAACTGTATGGTGCTTTGTGCAAGAATCGATCATCTGGACGTCCAAAAGGAATGAGAATGGCAACGATTTTGAACTAGTTTTGTTTGAGTTGTTTTGATTCGAAAAGTCCCATTCCTAGTGAAATCGTGACTTACTCAGAACTATACGTTGCTTTATGCCAAATTCGACCGTCAAGATGTCTTGAATCGAAAAGAGCAATTTCATGCAGAAATTATGAATGATCACAACCGTATGGTGGTTTGTGCCAAATTTGACCATCTAGACATCTAAGAGACACAATTGCAATGTTATCAATGATTTTAAACTAGTTTTGTTCGAGTTGTTTTGATTCGAAAAGCCTCATTCCTAGAAAAGTCGTGCCATAATCAACATCGAACGTTAGTTTTTGCCAAATTGGACCGCCCAGACTTCCAAAAGAAATGACAACTCATCCTGTTTTGTTTGAGTCGTTCTGATTTGAAAAGAGCAAGTCCTTGCAGAAATCACGCAAGATTACAACTATAATGTGCTTTGTGCGAAATTCAACCATCTGGACGTCTGATAGAAACAATTAGCATGCTATTAACGATTTAAAACTAGGCTTGTCCGAGCTATATTTATTTGAAAAGAAGCATTCCAGAAGAAATCGCGCCATAATCAGAATCGTACAATGTTTTTTGCCAAATAAAGTCAACACATCCAAAAGAAATGACGAGCATGTTGATCCGATCTTCATCCAATCTTGTTTGGGTCGTTCTAAATCGAAAGGAACAATTCCTTGTAAAACTCAGGCATGATCACAACTGAATGGCGCTTTGTGCCAGAATCGATCATCTGGACGTCCAAAAGGAATGAGAATCGCAACAGCGATTTTGAACTAGTTTTGTTTGAGTTGTTTTGATTCGAAAAGTCCCATTCCTAGTGAAATCGTGACTTACTCAGAACTATACGTTGCTTTATGCCAAATTCGACCGTCAAGACGTCTTGAATCGAAAAGAGCAATTTCATGCAGAAATTATGAATGATCACAACCATATGGTGGTTTGTGCCAAATTTGACCATCTAGACATCTAAGAGACACAATTGCAATGTTATCAATGATTTTAAACTAGTTTTGTTCGAGTTGTTTTGATTCGAAAAGCCTCATTCCTAGAATAGTCGTGCCATAATCAACATCGAACGTTGGTTTTTGCCAAATTGGACCGCCCAGACTTCCAAAAGAAATGACAACTCATCCTGTTTTGTTTGAGTCGTTCTGATTTGAAAAGAGCAAGTCCTTGCAGAAATCGTGCAAGATTACAACTATAATGTGCTTTGTGCGAAATTCAACCATCTGGACGTCTGATAGAAACAATTAGCATGATATTAACGATTTAAAACTAGGCTTGTCCGAGCTATATTTATTTGAAAAGACCCATTCTTGGAGAAATCGCACCACAATCAGAATCGTACAATGCTTTTTGCCAAATTAAGTCAACACATCCAAAAGAAATGACGAGCATGTCGATCCCATCTTCATCCAATCTTGTTTGTGTCGTTCTGAATCGAAAGGAACAATTCTTGTAAAACTCAGGCATGATCACAACTGTATGGTGCTTTGTGCCAGAATCGATCATCTGGACGTCCAAAAGGAATGAGAATGGCAACAGCGATTTTGAACTAGTTTTGTTTGAGTTATTTTGATTCGAAAAGTCTCATTCCTAGTGAAATCATGCCTTACTCAGAACTATACGTTACTTTATGCCAAATTCGACCGTCAAGACGTCCTAAATCGAAAAGAGCAACTACATGCAGAAATTATGAATGATCACAACCGTATGGTGGTTTGTGCCAAATTTGACCGTCTAGACATCTAAAAGACACAATTAGCATGCTTTCAACGATTTTAAACTAGTTTTGTCCGAGTTGTTTTGATTCGAAAAGCCTCATTCCTAGAGAAGTCGTGCCATAATCAACATCGAACGTTGGTTTTTGCCAAATCGGACCGCCCAGACTTCCAGAAGAAATGATGACTCATCCTGTTTTGTTTGAGTCGTTTTGATTTGAAAAGTGCAAGTCCTTGCAGAAATCGTGCAAGATCACAACTGTAATGTGCTTTGTGAGAAATTCAACCATCTGGACGTCTGATAGAAACAATTAGCATGCTATTAACGATTTAAAACTAGGCTTGTCTGAGCTATATTTATTTGAAAAGCCCTATTCCTGGAGAAATTGCGCCACAATCAAAATTGTACAATGCTTTTTACCAAATTACGTCAGCACATCCAAAAGAAACGACGAGCATGTCGATCCGATCTTCATCCAATCTTGTTTGTGTCATTTTGAATTGAAAGGAACAATTCCTTGCAAAAAGCAGGCATGATCACAACTGTATGGTGCTTTGTGCCAGAATCGATCATCTGGACGTCCAAAAGGAATGAGAATGGCAACAACGATTTTGAACTAGTTTTGTTTGAGTTGTTTTGATTCGAAAAGTCTCATTCCTAGTGAAATCGTGACTTACTCAGAACTATACGTTGCTTTATGCCAAATTCGACCGTCAAGACGTCTTGAATCGAAAAGAGCAATTTCATGCAGAAATTATGAATGATCACAACCGTATGGTGGTTTGTGCCAAATTTGACCATCTAGACATCTAAGAGACACAATTGCAATGTTATCAATGATTTTAAACTAGTTTTGTTCGAGTTGTTTTGATTCGAAAAGCCTCATTCCTAGAAAAGTCGTGCCATAATCAACATCGAACGTTGGTTTTTGCCAAATTGGACCGCCCAGACTTTCAAAAGAAATGACAACTCATCCTGTTTTGTTTGAGTCGTTCTGATTTGAAAAGAGCAAGTCCTTGCAGAAATCACGCAAGATTACAACTATAATGTGCTTTGTGCGAAATTCAACCATCTGGACGTCTGATAAAAACAATTAGCATGCTATTAACGATTTAAAACTAGGCTTGTCCGAGCTATATTTATTTGAAAAGAAGCATTCCAGAAGAAATCGCGCCATAATCAGAATCGTACAATGTTTTTTGCCAAATAAAGTCAACACATCCAAAAGAAATGACGAGCATGTTGATCCGATCTTCATCCAATCTTGTTTGGGTCGTTCTAAATCGAAAGGAACAATTCCTTGTAAAACTCAGGCATGATCACAACTGAATGGCGCTTTGTGCCAGAATCGATCATCTGGACGTCCAAAAGGAATGAGAATCGCAACAGCGATTTTGAACTAGTTTTGTTTGAGTTGTTTTGATTCGAAAAGTCTCATTCCTAGTGAAATCGTGACTTACTCAGAACTATACGTTGCTTTATGCCAAATTCGACCGTCAAGACGTCTTGAATCGAAAAGAGCAATTTCATGCAGAAATTATGAATGATCACAACCATATGGTGGTTGGTGCCAAATTTGACCATCTAGACATCTAAGAGACACAATTGCAATGTTATCAATGATTTTAAACTAGTTTTGTTCGAGTTGTTTTGATTCGAAAAGCCTCATTCCTAGAAAAGTCGTGCCATAATCAACATCGAACGTTGGTTTTTGCCAAATTGGACCGCCCAGACTTCCAAAAGAAATGACAACTCATCCTGTTTTGTTTGAGTCGTTCTGATTTGAAAAGAGAAAGTCCTTGCAGAAATCGTGCAAGATTACAACTATAATGTGCTTTGTGCGAAATTCAACCATCTGGACGTCTGATAGCAACAATTAGCATGATATTAACGATTTAAAACTAGGCTTGTCCGAGCTATATTTATTTGAAAAGACCCATTCTTGGAGAAATCGCACCACAATCAGAATCGTACAATGCTTTTTGCCAAATTAAGTCAACACATCCAAAAGAAATGACGAGCATGTCGATCCCATCTTCATCCAATCTTGTTTGTGTCGTTCTGAATCGAAAGGAACAATTCTTGTAAAACTCAGGCATGATCACAACTGTATGGTGCTTTGTGCCAGAATCGATCATCTGGACGTCCAAAAGGAATGAGAATGGCAACAGCGATTTTGAACTAGTTTTGTTTGAGTTATTTTGATTCGAAAAGTCTCATTCCTAGTGAAATCGTGCCTTACTCAGAACTATACGTTACTTTATGCCAAATTCGACCGTCAAGACGTCCTAAATTGAAAAGAGCAACTACATGCAGAAATTATGAATGATCACAACCGTATGGTGGTTTGTGCCAAATTTGACCGTCTAGACATCTAAAAGACACAATTGGCATGCTTTCAACGATTTTAAACTAGTTTTATCCGAGTTGTTTTGATTCGAAAAGCCTCATTCCTAGAGAAGTCGTGCCACAATCAACATCGAACGTTGGTTTTTGCCAAATCGGACCGCCCAGACTTCCAGAAGAAATGATGACTCATCCTGTTTTGTTTGAGTCATTTTGATTTGAAAAGTGCAAGTCCTTGCAGAAATCGTGCAAGATCACAACTGTAATGTGCTTTGTGAGAAATTCAACCATCTGGACGTCTGATAGAAACAATTAGCATGCTATTAACGATTTAAAACTAGGCTTGTCTGAGCTATATTTATTTGAAAAGCCCCATTCCTGGAGAAATTGCGCCACAATCAAAATTGTACAATGCTTTTTACCAAATTACGTCAGCACATCCAAAAGAAACGACGAGCATGTCGATCCGATCTTCATCCAATCTTGTTTGTGTCATTTTGAATTGAAAGGAACAATTCCTTGCAAAAAGCAGGCATGATCACAACTGTATGGTGCTTTGTGCCAGAATCGATCATCTGGACGTCCAAAAGGAATGAGAATGGCAACAACGATTTTGAACTAGTTTTGTTTGAGTTGTTTTGATTCGAAAAGTCTCATTCCTAGTGAAATCGTGACTTACTCAGAACTATACGTTGCTTTATGCCAAATTCGACCGTCAAGACGTCTTGAATCGAAAAGAGCAATTTCATACAAAAATTATGAATGATCACAACCGTAGGGTGGTTTGTGCCAAATTTGACCATCTAGACATCTAAGAGACACAATTGCAATGTTATCAATGATTTTAAACTAGTTTTGTTCGAGTTGTTTTGATTCGAAAAGCCTCATTCCTAGAAAAGTCGTGCTATAATCAACATCGAACGTTGGTTTTTGCCAAATTGGACCGCCCAGACTTCCAAAAGAAATGACAACTCATCCTGTTTTGTTTGAGTCGTTCTGATTTGAAAAGAGCAAGTCCTTGCAGAAATCGTGCAAGATTACAACTATAATGTGCTTTGTGCGAAATTCAACCATCTGGACGTCTGATAGAAACAATTAGCATGATATTAACGATTTAAAACTAGGCTTGTCCGAGCTATATTTATTTGAAAAGACCCATTCTTGGAGAAATCGCACCACAATCAGAATCGTACAATGCTTTTTGCCAAATTAAGTCAACACATCCAAAAGAAATGACGAGCATGTCGATCCCATCTTCATCCAATCTTGTTTGTGTCGTTCTGAATCGAAAGGAACAATTCTTGTAAAACTCAGGCATGATCACAACTGTATGGTGCTTTGTGCCAGAATCGATCATCTGGACGTCCAAAAGGAATGAGAATGGCAACAGCGATTTTGAACTAGTTTTGTTTGAGTTATTTTGATTCGAAAAGTCTCATTCCTAGTGAAATCATGCCTTACTCAGAACTATACGTTACTTTATGCCAAATTCGACCGTCAAGACGTCCTAAATCGAAAAGAGCAACTACATGCAGAAATTATGAATGATCACAACCGTATGGTGGTTTGTGCCAAATTTGACCGTCTAGACATCTAAAAGACACAATTAGCATGCTTTCAACGATTTTAAACTAGTTTTGTCCGAGTTGTTTTGATTCGAAAAGCCTCATTCCTAGAGAAGTCGTGCCATAATCAACATCGAACGTTGGTTTTTGCCAAATCGGACCGCCCAGACTTCCAGAAGAAATGATGACTCATCCTGTTTTGTTTGAGTTGTTTTGATTTGAAAAGTGCAAGTCCTTGCAGAAATCGTGCAAGATCACAACTGTAATGTGCTTTGTGAGAAATTCAACCATCTGGACGTCTGATAGAAACAATTAGCATGCTATTAACGATTTAAAACTAGGCTTGTCTGAGCTATATTTATTTGAAAAGCCCCATTCCTGGAGAAATTGCGCCACAATCAAAATTGTACAATGCTTTTTACCAAATTACGTCA
This sequence comes from Cornus controversa, assembly GCA_026545225.1. Taxonomy (NCBI): domain Eukaryota; kingdom Viridiplantae; phylum Streptophyta; class Magnoliopsida; order Cornales; family Cornaceae; genus Cornus; species Cornus controversa. The sequence continues at coordinate 2,592,740 of CM048849.1, forward strand.
GCACATCCAAAAGAAACGACGAGCATGTCGATCCGATCTTCATCCAATCTTGTTTGTGTCATTTTGAATTGAAAGGAACAATTCCTTGCAAAAAGCAGGCATGATCACAACTGTATGGTGCTTTGTGCCAGAATCGATCATCTGGACGTCCAAAAGGAATGAGAATGGCAACAACGATTTTGAACTAGTTTTGTTTGAGTTGTTTTGATTCGAAAAGTCTCATTCCTAGTGAAATCGTGACTTACTCAGAACTATACGTTGCTTTATGCCAAATTCGACCGTCAAGACGTCTTGAATCGAAAAGAGCAATTTCATGCAGAAATTATGAATGATCACAACCGTATGGTGGTTTGTGCCAAATTTGACCATCTAGACATCTAAGAGACACAATTGCAATGTTATCAATGATTTTAAACTAGTTTTGTTCGAGTTGTTTTGATTCGAAAAGCCTCATTCCTAGAAAAGTCGTGCCATAATCAACATCGAACGTTGGTTTTTGCCAAATTGGACCGCCCAGACTTCCATAAGAAATGACAACTCATCCTGTTTTGTTTGAGTCGTTCTGATTTGAAAAGAGCAAGTCCTTGCAGAAATCACGCAAGATTACAACTATAATGTGCTTTGTGCGAAATTCAACCATCTGGACGTCTGATAAAAACAATTAGCATGCTATTAACGATTTAAAACTAGGCTTGTCCGAGCTATATTTATTTGAAAAGAAGCATTCCAGAAGAAATCGCGCCATAATCAGAATCGTACAATGTTTTTTGCCAAATAAAGTCAACACATCCAAAAGAAATGACGAGCATGTTGATCCGATCTTCATCCAATCTTGTTTGGGTCGTTCTAAATCGAAAGGAACAATTCCTTGTAAAACTCAGGCATGATCACAACTGAATGGCGCTTTGTGCCAGAATCGATCATCTGGACGTCCAAAAGGAATGAGAATGGCAACAGCGATTTTGAACTAGTTTTGTTTGAGTTGTTTTGATTCGAAAAGTCTCATTCCTAGTGAAATCGTGACTTACTCAGAACTATACGTTGCTTTATGCCAAATTCGACCGTCAAGACGTCTTGAATCGAAAAGAGCAATTTCATGCAGAAATTATGAATGATCACAACCATATGGTGGTTTGTGCCAAATTTGACCATCTAGACATCTAAGAGACACAATTGCAATGTTATCAATGATTTTAAACTAGTTTTGTTCGAGTTGTTTTGATTCGAAAAGCCTCATTCCTAGAAAAGTCGTGCCATAATCAACATCGAACGTTGGTTTTTGCCAAATTGGACCGCCCAGACTTCCAAAAGAAATGACAACTCATCCTGTTTTGTTTGAGTCGTTCTGATTTGAAAAGAGAAAGTCCTTGCAGAAATCGTGCAAGATTACAACTATAATGTGCTTTGTGCGAAATTCAACCATCTGGACGTCTGATAGCAACAATTAGCATGATATTAACGATTTAAAACTAGGCTTGTCCGAGCTATATTTATTTGAAAAGACCCATTCTTGGAGAAATCGCACCACAATCAGAATCGTACAATGCTTTTTGCCAAATTAAGTCAACACATCCAAAAGAAATGACGAGCATGTCGATCCCATCTTCATCCAATCTTGTTTGTGTCGTTCTGAATCGAAAGGAACAATTCTTGTAAAACTCAGGCATGATCACAACTGTATGGTGCTTTGTGCCAGAATCGATCATCTGGACGTCCAAAAGGAATGAGAATGGCAACAGCGATTTTGAACTAGTTTTGTTTGAGTTATTTTGATTCGAAAAGTCTCATTCCTAGTGAAATCGTGCCTTACTCAGAACTATACGTTACTTTATGCCAAATTCGACCGTCAAGACGTCCTAAATTGAAAAGAGCAACTACATGCAGAAATTATGAATGATCACAACCGTATGGTGGTTTGTGCCAAATTTGACCGTCTAGACATCTAAAAGACACAATTGGCATGCTTTCAACGATTTTAAACTAGTTTTATCCGAGTTGTTTTGATTCGAAAAGCCTCATTCCTAGAGAAGTCGTGCCACAATCAACATCGAACGTTGGTTTTTGCCAAATCGGACCGCCCAGACTTCCAAAAGAAATGATGACTCATCCTGTTTTGTTTGAGTCGTTTTGATTTGAAAAGTGCAAGTCCTTGCAGAAATCGTGCAAGATCACAACTGTAATGTGCTTTGTGAGAAATTCAACCATCTGGACGTCTGATAGAAACAATTAGCATGCTATTAACGATTTAAAACTAGGCTTGTCTGAGCTATATTTATTTGAAAAGCCCCATTCCTGGAGAAATTGCGCCACAATCAAAATTGTACAATGCTTTTTACCAAATTACGTCAGCACATCCAAAAGAAACGACGAGCATGTCGATCCGATCTTCATCCAATCTTGTTTGTGTCATTTTGAATTGAAAGGAACAATTCCTTGCAAAAAGCAGGCATGATCACAACTGTATGGTGCTTTGTGCCAGAATCGATCATCTGGACGTCCAAAAGGAATGAGAATGGCAACAACGATTTTGAACTAGTTTTGTTTGAGTTGTTTTGATTCGAAAAGTCTCATTCCTAGTGAAATCGTGACTTACTCAGAACTATACGTTGCTTTATGCCAAATTCGACCGTCAAGACGTCTTGAATCGAAAAGAGCAATTTCATGCAGAAATTATGAATGATCACAACCGTATGGTGGTTTGTGCCAAATTTGACCATCTAGACATCTAAGAGACACAATTGCAATGTTATCAATGATTTTAAACTAGTTTTGTTCGAGTTGTTTTGATTCGAAAAGCCTCATTCCTAGAAAAGTCGTGCCATAATCAACATCGAACGTTGGTTTTTACCAAATTGGACCGCCCAGACTTCCATAAGAAATGACAACTCATCCTGTTTTGTTTGAGTCGTTCTGATTTGAAAAGAGCAAGTCCTTGCAGAAATCACGCAAGATTACAACTATAATGTGCTTTGTGCGAAATTCAACCATCTGGACGTCTGATAGAAACAATTAGCATGCTATTAACGATTTAAAACTAGGCTTGTCTGAGCTATATTTATTTGAAAAGAAGCATTCCAGAAGAAATCGCGCCATAATCAGAATCGTACAATATTTTTTGCCAAATAAAGTCAACACATCCAAAAGAAATGACGAGCATGTCGATCCGATCTTCATCCAATCTTGTTTGGGTCGTTCTAAATCGAAAGGAACAATTCCTTGTAAAACACAGGCATGATCACAACTGTATGGTGCTTTGTGCCAGAATCGATCATCTGGACGTCCAAAAGGAATGAGAATCGCAACAGCGATTTTGAACTAGTTTTGTTTGAGTTGTTTTGATTCGAAAAGTCCCATTCCTAGTGAAATCGTGACTTACTCAGAACTATACGTTGCTTTATGCCAAATTCGACCGTCAAGACGTCTTAAATCGAAAAGAGCAATTTCATGCAGAAATTATGAATGATCACAACCATATGGTGGTTTGTGCCAAATTTGACCATCTAGACATCTAAGAGACACAATTGCAATGTTATCAATGATTTTAAACTAGTTTTGTTCGAGTTGTTTTGATTCGAAAAGCCTCATTCCTAGAAAAGTCGTGCCATAATCAACATCGAACGTTGGTTTTTGCCAAATTGGACCGCCCAGACTTCCAAAAGAAATGACAACTCATCCTGTTTTGTTTGAGTCGTTCTGATTTGAAAAGAGCAAGTCCTTGCAGAAATCGTGCAAGATTACAACTATAATGTGCTTTGTGCGAAATTCAACCATCTGGACGTCTGATAGAAACAATTAGCATGCTATTAACGATTTAAAACTAGGCTTGTCCGAGCTATATTTATTTGAAAAGACCCATTCTTGGAGAAATCGCACCACAATCAGAATCGTACAATGCTTTTTGCCAAATTAAGTCAACACATCCAAAAGAAATGACGAGCATGTCGATCCCATCTTCATCCAATCTTGTTTGTGTCGTTCTGAATCGAAAGGAACAATTCTTGTAAAACTCAGGCATGATCACAACTGTATGGTGCTTTGTGCCAGAATCGATCATCTGGACGTCCAAAAGGAATGAGAATGGCAACAGCGATTTTGAACTAGTTTTGTTTGAGTTATTTTGATTCGAAAAGTCTCATTCCTAGTGAAATCGTGCCTTACTCAGAACTATACGTTACTTTATGCCAAATTCGACCGTCAAGACGTCCTAAATTGAAACGAGCAACTACATGCAGAAATTATGAATGATCACAACCGTATGGTGGTTTGTGCCAAATTTGACCGTCTAGACATCTAAAAGACACAATTGGCATGCTTTCAATGATTTTAAACTAGTTTTATCCGAGTTGTTTTGATTCGAAAAGCCTCATTCCTAGAGAAGTCGTGCCATAATCAACATCGAACGTTGGTTTTTGCCAAATCGGACCGCCCAGACTTCCAGAAGAAATGATGACTCATCCTGTTTTGTTTGAGTCGTTTTGATTTGAAAAGTGCAAGTCCTTGCAGAAATCGTGCAAGATCACAACTGTAATGTGCTTTGTGAGAAATTCAACCATCTGGACGTCTGATAGAAACAATTAGCATGCTATTAACGATTTAAAACTAGGCTTGTCTGAGCTATATTTATTTGAAAAGCCCCATTCCTGGAGAAATTGCGCCACAATCAAAATTGTACAATGCTTTTTATCAAATTACGTCAGCACATCCAAAAGAAACGACGAGCATGTCGATCCGATCTTCATCCAATCTTGTTCGTGTCGTTTTGAATTGAAAGGAACAATTCCTTGCAAAAAGCAGGCATGATCACAACTGTATGGTGCTTTGTGCCAGAATCGATCATCTGGACGTCCAAAAGGAATGAGAATGGCAACAACGATTTTGAACTAGTTTTGTTTGAGTTGTTTTGATTCGAAAAGTCTCATTCCTAGTGAAATCGTGACTTACTCAGAACTATACGTTGCTTTATGCCAAATTCGACCGTCAAGACGTCTTGAATCGAAAAGAGCAATTTCATGCAGAAATTATGAATGATCACAACCGTATGGTGGTTTGTGCCAAATTTGACCATCTAGACATCTAAGAGACACAATTGCAATGTTATCAATGATTTTAAACTAGTTTTGTTCGAGTTGTTTTGATTCGAAAAGCCTCATTCCTAGAAAAGTCGTGCCATAATCAACATCGAATGTTGGTTTTTGCCAAATTGGACCGCCCAGACTTCCAAAAGAAATGACAACTCATCCTGTTTTGTTTGAGTCGTTCTGATTTGAAAAGAGCAAGTCCTTGCAGAAATCACGCAAGATTACAACTATAATGTGCTTTGTGCGAAATTCAACCATCTGGACGTCTGATAGAAACAATTAGCATGCTATTAACGATTTAAAACTAGGCTTGTCCGAGCTATATTTATTTGAAAAGAAGCATTCCAGAAGAAATCGCGCCATAATCAGAATCGTACAATGTTTTTTGCCAAATAAAGTCAACACATCCAAAAGAAATGACGAGCATGTCGATCCGATCTTCATCCAATCTTGTTTGGGTCATTCTAAATCGAAAGGAACAATTCCTTGTAAAACTCAGGCATGATCACAACTGAATGGCACTTTGTGCCAGAATCGATCATCTGGACGTCCAAAAGGAATGAGAATCGCAACAGCGATTTTGAACTAGTTTTGTTTGAGTTGTTTTGATTCGAAAAGTCCCATTCCTAGTGAAATCGTGACTTACTCAGAACTATACGTTGCTTTATGCCAAATTCGACCGTCAAGACGTCTTGAATCGAAAAGAGCAATTTCATGCAGAAATTATGAATGATCACAACCGTATGGTGGTTTGTGCCAAATTTGACCATCTAGACATCTAAGAGACACAACTGGCATGCTTTCAACTATTTTAAACTAGTTTTGTTTGAGTTGTTTTGATTCGAAAAGCCCCATTCCTAGAGAAGTCGTGCCATAATCAACATCGAACGTTGGTTTTTGCCAAATCGGACCGCCCAGACTTCCGGAAGAAATGACGACTCATCCTGTTTTGTTTGAGTCGTTCTGATTTGAAAAGAGCAAGTCCTTGCAGAAATCGTGCAATCTTACAACTATAATGTGCTTTGTGCGAAATTCAACCATCTGGACGTCTGATAGAAACAATAAGCATGCTATCAACGATTTAAAACTAGGCTTCCCTGAGCTATATTTATTTGAAAACTCCATTCCTGAAGAAATCACGCCACAATCAGAATCGTACAATGCTTTTTACCAAATTACGTCAACACATCCAAAAGGAACGACGAGCATGTCGATCCGATCTTCATCCAATCTTGTTTGTGTCGTTCTAAGTTGAAAGGAACAATTCCTTGCAAAAATCAGGCATGATCACAACTGTATGGCGCTTTGTGCTAGAATCGATCATTTGGACGTCCAAAAGGAATGAGAATGGCAACAGCGATTTTGAACTAGTTTTGTTTGAGTTACTTTGATTCGAAAAGTCTCATTCCTAATGAAATCGTGCCTTACTCAGAACTATACGTTGCTTTATGCCAAATTCGACCGTCAAGATGTCCTCATTTGAAAAGAGCAATTTTATGCAGAAATTATGAATGATCACAACCGTATGGTGGTTTGTGCCAAATTTGACCGTCTAGACATCTAAAAGACACAATTGGCATTCTATCAACGATTTTAAACTAGTTTTGTTCGAGTTGTTTTGATTCAAAAAGCCCCATTCCTAGAGAAGTCATGCCATAATCAACATCGAACGTTGGTTTTTGCCAAATCGGACCGCCCAGACTTCCAAAAGAAATGACAACACATCCTATTTTGTTTGAGTCGTTCTGATTTGCAAAGAGCAAGTCCTTGCAGAAATCACGCAAGATTACAACTGTAATGTGCTTTGTGCGAAATTCAACCATCTGGACGTCTGATAGAAACAAATAGCATGTTATCAACGATTTAAAACTAGGATTGTCTGAGCTATATTTATTTGAAAAGCCTCATTCCTAGAGAAATCGTGCCACAATCAGAATCGTACAATGCTTTTTGCCAAATTACATCAACACATCCAAAAGAAACGACGAGAATGTCGATCCGATCATCATCCAATCTTGTTTGTGTCGTTCTTAATTGAAAGGAACAATTCCTTCTAAAAATCAGACATGATCACAACTGTATGGTGCTTTGTGTCAGAATTGATCATCTGGACGTCCAAAAGGAATGAGAATGGCAACAACGACTTTAAACTAGTTTTGTTTGAGTTATTTTGATTCAAAAAGTCCCATTCCTAGTGAAATTATGCCTTGCTTTGAACTATACGTTGCTTTATGCCAAATTCGATCGTCAAGACGTCCTGAATCGAAAAGAACAATTCCACGCAGAAATCATAAATAATAACAAACGTATGGTGGTTTGTGTGAAATTCAACCGTCTAGACATCTAAAAGACACAATTGGCATGCCATCAACAATTTTAAACTAGTTTTGTTCGAGTTGTTTTGATTCGAAAAGCCCCATTCCAACAGAAGTCGCACCATAATCAACTTCATATGTTGGTTTATGCCAAATCGAACCGCCCAGACTTCCAGAAGAAACAACGACCCATCCTATTTTGTTTGACTTGTTCTGATTCGAAAGAGCAAGTTCATGCGGTAATCGTTCAAGACCGAAACCGCACGGTGTTTAGTTCTAGATTGTACTACCTGGACATCTAATAGAAACAACTAGCATGCTATCAATGATTTTAAACTTGTTTCATTTGAGTTGTTTTGATTTGAAAAACCTCATTCCTGAAGAAATCGTGCCATAATCAGAATCGTACATTGCTTTTTGTCAAATTAGACCGTCAAGATGTCCATAAGAAACGACGAGCATGTCAATCCGATAATCATCCAGTTTTCTTTGAGTGATTCTAAATCGAAAAGAACAACTCTTTGCAGAAATCAGGCATGATCACAACCGTATGGTGCTTTGAGCCAGAATCGACTGTCTGGACATCCAAATGAATTGAGAATGGCAACAATGATTTTGAAGTAGTTTTGATTGAATTGTTTAGATTCGAAAAGTCTCATTCCTTGTGAAATTGTGTCATATTCAGAATTATACATTGCTTTATGCGAAATTCGACCGTCAAGACGTTCTGAATCGAAAAGAGCATTTCCTTGCAGAAATCATGAACGATCACAACCGTATGGTGCTTTGTGCTAAAGTCGACTTTCTGGACATCTAAAAGAAACAATTAGCATGTTATCAACGATTTTAAACTAGTTTCGTTTCGTTCTTTTGTTTCAAAAAGACCCATTCCTAGAGAAATAGTGCCATAATCAGAATCGAACGTTCCTTTTTCCCAAATTCGACAGTCTAGATGTCCCAAAAAAAATAACAAGCATGTCAATCCGAACTTCATCCTGTTTTGCTTGATTTGTTCTTATTCGAAAAGAGCAAGTCCTTGCAGAAATCGTGCAAGATCACAACTGTATGGTGCTTTGTTCCAAATTCGACCGTCTGGACATCTAAAAGAAATAATTAGCATGCTATCAATAATTTTAAACTAGTTTTGTTTGAGTTGTTTTGATTCAAAATCCTTGTTCCTAGAGAAATCGTGCCATAATCAGAATTGTACGTTGCGTTTTGCCAAATTAGACCGTCAAGACGTCCCAAAAGAAACGACGACCACGTTGATCCGATCTTCATCCTATTTTGTTTGAGTCGTTCTGATTTGAAAAGAGCAAGTTCTTGCAGAAATCGTGCAAGATCACAACTGTAATGTGCTTTGTGCGAAATTTAGCCATCTGGACGTCTGATAGAAACAATTAGCATGTTATCAACGATTTAAAACTAGTCTTGTTTGAGCTATATTTATTTGAAAATTCTTATTCCTGGAGAAATCGTGCCACAATCAGAATCGTACATTGATTGTTGCCAAATTGCATCAAAACATCCAAAAGAAATGACGAGCATGTCGATCCGATCTTCATCCAATCTTGTTTGTGTCGTTCTGAATCGAAAGAAACAATTCCTTGTAAAAATCAGGCATGTTCACAACTGTATGGTGCTTTGTGCCAGAATCGATCATCTGGACGTCCAAAAGGAATGAGAATGGCAACAAAGATTTTGAACTAGTATTGTACAAGTTGTTTGGATTCGAAAAGTCCCATTCCTAGTGAAATCGTGCCTTACTCAGAACTATGCGTTGCTTTTTGCCAAATTCGACCGTCAAGATGTCCTGAATCGAAAAGAGCTATTCCATGTAAAAATCATGAATGATCACAATCGTATGGTGGTTTGTGCCAAATTCGACCGTCTAGACAATTAAAAGACACAATTGGCATGTTATCAACGATTTTAAACTAGTTAGTTTTATTCGAATTGTTTTGATTTGAAAAGCCCCATTTCAAGAGAAGTCATGCCATAATCAATATCGTACGTTAGTTTTTGCCAAATCGAACCGCCCAGACTTCCAGAAGAAACGACAACTCATCCTGTTTTGTTTGACTTGTTCTGATTTGAAAAGAGCAAGGTCATGTGAAATCGTGCAAGACCAAAACCGCATGGTGTTTAATGCCAGATTCTACCGCCTGGACATCTAATAGAAACAACTAGCACGCTATCAATGATTTTAAACTTATTTCATTTGAGTTGTTTTGATTTGAAAAACCTCATTCCTAGAGAAATCGTGCCATAATCAGAATCGTACATTACGTTTTGTCAAATTAGACCGTCAAGGCGTCCATAAGAAACAACGAGCATGTCGATCCGATCATCATCCAGTTTTGTTTGAGTCATTTTGAATCGAAAAGAACAACTCTTTGCAGAAATCAGGCATGATCACAACCGTATGGTGCTTTTAGCCAGAATCGACCGTCTGGACATCCAAATGAATTGAGAATGACAACAATGATTTTGAAGTAGTTTTGATTGAGTTGTATAGATTCAAAAAGTCTCATTCCTTGTGAAATCATGCCATACTCAGAATTATACATTGCTTTATGCGAAATTCGACCGTCAAGACGTTCTGAATCGAAAAGAGCAATTCTTTACAGAAATCATGAACGATCACAACCGTATGGTGCTTTGTGCCTAAGTCAACTTTCTAGACATCTAAAAGAAACAATTAGCATGCTATCAACGATTTTAAACTAGTTTCATTTCAGTTGTTTTGTTTTAAAAAGACCCATTCCTAGAGAAATAGTGCCATAATCAGAATTGAACGTTCCTTTTTCCCAAATTCGATCATCTAGATGTCCCAAAAAAAATAACAAGCATGCCAATCCGATCTTCATCCTGTTTTGCTTGATTTGTTCTTATTCGAAAAGAGCAAGTCCTTGCAGAAATCGTGCAAGATCACAACTGTATGGTGCTTTGTTCCAAATTCGACCATCTGGACATCTAAAAGAAATAATTAGCATGGTATCAACAATTTTAAAGTAGTTTTGTTTGAGTTGTTTTGATTCGAAATCCCCGTTCCTAGAGAAATCGTGCCATAATCAGAATTGTACGTTGCGTTTTACCAAATTAGACCGTCAAAACGACCCATTATTGATCTATCGGCAAATTACAACACCACTGAGGTAGGCTTCAATTCTCCCAAGCCCAACTGTAGGTAGACTGAGTAGGATAACAAATTCACATTGCACCCAAATCAAGAAGAGTTTTATCAACATGGTGCTCCCCAATGATACATGAGATAGTTGGAGCACCAGGGTCTTTATACTTGGGAGGAGTGAAATGTTGAATTATAGAACTCACTTGTTGTGGCAGCATCACCTTCTTTGGCACATGACTTTTAGAACGCCTCTTCTAAGTGCACAAGTCCTTCAAAAATTTTGCATAAGGAGGAATCTGCTTGATGGCATCAAGATGTGGTAAATTAATCTTTACTTGTTGAAACACTTCCATCATGTCATGCAGCTTGTCCCCTTGTTTCCCTAATTTGGATGCTTCTAGAAAATGTTGGGGGAAAGGTGTAAGGACCGGGGTTATTTTGACCGGTTCCGGGCGAATTTGGACCGGATTAAATTTTTTTCGGATTAAATAAATTCCGGAAAGGGCGTGGATATATTTCTAGACAAGTGGAAGGTGAGTATATGTATATATATATATATATATATATATATATATATATATATACATAGTATCCATATTTATATTTAATTATAAATGTATGGGGGGCCTTATGCAATTATGGAGAAATAGTGGTGCACATTCGTAATTTTGTGCATGTGGAGGGGCAAGAGTATGTGTATGTATAATTAGATGCCCATGTGATAAAAATATACATATATGTATATTGTATGTATTTTGTATATAATACATGTGGCTGGGAAAGAAAGAAAAGAGAAAAGGAAAAAGAAAAGAAAAGAAAAGAAGAGAGAGGAACCGAGATCGGGGAGAGAGAGAGAGGCCGAGATCGGGAGAGAGGAGAAGGACTTCGGCCGGTCGTCGGCAACGGGGGTGACCGGCGGTGGTTGCTGGTGAGCCCGATCGGCTGGGTCGCAGGTGGGTCTTGCGGGGGACTCGGTTCACAGGGGCGGTTTCAGCTGAGTCCGCTGGTTCGGCCGGAAGTGAGATCGGCTGGCAGTGCTCACGGCGGGGCTTCGCCCAGGCGACGACGACGGCGACGGCGACGGCAGAGGCTTCGGATGGGGCTGGGTTTGGTCCGATCTGGGGGTTGAGCTCGGCTGGAGCGGCTGTTCGCAACGGCTGGGGTTTGTTTGGCCGAGGGGTGTGGATCTCACGGCTGTGGTTTCGGGTGGCTTGGGCATGGCTACTATGGCCGTGTATGGTGGTGCTCAAAGGTGAAGTGGCTCGGTTGAGGTGGTTAATGGGTCCGGGTTGTTGTGCTCGGGTGGGTTCTTCTATGTGGGTTCAATTTCAAGGTTTTCATGGCGGATTGGGTCCGACTATGGGTCTTCACCGAAGTGGTGGGTGATGGTGGTTTCGGCCATGGAGATGGGTTTTCACGGTTGTTTGGGCAGCTTGTTGGGGTGGTTTGGCTTGGCCGTGAGGTGGCCGGGAATGGTTTGCTTGTGTGGATCTCCGAATGAGTTCTCACGACTGTTCGGACAGCCCACTTTGGTGACTCTGGGCTTGATAGTCGGACTATGGTAGGCCATGGTTGTGTCGAGGATGGTGAGCGCCGGTAGGGGTGGTGCTTGGTGGCTGGACAATGGTTATTTTGGCTTGTTTGGCAGCAAGGTAATGGCTCGGTTAGGGGCTGTTTTAGCTCGGGTTTGTAGAGCTTATTGTGGCTGATTTGTGGGCTCTCTTTGGTTCGGTTGAGCTGAGCTTGGATTCATGTGGTTGGCTAGTAGTGGTTTCGGGTGGTGCCGAAACTTGTGGGTTTAGTTTGGGCAGCCGTAGCGGTCAAAGGTTGCGGTTGTTTGGGCCAAGAATGACGGCCTCGTGGTCTTGGACTCTCACAGATGGTGGACTTCGACATAGGACCGGGTCGAGCATGGAAATAGGCCGCTTTGCAAGCGCGGACTTGGCGAAAGCGGGACCTAAGGCAAGTTGATTCTTGCCTCTATCTCTTACGTACATTTTATTTACGTTGAGTAATTTACATATGTTATTAATTTGATCATATGTGGTATGTGTATATACATGTATATATAGGTGCTTATATATATGTGGGTATAGGTGGATGTTGTACATACATAGGATATGGGAGGACATATATATGTGTGTGTATATATCTATGTATGTGCGGGTTTGGGAAGCGATAACATGTTAGATTAATCGCCTGATTGCATTGTGATATGCATGTATGTATAGATTAAAGTCTATGTAAAGCATGCTAAATAATACCTGTTTAGCTCTGTATTGTCTTGTATGCATATGTGGTTCTTATGCATGGTGTTCAGGATGTATATATATATGTATGTGATTATATATATATATATATATATATGGTTGTAGTGGTAGAAATGCATGCTAAGTTGAATATAACTTTTAGCGAGCATTTGAAAAGCATGAAATGTGCTAACTGTTTTATATGTTCTTGATACATACGTGGGTGACGTAATATACATATGTGTGTATATGTGTTGTGATTGGAATGCATGTTACCTTCTTGTAGTGGATACATGCATCGAATGAGAGCATGACTGTATTTATGCTAGCGTAAGTGCATATGTGATTTATATGCATGATTTGACATGTACGTGGTTACATGTAGGGTTACGTGAATAAAATGCATGCTATCTATTTATAGAAAATGTATGCATTGGTTATAGCATGATAAAAATATGCTAAGTGGGAATTGTTTGCATATGTGAGGTGTTATGCAGGTTTTGAACATATATGTGCTATATGTGTTAGAATGTGGTGAAAAGCATGCTAAGTACTTCTTTTTAGTATTCATAAGCATGGGTTGAAGCATGAATGTACTATGCTGTATATATATATATGCATCTATATTGCATGTATAGGAGGGAAATGACACATACGTGGTTATATGTGGGTTTGTGTAGAGAGAAATGCATGCTATGTACTTATATACTAGCTAGTGCATTGGGATAGCATAAAATAGAATGCTTGGTCACGTATGCATCCATATTGCATATAGGGGAGGTTGCGGGAAAACTAACGCAAAAAGAGGTGCACGGGACTTCGGAGTGGTCCAACCGTGTCACGAGAAGTGGTATAATCATCCACTATGTATGGCCCTCGGAGTGGACCCGCCATACGAGGGCTTTATGCCTAGAATAGGAGTATGTCCAACATTTGTGAGCTTCGGAGTTGCCCCCTCACGATTATGCAAGCCAATATATTGCCATCGGAGTGTGTCCAATGAATGTGAGCCTCGGAGCTGTCCCCTCACATAACGGCAATCCTATACATTGCCAGAGTAGGATGACCTTTCGGAGTGGTCCAGGTCATAGGTTGGTTATCGGAATTGTCCTAGGTCACATGATCCTCGGAGCGGCCCAATCATGTGGGGTATCGGATGAGGACAGAGAGTGAGAGTATGTGCAAGCTTAGATGCTTGTCTTTTGTATCGGATTATAACCGTGGAAGGTGAAAAATACCTTTATGCTTATGTGTTTATCTGTTAAGCATGTTTTCCTGTTTAAATGCATCTTTATTGCATTTGTGATGTGCTACTTGACGAGTAGGAGATGTGGTAGTTGATTTACATCGGTTATGTAAATGTGTTGACAGATATGTTCTATATACATATTGATGCCTGATGTTTACTGCTTTCAAGCATGTTGAAAATGATTTCTAAAATCATGTATAGTGGATTTTGTATGTTCATGTGTGCTAGAGTAGCCATATACATCATTGGTTTATGCATGCTAGATGGGGCATGGTCTTAAATATTGTGATATATTTAAGTGCATGTATATTTTTGAGAATATGTGAGAATCGACCTGCTACAGCGGTGATAGTATGGTTCTACATACCTTGTTGGGCCTTTGAGCTCACCCCCTCCCAGGTTTTGCAGGTATTGCTGGTTTTGGAGTTAGTTAGGGGACTGACAGCACCGGTTGCAGAGGTAGTATCTAGATTCTTTAGAATCTAGTGTATATCCAGGATAGTGGATAGATAGATGCTTTACATTTGGATTAAATGTATAAAGCGATTTATATTGATTCAGTTCCTTCAATTGTATTTATTCATGCGATGTATGTATTTAATACGGATATTCAAGGACTGAGGCATGTATATTTATAATTGTTTATGCATGTTGTAGAAATATTGGGGGGACACGGGCCCAGAAGTGTCCATATTTATTGTTAGATATAAATGCTGGGGGGACACGTGCCCAGAAGTGTCCATATGAATTGCAAAGCAGGTGTAACATGCCAGGAGCTGATTATTTAGAATGGGTCATGTCCGATTTTCGTAAAATTAATAGGAAATTGAATTGTATGATCAGGTGGAGGTTATGTCGTGAGGGTGATCTCACGGGGTTCACACCTCGGTTTCCGGGCCTCAGGAATCGGGGCGTGACAAAAGGAGCCTTAGGCTCATAAGAATTTTAAACACTTGGACTTGTCATCTCTTTTTTTTCTTCTCCCCCACCTTGTTATCAATCACCTTGCCACTTCTCAAAGTGGTAATAGCTTGAACCTGCTCATGGTGTGGGTTACTTGTAGAAGCATGCATCCCTCTAGGATTAGTAACTAGTTGACTAAGGAGCTTCCCTTCTTCTCTCCTACCCAAAGCATTAGCAAGTTATCTAAACTGAGATTCCAGTTTAGCAATAGATTGAGAGTGAGAATGTACTAGTTGAGCTGTAGATTGCATTGTTGCTACAGTAGCTTGCACTGTCTCTACAATGGAGTCGAGCTTCTCAAATTTTTCTAGGGCAAGTGTCAACTTGTCTTCAATAGCAAAAAAATTTTTGTGCCATAGGAACTTATGTTTGATACGGCTATTGAGGCACATAATTCCTAGGTTGATATGAGGTTGCATTGCTGCCCCTTGGTTCCTGTAGGAAAAACTAGGATGATTCCTCCGTGTTGGATTGTAAATATTACCACGTGGAGGATTCATTGGTCCAGTGAATGCAACTTGGACTTGCTCATGTTGAAGATCAGAAAATTGTCCAACCGAAGGACAAATGTTCACATTATGCATAAGACTAGAGCAAAATTCACAAGGGCCTAGCAATGAAAGATTTGAAACAGAAAAAGCTTGATTGGCAGCCATAATTGCTGCTACCTTCTGTGCAATTAAATCAATGTCGATTGACATAACTTTTGTAGCACCAACTTCAAAAATTCCATCAGTCTTCCTTGTAGTGGCAGGTCTGCTAGAACGAGTAAATTTTCAAATAAGGTCCATGCCTTTTTTTTCACTTTTCAACATAAAAGTACCTCCACAAGATGCATCAACCATCTGTCTGTTGGCTTCTGTCAGCCTTTCATGAAAACGCTGCACTAGTTGCCACTTAGGAACCTGATGATGAGGACACTTCCTAAGAAAGTCCTTGAATCTTTCCCATGTCTTATAGAATTATTCCATTTATGTTGGGAGAAACCAGTGATAAGACGTCTGAACTGATTGGTTTTCCCTATCGGAAAATACTTCTTAAGGAACTCATGTTGCATTTGAGTCCAAGTCGTGATAGAATTTGCCAGTAGAAAATTGAACCAATACTTTGCTTTGTCCTTCAAGGAGAATGGAAAAAGTCTCACTTTGAAAGCATCTTCAGAGAAGTTGTGAATTTGGGTAGTTCAGCACACTTCACTGAATTCATCTAGATGCTTGTAAGGGTCCTCTTGAGTCAATCCAAAATATGATGGAAGCATCTGAATAATGCTGGACTTGATCTCATAATTCTATGTTGTGACATTGGGCAATTGGAAACCAGCTGGTGAAGTGTAGGTTTCAGGAACATAGTAGTCCTTGAGCAATCTAGCTCTCTCCCCAACAGCATTAGGAACAATGTTGTTATTTCTTTCTTCCGCCATATCTTCAATGAATTCTTCCTCTTGCACAATGGTGTCAACAGGAATGTTCCTCTATTGTCTAAGAGTACGTTCAGGCTCAGGGTCAAGAGATATCAAAAGATCAGCCACAGAACGACGACCTTGCATATATTAACAAAAAGTACTCGAAAAGAAAACAAAAGCAAAATTAAAACAAAATATAAAAAAAAATTCCTAAACTAAAAATCCAATTAAAATTAATTCTGTAAAATCCAATCAATCAAATAAATAATCCCCGGTAACGGCGCCAAAAATTGATTTGTTTGTAAGTGTATCAATTAAAATTACCACACTTTGCAATAGAACGAATTCCTTGCAGAATAGGGCTATCGAAAAGGGTGTCGAACCTCAGGAATTATGGTCTGAATGAGTTGGATAACTAGAATTAATTCTAATTAAATTTTAAAAAAAAGAATTTTGATTTTGATATTTAACTAAATTAAAGAAGCAATTAAAATAAAACAAGAGAAAATAAAGAGTGTAGAAAATATGAGAAAAATCTAGGGTTATTGACTTCACAACTAACTTCACAATCAATAGTCAAGAACTAACTATGGGGAATTATATCATGCATAAGTGGTGTCAGTGGTTACAAGCTCACCTTCATCCGCCAAGAAGATAACATATGATTAAGGCTAAGTCATGGACTACCTTCGATTGGCATGGGCCATCTGCCTAACTACTCTACTCTAGGGTGCAGTATGATCCATCTTCTCTAGGCATACTCCATCAATGCTTTTAATAATATATTCAGTGATTACCATTGTGTAATAATCACTCTCATAATCACAGAAAATAAGAGAGATTGAGTTCAATAACAATAACTAAATATCTAAGACAAGATAAGAAATCATTGAACTGAATTTATAAGACTTTTATTGCTCAATTCTATAATAAGAATCCTCTAAATTACACAATCTATGCATATATACAAAAATCCCTAATAATTAAAACAATCAAACCATTGATGCTTAGTTAGGGCTACATCAAAACCCTAGTGGATGAACTAGCAGCTCATGGTAGAAGAAGAAGCTTCAACGGTTGAGGAATAGGGCATCATCTTCATAGAATATGCGCAAAACTTCGTTCTCCAATGGTTCTTCACTCCAAAGCTCTTCAAAATATGTCTTCAAAAGTGTCTCCAAGCTCTCTCAAATAGCCTCTAATTCTCCCTTTTAAACTCCCAAGAGAATATATCAAGTCCTAATCCAATTAGGAAATAATTAGGTTTTCCCGTAGCAGTAAACAAGTGGATTTTTCTACAGATGTTCGGCCCAACTTTTGACACACTAGAATTCCAATTCCTGGAATTTTCGTGAAATACAAAAGTATCCAGAATTGAATATCATTTAACCAATGTAAAAATTAAGTCAATTTGAGGCTCAAAAATAAGACTTCTGGGTCATTTTTCAAAATAGGATTAAAAATATATTAAGCGCAAAATTGAGCTTAGGCCCGGAATCTCCTTAAGCAGTTGTCATTCTCTTGGACCTCTTCCTTGGGCTGATTTGAGTTAAAATATAGAGTTGAATGGATCCATTTGATGTAAATTTCATCTAACCCTCTTGTATGTCATCTTTAAAAGCCCAAAATCATGGTTTTAATTGAAATAATCATTTAGGCCCTAAAAATACAGAAAACACTAAAACAAAATAAAGTCACAAAATAATCTATCACTAAGAGAATAAAATACACAAGTTGAGAGGCTAGAATGTGTAACATTCAACGCCGATCAACAATTACAACAAAATTAGTTTAAAATCATTATTCTCATGCCCGTTTCTTTTGGATGTCCAGACGGTCGATTCTAGCACAAAGCATTTTACGATTGTGATCATGCATAATTTTTACTAGGAATTGCCCTTTTTGAATCAAAACAACTGAAACAATACAGGATGAAGATTGGATCAACATTTTTTTTTGGGACGTCCTGATGGTCGAATTTGGTGAAAAGCAATGTATAATTCTGATTATGGCACGATTTCTCTAGGAATGGGATTTTTTCAATCAAAAGAACTCAAATGAAACTAGTTTAAAATTGTTGTCACCATGCTCGTTTCTTTTAGATGTCCAGATGGTCGAACTGGCACAAAGCACCATACGGTTGAGATCATGAATGATTTTTGCTTAGAATTGCTTTTTTCGAATCAAAATGACACAAACAAAATAGGACAAAGATCGGATCAACATACTTATTGTTTTTTCGGGGCTTCTTGACCGTCGAATTTGGCAAAAGCAACGTGCAATTTTGAATATGGCACAAATTCTCTAGGAATGGGATTTTTTGAATCAAAACAACTCACACGAAACTAGTTTAAAATCGTTGTCGCCATGCTCGTTTCTTTTGGATATCCAAATGGTCGAATCTGGCACAAAGTACCATATTGTTGAGATCATGAACTATTTTTGCTAGGAATTGCTCTTTTTGAATCAGAATGACTCAAACAAAATAGGACTTTTAAAAGAAAATAACTCAAACGAAACTAGTTTAAAATTATTTTTGCCATGCTTGTTGCTTTTGGTTGTCCAAATGGTTGATTCTAGCACAAAGCACCATACAGTTGGGGTATTGGATGATTTTTGATACGAATTGCTCTTTTTGAATCAAAACGACACAAACAAAAATGGATAAAAATCGGATAGGCATTCTAGTTGTTTCTTTTGGAAGTCTAGACTATTGAATTTTGCAAAAATGATGTATGATTCTGATTATGGCATGAATTTCAAAACAAAACAACATAAATGAAACAAGTTTAAATTCGTTGTTGTCAAGCTCATTTCTTTCAGATGTCCTTCGAATCTGGCACAAAACACCATACGGTTGTGATCATGCACGATTTCTACTGGGAATTGCTCTTTTCGAATCAGGATGAGTTAAACAAAATAGGACGAAGATCGAATCGACATGCTCGTTGTAGCTTTGGGACATCTTGACCGTCAAATTTGGCAAAAAGTAACATACGATTCTGATTATGGCACGATTTCTCTAGGAATAGGACTTTTTGAAGTAAAACAACTCAAATGAAACTAGTTTAAAATCGTTGTAGCCTTGCTCGTTTCTTTTGGACGTCTAAATGGTCTGATCTAGCACACAGCACCATATCGTTGTGGTCATACACAATTTCTGTTAGGAATTGCTCTTTTCAAGTCAGCATGACTCAAACAAAATAGGACGAAGATCGGATCAACATACTCGTTGTTTCTTCGGGACATCTTAACGGTCGACTTTGGCAAAAAAAAATGCACGATTCTGATAATGACAAGATTTCTGCTAGAAATTACTCTTTTCAAATCAAAACAACTCAAACGAAACTATTTTAAAATCGTTGTTGCCATGTTCATTTCTTTTGGATGTCCAAACAGTCAAATCTAGCACAAAGCACCATACGGTTGTGATCATGCACTATTTCTGCTACGAATTGCTCTTTTCGAATTAGGACGACTCAAAAAAATAGGATGAAGATCGAATCAACATGCTTGTTGTAGCTTCGGGACGTCTTGATGGTCGAATTTGGCAAAAAGTAACATACGATTCTGATTATGGCACAATTTCTCTAGGAATGGGACTTTTCGAAGCAAAACAACTCAAACGAAACTAGTTTAAAATTGTTGGTGCCATGCTCGTTTCTTTTGGATGTCCAAACGTTAAAATCTGGCACAAAGCACCATACGCTTATGATCATGCATGATTTCTGTTAGGAATTACTCTTTTCGAATCAAGATGACTCAAACAAAATAGGACGAAGATCGGATCGACATGCTCATTGTTTCTTTGGGACATCTTGACTGTCGAATTTGGCAAAAGCAAAGTACGATTCTGATTATGGCATGATTTCTCTAGGAATGGAACTTTTTAAATCAAAACAACTCAAATGAAAGTAGTTTAAAATCGTTGTTGCCATGCTCATTTCTTTTGGATGTTAAGACGGTCGAATCTGGCACAAAGCACTAAACGGTTGAGATTATGAACTATTTTTGCTAGGAATTGGTCTTTTCTACTCAGAATGACTCAAACAAAACAGGACAATAATCGGATCAACATGCACGTTGTTTCTTCTAGAAGTTTTGATGGTCAAATTTGGAAGAAAGTAACGTACGACTCTGATTATGGAACGATTTCTCTTGAAATGAGACTTTTCGAAACAAAATAATTTAGAGGAAATTAGTTTAAAATTGTTGTTGCAATGCCCATTTGTTTTGGATGTCTAAACGGTCGATTCTGGCATAAAGCACCACACAGTCGTGATCATGCACGATTTCTGCTAGGAATTGGTCATTTCGAATCAGAACGACTCAAACAAAATAGGACGATGATCGGACCAACATGCTCGTTATTTCTTCTAGACGTCTTGACAGTCAAATTTGGCAAAAAGTAACATATGGCACGATTTCTATGGGAATGGGACTTTTTGAAACAAAACAACTAAAACAAAATTAGTTTAAAATCATTGTTGCCATGCCGGTTTCTTTTGGATGTCCAAACGGTCGATTCTGGCACAAAGCATTGTACGATGGTGATCATGAACAATTTTTGCTAGGAATTGCTCTTTTCGAATTAAAACGTCTCAAATAATACAGGACAAAGATTGGATCAACATGCTCATTGTTTCTTCTGGACGACTTAACGGTTGAATTTGACAAAAGGTAACGTGGAATTTTGATTATGTCATGATTTCTCTACGAATGGAACTTTTCAAAAGAAAACAACTCAAACAAAACTAGTTTAAAATTGTTGTCGCCATGCTTATTTCTTTTGGTAGTCCAAATGGTTGATTCTGGCACAAAGCACCCTACAGTTGGGGTATCGCACGATTTCTAATACGAATTGCTCTTTTTGAATCAAAATGACTCAAACAAAAATGGATGAAAATCGGATAGGCATGCTAGTTGTTTCTTTTGGACGTCTAGACTATTGAGTTTTGCAAAAATGAGGTATGATTCTAATTAGGGCACAAATTTCAAAGCAAAATGACTCAAACAAAACTAGTTTAAATTCATTGTTGTCATGCTCATTTCTTTTAGATGTCCATTGAATTTGGCACAAAGCACCATGCGGTTATGATCATACACGATTTCTCCTAGGAATTGCTCTTTTTGAATTAGGATGACTCAAATAAAATAGGACAAAAATCGGATCGACGTGTTCGTTGTAGCTTTGGGACGTCTTAACGGTTGAATTTGGCAAAAAGATATGTACGATTCTGATAATTGCACGTTTTCTCTAGAAATGGGACTTTTCGAAGCAAAATAACTCAAATGAAACTAGTTTAAAATCGTTGTTGCCTTGCTCATTTCTTTTGGATGTCTAAACGGTCAAATCTAGCACACAACACCATATCATTATGGTCATACATGATTTCTGTTAGGAATTGCTCTTTTTGAATCAAGACGACTCAAACAAAATAGGACGAAGATCGGATCAACATGATGGGTCACTCACTTGAAACTGCCTTTTTTGGGTTGGGTACTGGCTGATTAGAAAATTTTCCTTTTTCTCTCTCTCCAACTATAGTTGCTAACTGGCCTATTTGGTGTTCTAATTTTATAATAACTTAAATGTTATGTTGGGTAAAAGCCTTGACTTTATGAATGGCCTGACTAGTTAATTGCATAAATTTTTGGAGAGAATCCTCTAAAGATGATTGTTGTTGTGGTGGTGCAGCAATCTGTGGAATAGGTTGAGGAATGGGTGGATATGATTAAGAAGGAGGGCGAAACTGGTTATTTTGCATTTGCTTCCCTCCTAAGTTCATTTGAGCCAGGTTTTGTCTCCATGAAAAATTGGGGTGATTTCGCGTGTTTGGATTGTATGTCTCAGAAAAAGGCTAGTGAATGGCTTTCTAAAATTGTTTAATGCATTTGTTTGTTCATCATAACACTCTGAATTTCCATGCATGGAAGGACATGATTGTGTTAGATGCATTGGACTAGCACAAAGAGATCATATCTCATTTTGGATTTGGTTGACAGAATTCATGGTTTGACTCGAGGCTAAAGCCTCTACCTTCCTGGTTAGACTCTCAAGTTTAGCACTTATATCATAATCATTCCTAACCTCATACATTCCACCTCGCTTAAGTGTTTGAAGTTGTCTATCGTGCTCTTTGGAAAAATCTCATTGCTGAGAATTTTCATATAGCTTCTTAAGAAAGGTATAGGATATATCATCACTAAGGTTCAAAAATCCTCCCACATTCATGGACTCTATCATATTACGATTTGTCTATGTCAATCCATTGTAAAAATATTGCACAAATCTCCATACCTCAAAACCATGGTGGGGACACTTTAGAATTAAGTTATTAAATCTCTCCTAACACTCATAAAATTGTTCATCCTCTTTCTGCCTTAAGTCAGAGATATCTCTCCTAAGAGAATTGGTCCTAGACATTGGAAGAAATTTGGAAAAAAAATTTTGTATCGATTGGTCCCAAGAAGTGATAAATGCTGGAGTTTGGGAATTTAGCCATGTTTTTGCCTTGTCTTTCAAAGAGAATGGAAACCAACGTAGACAGACAAACTCATCGGTAAAATTATGATATTTAAAAGTGGAACATATGTCAATGAATTCTTTGACATGCATATATGGATCCTCACGACTTAAGCTATGAAAACTAGGCAAGAGTTGAATAATATGGGGTTTCAACTCAAAATGAGTGGTAGTAGTGTTGGGTAACACTATGCAAGATGTGGAATTGGTGGTCACAAGAGCAAAGTACTCTTTAAAGGTCTTAGCTGCAGTTTCAGTCATCGTAATTAAAGGATTTTTTGGCTCAAGTTGGCTTCTTAATTGTCGTCTAAAGGTTCTCTCAATTTCACTGTCGAAAGTTGACAACTTCGGGTTCAGAGAACGACGACCTAGCATACACTAAAGAGACTTAAGGTCAAGACTTTACTTAACAAGAACACTGCCGAAACAAATATTTTCTTTATCTAAAGTTTAATTCAAGGGTAGTGATTTCTATTTTTTTATTTTTTATTTTTTCCTAAAGAATTATCTGAACTAATTCTAAAATAATTCTTATCTAGTTAGACAGCTCATACTCTCTTTCAGAGGAACTAAAATCCAATTTCTTGCAGAACTTTCCTAGACATTGTAAAGTTAGAAGGTGCTCACTAGAGTTACTGATAGTTAATTCTGTCTAAGAGGGTCCTATAAGCTATGTGAATCTTTATGGCCAATGTCTACTTAATTTTAAATTCAAACTAAATTTGGCTTGGGTTTGACAAGTGCAAGGAGATTTTTAACCTAGGTGGGGAAGGAATTGGTGATGAAACCCAATCCTTATCTTTTTGGGGTTTGTGCCCTTACTAAAATTTTAATGTAAAAATGCTAATTTCAAATGCACAAACAAAACAAATAATAAAAAGAAAAGAAAAGAGGGAGTGAGTGTGTGATCTTTCTTTTTTTAAAAAAAAAAAAAGAAGAAAAAAAATAAATTGAAAAATAACTCAAAGAAAGTGTGGACCTAGGGTTATTTCTAAATTATTCTATCCTAGAGTTCTTATGCAAAAGTATCAACCTAAATAATAAAAAATCTATGTTATCCTAATCTAAAAATATAAATATAAATAAACAAAAGAAAAAAAAATGTACTTACTTGGATTCCGAAGTAGTGCCCAAGAAAATGCAAAAAAAAAAAGCAATGTTCAACAATACCACCTATAAAATTCAAGAAGTATCAAAATAAATCATAAACTAAATTTAACAATAACAATTTTTTTTATGTGAAAAGTATTGGGCTATGGTAAACAGTGACGTGAGAGAGGTTCACACATATGCAAAAAATAAAAAATAAATAAGAAAAAGTGAAGACAAAGGAATGACAAAGCATTGATTGCAACGGTGGACTACACTTGTTAGGTGCACTGTTATAAATATCTAAGCATACACACATGTATATGTATATAATATATTTAATAATGTAACCAATACTACTATTAAGAGGTTACAAAGAGATTCTGTGGGAAAAAAAAAAAGGAAACTGATTTAGGCATCAAACCCAAAAGTTGTTTAATCTTAAAATGGATTTTTTTTTAAACACAAACTTTGCAAACAGTAAACTATTCTAAAAATAATAAGAAAGATTTAGAAGAAAATATTAATAATAATAATAATAATAACAATAATAATAAGAAAGCAACTTTTTTATAATAATAATAATAAATAAAACTAAACTATAACTAGTAGAAGAATTAAATCAATCTAAATTTGATTAGTTTCTCGTTGCAATTTCTCGGCAATGGCGCCAAAAACTTCTTGTTGTTTTTAAATTTTATAACTCGCAAGTGTACGAATCAATTAAAGTATAGATCGGTAAAAACGAGGACGAACCCAAGGGAATGCTTTGAGAAGAAAAACTAATACAAGTTCAAATTAATTTAAAACTAATCTAGTTAAATAAAGTTTGATTTGAGAGTTTAAACAAAACATGCAATTAAAATAACACAATTGAAATCAAATAGAGCAAATTATTGAGGTGTCGGATTCCACCACCATTAAATTCATAAAGCTTCTAATATTCATTTACTAATTCTCAAATTCAGAGTAGCAAACAAAAAATCAATATATTTCTTACTCAAGATTTAACAACAAAGTACTATAAAAATATATTAAAAGATAGATTTTCCTTTGCTTAAATAATATGAAATTCTAAGAATTTTTTTTATTTAATTTAATGAAAAATATAAGATCACATATTTTCACTTTTAAGAAATACAAATTCAAGCTTTGATTAATTATAATAATTTCTAACTACCACAAACACAAGAAGCAAAAATCATAAGCATTTAAATCATACACATGGGAATCTATAAATGAACAAAATAACTTTATTGCATTAATAGTAGTTTCCTCCTCAACCTTAGTTGAGGGGTTTAGTTACACATAGTAGAAGAAGATAACAAAAATATAAAAAACATAATGAAATAAAATCCGAATTATCTTTGTCTTCTCTTCCTTGGCCTCCAATGGTTTCTCCTCCCTCAACCTTCACCCCTCTACCTCTATTTATAGGCTCACTGAAGGGGTAGAATTTTAATTTGATTTGACCTTAATAATTATCACATTAATATATTTAATATTTATAATAATTAAGTTAATTTTATAATAATTATCTAAATAGATATATATATATATTTATATATACACACACACACACACATATATATCATTAAGATAATTATTATAATTATCATTTGATCCAATTCAATTGGGCTTGGACTTTAAGTAATTTAGTCTGATCCATTACTCCATATTTGAGGTGGGCCTTGATGTAGGTTGATGAAAGTTAAGAAATATATGAATTCGCTCAAATTTCTGCCACTGACTTGTTACAGCATTTTGACCCCTTAAATGTCCGAATTTGGACTTTCTCGTGAGATATAAAAATGTTCCTCTATGAATCAGCTTTTCAAAACGTCTAGAGCTCTAAGTTGAGGGTGAACTCATCCGTTAACCCTAACGAACTTTTCCTATCTCTCATATCCTGCGGAAGAATACTTTTTAAATGTACGCGTATGTACGTGTACTGCAGACCATACTAACCTCAATGGGCCCCTCAAACATCCATTTACATTCCTCTGTAAGAATTTAGAATCTATACACTTCGATGCATCGAAGTGATGATTTCAATGCATCGAAAGTTTGATGCATCGAACAAGTATCGACGAAGTATCAACTAAAACACACTCTCGGCACTTTTGAAATTCCAAGATCCTACAGGTTTTTTGATGCATCTGTTGTGTGCGGTTGTGCTACTCGCAATTTATAAATTTACCACTCGTAATAGAATGAATCCTTGAAGGATAGGGCTCTAAGTTGAGGGTGTCAATCCCACAAAGATTACATAGGTATAACTCATTAAGGGTTGAGGGTTGGTTCTTGTTTAAATCACAACCGTGTGTTGGTTGTTTTCTTACTCTACTCTGAAAGCATAAAGGTAATTTAAATACAACTTTTAAGAAAAGTGTAAAGGACTAGGGTTAGACTTCACCACTAGCCTCGTAGTATGTCAAACTTATAATAAATTGGGGGAATTCATGCAAATGTGTATTAAATGACGCGTTGACAAGTCCCACCTACAACGACGTCGCCAAGAGAATACACACACCTTAATATACTATAATCCATCTTCGAAAAGCGTGATTTCTCTAATTACCTACTTGTAGCGAAATCATCGTCACTTGATTTCCCTACCTACCTACTTACCTAATTGTAGCGAAATCACCGTCTCTAGGCATGGACTATGCAAATCTAGCTATGCATGTTACAGTGAAAACTAGTCTCAAGCTATCACTTGTAGTCCTTGTGAAACTTACAAGTGTTTGAGGATCATGTGAGGAATTTAAGCATTCTAAGACAAGAAGATAAATCACAACACATAAACATGAAGAATTTGTAACTTATATTTGTATAAGGCTCAAGGCAAAAGACATATACACAAAATACATAAAAATCCCCAATTTATTAAAGTTAGAACATAGTTACAAAGCTAGGGTTTGTCAAAATCCTGGAGAATGATTAGTTGATCATAGTGGGCTGGAAGCACTCCATAGACAGAGATGATCTCATTCTCAAAACGATCTTCAAGGCCTTACAAAGCCCTCTTTGAAGCTTTCCCTCTCTAGAACTTCACTTTCTCTATCTAGAATTCTATATAAGCTCTCTATTACAAGAATTGTGATATATCTATCTATTACATATTTTCTAGTTATATAACTGATTTGAGGCTCAAAATATCATAGAAATTTCGTGCAAGGCTTTATCCAAATAAAATTGGACAAGTGGCAAGTGGACGAAATATCTGCAGAAAAATATCTTTAGTAGGCTCGGGTGATGCATCGAAGTAGGGACTTTGATGCATTGATCTTCCATCTATTGCATATCTTCAACTTTCTAACTTTTTGACTCTGGTCTTGACACGTCATTCACTATTCCTTGATGTAGACTTTTCATGAAGTATGATAGGAAATAGGAATGCATTGTTGAACTGATAAAGGAGTCGAATTACGCCAAATTCAGAGTTTGAACCTGAAATCATCAAAACATAAAAACTATACAATATGTGCAGCTATGGGATCAAGATACATAAGTAAAGGTGCGAGAATGTATAACATTCAACGTTTATCATCATTGTTCCCTTCATTTTGATGCATCGAAGGATCGATACATCGAAATGGACATTTTGATGCATTAAAATGTCCGAACTGATACACCTGCAAAAAAATACTGCAACCTCTCACCTTTCTCATTTTGAATTCAAAACTCATTTTATCACCCTAGAATTTCCCATACATCATTCATAACATAAATGAAAGGTGTTAACATCAATCACACATTCTGATTCATACTCATGATTAAATCATATAACCATGTGAATCATCTTCTTTCACAAACATAATCCACTTATACTTGAAAACATCCATCCAATGAACCAAGTGTTACCACAAGCATTACATAAACAGATCCATTGTCTTATCATATACAACAAGCTTATAGTCTAAGAATACAACAAAGTTACATTTGTCCAAAATATAACTACAACTCAAAATGAAGTCTCATGCCACAAGCCAGCACGGATAACAAAATGCTAGTAGAGTTCCACTTGGACACTCAAGTCCCATCTGTCATCGGCGCCTTATATGTAAAAAGAGTTTAGAAGAAATGGGTGAGCACCACGGTGGCTCAATAGAGATACCCCAACCCACCAAAGTGCCGACTCAACACCGACCTACACGGATGCATGTCACTACATTACACGTATCATCCAACACATATCAAGTTCGTTCACAAGCAACGCATATATAAGAATGCATTAAACACATATCATGCTTCACAATTAAAATGCAAGCAATATCGTACACTTAATTCCCCTCTCGGACTCAACCCGAAACCCTAACATGACTTTGACCAATCATTCAACCTGAGACGCTCCCCATATAACTCCAATACCATCACCGAGTATTTACCTACTCCAAGGTAATTAGACCACCGTCACCGAGTATTTAGCTACTCTAGGTAACTTAACCCCTTTTTAGAATTTATCACTGAGTATTTACCTACTCCAAGGTGATTAGACCGTCATCACCGAGTATTTACCTACTCCAAGGTGAATAGGTCCCTTTTTAGAATTTTATCACAAAGTATTTACCTTCTCCAAGGTGATTAGACCATC
This sequence comes from Cornus controversa, assembly GCA_026545225.1. Classification (NCBI taxonomy): domain Eukaryota; kingdom Viridiplantae; phylum Streptophyta; class Magnoliopsida; order Cornales; family Cornaceae; genus Cornus; species Cornus controversa. The sequence continues at coordinate 2,621,341 of CM048849.1, forward strand.
TTCACCAAGTATTTACCTACTCTAAGGTGAATAGACCATTTCAGAATCATCACCGAATATTTACCTATTCCAAGGTGATTTGACCACTTCACAATCACAACCATAATCGAGTATTGACCTACTCTAGGTAATTTAACCACATTCTCCCATTTCCTCACAACGGCCCCATATATGCATTTTGAATATATAATGATCAAGCAATTCAATGTCACGCTTATTCTAATGCAAAAGCTACTTAAAGAGTACATAGCATGCATTTCATTCCCACCAAGCCACATTATATTTACCTATACATGTGAAACCTAGCATATCTTACACATATGCACATAAATCTCACTTAAGCATAATTTGGTCATGCTTCACCAATGCATACATTTTCTATATAAAGATAGCATGCATTTAACTCACATAGCAACGCATAATACATAAATGTTACACATTTGCACATAATTACACATGTACACCACATTAAGCACATAAGCATATATACTCTCATTCTCCCACATTTTCATGCATTTGTCCCTCACATCATGCATACTAGAAGATACACATCTATTGCATACAAGAGACTCAAGAGAAGATGAAGAATGCCTTATCCCACCCCTTTTACATCTCTAAATCATGCAATACACACCCTTAGCTCTCAGCACTTCACCCAAAACCCTAGAATCAACAAGTAAATGAGAAGGAGAACCCCTACCTCGAAATTGAAGGCTATTCAAGCACTTCTCAAATTTTCAGTAATGTCTACCTTGTCGGATCACAGCTTTGTTCAGTTCAATCTGAAGCCCTAGTTGTCCCCTACATATCTCCCTTCTTCAGCAGAGCTTGAATCATGCCCGAATGCTCTCGAAATGTAGAGTGAATGTAGAGAGGAGAAGAGGGGAAGGTCTAGAGAGAGAGAGATCCATGAGAAATGGTTGAATCTCTCTCAGCCATATGTTTAAAAAGTGTACTGGGGTGCGAAATGACTATTTCACCCCCGGGCCACTTAACGTACCTTCCCAGACTCCTTTTTGATTTTGAAAACTCGTACGGCCACAAAATCACTTCCTCTACTCTCTAAAAATTTCATATAATTCATTTACAAAAATAAATATTTTTGAGAATTTTTTGGATTCCCGAGCGCACTAGGACAGCATCATGGGCTCCGATTTGACCAAAAAGTCAAACTTCTCCAAATGTCCCGAAAACTTACCAAAACCTTTAAAACACTTCCCAAACATGTTTTCCACACTCAAAATATGTTAAACATTACTCAGAATGCATTTATGGTGATTATGACGTGAAAAATGCAAAATCAGCCCAAATTGGTTACGATCTCTACAATCTCCCCTCTTTAAGGGAATTTCGTCCCCGAAATTAGGAGCATACCTCGAGTAGAAAATAACTCAGAGTACTTTGAACGGACTTCTTGTTCTCTCTCCCACGTAGCCTCCTCGACTCCATGATGTCTCCAAAGGACTTTAACCAATGGGATAGTCTTGCCCCGAAGCACTTGCTCCCTAGTATCCAAAACCTGTACCGGTCTCTCCTCGTAAGACACATCCTCCTCCATCTCAAGATCTGTCCAATCTAACACATGTGAAGGATCTGGCTCATACTTTCTCAACATCGAAACGTGGAAAGTATTGTGCACACTTGACAATTTCGGTGGCAATGCCAAATGGTATGCAACCTCACCCACACAATCCAATATTTTAAATGGATCAATAAACCATGGGGCTAGCTTCCTGCTACGCCCAAACCTCATCAAACTCCGTTATGGCAAAACCTTCAGGAAGACATGGTCCCCCACCTCAAACGCCAAAGGCATCTGCCTTCTATCGACATAGCTTTTTTGACGACTTTAAGCCGTAAGCAAACGCTACCGTATAATATTGATCTTTTCTATAGTCTCTCTGACTATATCTGGCCCCAATGCTACTGTCTCACCAACCTCTACCTAATAAACTAATGACCTACAAGGTCTACCGTATAAAGCCTCAAATGGAGCCATCTCAATACTAGCTTGGTAGCTATTATTGTATGCAAACTCCACTAATGGAAGGTGATCCTCCCAACTGTCTCAAAAATCAAGTGCACATGTTCTAAACATATCCTCCAAAATTTGAATGGTACGCTCTGACTGACTATCTGTCTAAGGATGGAAAATCGTACTAAAATGGACGTTCGTATCAAGTGCAACCTGAAAACTCTGCCAAAACTATAACGTGAATCTCGGATCTCTGTCAGACACAATAGAAACTGGCACTCCATGCAGTCTCAAAATCTGATCAATGTACAGCCGAATAAGAGTATCCACATCGTCAGTCACTCAGATATGAAGGAAATAAGCCACCTTGGTCAATCTATCCACAATGACCCAAACTGCATCATGACTCTTCCTCGTCCTAGGTAACCCCGTCACAAAGTCCATAATGACTTGTTCCCACTTCCACATTGCTACTGGTAAAGGCTATAACAAACCTACCAGTCTTTGATGCTCGGCCTTCACTTGTTGACAAGTGAGGCACCTTGCCATAAACTATGTGATGTCCTTTTTCATGCCCTTCCACCAATATTTTCTACGAAGGTTGTGGTACATTTTAGTACCACCAAGATGTACTACAAGTTTATAGTTATGGAACTCCCTCAAAACCTCATCCCCACAAGCAAATGGAACAACCATTCGGCCTCTAAACTTCAAACCTCCGTCTAAATGAACAACCCAATCCTCCACTGCTTCGCCACCCGTAATCCGAGTGCGAATGCCCTCTAATTCAGTGTCATGCCCCTGCTCCTCAACCACCCTACTCACTAGAGTTGGTTATGCTATGAGTGTGAACAAAGTGGCCTGTCCACCACTCTCATTAAAGTACAATCCCATATCAGAGATGTCTTCCATCATCTTCTACTCACGAATGGTAATACTAGCCAAAGTATCATGTGATTTCCTGTTCAATGCATCGGCAACCACATTAGCCTTTTCCGGTGATACTGAAGATCAAAGTTGTAGTCATCCATGTATTTAACCCATCTCCTCTGTCTCATATTCAACTCCTTTTGTGTAAAAAGGTACTTCAAGCCCTTATGATAGGAGAAAAGCTTAAACTTTTCTCTATAGAGGTAATGCTTCCATGTTTTCAAAGCAAAAATTACCGCCGCTAACTTCAAGTCATGAATCGGGTAATTCTGCTCGTGGATCTTCAACTGTCAGGAACCATATTCAACAAGCCTTTCAGTCTGCATCAACACACATCCCAAACCATCCCGTGAAGCATCACAGTAGATGACATAACCCAAATTATGCTCGAGAATAATCAAAATTAGAGCACTAGTCAATCTATGCTTCAATTCCATAAAGGAATGCTCGCAAGCATCAATCTACTCAAACTTAACTCCCTTATGAGTAAGCTTGGTCCTCGGCGTTGCTAACTTTGAAAAGTCTTTTACGAAACGCCGGTAATATCCAGCCAATCCTAAAAAACTACGTATTTCGAATACGTTCTTAGGCCTCTCCCAATCCATTATCGTTTCTATCTTAGAAGGGTCTACCAATACTCCTCCTTCTGACACCACGCGTCCTAGGAACTTCACCTCTGTTAGCCAAAATTCACACTTTTCAAATTTAGCATACAACCGATGTAATCTCAAAATCTGTAACACTATCCTCAAATGGATCTCGTGCCCCTCCATCGAAGAAGAATACATAAGAATGTCATCCACGAAGACCACCATAAACTATCCAAGTACATCCTGGATATCCAGTTCATCAAGTCTATGAACAATGTCGGTGCGTTCGTCAATTCAAACGGCATCACTAGAAACTTATAATGACCGTATCTAGTCTGAAAAGCAGTCTTCGGAATATCCTTCTCCCTTACCGTCAACTGGTAACGACCTCAAGTCAATCTTTGAAAAACAAGTCAAACCCTTAAGCTGATCAAACAAGTCATCTATCCTTGGTAAAGGATACTTGTTCTTAACCGTTGCTTGATTCAGCTTACGGTAGTCTATATATAACTGTAAAGATCCGTCCTTCTTTTTAGCTAATAGGACTGGAGCTCCCCAAGGTGATGTACTAGGTCGTACAAATCTCTTATCCAATAATTCTTGCAATTGATCTTTCAACTCCTTCAACTCAATCGGTGCCATCCGGTACGGTGCCATAGAGATAGGTGCAGTACCAGGAACAAGATCAATGCTGAACACTACATCTCTCGTCGGAGGTAACTCTGTCAAGTCCCCCAGAAACACATCCACAAACTCACTAACCACCGGTGGAAATCCTCCATTAGTCACAATCTCGTCCTCCTCGGCTAATAAGCTAGCTAGGAAATATCCAACCCTATCCCATACACCGGAACTAAACAAAGACAGAACGTAGAAATCATCCCGCTCTCACACAAAGTAAAAGAAATCACCCTCGGGTGTGCACACTATCACTCTCCCATGGAGGCTATCAATCATGGCTTTAAATATAGATAGCCAGTCCATACCTAGAATGACATCAAAAGTGGTCATGTCTAGTAACACAAAGTCAAACATTAGTCGACGCCTAGCAACCTCAATCTTATAAGATCGACACACTCTATCCAAGGTAACCCTACCCCCAACTGGTGTATCAATGGACAATAGTGATTCTAGTGATGACACCCTCAACCCCAATGCACAAGTAAATGCAACAGATATAAATGAATACAATGCTCCTGAATGTATCAACACCCTAGTCCATGAGCTAGAAACTAGGAAAATACCTCTGACCACTGATAGTCCTGGTATGTCCTCTACCGGAGCAAGAGTGAAAACACGACCCCGTGTCTGCTGACCCTGCAGGCCAGTCCCCTATAAACTTGACTACTGACTAGAAGCAGGCATAAGACCCCTCGCTACCCGAGATCCCTGAACTGACTGTGCTAGCTGAGGCGACGGTAACGCCCTAAAGCCAAACTGAATTGTAGCTGTCTGCCTAGTCCTCAGTTGAGACCCTGTACCACTTGGTGTCCCCTGCCTATGTGGGCAGTTGGCCTTAACATGGTCGGGCTTCTTACAATAGAAGCATATATTTTCCTTTACTGTTATTGCTCGCACTGATGCCACTATTTATCCCCCTGGACAGTCCCTGCTAAAATGACCAATCTACTGGCAATTATAATATACCACAGATGATCGTGAAGATCCGATAGGTAAGGCCAATGAAGGTAACGGGTGAGCTTGCTGTTGTCCCCAAAAACGTAACCTACCCTCTCTATTCCTCTTTCTTCCCTGATTACCCGAAGATGCCCCTACACTCTTCGCTTGCTGTTTAGAGCCCTATATTCTTTGGGTGTCTATATCATCTTCCTTAGCCACCAAGGCTCTATCAACCACCTTATTATAGAGGTTTCAAACCTAAAATGGATACCCTCTCTCTGATAGAGGTTTTCAGTCCCTTCACAAACTTCTTCACTTTCAATTCCTCATTCATCACCATCTTCGGAGCAAAGCGAGCCAATGATGTAAACTTGGTCTCTACCCCATAACATCTAAGTCCCCTTGGACTAGATCCATGAACTCCTATCTCATCTGGTCCCTCACCAAAACTAGAAAGAACTTGTCAAAAAATAACCCTTTAAAGGTTTCCCAATCCATGGTCTCGGTGTTGTGGACATTCCCGATGAATTACCGCCACCGATTCGCTTCCCCTTATAAGTGAAGCACTGCCACTCCCACTTTTAGATCCTCATCGATTTCTAAGGCAACCATGAGTTTGTGAGTTTGATCAATCCAACTCTCTGCCACTAGTGGGTCACGTGCACCATCAAAGGTAAGCGGCTTGAATTTCACATATTCCCTCATAACCACCATTTGTCAACTCAAGACAACCCTAGGTAGTGCCTAAATCTCTTCTTCTCTGGTTTCCCTAGCCTTTCATCTCATAGTATCTGTCATGTCACACATGAATTACGTTTCATCTGTTGGCTCTTAAGGAGCATCAGCGCCTATGTCTCGTGCTCTTTTTGGAGGCATTTTTTTTGCTATATGCATAACAAGAAAATTTTTAAGACCAAGAATTCACACTTCTTACACCATTTTCACTATACTTACACATGCTATGTCAATTTAGTCCACAAAGGCATGTTATAAAAATAAAAGAATATAATCATGTTCCACACGAGCAATTTATGACTCTAAGTCAAATCCCTTATGTCTACATCCTCAACCTCAAGTGATCACTAGATCAAGTTTCACCCTTCGACCTTAGATTTTTGACTCTAATGCTCTAATACCATTCTGTCATGCCCCGAAATTCAGACTGCCGAGACTCCCCCTAACAAACCCCGAATCCCGAGTGTGAACCTGTTCACTCAACCACGTGAACTATTCTAACACTGATCTCACCTTGATATCAAGCTTTGATACCATGATATCACGCCCCGATTCCTGAGTCACGAAAATTGAAGGACCGTTAACCCTAACGAACTTTTCCCATCTCCCATATCCCATGAAAGCATACTTTTCAAATGTATGCGTATGTACGTGTACTGCACACCATACTAACCTCAATGGACCCCTCAAACATCCCTTTACATCCCTCTGTAAGAATTCAGAATCCATACACTTCGATGCATCAAAGTGCACTTCAATGCATCGAAATGATGATTTTGATGCATCGAACAAGTATCGATGAAGTATTGACCAAAACACACTCTCGGGACTTTTGAAATTCCAAACTCTTGCAGGTTTTTTGTTGCATCGTTCCCTTCAAAATGTCCGGACTGATGCGCCTGCAGAAAATGCTGCAACCTTTCAACTTTCTCATTTTGAATTCAAATCCCATTCTGTCACCCTAGAATCTCCCATACATCATTCATAACATAAATGAAATGTGCTAACATCAATCACACATTCTAATTCATGCCCATGATTAAATCATACAACCATGTGAATCATCTTCCTTCACAAACATAATCCACTTATATTTGAAAACATCCATCCAATGAAACAAATGCTACCACAAGCATTACATAAACAGATCCACTGTCTTATCATATACAACAAGCTTATAGTCTAAGCATACAACAAAGTTACATTTGTCTAAAATATAACTACAACTCAAAACGAAATCTCATGCCACAAGCTCGCATAGATAGACACAATATATATAATATCCAAAATATAACAAAATGCTACTAGAGTTCCACTTGGACACTCAAGTCCCATCTGTCATTGGCGCCTTATCTGTAAAAAGTGTTTACAAGAAAGGAGTGAGCACCACGGTGGCTCAGTAGAGATACCCCAACCCACCTAAGTGCCGACTCGACACCGACCTACATGGATGCATGTTACTACAATACACGTATCATCTAACACATATCATGTTCGTTCACAAGCAACGCATATATAAGAATGCATTAAACACATATCATGCTTCACAATTAAAATGCAAGCAATATCGTACACTTATCTCCCTCTCGGACTCAACTCGAAACCCTAACATGACTATGACCAACCATGCAACCTAGGACGCTCCCCACATAACTCCAATACCATCACCGAGTATTGACCTACTCTAAGGTAATTAGACCACCGTCATCGAGTATTTACCTACTCTAGATAACTTGGTGATAAGTGTTCAATTCTATGCATTTGAACCCTTTTTATTGCATATGTTAGTTCCGTTTTTGCGTTTACCAAGATATGTTTACGGTATTTTTTGTGTTTTTGATGTCTTGCAGGTATTGGAGTAAATGGAGCAAAGTTGGAAGCTTTCTGCAGTCAAGAGAAGAAATCAGAAAATGCAGCCAAGGCATCTCGATCAATCGAGATGTTGATCTTGATTAATCGAAATCTCGATTGATCGAGATCTCATTTTGATTGATCGAAATCTCGATCAATCGAGATTCAATCTCGATCAATCGAAATGCTGCAGAGCCCACTTGGCCACTTGCTCACCTGCTCTCCCACTTGCAACAAAATCCCCCTTTTTGCATGACTTAGGGGGATTGTCTGACTTGAACAAGACTTTTGGGGGCCTTCTTGATTCAAGAGATATATATATTGATATATATATATATATGGTGGGACCCAAAGGAGAAAAGAAGGCTAAAAAGCACCAAAAGCCACACATATCTCATATATCTCTCAACACACATCAGAGGGAGAAGAGAGACTTTCGGGAGAGGAAGAGAAAGAACTGAACCAGACCAAGAAGCTTCATTCTCTTCATCAATGGAAGGGTGCAAGGCAACCATGAGCAACTAACTCTTCTACTAGGGTGTTGGTTTCAACCCCTAGCCATGTAAACTTGTTCATCTTTGTAGCTCTTGAGATTTGTAATTAAATGTTGATTATTTAGCCTAGTGATTATGTACACAAATACATCTCTTATATATATTCATTTGATATGGAATTTATTCTTGTCTTAGAATAGATTTTGTCACTTGAATGCACAACATTTGCATATTTCACAAGAAGTGCAAATGATGGTTAGATAATGGTGTTTAAATGAATGTGTGATGTTAATTTGTATAGACCATGCCAAGACAAGGTAGTTTGGATGCATGTAGTGTTCACTTAGAGAGTAGAGTAATTAGGTAGTTAGTTAGGTTGAAGAGCTATGCTTGTTGAAGATGGATTATGATAGGTTAGCACACACATTGATCTTTTGATATGCCATTGAGGTCACAAGCCTAATGGCATTGTTAGGCATTTAATTAATAAATCCCATGCTTGCTACACTTATGAACATGTGAATGGCTAGTGGTGGAAACCAACCCTAGTTCTCTCTCCCAACTTTAAACTCTTTACTTTTCTTGTCATTTCATTCATGCAATAGTTTTTAAACACAAATTCAAAAATCTGTTTTTTTCGAATTAAAGTAGAATTAATCTTCCTTTAAGACAATTGCGACTAGTCCTCGTGGGATCGATACCCTCTATATAGAACCTTATCTACAAAGATTCGTGCTCTTGCGAGTGGTTAAATTATATTTTGATAAAAAGGGAAAAATTAAGCTTACAATATAATTTAGTTTCAACCACATCAAAATTTTGGCGCCGTTGCCGGGGACTACGGTTTTATTGTCGCCATTGGAAGATTAAATCTGGTTTAATTCTTAGGCTAGAAATTCTTTCATTCTTTTTGTATATATTTTGTTCTTAATTCTCAAACTTCTTGATTTTAGGTATACCACATAGCGGGCATCAAAGAGAAGTAAACTTGGAACCCTTTGTGAGTATAACGCCTAAAATTAGTGGTTTGGATTCATTTATTCTTTTTGTAAAGACAATTGTTACTTTGTGTATTGAGGTGTTGTTCGATTGTTAATGCATGCTAGGTAGACGGTCATTGTCACTTCCTTTGCTTCCGTGTAACATTGAACTTGAACGAACACTTAGACAACGTAGAGGAACCTCTAGGGACCCTATATTGCCTAGGACTGAAAACATGGATCCAAATGAGAGACAACCTCCCGGACTACCTCCTTTTAATCATGAACAACCACCTCCACCACCACCTCCTCAAGGAGAGTTGCTTATGGACTTTTACCTTCCGACTACATTTGAAGTACCTTCATGTATCCAATTTCCGGATGTAGCGGCAACTCAATTCGAAATAAAGTCCTCCACCATCAATCTTCTTAATAGCTTCCACGGTCTCCCTAATGAGGATCCGTACCGGCACTTAGATTACTTCCTTTCCGTGTGTTCCACTATTCGTGTACCACACTTTACGGAGGATGATCTAAAGCTGCGTATGTTCCCCTTCTCCCTAAAAGATAAAGCTAGAAGTTGGTTCAACTCCTTAGAACCTAACTAAATCCATTCTTGGGCGGAGATGCAAATAGAGTTCTTAAAAAAATACTTCCCAATGAGTAAGACAAGTGATATTCGACGAGCAATCACCGGATTCACCCAAATTGACCAAGAACAATTCCATGAGACGTGGGAGAGGTTAAAGGATCTTTTAAAATCTTATCCGCATCATGTTGTCCCAAAATGGCAGCTAGTGCAAAGTTTTTATGATGGGGTGAGTGAGCAACATAGACAAATGATAGACTCCGCGTGTGGGGGTGGATATCTTTCAAAAAGCCCCGATGAGGCATGAAAACTTTTTCAAACCCTAAGCAACAATTCAGCTCAACGCTCCTCCACTAGGAAAGGGAAGGCCACCCAACCTTGTAGAGGCGTGCATGAGATTTCACGGGTAGATGAGGTTGCCATGCAAGTAGAAGCCCTATCCCAAAAAATGGATTTAATCATGAAAAATGGGCTGCCTACTCCAAACCAATCTGTCCAAAATCAGGAAGGTTGTTCATTTTGCTATAGTACTTCACATTTCGTGCGAGATTGTCCTATTGCCGGGCAATCGCCCGATTATGCTCAAGAGCAAGCGAATGCCCTGTACTCTAAACAAATGAATGATCCATATTCAAACACGTACAATCCTGGTTACAAGAACCATCTGGCTTTCTCATGAAAACCTCAAGAATCAAGTCCCTCTTTCCAAGGGCAAAACTCTTTCAATTCCCACTCTCAGCAGCCTCATTATAGGCCAAATCCTCAACCTTACAATCAAAGATCTAATTACCAACAACCACCACCTCCTCCGAGAAGCCAAAGCTTTGAAGAAAGAGTGATAAGCAATCTTGAGGCCAACACCCGCTTATTGCAAACTCACTCTCAATCAATCTCTAAGCTTGAAGACAATGCTCAATCTATGGCTAGGTTAGAAGCTCAAATCGGGCAACTAGCTAATGCCTTAAATAGAAGGGAGGAAGGTAAGTTGCCGAGTCAACCGGTGGCGAACCCCAAAGGTGTCCATATGATTGAAGATCCATCATCTTCAACTTGTAATGCTCCTCAGGAGCAAGTTCAATCAATCACAACCTTAAGGAGTGGTAAAATCATTAATTCCAAGGTAGGGGAGGAAGAGAGAAAGGAATTCCAAGAGCAACCTAAAAATCCAAAAGAATCCCAATTAAATCCAAAATCGTTTCCGTTAAATCCAAATTTGCAAAATACCCCTTCAAATCCAAAAGGAAAGGCAAGTGAAGTTGTGTCGTCATCGATACCAAATCTTGACACCTCTTATGAACCCCCGATTCCTTTTTCCCAAAGATTGAAGGAACCTTCTCATTTCGGGAGGCAAGGAGAGAAAATCCAAGACATGATGGAGATCTTCAAACAAGTAAAGATCAATCTCCCTCTCCTTGATGCTATTCGACAAATTCCCTCCTATGCGAAATTCTTGAAGGACTTGTGCACTCAAAAGCGCAAATCTAGGAATAATGTTCCTAAGAAAGTCCTCTTAACTGAGCACATAAGCTCCATTTTTCAACACCAAGCCCCTCCTAAATTCAAAGATCCGGGTGCTCCGACCATTTCGTGCACCATCGGAGATCAATCTTTTGAAAGAGCACTTCTTGATCTAGGGGCTAGTGTTAATTTGCTTCCATTCTCAGTTTACCAACAACTAGGTTTAGGGGAACTCAAGCATACCACGGTTGTGTTGCAACTGGCCGACCGTTCGGTGAAGCAACCACGTGGCATCATTGAGGATGTCATCATTCAAGTGGACAAATTCTATTTTTCGGTGGATTTCATAGTCCTTGACACGGAACCGGTCCAAAATCCAAATCGTCATATTCCTATCATTCTAGGTCGTCCATTCTTGGCCACGGCAAACGCTTGCATTAATTGCCGTACCGGGGTGATGGACATCTCTTTTGGGAATATGAAAGTCCGCTTGAACATCTTCAATGCTTCCCACCACACATCCGACGACGAAAGTGAGTGCTTTGGTGTCGACGTTGTGGAAGACCTTGTTCAAAAAGCACTTCCTTCTATTCTTTCCAAGGATCCTTTAGAGGCATACCTAAATCACTTCAACTGTGATGATTTTGACATTGAGCAAGCCATATGTGAAGTCAATTCCATGCTCGATGTTAATACTATCATGGATTTGCCTAAATGGAGAGTTCCGAGATAACCCTTGCCCCCTTTGTCCAAAACTTCCCAAACTCCTTCTTTAATTTTCCCACCATAACTTGAGCTTAAGCCCCTGCCGGTTACCCTCAAGTATGTTTTCTTGGGCGCAAATGAGACCCTTCTAGTCATTATCGCTTCCAATCTCACAAACGACCAAGAGTTGGAACTCATAAAGGTGCTCAAGGAGCACAAAGAAGCAATAGGCTGGAGTGTGGCAGATCTCAAGGGAATAGATCCTTCTATTTGTATGCACCGCATACACTTGGAAGAGGATGCTAAGACCTCAAGGGAGGCACAACGTCGATTAAATCCAAATATGAAGGACGTTGTCATGAAGGAGGTGGTGAAGTTACTAGATGCGGGAATCATATACCCCATCTCTGATAGCAAGTGGGTTAGTCCCACTCAAGTGGTTCCAAAGAAGTCAAGTATTATGGTGCAACCAAATGACAAGGGTGAATTAGTTCCCCAACGCACCGCCACGGGTTGGAGAGTGTGCATAGACTATAGGAAATTAAATTCAGCCACTCGGAAAGATCACTTCCCCCTCCCATTCATTGATCAGATATTGGAGAGATTAGCCGGGCAAAGTTTTTATTGCTTTTTGGATGGATATTTTAGCTATCATCAGGTTGCTATAGACCCGAGGGACCAAGAGAAAACCACATTTACATGTCCCTTCGGCACATTTGCTTATAGACGCATGCCCTTTGGGTTGTGCAATGCACCGACGACTTTTCAACGGTGTATGATGTCTATCTTCTCAGACATGGTGGAAAAATTCTTGGAAGTGTTCATGGATGATTTTTCCATTTTTGGACCTTCGTTTGAATCATGCCTCCAAAATCTAGCTTGTGTTCTCAAACGATGTCAAGAGACCAACCTAATTCTTAGTTGGGAAAAGAGCCATTTTATGGTTCAAAAGGGTATTGTCCTAGGGCACATTGTGTCTAAGAGAGGAATAGAGGTTGATAAAGCCAAGGTTGAACTCATTTCCAAACTTCCTCCACCATCAACGGTGAGGGAGATTCGTTCATTCCTTGGGCATGCGGGCTTTTATCGCCGTTTCATCAAAGACTTTAGCAAGATCTCTCGGCCTTTGTGTCGCCTTCTTGAAAAAGAGTCTTGCTTTACCTTTGATGAAGGGTGCCTTAACACTTTTGAAAAACTCCGCACCATGCTTACAACCGCTCCAATTCTAATCCCTCCGAATTGGGCTCTCCCATTCGAGATTATGTGTGATGCATCCGATTATGCCATGGGTGCAGTCTTAGGGCAACGAGTAGACAAACTGCCACATGTCATCTACTACGCAAGTAAAACCCTTTCCGAGGCTCAAATCAATTATACCACAACGGAAAAGGAATTGCTTGCTGTGGTATTCGCATTAGACAAATTTTGAGCTTATTTATTAGGTTCAAAGGTCATTGTCTATTCGGACCATGCTGCCCTCCGGCATCTTTTGGCCAAAAAGGACACCAAGCCTAGGTTGATCCGATGGATACTCTTATTGCAAGAGTTCAATTTTGAGATTAGAGACAAAAGGGGAACTAAAAATGTGGTGGCTGACCACCTGTCTAGAATTCTTGTTGAATCGCTCCATAATTCCATTCCAGTTTGTGAATCCTTCCCGGATGAACAACTCTTTGTCATCTCTCAAGAGAGTATCCCTTGGTATGCAGATGTGGTTAATTACTTGGCAACCGGTAAAATACCATCTTCTTGGACCAAGCAAGAGAGGGATCATTTTCTCTCCCAATCACGATCATATTATTGGGACGATCCTCAATTGTTCAAATATTGTCCCGATCAAATAATTCGAAGGTGTGTGCCCAACAGTGAATTCCAAAGCATTCTCAAGTTTTGTCATACACTCGCTTGTGGGGGAAACTTTAGTGCTAAGAAAACCGCAGCAAAAATTCTCCAATGCTGATTTTTCTGGCCGACACTTCATCGGGATGCATATTCATTCTGCCGCTCTTGTGAGCGATGTCAGCGCCTTGGCGCGATGTCCCGGAAGGACATGATGCCTCTTAACCCTATTCTTATCATTGAAATATTTGATGTGTGGGGCATTGACTTCATGGGACCATTCCCACCCTCTACTGGTCATGAGTACATACTTGTGGCGGTGGACTACGTATCTAAGTGGATAGAGGCCGTTGCTACCAAAACCAATGATCACGCAGTCGTGGTTAAATTCATTCAAGCTAATATTTTTAGCCGGTTTGGTACGCCTCGGGCCATCATCAGTGACGGGGGTAAACATTTCTGTAACCGGTTCCTTCGAACCTTGCTTACCAAATACTCCGTCACACACAAAGTGGCCACCCCATACCATCCTCAAACCAGTGGCCAAGTAGAAGTATCCAATAGGGAGATTAAGAACATTCTTCAGAAAACTGTTCGGCCCGACCGGAAGGATTGGTCATTACGACTAAACGATGCATTATGGGCATACCGAACCACATATAAAACTCCCATTGGAATGTCACCTTATCGGTTGGTTTATGGCAAAGCGTGCCATCTTCCGGTTGAATTGGAGCATAAAGCTATGTGGGCCACCAAAACTTTCAATTTTGACATGCAAAAGGCCAGCTCTAATCGAAAGCTTCAATTAAATGAATTGGAAGAATTGCGACATGACGCATATGAGAATGCGAAAATCTATAAGGCAAAGTCCAAAGCCTTTCATGATCGTAATATTTGAGTCAAAACATTTTCGCCGGGCCAAAAAGTATGGTTGTACAACTCACGCCTCCACTTGTTTCCCGAAAAACTTCGCTCCCGTTGGGATGGTCCATTTTTGGTTAATTCTGTCGCTCCCCACGAAGCGGTGGAATTGAAGGACTTGAAAGATGGCTCGTTGTTCAAAGTGAACGGGCAGCGCTTAAAAGTGTGCGTGGATGACCAAGTCACCACCGAATACGTGGATGTCGTCACTTTGACGGATCCCGTGTATTTTGACTCGTGAGCCGATCCGAACGTCGCACCATAGACGTATAAGGTGGCGAAGCCATGGTAGCTATCATGCTTCCATGATGTCCCTTTAATCCAAAGTAGGTGTGTATCTAAGCAATGTAGTATCTAACTCCCAAATATTCAAGTCCCTGGAGCATAACTCAAGCTGACTGTTTTTGAGCATCTCGATTGATCGAAACCAGGATCTCGATCAATCGAGATTTCGATTGATCGAGATTTCAATCTCGATTGATCAAAAAATTGCAGAGATTTGCCAAGTCCAAAGTCCCGAGAGGTAGTATTCTTTGATTGCACTTCGATAGGTCTTCGATCGATCGAAAATTTTGATTGATCGAAATGGGATTTCGATTGATCGAAATAAAAGTTTGATTGAAGGAATTAAATGTTCGATTGATCGAAGTAAAAAGGTGATTCAGTGAAGGAATTTTCGATTGATCGAAGAGACAATCTCGATCGATCGAAGCTGATTTCGATTGATCGAAGAGAGATCTCGATTAATCGAAATCTCGATTGATCGAAATGCACATCTCGATCAATCAAGATGCACGCGGGGCCTGCACGTGAGCCAAAAATCTATTTAAATCGTTGGGCTTCCCTCCCATTTTAAAAGACCATCCGAATTCTTCTATTCCTCAGCGCGATCCAAGCCTTCTCCAAGCACTCCCGAGCACTCGATCTACCGTTCCCGATCACCCGCCGCCATCCGACGCAGTCCGAAGCCGCCGCTACCACTTGCGCGATCTTCTCTTCGCGGCTGGGAGTGGACTTTTCTTCTGTTGAGCCGTTCATCTTCTTCCTCTTGAGGTAAGTGATGCATGGCTACTTTTTGTACACTCTCTCGCCATTTTTGATAGTTTTACGGCGTGATAAACATAGTTAGATAATGTTGGGGTGGATGGATGGGATTGCGATATCTGTAACGAGATTTTGTGGGTTTCGGGGGGTAGGAATTCATGTAGGAGTGAGATTTGGCATTCTCTTCGTTTCAAACGCTTAGTGTACGGTGTGTAACCGCGGCACCTTCGTTTCGGTTGCATCCGTTCACATTGCCTCTTCGAGAGTGACTTTTTGCATTCTTGTCAGTACCATGGACTAGGACTTCATTTTTATTTTTATTCCTTTAGTTTATTCGTAGTTTAGCTTTCTTCTCATTCATCTTTTATTTACGTAATTTTTGGAATCAAGTGCAGACTATTCCGAGGCTATAGCGAGAGTGAAGAACGCCGCCGGTTCTGTTCGCGATGTGCCTGGGCGAGCCTTCCGGTCTCGGAAGTTCCACCCGGAGCAGGTTTTCGACTTTGCCGAGTTCGAGAGGCGTCCTGGCACCGCATGGACGGTTGCCGAGCTTAGGAGGCGTCGCCTCGACCGGCTATGTGTGCCTCCCACCGACGTGGCACACGAGCGCCTAGTGCAGGTCTTTTACGATCATATGGCCTATTCCTGCACTGCGCCAGATACACTCGAGACTGTCATGGCCACTGTCACGATCACGATTACGCCGAGCCGGATTGCTCATATGCTCGGCATCCCTCACCAGCAACCGCCGGACATGGTTGGCCCGGACGGTCAGCCACTTTACAGTGCCGCACTCCCAGCAGACACTACGCTCTTCTCGATAGTGATGGACATGTGTGGCAGGGCGTTTACCACGCCCAACCACAACTGCACGTCTAAATCGATGTGCCCGAGCAGATATTGGTTCCTAGACACCGTTCTCCTCAAGAACGCGTGTCCGCTGCAGCACGTGGCAGAGCGCAGGGGCGACCTCCTCCGTTGCCTCTATGCTTTCCACACGGGCACATGGGTTTCCATTCCGTCGCTGATCTGGGGGCAGATGTTCAAGGTCTGGGACGGCCTCGTGAACAAGAGGATGCGGAGAGCAGCTAGTTGGCGGCTTCCCTTCCCTTTCCTGATCGTCGCTTTTCTCAGCAGTGCTAGTATACCGGTCAGTCGGACTGGCATCCAGTTGGCACCGCCCACCCGCTTCACATCTACTCAGTGGGAGCGGGTGAGGTGACACTTAGAGCGACAGGACCACCAGGGTGATCCACCAGACAATGTAGACATAGTTGCCCCGGTGGAGACAGATGAGGGAGAGCCTACAGGGGCTGAGTCCGAGGACGAGGAGATGGAGGAGGAGGAGATGGATGTCGCTGCAGAGCGGCATGATATCTTAGCGACGGGCTATTCCTGCCTGGCGGCTGACGTAGAGCGGCTCCAGCAGGGTTTTGACGAGCACGTCCAGGTGACGCAGAGTCAGCTGGCAGGCATTTGGACAGACATTTCTTCTCTGGCACAAGGTCAGAGAGCGATCTTAGACGAGTTCCGAGCCTTCCGGCAGGACCTGCAGTTCTTGTTCGCTGGTCGAGCCTCCACCTCCACTTCTACTCCCACCGAGCCTCCACCACCACCACCCGCCCTCGAGTAGCTGCATTTTATTCCTCTTTTCTGCTTTATTTTCTGTATTTTTCTTTCTTTATTTTTCATAGGCCATGTTGGCCATGTTTAGTTTCTTTTTGAGTATTCCACCTACATGTACACTTTGTACTCAAAATCATTCTCATCTATATGGAATACATTATATTTTCTTTTATAACAGGTGTTATCTTTACTGTCTTTATTTATGCTTTCGATCAATATATCTGTTCTCTATACTTTGACTATGTATGTAGTACCACTTGTCTAATTGTTATATGCAATTCAGTTGATGATTTCCGTTTATTACCGCCTGGTTTCAATTCCCAATACTGTTGAGATTGCTTCAACACAGTATGGCGTTAATAAAGAAAGGCAGCCCCTTTGCATGCTATACGTAGCGTGCCTGGATAGTCAATATCTTGTCGCATAGACCTCTTAGACAATTGGGAAACATCAGTTCAGACCCTTAGATATACAGTGATATTGGCATTGTCAGTTTGTGCATAATTATTTCATTATGTTCTATTTATCTACTTTTTGTTCCTTTTAATGCTCGTGGTATCCAGTGGGTGTTCTGTGCAGGTTTTCCTTATTTTCAAGATGACCACTGCTGTGGAATACCATTTTTCACGCATTCTGCCATCCCGGTAACTTCTTTCCTTGTTCTTCTTGTCCAAACATTGAGGACAATATTGCTTATAAGTTTGGGGGTGCGGTATGCTATACCACTTGCATACGCATGCAATGTTCGGTCATTATTTTGAGTGTCATTGTAGAGCAGTTTTTTTCTTCTTGATATTTTTGGATGCTTGCCATGATGTCTTGCTTTTTAAAGGAAGTCATTCGAATAAATGTCCGAGGTAAATGCAGCAGGTAGTTAAGAACTTTAACATTGTAAATACCCGCACTTTTGCAAGCTTTATAGTAGGCTAGAACGGTCTACATTTTTGTCTAAATTCGAGCACGTACAATTCTTGCCCTAAATTTGTCCTTAACCGCACAAATTCGCACACATGCATTTTAAATTGTGGGGCATAAGTCTGAGGGAGAATTTTTGAAAATTTCTGTTTTTATCTGAACAACGTAAAGAATAAGTTCTTCTGGTTGTTGTAAAAAAAAAATAAATAAATAAAATAAAATAAAATAAAATAAAAGAGAAAAATATGCAATAAGCTTTCTCACTCAATAAACCAGATTTCTATGCCTCAAAGCAGGGAATATTCGCGTATAAGTGTGTAAGGTTGAGCAATAATAAGCAGGTGGCTTGCTTACGCTCATCGCCTTGTAAGCTCGGTCATTAAGTCCGAGGGGTGCTTCTTCACCTAATGCCCTAAAATCAATTGGTTTGGGAGTCATTGGCCCAACGCCGCTACATGGGCTTGCAAGAAAGCAAAAAGAGCTAAGCATTGCACGGTCATCTGCACATGAGCAATCATGAATGTTTTGTGATAATGAGCAGCCGTGTCGAGCATTTTCAATGAGTTTTTCTCTTAAAAACAGATTTGTTCGTTTTCTTCTCCAAATATGACAACAGCCACACGTTGGAATGCATGTTCACTTTTTAAAGAGGATTTTGGGGTTGGAATTGTTATTTTTTTTTGGGCTGGCCTTTATGCGGGGACTGTCGTTCATTTATAGCTTGTGAAAGTCCATTTTTGCTAATGACCACATAGTTCTGTAATACTTGTTGCATTTGCCAAATGTGAAATGAGCGGATGATCACCCTTTATCTAGTTGATGACTGAGCATGGTTAAACTTTTGTATAAGATAGTTGATTTCATTTTTGTAATATTGTATTGCTAAGGGACTAGCAATATGTAAGTTTGGGGGTGTAATAAGTGTTCAATTCTATGCATTTGAACTCTTTTTATTGCATATGTTAGTTCCTGTCACGCCCCGGTTTCCGACACCCGGTTAGGAGCGAGAGAAACGGGGGTGACTCCGTAATTTCACCTCAAGTTCCCACACCTTACTCTCATTTTTAATCTATTCTATTGCGGAAGCATTCTATATGTACACCCTTCAGGTGACATAAGATCATCAATGGCCCTTACAATGATTTTCACGAAAATCGGGCATGACCCATTCTGAATAGTCAGCCCCTGGCATGTTACACCTGCTTTACAATTCAAATGGACACTTCTGGGCTCGTGTCCCCCCAGCATTTCTACTACATGCATAATAGAATAAAAATATACATGTCTGAGTCCTTGAATGTCCGTATTAAAAACATACATCACATGAATAAATACATCCGAAGAGATTGACTCAACATAATCACCTCATACATTTAATCCAAATGTAATACATTCGTCTGCCATCCTGAACATAAATTAGGTTCAAAGGAATCTAACTACTACCTCTGCAACTGGTGCAATCAGTTTCCCCAACTGACTCTATAATCGGCAATACCTGCAAAACCTGGGAGGGGGTGAGCTCAAAGGCCCAACAAGGTAAGTAGAACCATACTATCATCGCAGCAGCAGGTCGATCCTCACATATTCTCAAAATTATACATGCACTTAAATATATCACGATATTTAAAGTCATGCCCCTCCTAGCATACATGAACTAACAATGCACATGGCAGTTCTAGCACTTATGAACATTTAAATCAACTATACATGACTTATGAAAATCATTCACAATATGTTCAAAAGCAATACCCATCCAGCATCAATATGTATAGAAGACATATATAAACAGAAACATTTACATAAACAATGTAAATCAAATACCACGTCATCTACTCAACAAGATCCATTGAATCATGCATAAATGCACATGCTCATGCATTTTTACCCAAACATCCACATTTCTCAAATCATGCGTGATGCTTCACATGAAGTGCAAATACATATGTATATAACTCACACCAAATTAATTCATAGGGGGCTTTCTCATCACTCCAATAGTAAGGGTCTCTTCGGCACCCAAACTCTGCTTGTGCTTTATCGGGTTACTAACCCGAAGGGAGCACCTCCTCTTGGCCAAGTTTTGGGTCTTTCACCCTAGGGGCCTTCCCCTTATCTTAATTTCACACTCCTGCCCCAAAATCATATATATAGTGCATATAATCACACTCATGCACTTATCCACACCATGAATGCATTTTTGTCAAATCAATGCATTTTCCTTTCACCTCAAGATTGTCACAATGTCATCACACTCATACCATGGAACTCATCATGCTTATGCATTTTCCAAGAAAGTCATATCTTTCATGCTTAAATCTGTAAACATCACATTTTCACGTTTTCACCAATGAACACACTTTTCACAGAAATCATTCATAATCACGTTTACACATACACAACACATACGTATATTAGCGTAAATACAATCATGCTTTCATTCCAATTATGCATTTTACTACGCGCAACCAACATGCATTCTTACAACCATATCCAATCACGCAAATATACATATACATATATATATATATATCATGTCACCCATATAGGTAGTAAAAACATACAGAACAATTCACATATTTCATGCTTTTCCAATACCCTTCTATGCTATAACCAATTTAGCATGCATTTACCACTACACCAATATATAAACACGTATATATTTATGTATACTCAACTCATGCATAGGAATCATATAGGCATGCAAGGCAACATCTAGCTAAATATATATACATAATTTAGCATACTTTACATGGCTCAATCCCTAAACATGCATATAACAATGCAAATCAACATCAGAATCTAACAATGCTCTTACCCTCCAAGCCCACACATATATATATATATACCCGCGTATATATGTATCCTCACATCCCACGTATATATATATATAAACACCTTTATATATATATATGCATATACATACATGCAAACGCCACATATGACTAAATTAAGAACATATGTAAATTTAATCAGCATATTTAAAATATACATAGAGATAGAGGCAAGAATCAACTTGCCTTAGGTCTCGCTTTTACTGTGTCCGTGCCCGCAAAGCGGTCCATTTCCTTGCTCGGTCAAGTCCAGTGTCGAAGTCCACACGAACAATACCATGAACCATTTTCCTTTCGATTTTATTTCCATGCTTGGTTCAATTTAAACATGGCAGCCCAATAATCCAATTTATTGCAGGTCCAACTAACCTGACCCAATAGATCATAACCAATTTCAGCCCATTTCTATCCACTTTCCAAGCCAATGCCAACCACAATCCAATACGAGATTAATTGGAAACCAAACCCAAGTTTAAATCCAACCCAACTCCAAGGTCCAAGCCCGCTATTAATGAGGGCCTAAATCACAAACCATTATTTTCCAGCCCAATCTATAATGTAGACCCATATAAATAGGCAGACCAAAAATAATTATCTAACCTAAACGATGATTGTCCAAACACTAAGTTTATACAACCAATCCAATCTCATGAACAAGGCCCAACTCAAGCTGCCAAAACCATCATCTGCCAAACAGCCCACATTTATCTTCTTCATTCTTCACAGCCGAAGCCAACCGTGAGTAGACCCATAATCGGTCAACCGCTGCCACCACCTTGGACCACCATGCATCAACCATGAGACGCCCAACTAAAACCCAGCTAAAATCATGCCCAGCCACCAGCCGAACATCCGACATCACCCACTTCAATCACTAATTGTCCGAACCCATTATCACGCCATAACCGCAGTTGCCACCAGGTTTTGGCCAGCCACTATCGGAGCTCCAAACAAATAACCCACAACCTTCACCATGTTCGGCCAGCCAAGTGAAGACCCAACAAGAACCCGTGAACCGCTATGGCCTCCACCAACCTTCAATTTCCTTCACCAAGAAACCAGTATGAAAGCACCATGGTAGCTACAATCAAGAACCAAACCCAATTCACATCAGCCGAAGTCTAACCAAGTCTCGCCGGCAGCATCACTCCAACCACTGCCTCTACACACGGCCACCACAAGCTGCCAAACAGCCTAAAATGGCTACTGCCCAGCCGTATCACCAACCTGTCAAGCCCAAGCTCCCATGGAACTAACTCCGGCCAACTCCATTTCCAGCGTTAGCAACCTCATCGCCATTGAAGACCCAACTGTGAGAACTCATTCGGAGATCCAACGCAAGCAAACCGGTGACCGAACCCAGCCGTCATCGCCCGTCGGACAGCCGCCACCATGAAACCAAAAACCCACTGTCAGAGCACCATGGTCGCCACCACCAAGCTCCTCCGCGAACAACCCCTTCGGTCCGACCCTCCATCGAACCCGTGAGCCCAAGGACCGAGGAACCGGGCTCCGCAACAGCCCACTGCCACCGGGCCGTGACCACCGCGAACGGCGGCAACCACTGTCGGCGCCGGAACCGTCGCCTCCCTCGGCCGTTCTCTCTTTCTCCCTCGGTTCTCTCTCTCTCCCCGATTTCTCCTTCTTCTCTCTTCTTTTTTTCTTCTTCTTTTCCTTTTTTTCTCTTCTTTTCTTTCTTTTCTCTTTTCTTTCTTTTTCTCTTTCTTTTCTTCTTTTCTCTTTTCCTTTTCTTTCGGCTGACCACTCATGGTCTCTTCTATTTTGGTCCACAAGTTCCTTAATTAATTCTCCTCCACAAGTTATATATATATATTATTTATATATATACATATCACACAATACATGTATTCACATGTATTTCCCCACACTCACTTATATAAATACAAAGGCCCCTCTCAATTTATCCAAAATCACATACAGGCCCACCATATATTTATAATTAATTATAAATATATGCACCATATATACATATATATATATATATATATATACACCTTCCACATACACGGGAATATAACCAACCACACCCTTTCCGAAATTTAATTAATTCGAAAATTTTTTTTTTAATCCTGTCCAAAATCGCTCGAAACCGGTCAAAATTATTCCGGTCCTTACAGTTCTGTTTTTGCGTTTACCGAGATATGTTTACGATATTTTTTGTGTTTTTGATGTCTTACAGGTATTGGAGTAAATGGAGCAAAGTTGGAAGCTTTCTGCAGTCAAGAGAAGAAATCAGAAAATGCAGCCAAGGCATCTCGATCAATCGAGATGTTGATCTCGATTAATCAAAATCTCGATTGATCGAGATCTCATTTCGATTGATCGAAATCTCGATCAATCGAGATTCAATCTCGATCAATCGAAATGCTGCAGAGCCCACTTGGCCACTTGCTCACCTGCTCTCCCACTTGCAACAAAATCCCCCTTTTTGCACGACTTAGGGGGATTGTCTGACTTGAACAAGACTTTTGGGGGCCTTCTTGATACAAGAGATATATATATTGATATATATATATATATGGTGGGCCCCAAAGGAGAAAAGAAGGCTAAAAAGTACCAAAAGCCACACATATCTCATATATCTCTCAACACACATCAGAGGGAGAAGAGAGACTTTCGGGAGAGGAAGAGAAAGAACTGAACCAGACCAAGAAGCTTCATTCTCTTCATCAATGGAAGGGTGCAAGGCAACCATGAGCAACTAACTCTTCTACTAGGGTGTTGGTTTCAACCCCTAGCCATGTAAACTTGTTCATCTTTGTAGCTCTTGAGATTTGTAATTAAATGTTGATTATTTAGCCTAGTGATTATGTACACAAATACATCTCTTATATATATTCATTTGATATGGAATTTATTCTTGTCTTAGAATAGATTTTGTCACTTGAATGCACAACATTTGCATATTTCACAAGAAGTGCAAATGATGGTTAGATAATGGTGTTTGAATGAATGTGTGATGTTAATTTGTATAGACCATGCCAAGACAAGGTAGTTTGGATGCATGTAGTGTTCACTTAGAGAGTAGAGTAATTAGGTAGTTAGTTAGGTTGAAGAGCTATGCTTGTTGAAGATGGATTATGATAGGTTAGCACACACATTGATCTTTTGATATGCCATTGAGGTCACAAGCCTAATGGCATTGTTAGGCATTTAATTAATAAATCCCATGCTTGCTACACTTATGAACATGTGAATGGCTAGTGGTGGAAACCAACCCTAGTTCTCTCTCCCAACTTTAAACTCTTTACTTTTCTTGTCATTTCATTCATGCAATAGTTTTTAAACACAAATTCAAAAATCTATTTTTTTCGAATTAAAGTAGAATTAATCTTCCTTTAAGACAATTGCGACTAGTCCTCGTGGGATCGATACCCTCTATATAGAACCTTATCTACAAAGATTCGTGCTCTTGCGAGTGGTTAAATTATATTTTGATAAAAAGGGAAAAATTAAGCTTACAATATAATTTAGTTTCAACCACATCACTTGGCCCCTTTTAGAATTTATCACCGAATATTTACCTACTCCAAGGTGATTAGACCGTCGTCATCGAGTATTTACCTACTCCAAGGTGAATAGATCCCTTTTTAGAATTTTATCACCGAGTATTTACCTACTCCAAGGTGAATAGGCCATTTTGGAATCATCACCGAGTATTTACCTACTCCAATGTGATTTGACCACTTCACAACCACAACCATAACCGAGTATTGACCTACTCTAGGTAATTTAACTACCTTTCTTCGTTTCCTCACAATGGCCCTATATATGCATTTCGAACATATAATGATCAAGCAATTCAATGTCACGCTTATTCTAATGCAAAAGCTACTTAAAGAGTACATAGCATGCATTTCATTCCCACCAAGCCACATTATATTTACCTATACATGTGAAACCTAGCATATCTTACACATATGCACATAAATCTCACTTAAGCATAATTTGGTCATGCTTCACCAATGCATATATTTTCTATATAAAGATAGCATGCATTTAACTCACATAGCAACTCATAATACATAAATGTTACACATTTGCACATAATTACACATGTACACCACATTAAGCACATAAGCATATATGCTCTCATTCTCCCACATTTTCATGCATTTGTCCCTCACATCATGCATACTAGAAGATACACATCTATTGCATACAAGAGACTCAAGAGAAGAAGAAGAATGCCTTATCCCACCCCTTTTACATCTCTAAATCATGCAATACACACCCTTAGCTCTCAGCACTTCACCCGAAACCCTAGAATCAACAAGTAAATGAGAAGGAGAACCCCTACCTTGAAATTGAAAGCTATCCAAGCACTTCTCAAATTTCTAGTAATGTCTACCTTATCGGATCACAGCTTTGTTCGGTTCAATCCGAAGCCCTAGTCGTCCCCTACGTATCTCCCTTCTTCAGCGGAACTTGAATCACGCCCGAAGGCTTCCAAAATGTAGGGAAAAGGTAGAGAGGAGAAGAGGGGAAGGTATAGAGAGAGAGAGATCCGTGAAAAATGGCTGAATCTCTCCTAGCCACATGTTTTAAAAGTGTATTAGGGCGCGAAATGACTATTTCAACCCCGAGCCACTTAACGTACCTTCCTGGACTCCGTTTTGGATTTTGAAAACTCCTACGGCCTCGAAACCACTTCCTCTACTCCCTAAACATTTTATCTAAGTCATTCCCAAAAATAAATATTTTCAAAAAATTTTCGAATTCCCGGGCGTACTAAGACCGCATCCCAGGCTCTAGTTTGATCAAAAAGTTAAACTTCTCCAAATGTCCCGAAAACTTACCAAAACCTTTAAAACACTTCTCAAACATTTTTTCCACACTCAAAACATGTTAAACATTACTCAAAATGCATTTATGGTGATTATGACTCGAAAAATGCAAAACCGGCCAAAATTGGTCACGGTCTCTACACTAACAACCAATATACTCACAAAAATCTCGAATTTCATGGGTTAGGCTTCCAAATGATTTTCCCAATTTCTCACAAAAAAATTAACTTTCTCCGAATTTGATTTCAGACAGATCAAACTCGAGCACTCAATGCGTAGACCAATTTCTTCTTCTTCAGCACCTTCTAATTATCGCTCTAAACTTCTCAAAATCAATGGGAAAGAGAAGAAGATTATATTTTCATATATAAATATATATATTGCTATCTGGCTTATGAGAATGAGAAATGAATTGTTGAATTATCTATTTTGCTATTTATAACCCTAACTCATCTATTTGCAAAAATGTCACTAACCTTTAACTAAACCTTTCCGGACTTCGTTTTTTATTTTCATAACTCCTACGGATACGAAATAGATTCTGTAGCGCATCAAATATTTTATTTAAGCTACTCTTCAAATTTGGTGTCATTCCGACACTTTCAGATTTTCTGGGCCCACGGGACCAGCATTCCTAGCCGACTTGACCCAAAAAAGTCAACTTTTGCCAAATATGTATTTTACATTTAAAACACATTTACAATCATTTAAATCCTTTATATGCATTTAAATGAAATAAAAAGAAAATCGGCCAAAAATGATCACAGTTCTTACATGCCCTTTTTGGAGTTTTGGCAGTTTTTGAATGTCTGAGAAAGTCTGTGATCTCTTTCAATCGTGTTTTTTAAGATTTTGGGACCTAATGAACTCACTGGTGTAATTTGTTCATTTATTTGATGAATCAAACTACGTTTGTCCTTCAGGTTGCCTTTGTTGGCCCTTTTTGGCTCATGCTCGAGGGGGTGGGATTCCAAACCTAATATGAATAGTTTAGGATTTGAAAAGGAAGTGAGAAGTCAAAAATGGGTGTCTACACAACATAGATATAACACACACACTTAAGGAAACGTGATACAAATATTACAACCCATCTACTGAAAACCTAGGTTTAGCTCCATAACACATATGAAAACTCAAACAAAAAAATCAGGAATAACTTCATTACACACATGAAACTCAGATAGAAAACCTAAGTTTAGCTCCATAACACACATGAAAACTCAGACCAAACCAAAACATTAAGAAGGAACATATGAAATACCTCTTATTTTGCAAGGATGCGTCGAGAAAGGGAAAACTACACCGTTTTGGACGAAATGGAGGGAAAATGGGCACCACAAAAATGAAGAGAATTTCTGTTCCAAGCATCTTTTGCCATTGATGCATAAATAAAGATATCAATTAGTAGTGAATAGTGATTGAATTCCTTCTGTGGTTCACATGAAACCGGTACGATTATAACCTACATGTTCAAATAAATAAAAACAAACTTTTCCCGAGCAAAGATACATCACTTATAACAACAACTTTCCAATAAAATCATAAATCAAAACCGCAAGTAAAAAAATTAAAAGCACAAGGGAAAGATAATTAGTATATTCAATCAAAACACATATTTAAATAACAATAACTTTTACAATCCAAATCTTGGGTTACTTACCAAGAGAATAAGAAAACGAATGACATATCTTATTCTATCGTTACGTAGGTTAAAGGTGAAAACTGTTGGAGATACAAATATGAGTATATGCATAATAACATGTTTTAGATATGAAATGTGATTAGATATGGAATGTGAGGAGTGTTTTTTTTTTTTTTTTTTTTGCTATTAAAGAAAGACTTATTACTCAAGGGTGTGTGATTTTTGGGTTACTTAATTTTGTGTCTCTTAAAATTTCAAATTTTCAAATTGAAATCCCAATCATCCAATAACGGATAGTTATTATGCAAAAAATAAGAAACTGAATTGGATTGAACATCGTTTGTTGCACTCGACATTAACTTGAAAATAACTTTTCACAAGACATCAACATTAAAAGATTTGGCAGGTGGACCCACTTTGTCCTATGAAACTTGATATGAAATTTTCAACTGTACATTGATATTGTATTGTTTTATACAAGTCACTGTACGAAATGATCAATGATAATATATATATATATATATATATTTTAAGATGACACTAAGAATCAAATTAGTAGATTTTATTTATTTTTGTCTCCCAAAAAGATTGTATAGAATTGGATCTCACCATAGTCTTGTATCATTACAGCTCTTGTTATTGCACCATAACTTTGTAAGAAGCTCATTGTTTATCGCCTGCGTTGTTCTATAGATATATTTAGTTAGAACAAATATACTAGTTTTTGTGTATGCTTTCTTTAATTTAATACTTATTCATTAGCAAATCTTTTAGACATTTCTTAGGAGAAAGTAGGAAAATAAAATTTTCTGACGATAGATTTCTTAATGAAAACAAATATGAACTTATTTGAAAATATTTTTTAAAAGTAAATTTTTTTCGTCTATTTAGAGTTTAAACGTAGGATTGATTTATAATTTTTCCTTCTGTTCTTTTAATACTTGATTTTATTTTGACTTTTTTTTTTTTGATTAAGAGGTAAGTAAAACTTACATGTGATTTAAACACTCGCAAAGTAAAGGACATACCATTCAAAAATCTTGGTTAATATAACTTTATATTCCCTCAATACATTTATATTATGTTCACAAAGAATGTGATTGTGTGCATGCAGAGGACACATTTTTATTTCATATAGAATGTTTCTTAAAATAACTCGTTAAGCTGGTTTTTGAAAAGAATAAAATGATTTTTATATACTAGTATAGTAGATAATTGATTGCAAACTGTGCATTTGATAATTTATAGTGTAGTACCTATATTTGTAAAATTAAACCATCTATACAAAGTGAAGTCAACCTAAAGGTGTAAAGGCAAAAATTCACATCTGTCAAGTTAGATAGGTAACGCTAGAAAGAGATTAAGACTTTTATTTTTTATTTTTTATACACTTTCTAGTCTCTAATTAAGTCTAGTTAGTTGTGAGTTAATGAAATATTATGTATTTTTATTTTCTTTCGTGCTTGTGTAGTTTATTTTGAAAATGTACCAATGGCTAGAGAGTTGCACGTTGTTTGATGAAATGGGTTTCATAGTATTATTCATGTTCCACGTCGTCGAATAACTTACAGTGGTCGTTGATACAAAATGTGGAATACTTTTATTAAATATTTATTGAAGTAAAATTACGAGGAAATTACTAAAAAGTCTTATTTTTTATTTTTAAAGACTAGTAAGTCCTATAAAGTTTAAGTTCTACTTTTGAAATATATCTCCACTTAAGCTCCAAAACTTTTAATTTTTCAAGTCATCATCGTTACCATATCTGGTTTGTTAACAGATTATCTGATTCGGATCACTAATGGGTTACCGGATTGAGTGTTCAAATTCATATCCTAATTAGTCGGATTCGGACCAGAATCGGATCTTATAGATGTCTTCACACTGAACAACACGGAACGTAGTTTTAAAACTTAGACCTTTAAGTTGTACACTTAGAGGTATGTATTTGACTTTTTGTTTAAGAAAAATAATAATAAAGAAAGGGAAGAAGAAGAAAATAATGGTAAAAATATTTTAGTAATATATAAATATTATATCTGATCGGATTATTATCGGACCGAGTCAACCATAATTCATATCCGATTTGTTTAGGTAACAAATTATTGGATTTGAATCACTAATAGATTATCGGATTGAATGTTTCAATTCATATCCTAATTATTGGCTCGGATTCAGATCAAAATCCAATCTATTGACAGGTCTTGGTGTATTTATAAGTCTTCTTTGTATATGTCCACACTACCTAGATTTACTTTCTCTTATTTTATCACTAATAGGCGTCTCTCTTAATTTCTCACTCACATTTTTATTACTAATCATATCTTTTTTAGTCACTCCTAATATGCCCATTTATACTACATAAATTAATTGTTCCTATTGCTTTTTTAAAGCCCAACATTTTGCACATAAAATATTTAACCTAATAATTGTTTCATAAATTTTTTCTCTTAATTTATTTGTTATTC
Organism: Cornus controversa; assembly: GCA_026545225.1. Lineage (NCBI taxonomy): Eukaryota > Viridiplantae > Streptophyta > Magnoliopsida > Cornales > Cornaceae > Cornus > Cornus controversa. The sequence goes on from CM048849.1 coordinate 2,651,362, forward strand.
TTGGTAAAAAAAAAAAAAAATTGTTATTCTATTATTGTATAAAACACTACTAGTCTGTCTCTAATTTTTCCAACTTGCTTTAATTCTACTAATTATATCACCCTCTATCTCGCCATCCAATATTGAAAGAGCAATGCTACATGTCATGAAATTATTTCATGAATTTGTATCATGAATGATGTGGCAGGTAACGTGGAGAGTTAGTATTGGTGGAATTCCCCCCATACACAGAATCCCATGATATTATCACCGAATCCCACCAATACTAACTCTCCACGTTCCATGCCACATCATTCATGATAAAATTCATGAAATAATTTCATGACGTTTAGCATTTCTCATATTGAAAATGGCTATTTTGTGTAATCATTTAGTTTTCAAGTGTGATAATATATATACATATATATATATTCAACTCTTTACTAGATTCACATTTCATTTATTCAATTTAGTCCTACTAATTTTCAAATCTTTTGGTTCTAACAAATTGCTTCACATTTCTTATTTTATTATTAAATTTTCTTTAGAAGTATCGAACAACAATATGTCATGAGGAAAAAAACATGTACTATGAAATGTTCTCATAAGTTTATTGTGATTCCATCTAATATTGTTATAAATAGGTACGAGTTTAGTGCTAACTCTTGATGCAATTTCACGTTTATAAAAAAATTACTAGTATCGCCACATGCAAGTTTTTAAATTCACATGCAGATCATAAATAATATTTATCATTTTTATAGGAATTATAATCTCAATATTCCAATTATAATCTTCTTAAATTATATAAAAAAAATCAATCATAATTTTTGTGCCAAACTTAATTAAAAAAAACTTATCATCATTATCATCCTTACCTTAATTCCATTTAAATGGGGCCGGCCACATAAATTTTTCCTCTCCAATTTTTTCTATCTAATTATTTTAATTATTCAAATATGTTTAGTATTTTCTTAATTATTCAAACATGTTTAATAAATTTTAGTAATTGATTTTTTTGTCAATTTATAAATGTTAAATATTAAATAAATTATTCTTTCTAAGAATATAAAAATCATTCAAATATTTTTCAAATAATCGCTACTTTAGTAAATAAATTAAACATTTTTGAGAAAATAAAAAATTTAATATAAATATTCAATAATTTGAGATTTAAAATTACAAATCAAAAATGGTAAAGTTGGAAATTTAAGAGATTTAGAACTAATATATTGTGGCATTTATCAAAAAGTAGGACTTAATGGTGCTTTTGTAAATTGATAAGACATTTTGGTCATTAGAAGAAAAAGTAGGACCTATTGATAATTTATCATGTAAAATGTCCTATATTATACCGTATATTTACATGTACAGGTAAAATTAACTTCTTCACCTTCATAGAAGAATTAAGTTGTCTCCGCATGCAAAATGTCAAAAATATTCCTACTAACAAAAAGACCCGGGTGATTTATTTTTTTATTTTTTTATAATTAAAATAGATTGAATTTGTTGTTCACAGTTAAATGGCCAAAAATAAAGTAAAAAGAAAATTATCACAATATTTTGGTGGATTGTGCTTGATGGTCTTGTTTATTTCAATGGTTGTCGTTGTTAGTCTTCTTCTGCGGCGATTTATCTGAATTTTCAGAGCATGTAAAACAACCCTTGGCAACAAATATACGTCTATATTTGTTGTTCATTGTTATATCTCTTGTCTCAGCTTAGTGAGAAAACAAAGAGCCAACTAAACAAAATCTAACCATACGTGAGTTTCGTGTCAAAGTTAGAGAGAGAGAGAGAGAGATATATAGCGATTGAGGTTGCAGATAATGAAGTGAGAGAAAATTTGGTATGTAAATTGTGTAATGAAGGGTAAATTGGTCATTTTTCACAAAAAAAAGAAAGAAAAAAACAGAGTAAAAAGTACCGTTAAAAATGGAAAAAAGGTCAAATAGTGATTTTTAATGTCTTTGTAAGTTTTTTACTACAAGATTTTATTTACCTGAAAAAATGGAACTTTTGACACCACTTAATTGTAAGCTTGGCCTCAAAAGTTTAATTTTTTTATTAACTATAAATTTCCCAATTCTATAATCACATTGAACAGTAGGATGCAGTCGAGGTGGAGACAGTGGCTGCTGCTCAAACACATCAGCCATGCAAATAAATTTAGGTGAAAAAATAATTTCCCAATTATATTATACTTATTAGCTGGCAATGGGCACCACCAGATTATCATTGCACGGCAGTCTATTGTTTTGTGCGACTTTTTTTTTGCTGGGTGGCGACACATCAAATAATTCCCCAAGAGTCAAGACCCGTACCATTTTCTGTCTATTACTACTTCCCTTCCACAATTATGTAAACATTGTTTCTGTTCGAACATTAATTCTCGGTTGGGGCAGTGTGAACAGAGAGAGGGAAATCACAGCGATCGTTTTAGGTTTCTTCCCAATTCACTCAATTCTCTCTCTCTCTCTCTCTCTCTATTTATACATATTATTATCATCACTCTACTTTTCTGTTGATTGTTTTGTGCTAGATTGAAGCTTTTGATGTCTTGAATGATCGGTCAAGTGTTTTGAAGTTCTCATAATGGAAAGGATGGTAGGAGGACAACTTGCAGGGTGCGAGATTCATGGTTTCCATACAATGGAAGGTATATATGATTATGAATTGTTTTTTTTTCTTGCTTATTCTTTGTAAAATTTCTTGTTTGTTCAAGCGAATGCAATGAAGATGTCGTAATCGTTTATGCTCCTGTTCTAATTTTGTTTAGATGAGAATTGAGTGTGATGGCAGTGGTGTTATTTTCTCGAATTTTGTGTTTAGATGACTTTTAGGGGTACTTATTGTTGGGTTGATGATAGCAAAATCACTGATTTTTAATTCTTTCAAATGGGTATGATAGGGGTAGTTTAATTTTTAATTCAACTCATTGAGGATGCCCAACACATATAATGAAGAGCAATGCCAATTCATTAGTCAAGACATTATCATGGAAGTGGAATCGGATTGTGGTAATTCTGGTTCATTGAATGAGTTGTGGGAGAGACATGGTGGTCGGTTTCACCTGTTATCTCATGGATAGTTAAATTCCTGTGTGTTATTATCTCCTAGTTTTTTATGGCTGATCAATCTCTCGTCAGTTTGTCCGTGGACATAGGCTCGGTATTGAACCACATAAAACCTTGTATTCTTGTTTTTTTCTGATTTTTTACACCCCCGCCCCCCACTTTTCTTGATTAAACACTTGCACAAGATTCTTGAGGCTTCTTAACGGATCAAATCTCAACAGTTGCTGAGTTCCTTTTCCTTTTTTCTAGTATCATACTGAAGTTATCATCTTCGGATCTAATGAAAAATCGAATATAAATTGAGTGTGTGCTATTTTTGAAAACTGAAATATGTTGGAAAGAGAAAGATTGCAAAGATGAGAAGGCGATTATTTGGTAACATAATCTATTTACCATGAAAAAAAAAGAGTGACAAAAGTCAGAGAGAGATGATGGCCTCATACGTAAGTGAAAATTGTTGCATAGGATAATGCATAATGGCAAAATAGGATACATTTAACTATTCCAGACATTAGGGCCAAGTCTTTGTTGATTTAGTTTTGAATCAAGGGGATTAGTTATTTTTCATTTGAGGCGAATTCAAAATTGTTCCAATTGTGTAATTCTTCGGTCATTGATAAACAATTTGTTGGACAATACTCAAAATCAATACTGTAATTAAGCAATCGTTTCCCACCTCTTTTCTCTTTCTACCATGTTTGTTCGTATTTGCTATTATTTTAGTTCATGTTAACTACAATAATATGGTTCAACTTCCATAAATTATTATTGTGACACTTGCTAGCTCTGCGACCTAGAAGGTGAGTACTGAATATTTTTTTTATAATGTGTGCTCGCATATATTTTCATGCTTATTGATCAATAGGGCTCCTTTTTCGGTTGACAGATTTGGATGTTGGCACCATAATGGAGGAAGCTAAGGCAAGATGGCTCAGGCCAAATGAGATTCACGCAATACTCTTCAACTATAAATATTTCAGCATCCACGTCAAGCCACTCAACTTGCCGCAAAGTAACTACTGGTGATTGTAGCATAAATGCAGTAGAGTACTAGTTGACAGACCCACACTTTCATCTATTTACACCACAAGTTCTTTTGATCCTGTAGATTTATCTTCCATACAACGACTAATTGTCAATTATGATTTAGGAAAAAATATTGTCAATTATGTAAGCAGTTGATGTAAGATTATAGATAGATAAGAAAGACGTGCCACGAGTGTGACTCATTTATGCAGCTGATATCTTCTTTCTTTGATATTGGAGTCATTGAGCTACTATGTTGAGACATATTAATTATGTAAGTCTTGTTGAACTAGGATGTCTTTCACCCTCCCTTTCCATAGGGTGAAGCTACCTTTACCATCAAGTCTCTCCACCTTGTACTGTGTGGTAATATTACTGTCAATGATTGTCACAAGTGCCCAATATGAATTACATCAGTGTTATGAAGAAAAATCTAGACAAGATTTTTATCAAACACCTTGCATGCACCTTGAAGCTCTAATAGCAATTTGTTGAGAAAATAAGTCTCCAATCACGTACCACCAAATATTACAATGTGATGATAACTAAAGAAGCACAAAGCAATTTGAAAGAACACACTAAGAATTATACGTGGTTCAGCTAAACAAGCCTACGTCCACGGAGAGTTCGATTTCACTATATAGATTGTAATAGCACAAGTTGAAGGATTGTATTAAGAGTACACTCAACTCTCAACCCTTAACTCTTATACACCCAATCTCACTCAAAAGAAAAGTACAAATTTTAAAAAAGAATTCTCTCTCTAAGTGCCCTCTCAAAAACAATAAGAGTGACCTCTTAATTTCAAAGAGAGTATTGTCTTTTTCTTCTCACGGAGTCTAGACCTATAATATAGGTAATTATTTATAGAGCCCAAAACTCAATTCCTTGGTGAACAAGGATTACAATTCCTTGGAGCCCAAGACTTGCCTAACAAGAACTTTCTTTCTTGAGACCAAAGCTTGCCTACTAAGAAATTACCTAACAAGATACAACTCTATAATGGAAAGCTAATTACAATAGGAATTTGAGCCAACCCAACATATATATATATATATCAACTTAGATTCTTGTTCTGAGTAGCAACCTTAGCCCCCCTAAGTTATAAATGTTGAAGTGGAGACCTCATGTATTTATTAATCGGCATGTCATATATAATGGATAGTATGCCTAAATACTTATTAGATTTTGTTTCACTTGGGGTCTAGTTGTGAGACATTGTGGGTTATTACTTTTAGTTAACAATTGAGCTTTATGCTATAAAAAATGTCTCTAGGGATCTCATGTAAGACGAGAGAGATTATTAAGAGAAACAGAATGAGGACTGACACAAAATTATTATGGTTTCATATTCTTTTCTTGACAAGTTTAATTATTTTGACTATAGTCTTAGTTGAATTTGAATTATATTTTGAGTGTTATCTTGGTTTGGTTGAATTTGAATTAATAATCTTAAATGGGTTATATAGGTTGGCTGTATTGAAATCAAATAAATTATGTTGTTTTTTAGTTGAAAAACTACACGTTGTCATTGAGCTCAAGCAAATTACTTAAAGACTTCACGTACTAACATTGCGGCTCTAGTTGCATTCTGTAAACCCTTCTTTTGTATATGCATGTCAAGGCAGTATGTGTTGCAAAGTTTAAAACATTTATTTTGATCCCAAATGCATTAAGTTTTGTTCTTGATTAAAGACAGAGGTTGAAGTTTTTGAGGAATTTGTATATGTGATGAAAAACTTCTGTAATAGTCGATATTAACAGATAGTAAAATGTATTCTAATTTTGGTTTTATTGCAATGTAATAGGTGGCACAATTGTTTTGTTTGACCGGAAGATGCTCAGGAACTTCCGAAAAGACGGCCATAACTGGAAGAAGAAAAAGGATGGAAAGACGGTCAAAGAAGCTCATGAACACCTAAAAGTAAGGTTTTCAAATTGTTCAATATGTTATACTCTATATATTAGCATTTATTTTAAGTGACTAAATGTGTAGAATATATATGTAATATTTCGTGGGTTGATTTGTCTTTTTCTTTCTTATTACATTCAATGATCATTAAAAAAACACAGAGAAAGGATAAAGAGTTCCTTTCGTTAAAACCTTGCTCTGATACCATGAAAATAATCTATAGTATAACCTCTATAAATTAATAGCGTTGGGACCACATAAATTCTATTAAATAAGCAAGATATTAATTTATCGATAAATTAATAACTTATTAATTTAACAAGATATTTTATGCACATTATTTATTTTTTTCAAAACATTTAGTTTCTCAATAGTCTTAAACATCCAATGCATTGTACCCATTTAACCAATTAAGATTCAATGTATTGTACTCATCTAATCAATTAAAGATACATTTAACCAACTAAAGATTCAATCTATTGTACTTACTATTTAATAAACTTAAGACTCAATGTATTGTACTAATCTAGTCAATTAAAGATACATTTAACCAACCAAAGATTAAATGTATTGTACTTGCTATTTAATAAAGTAAAATTTCAATGTATTGTACTCATTTAATCAAGTACATGCAATGTATTGAATCAAACACAAACTCTTGTTGTACTTCATTAGACATCTATAGTACTAAAATATGTATAATGGCTTCCCATCTGAAAGGTGTTAAGAAATCAACCATGAATGATGAAATGCGTAAAGCATTATGTGAGTATAGCAAAGAACATCACAAGCAACACCTAGATTCATATTTCAAGAAAATATCATAGTCAGTCTTGTATATACTTCTTACCAAGTTATTAATTTATGTAATAAGTGGGACTTATAGAAACCTATAAGGGAATTTCTAAAATTTATTATCTTATAAATTTAACGAAATTATTAATTTAGTACATTGGCCCAAGTCGGGACTGACATAATTTATTATTTAAAAGAGATTATTAATTTATTGAGTATTAATTTATAGAGGTTATACTGTAATATCAATGCAAACTTTTTGCAAGTTCCAAGAATAAGATATGGAAAGGAGGACCCTATTGTAATCTGTATTTCATTAATGAAAAGTGCAATTCAAGTCGTCAAATGGAAAAGCCCTACATTATTAGGTCTCTACTAATTACAAAAAAGAAAGACAATTCTTACCCCGATGTACATGTATATAGACTAATAGAATGAACTGACAATGTTCTTTCAATATGCAGTCACTGGATCTTTTTTTACGTTATAGTTTTTCTCATGGTTTCAAATTGGCGAAATTCTTTTTGTGTCTATTTCGTACCATTTTTTTCCTAAGCATTTCGTACTGTTTTAACTAATAATATACAGCAATAACTTACTAAAAAAAAATACATTATTTCGTACCATTTTAACTAATAATATAAAACAATAACTTATCAACAAAAAAACTAATAATATAAAACAATAGTATGGCCTTGGTTAGAGATGAATGAAGAGAAAGGATCTGTATTGCCAACCAAGTAGTTTATGCTAGGTTTATGAGCTGGGTTGAGTTTAGTTATGTGTCACAACCTGCTTTGTTAATAACCCTTTCATTCTTGTTACAAATTGATGACCATATGTTGTCATACTACTGTAGAAGTATGCGCTACATGACGTTTCTTGAAGTCTAATGTACCTATCATTTTCCTGATGAATGCTAATATTAATGTATTGATAAAGTGCCTAAATGGGGGTTCACCTGTGTTACAAATAAGTTTTTTCATCACAGTGCTTTCTATGTTAGGTCTCTACTAATTACAAAAAGAAAGACAATTCTTACCCTGATGTACATGTATATATACTAACAGAATGAACTGACAATTCTCTTTCAATATGCAGTCACTGGATCTTTTTTAGGTTTATAGTTTTTCTCATGGTTTCAAATTGGCGAAATTCTTTTTGTGTCTATTTCATACCATTTTTTTCCTAAGCATTTCGTACCATTTTGACTAATAATATAAAACAATAACTTATCAGGAAAAATAATAATATTATTTCATACCATTTAACTAATAATATGAAACAATAACTTATCAAAATAATAATAATAGTAATAATAATAATAATATAAAACAGTAGTATGGCCTTGGTTAGAGATGAATGAAGAGAAAGGATCTGTATTGCCAAACAAGTAGTTAGTGCATGGTTTTTGAGCTGGGTTGAGTTTAGTTATGTGTCACAACCTGCTTTGTTAATAACCCTTTCATTCTTGTTACAAATTGATGACCATATGTTGTCATACTACTGTAGAAGTATGCGCTACAGGATGTTTCTTGAAGTCTAATGTACCTATTATTTTCTTGATGAATGCTAATATTAATATATTGATAAAATGTCTAGCTGTCAATTGGATTTGAACATCACTTAGGCCATGCAAGTGAGAGAATGTGAGTACACTTGTTGTGCAAAATTGGTTTGAGTGAAGTTCTGGAAAATTTGGTTTAAGGCCAAATAGAACACTTCCCCAACCGGTTGGTCTTTTCCCTCAATCGGTTGTACTTGGTTCTGGCCTAAGTAGGATTTTCCAGAATGCTTTCCCAACTGGAATTGAACACCAACCAATACAAAATATTCGGGACGACTGCACGTTACATTTGTACTCTTCACTGGAATTGTTGGGTTCACTCAACCGGTTGGACCAAACTGAGATTTTTCTGAATTTGTTTCTTTTCTATTGTGAGCACACACATACACGATGAGTGTTTTTGTGTGGTGTTCTACTTCTGATGGACGGTATTGTGAGCTATCTACGGAGTTATCCAATTCGATTGGAGCAATAGATTTCATTCGTGTCTTCAAATGGTAGAGAAGGGCGAGGCAAGTTCAATTACTAGAAGAAACGGATCATCGTGAGGTGATTTGCGTTGATGTGGTTCATGTGTTACTGGTGATTTTGAAAGGCACTGGGATCAGAGGACACTGAACGTTGGAGGTAAACCAATGGCAGGTGATTCTGAATGGCACTGGAATTGGAGACTCGTGGAGAGCAGTTCTGAAAGCACTCGGACTCGTTATACCCTTTCTTGGTCTAGTGGATTGTTTCGCCAGAGATGGCTAATTCTCCGTGGTTTTTCCTTGCAGAGGTTTACACGTAAAAAAGATTCGTGTCATCTCTGACGGAGTGGACAATATGAACTTTCAATAACGACTTTGAATCCACAAAGTTAAGTGCAAAATAATTCTGAAATATTATTAATTAACTGGATTAATTCTGATCTTAGTACATGCATATTTATTATATAGAGAAAACCTAACAATGGAAGGAAACTGCCCAAAATTCAACTTTCTCTAAAAATTTTGAAAAAATAGAATAAGAAACCTAATCACTAAAAAGTACTAAATACCAAAATTCAGAATAATCCGATTTCGTTTAGGCCACAAACAAAAATCCCAAAATATTCAACAAGCTTCCTATAAGACAAAAACCTGATTTTGGAGTTCTAAACGACTAAATTTGACCGAAAAGTAGCATGAGACACTAGCTAAAGTTAGTGGGTTTTGCTTATTGGGTCGTTTCTAATTGAGAATGGTCTCCTCGAGTTGAAAGGGTTTTGCTTATTGGGTCGTTTCTAATTGAGAATGGGTCTCCTCGAGTTGAAATGATAAGATCAACCTGAACTTGAAAAATGTCCTACATCAATCTCTCTATCTCTATTTACTTTTCTGTATTTTATTTTTATTGCTTGTGTGTGATTGTCTTATTACGCATTAATTTGTTAAAATCGAAAATAATCTGAAAATCAATTAAACAAGCAAACTATACCTATTCACCCCCTTCTAGGTCTTTCTACTAAGATTAAACTTTCACACCACTCCCGCACCGTGCAACTCATAGTTTTGGCCCATGCAAGCTTCTTAGGAGATTAATGTCTGTCTTGGACTTGGGAACATGGCTATAGTAATATTTTCAACATTGAAGATCTCACTCTCTATTGTGCATGCTGGCGCTATATATATATATATATATATATATATATTATGATAAGTGCTTCTTCTCATGACATTGTTGCTTGCTCCAAGCTGCTAATGTTTGTGAAGAATTTGTTATATTGTGAATTCCAACATTGTTTCGACTCGAGGGGATGGATGCTACTATGTGAAGTGGAAGATTAAGACTTGGGAATTGATCAGATTGTAAATGATTTTTTATGAAGAATGTAAGCATTTAGATGATGATTCTTGTCAAAGATCTTTCAACTCATTGAAATAAAGCTCTTCCAAGCCAAGGAGAGATGATGCAAAAAAATATGTCAAGATGGTTGGGGAAACACTAGGAGAGAGGGTGAAGTCAAGAATTCAAGATTTCAATACCGACATTGTTATTTGGTAACCCAGAATATTAATTATTTTAGGTTTTGATACTAATTCTATATTATATTTTAAGTTTTCAACATGGGGTCTTTTGGTAATTTCATTTTTGGGCTGTATAGCATACTGTTATTTAAGGCTTTTGATTGTGGGTTTGCTTATGCTTTTTAGGTCAGGCTTGGTGGTTGTAATTGGTTTAGGAAAATATCCAAGTTTTCATTCATACTTCACCACCAAAACTACTCAGCCATCAAGTTCCATGGCCTCCAAGCTCATCTATATATAAAAGGAAAAATGGCCTTGTTTTGGAGCATGGAATGAAGAGAATTTTTGCAGCCTATTACTAGTGAATTGTGATACATCTTCTCGGAGTGTGAATGCCTTGGTTTCTCCCTCCTATTTTCTATTCTTATTGCTCTCTTCAACCTTCATATTGTCTTTTCTTGGTTGCTTCTCATTCTCTAACCTAAAGTTTTTCACTATTTGGTGCTAATACTGAAGATCCTGCATCACATACAATGTTGTTCAAACTACCATTTCTGTAAGATGGTGCTGATCTCATGTTTCTTCTAGTCGTTTCGGTTTCCAGAGCCTCTGCATCCCCTTCTTTTACTCCTTTGAATGCCGTACTCTTGCGTTTCAATATGGTAGTTTAATGTCCAAGATTCCTTTAACCAAATGCTTCATCTAAATGTCTTAATTCATGTGCAAAATCAGTCCCTTCACTCTCAATAGATACCCATTTCCAGCGAGGGTACTGTTGACAAGCACTAATCTGATGACAGGCTTACAACAGAGAGCTTATGACAAAGACAAACTAAAGCCTTACAAATGAATTCCTTTGACATATATCTTAGGCAAGCTCATTGAAATGGTAGCAGGAAAGACGGGAACATAAACTGTAAATGCGCGCGCGCAACACCTCCCCTCCCCAAATCCCCCCCCCCCCCCCCCCAAACCAACCTTTCTATTTTCTATTCTTATTGCTCTCTTCAACCTTCATATTGTCTTTTCTTGGTTGCTTCTCGTTCTCTAACCTAAAGTTTTTCACTATTTGGTGCTAATACTGAAGATCCTGCATCACATACAATGTTATTCAGACTACTATTTCTGTAAGATGGTACTGATCTCATGTTTCTTCTAGTCGTTTCGGTTTCCAGAGCCTCTGCATCCCCTTCTTTTACTCCTTTGAATGCCGTTCTCTTGCGTTTCAATATGGTAGTTTAATGTACAAGATTCCTTTAAGCAAATGCTTCATCTAAATGTCTTAATTCATGTGCAAAATCAGTCCCTTCACTCTCAATAGATACCCATTTCCAGCGAGGGTACTGTTGACAAGCACTATTCTGATGACAGGCTTACAACAGAGATTTTATGACAAAGACAAACTAAAGCCTTACAAATGAATTCCTTTGCCATATATGTTAGGCAAGCTCATTGAAATGGTAGCAGGAAAGACGGGAACATAAACTGTAAATGCGCGCAACACCTCCCCTCCCCCACCCCCTAAACCAAACACCAAACAACCGCACCCACCCAACCCCCCCCAGGGGGGGCGGCACTCACACAACCCACCAAAAGAAAAAGAAAACCCAATAAAGAAATCCTCAGTCTAAAAATAAATAAATAAGTTGAGTTTTGAATATATGAACTTGTCACATTTTTCTTTTTGCTCTATTCTGATGAGCCACTCTAGTGTATGATCTTGGGTCTCCAGCGTGGGTCGAATTAGGATAAAAAAAGCTTCTGCAGTTGTATAATTCCTGAGCTGAAAGTCATCTAACATTTGAAGTGCAATTTTTTCTTACATAATATTAGAAAATTGTTACATAAGTGGGCTGCAGATATATCTCCATGTGTTACAATGGTTTGAAGTTTAAATTATCTAATGCCAAGTAGCCATTGGTTAAATAAGAAGATTTCTTAATGCTGATAAGGGTATTTTTTTATTCTGTTTTTTGCTTTGATACGTAAGTTTGTTAACTTGGTGATAAACTATTTCTCTATGTTACCTTTGTTAATTTTCTTTATCGCCGTGAATAAGAATCTCCATTTATCAATTTTGCTGGGTATATTTCTTATTCTTTTTAACTTTATTATATTTGTCCTATCCTTTATTTTCGATGTCCAAAGGGATGGTATCTGTCAGTCCATACCTATATCTGCCTCCCTCCAAACATCCCCTTCAATTTAATTCTTTAATCCCTTACTTTATGCTGGATAATTGCAATTGCAACCTTCCAATGAACTTTGCATTGACAAAGTTGTTGATGAATGTCTTTATGCTTCATGGTACAGGTTGGTAATGAAGAAAGGATCCATGTATACTATGCTCATGGCCAAGACAATCCGACCTTTGTTCGCAGATGTTACTGGCTACTTGATAAGTATGCTTTGGTTACCTTTTCATGGATCGATGAGTCAACCTTTCCTAGTTGTTTCCATATTACCCACTTCACAATCATTAGCATGGGATATAACAAAAATTGCTTTTGTCAACTCTGAACTTTGATTAGTTGTTATGTTGTTTCAGGACATTGGAACACATAGTTCTCGTTCATTATCGTGAAACCCAAGAGGTTGGTTTCTTATACCTCATTAAAACTTGTCATTATCTCACTCTCGCTCTCTCTCTAGATATATATACATATATACCTATATATGTACCGTGTGTGTTTATAACATATAATTATTTTGTGTTCAGAGAATATATTTAACTGTTGTAGTTGGGAAAATGATTTATTTGTTGTTCTAGAATATTTTTCACTGTTGTGGTGATGGGAAATTAATAAAAGAACTCCAACACAAGTATGATTAAAATATTGCTTCTTATAGGACTCTTGATATCCATCATGCATATATTCATGACCAGAGACAAAACAGAAATGATTTTTGCACTCCATTTTTGTACTCTTGCACTCAATTTGCATTTTTCTTAAAAAGGAAATGGCACAATTGGCCTTCAAAATACTCACACTCCATAGTTATCCCTAAAAATAATCTTAAACTCAGGCTTTTAAGAGATAATTGTATCATTTTCTATGTTGAAAAAATCAAAAGAACAAGTGGTGTGCAAGAGGACAAAAGTGGAATACAACTTTCTCATCCTGAAAAAAAATCATAAGCTATTTCTATAGACATTAATTTATGACTTATGTGAAGTCGTACTCAAGTACATTTTTTTTTTGACGAGTGTACTTAAAGTACATTAAAACAATTGTATGAGCATTTCCACCCGACTAAATTTATGATGTCCAGAGTCTTATGCAAGTCGAATTCCTTAAGACACAAAGCGTAAGGTACGCGTAATATGCTAGAACTTTGCCTCAAGAAATGAACCATAAGCAATATTGAAAGATGGGGTTCCCATTTATATAATTGAGCTTAGAATTTCATTTATATTTTCATTTTTGCAATTTGACATTTCATTTTTTGTATAGGTTCCCGTTTATATAATTGAGCTTAGAATTTCATTTTTGCAATATGACATTTCATTTTTTTGTATTTAAAGGCTTTAGATTTGTAGATTTTAGGGTTACTAGATTAGGGTTAGGTCAAATTAGATGAAGGAGTAAGAGAGCAGAAAATTGGGGAATGGTTTGAGAGAGTATATGTTTTCACTCTCTCACACCAATATCTTATATATATATACACATCAGAATAAAGAAACAAGGAAAAGACAAAGATGCCCCTGTAGGGATAAACTAATTACATATGTGCCTTATTATGACTTCAAACACTCCCCCTCAAGTTGGAGAATATATGTCATATAATCCTAGCTTAGAACAAATAGCCTTCAAATGATTATGACCTAGTGCCTTAGTGAACATATCAGCCAACTGGTATTCAGATTTCACAAATGGTGTAGAGATGTTTCCACTCAATACTTTGTCTCGAATAAAGTGGCAATCAACTTCAATATGCTTAGTCCTCTCGTGGAAGAGGAGTTTGAACTCCCAGACCAAGCTTTTCAAGAAAATGTTGTAGCCATGTCAACTCACTAGATGAATAAGCCATCGCCCCATACTCAGCTTTAGCACTAGACTGTGCTACTACTGTTTGCTTATTACTCTTCCATGTAACTAGATTACCTCCCAAGAATGTGCAGTATCCAGTAGTAGACCTTCTATCAGAAGGGGAACTAGCCCAGTCAGCATCTATAAAGCCTTCCACCTTAAGGTGTCCATTTGATTTATATAACAACCCGAAGCCTGGAGCTCACTTAAGATACCGAATAATCCGAATAACAGAGTTCTAATGTGGCACCCTAGGAGCTCCCATGAACTGACTCACCACACTAACTGCATACGAGATATCAGGCCGAGTGATAGTGAGATAAATCAGTTTTCCAACCAAATCACCCTCATCAGTTGAGAGTTTTGTGTTCGGACATTACATAATGATATTGGCAAATATTTAGAACTATGGTTATATGTCATTTTCACAAATTGTCAATTTGCAAATGAGGACCATCTCTTGCTTTTAGAGGTCAAAATGCTTCATGTTACTCCACCTTTTAAAACATTGATAAGATTCACAATGAATGATTAGTGGGACATGCTTAAAAAATAAAGCAAGGTAAACTGGATTTACTTTGGTGCTACCCCGAGGCTGGAAGGATGTTCAATATTTGTTGTCAAAATATTATTTTTTTCTTTCTTCTCTCTACCAGTCTCAAAACCTTAACTTGAGACTTGCAAGTTAAGACCTAAAGCTACCAAGACAAAGGTAGTCTGGTATTCATACACCTTTTTAACAACATGAATTTAAATGTTTATTAACATGGTTGTGGACTTGTTGCCTATTGCAAATCTGGACTAGTCTTTTGTGATTTGTTTACTTCCCATGAAGATTCCTGATTATAAACAAAAAATGGGAAATGACCATCATTTGGTAGCTTGAGTGGCATCTCTTGATATTCTTGAGGGGGTGATGGAGAACGAGCTATGATTTTCATAGATGAGCCGCATGTGTTCCGCCTCTACTTCTGGAGTCTTGCCTGTTGATCCGAGCTTTTTAGAGCAGTACTATCTGCTTTACTCTCTAGAAGAGAGTTCTTCTCAACCGGGGAGAATTGATGGAGAACGAGGTATGATTTTCATGGATGAGCCTCACGTGTTCTGCCTCTACTTCTGGAGAAGGGTCAAATACTGATAAATTAGGAATTTGATGTAATTAGGGTTAATTTTTATTTATTTTATTATTTTGGCATTGTTTTAGTTTGAGGGTTATTTTGGTATTTTCATGTTTTAGGGTTTATTAGGGCTTGGTTAATATTTTGCCTATATAAAGGCCTATGTGTAAACATACAATTCAGCTTTGACTATTGAAAATTATTCTTGAGTTTGAGAACTCTCCCCCTCTGTCTTCTTCTCTCTCCTTGTTCTTGCTTTTCTCAATCCCTCAGTCTGTCCAGCCTATCTCCTTCAATCTGTCTTCTCATCTCTTTCGCTTGTCTTCTCACCTCATTCTTCTGGCCTGATCTTATCTTCTGACTTTTCATCCCCTTCTTTCTTTCTAGTTCTAAGATCGTATTAGAACAAGCCTACCCATCTTATATAAACTTGGTCTCAGAGCGAAAGGTCCTACTTTATTCACTCATTGTTTACAACAATCTTAAACCCATCGGTTACTGATCATCAACCAAAACCCTAATAGTATTAGTCCAAATTTTCATGTGGAGTATTTGTCACCTAATTGAGGCACCTTTGAGCCTTCTATGTTGTTAGCTTGTGTTCCTATAGGTGGAGCTATATTTTCTTCAGCACCAAACTTCTTCCAGCATATCAACCAATTCTAAGAAGCATGGAAACGGATATGGGACACGGACACGGATACGACACAACATGAACACGGTGACACTATAAATCCTAAAAAGTTAGGACACAGACAGTGGGATACGGCGAATAATAAATATTTTATATATATATATGATGTACTGTAAGAAGTTAAGAATAATTTTATTTTTCTATCAATCTAACAATGAAAAAAATTTGTGCTTTGCTGGAAAAAAGAAAGAAAGATAAAGGGTTAAGAAAGAGAAAAAACAAAGAAACAAAGAGGATTAGGGTTTGTTAGAAAAAGAATTAGGGATTAGTTAAAAATAAAGGCAAGAATTCATGTAGAAAATATTCATGGAAACAAGAGGAAAAAGAGATAGAAAACGAATTTTGTTGAGAAAGTAAAAAAATTAAGTATCTAGGGTTTGTGAAGAAGAAGAAGAAGAAGAAGAAGAAAAAGAAGAAGAAGAAAGAAGAGAAGCGTAAGAAGAAGAAGAAGAAGAAGAAGAAGAAGAAGAAAGAAAAGAGGAAGAAGAGGAGAGAGAGACTGACTTGGAGAGAGCAACCATCCACTGGTAACGAAGCTTAGTAAGTACAAGAGAGATCCAAAGTTGATCGTGCAAGAGTTTGAATCTTTGGACTAAAATATAAGCCAAAACATGTGATTGTTTTAATATAAAATTGTTTTATTAACCAACAACTTTTAAGTAAATTATGCAATGACCACCATATTATTGAAAGTTATTAAATAACTCCTCATATTTACACTTTAAACCAACTTTCTTTTTAAAACATTCTTAAAAATTTCCAAGAATGTGACATGCGTGTCAGACACGTATCCATAGCGTGTCGGACGCATGTCCCCGCCATGTTCGAATATCCAAAAGAAAAAAAAATCAGACACGTTTTATTGCGTGCCCGACACGTGTTAGCACGTGTCCGTGTCCGACAAGTAGGGGTGGCAATTCGTATTCCCGTGTCGTGTTGATGTATGCGTATTCTACTAAAAAACTCAACCCTAACCCGACTCATTTAATAATCGTGTCAGAGACCCTCAACACTAGCCCAACCCGTTTATTAAAAGTGTTACTATGTGTTGACCCATGCAACTCGTTTAATAAACATGTCCCATAATGGTACGACTCATTTAATAACCTTTTTAATCCGTTTAACTTATATGATATGAGTTTCTCCACTCTTAAAAATCTCTCTGAAGATCATATAAAAAATAAAAAATATATATATACATAAATCCTAAAATCAAATTATATTATAAATTTTGTATCTATATATAAACTCCAAAAACATTTATTAAGGTGATTCAAAAACTGGGAAGACACTATAACAATCTCATCCTTACATTTTATGCCTACATCATGTCGTAATCGTGTCACGGGTTAGACAACTTAGACCTAAACCCAACACAATTTTTGCATGTCGTGTTTGTGTCGACCTGTTTATTAAACGTGTTGGCTTACCTCAAACCCAAACCCGTTTAACTCGTGTCGTGTTGTCGTGTCATGTCCAATTTTGTCACTCCTACCGACTATGATTCTTTGACCTATTAGGCATGTCCGTGCTTCCTGATCAGCCATGGTACTTGGATTGGGTAGAGGATGTTCTTGACGATCAGAGTCATTCACTATGGAAGTATTATCCATCTTTCCATATCACATGAATTACAGATGAGTCTTGCCATGTTGATCCAAGCTTTTTGGAGCAGCACTAAAATTGATGGAGAACGAGTTATGATTTTCATGGATGAGCCGCACATGTTCTGCCTCTACTTCTGGAGAAGAGGCAAAGACCGATAAAGTAGGAATTTGATGTAATTAGGGTTAATTTTTATTTATTTTATTATTTTGGCATTGTTTTAGTTTGAGGGTTAGTTTGGTATTTTCTTGTTTTAGGGTTTATTAGGTTTTGGTTAATATTTTGCCTATATAAAGGCCCATGTGTGAACATACAATTCAGCTTTGATTATTGAAAATTATTCGTGAGTATGAGAACTCTCCTTCTCTGTGTCTTCTCCCTCTGTGTTCTTGTTTTTCTCAATCCCTCAGTCTGTCCAGCCTATCTCCTTCAATCCGTCTTTCATCTCTTTCGTCTGTCTTCTCACCTCATTCTTCTGGCCTCATCTCATCTTCTGACTTCTCATCCCCTTCTTTCTTTCTTTTTGGTTCTAAGTCTGTATTAGAACAATCTTACCCATCCTACATTAGGGGGGGTGTAGGGTTCAAGTCTCAGTCGAGATTTGGGTATATGTGTGCTGCTTAAAAATCATTACCTAGTGCAGTCTCCTTAATTTAACGTCTGATGGGGTGGATTGGGTGCAGAGTGGACAATTGGCATTATTTTGCAAAAAATGATGTTTGAATCCATATTCTCACGCCTGGCAGTGCGACTAGCATTACCTTGTGTGTCTTGCTTGTCTTTAATAAAATAAAATAAAGCGGTTCAATATTTCTACTTTTAAAAGAAAGTCCAAACTCCCACCAACATTGCAAGTCCTAACTGTGTATTATCATCTCAGATTATAGTACACTCATGAAGAAGTCAATGGACATTAGATTCTACAATGGGGAAACTAAGACATATTAGAAGCATTGATAAATTTTCTTATTCCCCAATAAAAATGATTTAAAACTTCCATTTTGCCAATTACTTTAAGATTTCAAGACAACGAATGGTGTTAACCGTATTATTGACTGTGGTTGACTCATGATACAGTTGCAGGGTTCTCCAGTCACGCCTGTGAATTCAAATTCTAGTTCAGGCCTCTCTGACCCATCTGCTTCTTGGCTTTTATCAGAAGAAACAGATTCCGGGACTAATCAGGCATATTGTACTGGTGAGAAAGCAGATTTAGGTGATGTTGGTGGAACTATCTACAAGTACAGTTATATTACATTATCAGTGCGAAAGTTCTCATTTCATTCTGTACAGGATAAAATCATTTATGAGTTTAGAACTATTCCATTTTCCCCATAGATTGGCTGCTTTATATCTTCTCACGGAAACTGTCACTGTTGTTTATATATCATGATAAATGGCTAATATGTGAAGTTAAACCTATAATGTCAAGAATACTCTTGACTGCTTTTCCTTCTCCCCTCTATTTTACCTGACTTGAGCCTGTACAATGGGTATTTTATGTTCTAATTCTTCTCTTCCTGGCAACTTTATAGAGCCTGGTGACAATATTACCATAAAAAATCATGAAAGGAGACTTCACGAGATTAATACACTGGAATGGGAAGATCTTTTGGTGCCAGCTGATCCCAGCAAGTTGAATGCCCCTGAAGGAGGTGGTGAGCAAGGATCTCCTCAGGAAACCACTGGCATTTTTTCTTTGTATATCTACTTATTTATATAATTTATTGTGGCAGGAAATGCTTCATGCTTTGAGCAACACAATCAATATGAAATTAGTGGATGCAAAAGTAATGTAAGTGGGTTTTAGTTCTCTCCTATCCACATCTTGTCTTTTCTCTTTTTATATTTTTCTTATATTAATTTTACATCCTTTCTATTTTCCTGTGTTTTTTTCTCAATAGGATGATTAATTCCACTAATATTTGTTATATGAACACATCATCATTAATTGACGATGGTAAACTCATTAAAATCAGTCCACTTGGTTTAAGCTAAACTTCTGTTAGCTCTTAAAACTTTTTGTTGGGTAAAAGAAAAGGTTGAAAAAGAAAACCTTTTAGGCAAATTGTGTTGCTCCTGTGATTTAACCATTGGAACAGCGATTGTTATAGACAAAGTGGACAAGTGAGGTTTGAGTTGATTTACTTCTGCTTTTGGTACTGGAATTGGCAGGCCCTTTGAAAGTTGATGATGGAATTAACAGAAAAAAAGAAGTCATTTTTGTTACTCCAATTTGTTTCTATGGAAAGATAAATAAAGAAAGTATATCTGTTGGTAGTTCTAGTCCCCGGTGTAAAAAAAAAAAATAAGGGGGCTGGTATAGTGATTTTCCCAGTTTACTCCTTTAGAGTTTCATTTAAAGCTCCTTATGTGCCCACTTTTGTTCGGAGATCAATATTGTAAAGACATTACCATCCCCTTCTCCAGTTTCTTTTCTCTTGCTTCTTTTGCTACATCGGACTGGTAAAATAAAAATACGAATTAAAAGTTTCTTCTGCTCTACAAATCCTTGGTTCCAAACTAGTGTTGGTGTTCCTTAGGTGAACATCATGACAGTAAAAGCAGTACAATCTCCATTGTGGTTGTTAATCGTTATAACACCAGAGCATGTCTGATTTTCATGCCATTATTAATCTATTATATCACATTTCTTTTGTTAAAAAAGGAGTGGGTGAAGCTGCTCTACAACATTATTATATCACATTGATGTAAACTAGGATATATATAGTTTTTTTTTTTTCTTTCCCAAATTGGGCTTTACAACTTTCCACATGCTGAGACTCGAGATTCCAATTTAAGATTTGTTTCTTCACTTATTTAGCTATACATTTTCTTTAAATTTGTTTCCTGTTGGACTAGTTTTGCTTTTAAGATGTTCTTGGGACCAATTCTAGTCTGCCTCATGGATTTGGATACATCTAGGTATATATGTCTAAGTATCAAATTTATCAAATCCCCAAAACTAAGGACATGGGACACAACTAACTATTCATATTTTAAATGTTTTCTTTTATTTGCTAGGATAATTTGGTGCTTTTATGTAAGATTTTACCTAAAAATAAGAGAAGTAAAAAACATGGAAACTTTATTCCTTTTAATAATTTAACCTAATAAAAATAAAATTAATAATAGAGTTTTATGTAGGGTTGTAGCAAATTTGAATTACCAAACATCCTAGCTTGGTGCATGTTTAACAGGCATGTAGGACACATATCATGAAAACAATTATCATGTGTCTGGCACAGGTACTTCATATATCTAGAGGAGTTCATGTAGGAGAGTATTCATGAAAATCCAATTAATGTTTTTAGTTGGCTTGCCTACCATATCATGGTATTATTGTTGTATTATTAGTCTTACAGCATTTATACTAAACTAGGCCACTATAATTGTTGTATTCCTGGATGCAATTGAACTTAACCACTTTATTAATGTATATTTCTTTGTTGCTGGCATAATTTGACAGTTGTTGATCTTTGCAGGGCAACCTCCCATCAACCTACAATTTACCTGCTGAAAATTCTTCTTTCATGAATCTCCCTGGGTCAGCTCCAGGGAATAATTATCTCCATTTCAATATATCGGGAAGCCATTGCTTTCAGAGGATGGCTGGTCAAATGAATTCAGATTTGCAGAGCAAGGATTCTGAACTTGTGACAGTGGGCACAGGGGATTCTTTAAAAATGCTGGTCAACGATGGTTTGCAAACTCAAGACAGTTTTGGAAGGTGGATAAACCAAGTCATCGCTGATTCTCCAGGATCAGTTGATGATCCAATTTCAGAATCTTCATTTTCACCTGGTTACGAATCATTTACATCTCCAATGATAAAACATCATCAACCATCTGTTCCAGAGCAGATATTTAGTATAACTGATGTCTCTCCTGCATGGGCTTTTTCAAATGAAGAAACAAAGGTTTTTCACTTTCATCTGGTTACCTTTGCCAAAATTTTCATAATTGACTTGGAAAGTAGCTTGTTCATTGACTTGTGTTGTACGTAGGACTTGAAATGGAGCAGACTGGAGTGGATTCATGTGAATCCAAATCTAGATCCATATTTTAATGTCAGGAATTCATATCCAGATCCACATCGGATCCTATAGGCATGATCCACATCCGATTCATCTAATTTAAACAAGATCCAAAGGAAGTAAATTATACTTGATCTTGGTATGATCTCGGGTAAAACTTGATCCATATAAGGATTATCTAGATCCATATCTGACCCGAATCTGTGATGTTCAACGAAGATTCATATCCAATCCCCTCTCAAATCTAGATTCAAAATTAAAATCCAAACTCGTTAAAATGGACGTCTAACCGGATGAAATCTCGGGGCAATCCGCCCCATTTCAGGCCCTAGTTGTACCCTTCTTTGAAGATTGGTATTACCATTTCTTTTTTTTCTTTTTGTTCCTTTTTTTGTAGTTTATAAAGGAACCTGTATTTTTGAAAAGCCATAAACAGGGTTGAAATTTGAAAAATTCAATAGAATTGTTTAAAAAGAAGTTTGAGGGGAAAAACTTTGCTTGTTTTCTTAAAACATTGGTTTAAAATAGATATATCGAAGTGGACGAATCTTCACACTTCTTGACCTTTATAACAACCACTGCGATCTTGATATTCATAGTCTGGTTTCTGCTAATTGAATTGCCCCATATACCCAATTTAATTATCAAAAGGAGAGCATGTAAATATCTATGCAATTATATGATTTTTTCCTTTTGGGATAAAAATTGGCTGGCTAATTAGGATTGCAGACAGAATGGATTCATTTTTTTAACCTTGGAGTTCAAACTTATGCCAAGCAATAAGAAACTAAAAAACATTTAAAACTCATAACATGATTATTTATGTGTGTGCTACATATGGCTAATAGACTGTTTTATATTGTTTGTCAGCCAATTCCCTGTTACTTATGGGGGCTTAGAATAATAGAGCTAGACTGTGACAAATCTTTTTCAAGCCATAATTTGAAAGATCTTGCATATCTCTCTCTCACACGCACAAATGCGTGCAGTGCATGCTTGCGCACACACACACACTCACACTCCCCTTTGACTCCTTTTAGATCAAAATCCTAGATGGAGTCCCAGGTGGTATAGATGGTACCAGTTTGAAGAGCCACTGAGCAGCTTTGATCATAAAATATTTTTGGCATATTATCATGCCTTCCATTTAGATGATATCCTCAGCTCCTTCTGTTCCTGGATCTTCATCTTCTCTGTGACTTATTTTGGGCTACCACTTTTAACAAATTGGATATTCAACTTAGGTGCTGTTTGATAAAACTAAAAATTAAGTACTGAAAATTTTAAGAGCTGAAGTTTTTAAGTGGTAATCAAAAAATAAATATTTTTTGATACTTTTTAAAATTTTCAGCGTTTAGTGATAAGTGATACCTCTGTCACTTAAAATTTTGCCCCATTTTAAGTGGTGCTTACCGTTTTAAGTGATATTCATATTGCGTTATCAAACGCACTTAATTGGATAAGCGCTTAATATGTTCAGAATTAAGCGCTGAATTGAGTTATCAAACAACCTTTAGTGTTTATTACCTGTGGTTAAAAAATGATATATAATTTTTTATTTATTTATTTACTTACTTACTTTTTGGTGTTTTTGCTTGCATATGTTTTGGATATAATGTAAATATAGTTTACAGAATGGTTTATGTATATTCTGAAATTAGTTAGACATTTTCATTGGCATGAAAGATTAATCTTGAGCATAGCCTGGACCCTCTTTTGATACATTGATTTATTAACCAGACAGTCTTATTGTTTATTTCAAATTGGTGACCTTTGGTAGTTTTTGCAGATCATGGTGATTGGAAAATTTTATGAAGGGCATCCAGATCTTAAAAAGTCCAATCTATATTGTGTCTGTGGAGATGCTTTTGTTCCTGCAGAAATTGTCCAACCTGGAGTTTTCCGCTGTTTGGTTTCACCACATACTCCTGGATTAGTAAATCTTTATTTGAGTTTTGATGGCCAAAAACCCATCAGCCAAGTTATGAACTTTGAGTATCGTGTTCCTTTGCCTCAAAACCAGATGGTTTCTTCAGAAGATAAGTCTAACTGGGAAGAATTTCAAGTTCAGATAAGACTTGCTCGTTTGCTATTCTCTACATCTAATGGCCTTAAAATTTTATCAAGTAAAGTATCACAAAATTCCCTGAAGCAGGCCAAAATGTTTGCCCGGAGAAGCTCCCAGATTTCTGATAGTTGGGCAAATATGATCAAATCAATTGAAAGTAACAAAATCTCATTTCTACAGGCAAAAGACAGCTTGTTTGAGCTCACTCTGAAGAACAAACTGCAGGAGTGGCTATTGGAAAGGGTAGTTGATGGATG
The DNA here is from genome assembly GCA_026545225.1 of Cornus controversa. Classification (NCBI taxonomy): domain Eukaryota; kingdom Viridiplantae; phylum Streptophyta; class Magnoliopsida; order Cornales; family Cornaceae; genus Cornus; species Cornus controversa. The sequence continues at coordinate 2,675,516 of CM048849.1, forward strand.
TAAAACCTCTGACCGTGATGACCAAGGTCAAGGAGTAATCCATTTGTGCGCTATCTTAGGTTATACATGGGCTGTCTTTCCTTTTTCATGGTCTGGCTTACCTATAAATTATCGAGACAAATTTGGATGGACGGCTCTTCATTGGGCTGCTTATTATGGAAGGTATGTTTGTCCATTATATAGAATTTCAGAATATCTGTACATTGCTAGTTAGGTTGCCGAATCCAACTTGTGAAACTCTTGAATGAGAGTTTTCCAGCCTTTCCTTTTCTCTCTGACAAACACACAGTATCGCTGTTCTATAGTCTTTTTCCAGTTCTTTGTAGTTATTGACGCCATAGCTATTTTCCTACCAATACGTGTCTCTGAAGCCAATTTTTCTAGATAAAACATAGTTTGGGGTAGGTAAATCCTGTGTGGTTTTAAATATGCTAGTCACAGTATAACTTTCATTGGATGTGAATAACTGAACTTTATCTATTCAGTTTGTAATATTGAAAATCTCCATTGTCAGGGAGGATATGGTTGCAGCTCTTTTATCTGCCGGGGCAAAACCAAACTTGGTCACAGATCCCACTTCAGAAAATCCTGGTGGATGCAATGCAGCTGATCTTGCTTCTAAAAAAGGTTTTGATGGTTTAGCAGCTTACCTTGCGGAAAAGGCTTTAGTGCAACATTTTGAGGATATGACCATAGCTGGAAATGTCAGCGGCTCATTGCAAACTAGCACAACCAATTTAGCAGAACATGGTAACCTGAGCGAGGAGGATCTATATCTTAAGGATACTCTAGCAGCCTATCGTACGGCTGTTGATGCAGCAGCACGTATACAGACTGCATTTAGGGAGCAGTCATTTAAGCTACGGCAAAAAGAGGTTCAGTTTTCCAATCCAGAGGATGAAGCACAAGCTATAATTGCAGCAATGAAAATTCAACATGCCTTCCGCAAATACGAGACACGAAAAAAGATGACAGCTGCTGCTCAAATTCAACATAGATTTCGCACTTGGAAGATTAGAAAAGAGTTTCTCAATATGCGTCGTCAAGCCATTAAAATTCAAGTAAGCCCTCTCTGCCATTCTTTGGCTTGCCCACTTTGTGCTTTTAAGAGTTTCCTAATGGTGGCAGTAAATCAAAAAAATTGCTTTCTTTTCGAGTCTTTTTTTGTGTACATTATTGTCAAGATTCAAACCGGACTTGAATGTTCAGAACACTGAAAAATCATATATATATATATATATATATATATATATTATATTGTGATTAACATTCCCATCATACTTCAATTTTCTAGACTTGATTGATTCAATTGTTTTTTTCTCTGATGCAGGCTGCTTTCCGGGGCTACCAAGACCGAAAGCAGTATCGGAAGATTATTTGGTCAGTTGGAGTGCTTGAAAAGGCAGTATTACGCTGGCGTTTGAAGAGAAAAGGCTTTCGTGGGCTTCAGGTTCAACCTGTTGAAGATGTGAAGGATCAGAAGGAAGAAAGTGCAGTGGAGGAGGGCTTCTTTTGTGCCAGCAGGAAACAAGCTGAAGAGCGTATTGAGAGATCTGTTGTACGGGTCCAAGCCATGTTCCGTTCAAAGATTGCACAACAAGAATATCAGAGGATGAAGTTGGCCCATAATCAAGCAAGGGTAGGCCACTTTATATAAACCTGTTAGGGTTATGGTTCAACTATTTTGTCAATTAACGAACCAAACTTTGTTTTATGCAGCTGGAATATGAAGGACTTCTCGATCCTGATACTGACATGTGTTAAGAGAAGTCTGGCGTTCTGCTAGGGTTACGCCGCTGCTTACTGGCAATCAAGACAGCTACAGTTGTACTGGTGAGGACAAAATTTCCATGGACAGGTTTGTATTATTGAATGCAATTTGTACATTTTGTAAAATACCTAGAATAATATAGTCCTGTAGATTTTGGCCCTTCTATATATTTTATGAAAATTAAGGGCCATGGTTTCAGTTTCAGTTAGTATCAGGTACTTGAGGTTCTTGTACTCTTTGTTCATAAAGTTTTTTAGGTTTAGGTTCTTGTCCTCGCTTTGATACTCCGGGTACGCTATTCAGTAAGTATGATATGGATGGTATTGTTTAGGAAAGGAAAGATGTGTTTAGGCAATCTCTGTCCCATGGAACTTATTTTTCCATCATTAAAGAACTTTCATTTTACACAGCAAAAATGGTGATAATATCTTGTTGAGTAAAACATACCCAGTCCTAATGTTTCACCGACCTGAATCAACTCTACTACTTATTTCGTGCATTGTAGGTATAGTAGCTTAGAGATGACAGCATTTCTTGTCTGCCAAGACTGCAATGCATGGGATTGTCATTTTCTGAATTCCCTCCCAAGTCTTTATGTTAACCAACATCGGTCCATTAGAAATATTTCTATGTTAGTTCCTCATGTGATGTGCTGGTGATGGCGTATATTTTGCAAACGATAAAACGGAGAAGTTTGAATTGTCAGATGATATGAGATGGCTGGTATATATGTCCCTCCTTTGTGCGACGGAGGGTTCTGGTGGTGGTTCCTGTGACTTGAGTTTGCAATTAAACCTGAGACAGACACTGTTCTTTGTTTCACTTTTCTGATACCTTCCTTGTATGGTGATGTGAAGGGGCAGTAGAAAAAGTGAGAGGAGAGCCTAATTGTGGCCACATCCACAGCCACTTTGGCATCGGATTCAAAAATAAGTTGATTCATTCAGCCCCCATTCTTTAACTTTTATGCATTGCTTGCCTGGAAGGACAAATGCATGCTGCTTCTCCTGTTGTTGGATCATCTCGTGTAGAATATAGCAGCCAAAATAACCCACACCTCTGTGGTGCTGCAACTCGATCAGGTTAGAGATATAATTCGGACTCAACTCTACATATGAAATATTCAACACTAATTCAATCCTAACCCTACTTCTAATCCTAACTACTCAATCCTAGCTTAATCCATCTTTAAATTTTTAAACTCAGGTTTACAATACGTGTTGAGATTTCAGGTTAGAAAGTCGAATTAATTCAGTTTATCTATATCACTAATTTTCATGTTGAAAATTTAAAGTGATCTTTAATAAGTTTCACATTAGATTACTTCTAAACATATACAAAATTAAGAACTTAATGCAATTAATTATCCAAAGTGTTAACATACAATAAATTAAGATTTAAATAAAGGACATTGAAAAGAAAAATGTTATCATAATTTGAATGGTATATATAATATATTTAAAATAAAAAATATGTATAAAAATAATATTTCAATTTGGGTTCGGATTGAGCTCGAGTTGTTGGCACTTCAACCCAAGTTCAACTCTAATTAAGTTCGGGTTGAAGTTTTTTAACTCAAGTTCAATTTTAATTGTCAAAATAGTTGTCCAAGTCTATAAAAAATCGGACTGGACTCAAATTGAGTTCGGTTGTCCAATCCCCTTACACCTCTCTCGTCTCTAATCTCACTAAGACCACACGCTACGCAACTGAATTAATTGCGGCATCTACATTCGGTTTACCACAAACTAGGCTGAAGAACCCGTAGAGATTTTATGTCATGTCGGAAGGAAGAACGAGCAGGACAAAACTAAGCATTATAGAATTCCCACAACTGCCCGCCTTAATGATGTTCCACCCCCACCCAACGACCCCATCATCTCTATCCTATTCTAGCTCCATCTGTCTTCATCGGCCTTCGCTTCATTTAGCAAAATCAAATTAAAAACAGAAATACCTTGCTTCAACCAAACATTTTTTTAGGAAACTTTTCTTAACTCAATGTTCAAAGATTTTCTTTGAGAAAAACCTTTTAGAAAATATTTTTTAGGAAATTCTCAACCAAACAAAAATCCATATCATTTTATTTTTTTACTTATTTTTAAATATAAACTAGTTAAAGTGAATCAAAAAGACTCAATATCATCCTAAAATATGTTCAACTTTTAAAAAATACTTTCTTAAATTAATTACTTTTAAAAGGAGATGTGTATTAATTGTCTTTTGTCTCGGTATTTGAAAGAGTCACACATACACCCTAATACATGTTATTCGCTTGTCTAATCGTATGCCGATCCTGAACATCTCAGTCTCGTTTATTAAGCAAATGAATCGAGGTCGAACTCGATTTTTAGGCACATTATAAATGAGCCGATCCTGAACATCATTGGGCTCAACTCGTGTAGGCTCGTCAACATAGACTCATATAGAGCTTCTGAACATGTTCATAACCATATGCATGTATAGGTTCATGTTCCTAAATATAGACTTGTGTATGCTCATATAAATTCATAAACAAACCACAAAATGATATTGAACAAAAGCTCAAATCGAGTTTAAATGACTTGTTATTAAATGACTCAAGCCCAAACTTAACCTTTTGAGCTTGTCATAATCCTGAGCTTAGCTCATGAACGAACGAGTCTTGGCTCGATTCATTTGTAGCCTTGTCTAAGCGAAACATGCAAAAAACCAAACAATGAACTAAATCATTTTCAATGATTTTTTTTTTTATTTTTAAAATAAAAATAGAAATATTGATTAGAAAACCAAATTAAAAACTACTTGAATTGGTTCAGAGCAAACAAGAAGCCTAAAATGACATCTAAGAAGTAGAGTCCATTCTCTTGAAATGTCATTGCGGTATCGAATACTCGGACACGACTAAAAATGTAATGAAATTTGAATATTTTATTTTCTTGTTGGACACGACAATGACACGTTTTGAATTCTTTCAGGACACGACGAGGTGATTTTGTGAATATTTTTTTTGTAAAAGAATGAGATTCAATGCAATCTAAAATATATTATGGATTAATTAGAAGAATAATATAAAATTAAAAAAACAAAAGTAATAAGTTTTAAAGTAATGATTTCATTAATGATAACATTAATGATTATACGAAGAAAATGACCAAAAATTATTATATATATAATATTATATTATTATCTTTTGACATATTCGCGTTCTATTTATTTTTATATATGTATTTGTATTGGTGTTCCCATGTATAATTTGCAAAGTCCAGTTCATAATTAATTGAACAGGGCTGAGTGGATCAATAAAGTTAGCCCAAACTAGGCCCAATATAAAGGCCCTTACAAGGTCAAATGCGTCATTAACAATGGAAAGCAGCTAGACCTAGGGCTTCGCTAGAAATCACATAAGAACCCAAACCCCTTTTCGCTATTGAATCCGCCCCTGCAAACCCTAACGTCGAACAGCCAAGAGCTCTATCAAGCTCGAGTTTCTCCGTAAGAGCTCTATCATTAATTGTATTGATCGATCGCTTCGATTTCACTTCATTTTCATTTCCTTTATATGTTATTGTTAATCTTGGGTGTGCAGTGATGGCGAAGTCGAAGAATCACACGGCTCACAACCAGTCCTTCAAAGCCCACAAGAATGGCATCAAGAAGCCGAAGAAGCACCGCCACACTTCCACTAAAGGGGTACTTCATTTTCATCTCTTTTTATCTTCACATATCTATCTATCTATCTATCTATCTATTTGAATATATATACATGTATATGCATATATTTATTTGGGTTTGTATAAAAAAATTCGTGGTGTAGATGGATCCAAAGTTCTTGAGGAACCAGAGGTACGCAAGGAAGCACAACAAGAAGAGTGGGGAATCAGCCACCGAGGAAGAGTAAACAACACATCTTCAATGGCACTTTTAGGATTTTTATCTGTCGTTACTTTTTGCCATTGATGGGAACTTTATGCTATTTTTCTAATTCAGTATGAAACCATATTAAAATTAGATTATTGAATGTTGCACTTCACTTCCAAGTATGGGCTCTCTCATATGCTATTTTGTGGATTGTTATTGCTGTCTTTTGAAGTTTTTCCAAATTCTGAAATGTATGTTACTAGTAGTAAGTAACTCTTTTGCTTGTTGTCTTTCTGTATCTTTTTATGTTCTCAATTAAGTTGGCTGATTGATAGAACATGATCCCATGTTGCTTCCTCAGTCAGTATGCAGAATGCAGATGATGTTTGGTAAGCTTATATAGCTTATAAGCTCTTATACCATTGTTAAAAAAAGGAACAGATATAAATATGTTTTGTAACTTTGTATAAGTTGTGAGGTTTGTGGCTAGTTAAGGGTGATAAAATTTAATCTTATGGTTTGTGTTAGGTTGTATTTTATTGAGTCTATAGATGTGATTACTTGGTAGGGTAATTCTTTGTTGTTAAATTTGCTCATTGGTAGTTGTAGACAGACTTGGTTCCCTCAGTTTAGCATGCCAGTTTATTTGTTCATTGGTATTAGCCTCCTCAATTCATTTTTGAAGTTGGCGGAAATCCTAAAACCATTATCTCCTATGTTACACAATTCTAATTCTAATTCTAATTCTAATTCTAATTCTACTGTGTGAGGTACTTGTATCGAACACATGAAACTGGATACAGGAATGGTAACAGACACCTCCGAAATTATTTTTTGATTATTCATATAGCTTTAGGTAGCGCTATACATGAAACTGCCTTGTAATGTTCCTTTATTATAATAATGTTTCGGGTGCTGAATAAAAATTAATGAATATTCAGCTTATATCCATGCCATTGGGGTTGAGAAATTTATAAATCTAAAATGTAGACGCATGCCCACACTCGAACCTGTTAACAGAGTCCATGTTTTTTCCCCATTGTTATTTGGTTTTAAATTAGCTTTTGGTCCTGATATAGATTTGTGTAGGAGATAATTCTTGAAATGCATAAAATTAATTCGTAATGTAATGGCATAACCTTGTAGGAGTCATTGATTCTTTAACCTTGTCCGCCTGATTTACTTGTTTATTTGGTCACTATAAGTCTTCTCCTGGTTTTCTAATGGAGGACAATCATGTATTTGTGGGCTTATAACAGTTGTCATGTACATGTACCCAATGAGTTGGTTTTATAATGGTGTCCAATCATGTATGGACAATACTTACTCACTAGTGTGTTGGTGAGCCCTCCTGACCGCTGATGTGTTCCAATAAAAAATAAACACATCAGTTCTAAAGTGTAATAAATAAGTATAATAAATGAGCTCAATCTCATTTATTATACTAATTTATTACATTTTAAATTTCATTTATTATACTTATTTATTGCATTTTAAATTTAATTTTGTAATTAAAGCTGATGTGTTCATTTTTTATTGAAACACATCAGCGGTCAGGAGGGTTCACCTACACACTGTGAGTAGGTAAGTATTATCCATTATGTATTTGTTGGTTTAGAATAGTTCAATGGGTTGGTTTTCTAACGGTGGACAATCATGTATTTGTTGGTTTTGAACAGTTGTCATGTACATGTACCCAATGGGTTGGTTTTCTAATGGTGGCCAATCATGTATTTGTTGGTTTAGAACAGTTGTCATGTACATGTACCCAATGGGTTGGTGGTTTTCTAATGGTGGCCAATCATGTATTTGTGGGTTTATAAAAGTTGTCATGTACATGTACCCAATTGGTTGGTTTTCTGATGGTGACCAATCATGTATTTGTGGGTTTATAATAGTTGTCATGTACCCAATCCAGTTTATATGATATATAAACGGATTAGTTAGCTAGTGATGACTATTTAACTCTTTATCACATAAGAGCCTCCAAAGGCAATGAAGGTGGAGCCCTTGTTATAGCTTTTGCAAACATATAATATAATTGTGTGAAACCCCATTGTAATTATTAATCAATGGTGTTTTCTTAGTCGTCTTGAAAATTTCCCCATTATAGGGGTTTGAAGTTGATTTGGGTCGCCACGCTGTGTCGTCTGAAGAAAGTAAATAATTGTTAGTTTTAAAATAAGTACCTTTGTTTGATTCAATTTTATTTAAATTGTTTTAATTTCTATTATGTTTTCCAATAGCCTCCGTAAATTCTGAAGCTCCTTCCTTGTGGCTGGGTTAAATAATGTTGTATTTCCCTGGCATGAGCAGTGTATACACTCTTATGAATCACGCTTCTTTCATCTCTAGTCACACATTAACAGATCCACGTACTTTTGTGTGACCCACGTGGTAACAATCATATGAATGAATGTTAGTGAGGATAAAATGAGCCATTAAAGAAGAGCCAGATATCCTCTAAACTCAGATACCATTAGTTCTCTTTTTTTAGATTAATTATAATATTTTTTAAATACCACATATACATGATATAAATGGTAAAATAATTATAAAATAATTAATTATAACAAGTGAAAATTATAAGCATTTAACTCATACACATAAGAATTAATAAATAAACAAAATAATTTCACTTCATTAATGGAGTTTAGTTACACATGGTAGAAGAAGAAGATAAATAAATAAAAAATATAGTAAAATAAAATAAACAAATAAAACACTGATTGTCTGTCTTCTCTGTCCTGACCTTTCACTTTTTTTCTCTTTTCTCCTTCTGCTCATCTCTTTCTCTTATATAGAGGTCTTTTAGGGTGTTCTCCAAGTAAAAGAAAATAAGAAAATGTTGAGAAAAAAATCTGCTAGAATATTTTCTCTGACTTGAAATTCAATTTTGATCTTGAATAAGTATGATTCACGAAATTTTCATGAAATACAAATATCATGGGTTTCAAGTTAGCTTTCCACAGCACTCAATTCCATTATTCGAGTCGAGAGCATAAGGCTGCGCAGAGAAGTCGTGGACTTTATATTTGTTGAATTTGGACCTTTTTCACAAACATCACTATAAACCTAAAAAGACATAAAATCACATTTATTAAATAAAATAAATTACTAACAAATATAATTTTGGAGGTTTATTGTGTAAGAATTATGCACTTATCAAATATCCCCAAACTTATATTTTGCTAGACTGAGAGCAAAACTGAAGAAAACCTAACTAAGCCACTTTCACTGGCATTTTCGATTGCATTTAGCATATGCAACAAGCCTTTAAACCCCTAGGTTACCCCTAGTGGACGAGTTACAGTCTCGTGAGGATTTTCAGTGATGTTACCCACAAACATCAAGTGATGGTAATTATTAACACTCATAATTTCCTTCAATCACATACAAACATTAAGAATACCTCAACCTAATTACTCCACTTTAGTATGTTAATAAAGATCAATAGAAAAGATTGAACATTATCCAAAAGTTAAAAATATTCCATTACTATTCTTAACTCAGAGTGTGTGTGTGAATAACCATCCAAAAATATAATCCTTAATTTTAAAGTGATCACTTATCAGATTTTCTTAGAAAGATAGCTTTGATTTCAAATCTCACAAATGATATTTCACTTAAAAGAAAGCTCTCAGAGATTGGCTAATTTGACACCAAGTATATGTGAGTAGAATAATGTACGACAAGAATAAATGATCTCACATATAAGTCACATGAAAAACGCTAATACAAGAAAGAACACATTAGTCTCATGAAAGGAACACCAAATATTAAGAATTTACACCATAACATTATAGCTCAGCGATGTCTATATCGGAACCATACTATCCTTAAGATCAAATAGGGCTTTTATTCGGATGTAATGTTGGGTAAAAGGAAGATTAAAAACAAAAAGATGATTGGTGATAATAAAAAGTGTATTCGAGAATGATTGGGAAGAACCAACTCATTTTGGAGCATATTACATTCAACTTCATCTTCCAAACTTTTGTCAATCAAACACTTTCTATTTCATTTCTTTTTATACACATTTCTCAAAATTTCATTAACAAATTTATTCTCTTTTTTTTTCTTTTTCATATTTTGTTCTCCCTCTTTTTTTTCCTTCTTTTTCCCCCCCATATGCTCGCCCTTTTGAAACACATTGGTTACATATTTTTGAAGCACCTCGAGAAGGGGTTTATGAAAGGAGGGCTAATCACAAAGCTCAATGGGTTAACTAGTGGTAATGTATCACAAATAAAAGAAATTAAAGGCTCAAACTAATCAAAGATGGCCTAAAATCATTTCTCAATGATTGATATAGTTCTTCAACATACATGAGCTCAAAAGATTCAAGTGACATAAAAAGATGAATTGTCAACATTTGAGCAAAAGAAAGATATAATGACACTAATCAACGAAATTATGTCGAGACTCAAGAAAAATTAGAATTAGCCTATAACCCTCAAAAGAAAAGGAATGACACAATAGCTCACTGGGTTAAATCTCCACTTTTATTCGCCGAACCTCTAATATGCAATCACTCATCAATTTCAAATCATATCAAATGGCTATAGTGAATAATTTTTTTTTCTGAGTTTTAGAAATTCATGAAATTAATCTAACCAAAGAATATGATAAAATCTTAATCTTTATGAATTTATTAATACACTAAAGTTTCAAAATAAGGATTTGGTATTCGAAATCTCTACACATTGAATATCGAAAAATCAAATCATAGTGTAGAAAATTACCATCATTCTAAAAAATTTGATAATTTAATTTGAAAATTTAAACCCCACCCTCAAATCTAAATTCAACAGTATCCTCAATGTTGGACAAAATCACAATAGAGAGCAAAAAGATAAGACTGGAAGAATATCACCTTAATTCGGATGGGTTGGTCTTCTTTAACTTGTCATAAAAAATAAATCATTAGTAATCACATGGAAAGTTTAATATTATACATGAAAAAAGAACAAAAAATGCAAAGAAAAAGGGCTCACACAAACTAAAAATAAAAAGACTCATTAGTTAGAAATCCTAAAAATAATAATGTACACTAATGACCAAGTAGGTCAATCATGATAAAAGAGATTGTAACTCAACCGATATCTTGGCTTTCTACTTTTTTGTGTCTATAAAAGGGGTTGAATTCAATGAAACATTCACATTCACATTCAATAAAGTAGTCACATCTTTACAACTACTATCAACATCAAAATCATAGCCAAAATGAGTTAGGCTTGCCTCTAAAGGATCTTTATAACTAGCATGAATAAAAGTATCCTCATCTAGACTCTCTATTAAATTTACTTCATAAGTATCCCCAGAGTCTGATGGTTGTTGGCTTACATTAAAAACATTAAGTTCAGCCGTCATATTTCCAAAGGAGAGTTTCATAACACCATTCCTATAGTTGATTAGAGCATTTGAAGTGGTTAGGAATGGACGACCTAAGATGACAGGAATTTGGCTATTAGGATTAGCTACAGGTTGAGTATCTAAAGACAATAAAGTCTACAGATAAGAAGAATTTATCAACCTGAATGAGCACATCCTCAATAACACCACGAGGTACCTTAACTGAGCAATCTGCTAATTGGAGTACCACCTTCATGGGTTTCAACTCACCAAGACCAAGTTGCTCATAAATAGAGTAAGACAACAAGTTGACACTCGCACCCAAATCAATCAGAGCTTGTTCAATTTTTTGATCACTTATGATACATGAAATCGTAGGACATCCAGAATCCTTAAATTTAGGTGGAGTGTGGTGTTGGATGATTGAGCTAACTTACTCAGTGAAGAAGGCTTTCTTGTGCACATTCAAGCCACGTTTGACCGTGCACAAGTCCTTCAAAAATTTTGCATAAAGGGAATCTTTTGAATCATATCGAGAAATATTGATTCCCCTTCTTAGGTTTTTGAAGTCTTTGAGGATATGGTACAGTAGGAACAAAGTTCCTAACTAGGGGACTTATCAGAGATGGTGGGTTAAGACCAGGGACTTGAATTTCTAACTCAACTTCAAATATAGTTTTGTCATCCCTCCCTAAACCACAAACATGGTCTTTTTTAATTTCCTCAATTTGGACTTCATTATCAACTTGTCTACCTAACCTTAGGGTTGTGATAGACTGAACATGCTCATGTGAACCAGAAGTGAACTAATCACTAATATGAAACTGGCCCTTTGGGTTAGTCACAGGCTGACTAGGAAACTTTTCCTCTTCTTCCCTCTTTCCTACAACAGTGGCTAATTGACCTATTTGAGTTTCTAACTTAGAAATTGATTGACTGGTCTGTTGCATGAACTATTGAAGAGTATCCTCCAAAGTTGATCTTTATTGAGGTGGGAAAACATACGGAGGGGCATTTTGGGATATAGAAGGATATGAAAGTTGTGATTGCCCTTGGAGTGAGCGAGTGTGTGATTTTTTTTTTTAAATAGAAAAAAATATAAAAGAAATAAAAATAAAATATAAAATAAGCTTGAAGAAAGTGTAACCCTCGGGTTATTTCTAAGTTATTCTATCCTAAAATTCTCATGCACAAGTTATTAACCTAAAAAAAAAATCTACGTTTTCCTAATCTAAAAAGAAATAAAAAAATATATAGAAAAGAAAAAAAAAAAAAAGTGTACTTACTTGGATTCCAAAATATTGCCGAAGAACATACAGAAAATGTAAATTCTAACAATATCACCTATAGAATTCAAGAAGTATCAGGTAAAACATTAATAATAAAAGAAAACTAAAACTAAACTAAACTAAGAAGAATAATAATAAAAGTGAAATTACTAAAACTAAAACAAAAACTAAACTATAATAATAAAGAAAAATTTTTTAAAAAAAAAAAACCTAAAACTGAAGAAAGAATTTGAAACATTAACTAAACTATAATCATATGTTTTTGTAATCTTTTGTTTTTATTTATTTATTTATATTTATTTTAGCAAGTAGTTAGTTCGCCGCTTTGTCCTTGAGAGTTTCTCCCCTCAACCTCCTTCCACTTGACTATGTGGTTTCGCAATAATTCTTGTTTTATTTGTATCACCTCAAAATAAAAATATTTTCTAATTTTTCAGTCACCACCATCTTCGGATGTTTATTGTTTCAATTATCATTTATTATTATTATTATTTCCTTCTTGTTTATCAAAAGCTACCACAATCTTTAGTCATCTAGGTCGGTCTTGATGCTTTTACTCCTTGGAGGTCCAAGACTTTCCATAACTGACCCTTTCCACAGTCACAGTCATTTCTAGAACTGAGACCCTGTAATGACACAACTCATTGATTTTTTCTAGGAAAGATTTGTATGAGTTCTTAATGGACTTGGTTTGGTACCAAGAACTCTATATAAATAAATTTAAAATTTTGAACGGTACAAAACATAGCTCAGAACAGCAAAAACAGCATATAGCTCTGATCAACGACTCTCTTATACAACAATAATACCAAAGCTTCTAATGTGCAAAAAATTAGTGTAAAGAAAAAGTAAAATTTCCTGAATACCCAACAAGTTGCAATTTTTACTGCAATAACTTAAAAAAAGAAATATACAATAATTAATCGTTCACGAGTGTCTGACTCTGACTGACTCAGGTCTTGAGAATGTGGCAATCTCCTTCAATGGTCCATTTCCTCTCATTTGATGGGAGGAGAAGTGTCTTGAAAATCCTTACTACACTACAAGCAAATTTCTTCAAAAATTTTAAGCCAGTGGTGTAGAAGCTTTACACTGCGACTGCTTCACTAACTGGACTAGAAACATGAGCATTATTAACCTGCTCCCCAAATGAAACACATTGTCAGTCTATTGCTGTTCTACAAATGTGTCTTAATATTTTTCATTTTTAGGAATATAATTAAGGAAATCATATTCACTTCACTTTTCTCCACTTTTTTATTTTTATTTTTTATATATATATATAAAAAAGGAATGACATAGTAGTAGTCCTTCAAAAAAAAGACCCACAATTATTACATAAATACCCACACTCCATTTTTGAAGGGTAATTTTATCATTTTGTTTATTAAAAATTCAGGAGTGAAAGTGTGAGAGTGTTAATAGGCGTTCTCACTCACTTCTATACATGTTAGAAACAAACTTGGGAAATTCAATTCCATTATGTCATTCATATCAGGGAGGAAAATGCTATCATGTGGACGCTCACTACTAGAGCCCCCATGATAAAAGTTAGCAATACAACTTTGGCAAGCTTGGATACCCACTTATTTTTAACTGTGCAGAACCCTCTTTTCAATAGGTCCAGCTGATTGGAGCTCAACCCACCTATAACGCTTCTTAGAGCTGCAAATGAGCCGACATATAGCTAGAGGTCAGTTCACCCTAAGGCTTGTACATGTTAATCAAGTTGAACTCGAGCAATATTAATCAAGCCAATTCCTAACAATCCATGGCTCATTGGGATGCCTTAGAGGAAATTGACTTGGAAGGACTCATGAACGTGCTAGTTTGTGCCTGATTTTTTTAATTAATCTTCATCTCGAGATCACTGAGCCGAGTTTGAGCTTCCTTAAATATAGACACACTAGTCTGAATATTCTAAAGTTGCATGACTGAGTCGAGCTCAAGTAGACCCATAGTCACCTCAACTCAGCTCATCATCTCATTTGCAGTAGCCCTAATGCTTCTCAGTTTTGTAAAATTTATCATGTAACATATTTAACTAGCAATTAATACATAAAAGAGATTAGTGCATCACACTCAATCTGCATTTTTGGCAGTGAATATTGGAAGCTTACCTTGGCTGATTTAAAGAGTTCATCAAGAACTTCAGACAAGGTTGGATGTGCATGAACTGCAAACTTTATGTCCTGCAGGATGACAAAAGGTACAAACAGTGATCATGTGTTATCGAATAACTCCTAAAAACATAGTTCCAATCACGGCCACTTGCGAGTTAGGAGGTGGAGGTATGAGAATTATCAGTTATGGAATGGAATAGTCAGCCTAAATTGGAGAACTAAGAGTTGCAGGAGATGTCTTCAAACAAATAAGCAAGTGGTTCATTCTAAAGGCTGATATCAAGTGTAGCTGTTGATTGGCTGGAGTGAGGTAACTGTTAGCACAGGAAAACTACCTGAATACGTGTCCCCATTGCTATTGCATTGGATGCTTCATGGATGAGGTCCGCGGCATGCAACCCAAAAATATGAACTCCAAGTATCTCCCCATTGTCAGGTCTGTATATCAACTGCACAAAGGTAACATATACACAACTTAGCAAATAACAAACATATACAGTAAAAATAGATCAACATAATTGGTATAAAAGTGAAGAGAATACATCAGTACCGTATTTAACATAGAAGAAAAAGAAGGGGGTTAGAATTATAACCTTGGCAAGTCCCTCCCCTTCATTTTCTGCAAGAGCCTTTGTGTTAGCCTTGAAACTTGTCTTCACAATATTTATCTCAAATCCTTCCTTCTCAGCTTTCTCCCTAGCTTGAGGCTGCAAAATTTTACCAGTTCGTCAAAACTATATATATATATTTTTTTGGCAAGTGTTCGTCAAAATTATTACTTAAATAGAACCAATTATAAGCATCACTAATTTTCAGTACCAGAAAATAGAAAAAGTGTATAAGAATTTTGGGAGAAGAAAAGGAAAATCTTCACACACAAAGTTAAACTCGGCCAAATGACTTTTGGAATTACAAATGTGTATGTGGACCAAATCTAAGTACATGGTTTCTAGCCACCACTAAAGCTCAAAGTCAAAGTTAAACTCAACCAAATGACTTTTGGAATTACAAATGTGTATATGGAACCAAATTCAAGTACATGGCTTCTAGCCACCACTAAAGCTCAAAGTCAAGTATATAGCCACTAGTGACCATTAAAAACAAATTTGCAATCTGCACAGCAATAATAAAACCAATTTTCCATACAATTACACTGAAATTTATATTGAATGATTCCAAATAAAGTAGGTATTATCACCTCCTAATCTAAAGAAGTGAAATGTCCATTTCCAGATGTAGAAGTTGAGGGAGAGGTATTTTCGAGAATAACATTCTAAATCATAGATTTTTAATACAAACCCTATAATCTAAACACATTATCAAGAAATACAAACACAGCAAGACTGACATGCTTTTATAGTGTCCCACATCTGCAGAGTGAAAAACAAAATCCACCACCTGTAACAATTGTCTTGTCTCAACTCTCAGAGTCTAAAAAACTAATATTTCAGTTAATTACAAAAAAATTAGGCCCTTAGGGGAAATAGGACATAAAAAAGGAGCAAGTAAACTATAAAACGATTGTATTCTAGTGACCAAAAGATAGAGTATTTTAATAGGAGAGAAAGTTACTCCAATGGACATGTGACTTTAAGAAAACATTCTTGCTCGAAGTTGATTCCTCCTTGATTATTAGTTAGCAGAGGGCAATTATATACAATTCTGTAGAGATTTCCAAACTCAGTTGCATACTCAATTATGTGGTTTGGATGAAGTATGAGGTCAGACATACACAACACTGAAACATTCACTAACACACAACAGGGCAAGTTATCACTTCAAAACTTTTCTTCTTACACAGCTCTGACCGAAACTATATCAAATGATGATGCATTGATGATCCATGTATGATGAGACTCATAACCAAAGACATGGTGATGCCACTTTGAGAATTGGAAAACAATTTTGACAGGACTAACTAAAGAACCTACTTAAAGAGAAGGTTCACCTAGTAGGCAAGGGTGCAAATGCAGTGTATCAAAGATCAATTCTGAGTAGACCAGAAAAAGGAAAAAAAATGAAAAGAAAAAAGCTGCACAGATGGAAGCCATGTTGATGTAACAATGGAATCCATTAATAAATGCATTAATTTCTGGCTAAAGGGGACACATGAAAAATAGTGCCTTTTTAGTTTTTACACAGTTTGTTGTTAACTTGTTATCATTTAACCAAATGAAGCAAATCAAGAGTTTTCTGTTGTACTGAACAGAATTGATTGCAAGAGCATTTAAAAGGAAAACCAAAAATATTAGTGAAGCATAATCAGATACTAGCACACAGCTTCTATTTGGAAGATTCTACCTCAGTCAATCCAACCATACTGATTTCAGGATGAGTGAAACAAGCTGCTGGGATGCTCAAATGATTGAGCACGTGATCTTTTCCACTGACTTGTTCAACAACTACACAACGAGACATGTGAAATATGAGTAAAGGAATTGTTGAAATTGAAATAGTAAATAATGAGTTTGTAGCTTACCTGAAATTCCCTGTGCACTTGCCGCGTGAGCAAGCATCATTTTTCCATTTGCATCACCAATGCAATACAAGTGAGGAACCTAATAATACAAATTCCATGTCAGGACAGTTGGCTAGAGCCATCCAGAAAATATATGCTCATAATGGAATTTAAAACGAACCAGATTGCCTTCTGCATCAATCACTCGCATGCGCTCATCAATGGGAACAAAACCACGTTGTGTTACAACATTGATCTGCAGAAAAATAATTGATGTTCAAACCACTACCTACATGAGACAGCTCTATACAATCTCATATGTGTAAATACTTGAGAAGGCATACATTCTCCAAGCCAAGACCTTTTGTGAAAGGAGCCCTTCCAGTTGCAATTAATGCTGCATCTACCTACAGCAAAGAAAAAAAAAGTTTGCCATAATGAGCGATATAGCTAGATACTATAGGATATATGCATAAACAGAAAGCATTTGAAAATGACCATTATCAAAAATTGTGGTTTCAAGAGTTCCTTCAATTATTGAGAGGACATTTGGTCCCATCGATGAAGGGATACAACTGAAGACACCAATGCCTTAATTTTTGTTGAAACTAGGGTTCAAAGGAAAGAGAAGAAGACGTGGGTTTGAACATTTTCTGTTCCTTTTTCATTACTTTCTCACTATAATATTATGTATATATATATATACAAGTGTAAAGACATAACAAAAGAATGAAATACCCCTGTGGGGTAAGCTAATCACACAAATGCCCTAGTACACCTATTCTAACAAATTTCAAACTATTTGGGGTTGACCATTCAAGTCTCCATTTTTTATTTTTTATTTTGTCGACAAGCAGATTTATTTTAGGGTTACCACTGAAACATAGCTTTTCAACTGCCTCAACCCTATGCTCTATCCTTCATCTTTTACATCTAATGGTTTCTTAAAACTTAAAATAATTGCTGTGCTTAGCACTAATTGAAACTCAGCTGATTTATTGATTTTTTTTTGTTATCCTGGCAATCAACTCCCACAATACTCTTGGAAAGACTAGAATCCTCCACCTTTCACTTTGAAAGGAGAGGAGATACCACTAGGCACAGGCCTTGGTGATGATTTATTGATAGTTAAGGAAACGCTTAGGCCTTAAATTTTTACTGCTTGGTTGACAAGATCATACTAGAAATTTTGGATGCAAAGATACATGCCAGCTCTCAAGTGCATATTTCAATTTTTGTTAGAAAACCACATATTTTAACAAATCACATGATTAAATTACCTCCAAAGTATCTTTTGGTTCTTTTGTCTTGGCATCAATAAGCTCAATACAGACTGGTTTCCCATCCTTTGCTGGAGTTATCTGTGGTAAATAAATAAATAAAATTTAATGTCTTGTATCCAGAGAACACACAAAGCAAACAACTATACCTTGGTTGCGAAAACTCCAGTCTGATAGTCAATTTTGCGTGGATTTATTAGAACTCTTTGGGCTAACTTTCCAATCTCAGGATCAAATCCAGGCATAAGCTGATCTAAAGCTTCAATAAAAGTTACCTATTTTCAAAAAAAAATAAAAATTAATAATAAAGGAGATGCTCTTTAGTTTTTTGGTCAATTTGGCCGACTTCCAAGAAACTTTAAGTTTTTGAGGTTGTACAAGTACAAGAAAAGAAAACAAATATGACAATTAGACCTGTAAATGGATCGGATACAAACAGGATCACAATCGATCTGATCCAATCCGATAAGCACAATAGGCAATCCGATTAGATCCGATAATCGGGCGGATTCTTACCTAATCAATCCATATCCGATTTTTACTTTATCGGATGTCCGATCTGATTATAAACCACACTCTTCTGCAATTTGCACAAACACAAATCAAACAATTGATGCACATAATTATCGGACTATTACTACTCAAAGAAAGTAAACATCAAATCTCAGCACTTGATCTATGTAATTAATTAACTTGTGAAGTTCATTCTGCTACAGAAATTAGGTTTAATATTTTCCAGTTAAAAGACGTAAAACAAATAGGATCAAAATTAGGGTTAAAAAACAGAGATAAATGTGTTTTGTACTCTTTGTTGAAGAACTAAATCATCATAAAGAATGAGAAAAGAGAGAGTGGGAAGAAGAATATGAAGAGGGAAAAAACCTGAAATAACTTTTGTTGTGAAAGATGGAAATTAGGACTTGTGATAGAGAAAAGAAATGGAAGAAGATAAGAAGAGGGGGAGAAAATAGTAACAAAAAACTCACTCTGCAAGGGTTTCGGCAGTCAATCGATGGCTTCCCTTCCCCCTTTGTTTCTCTAAAGCCTGGAAGTACCAAATATGGTTCTGGAGTTTTCATGTGATTGTATATTGAATTAGGTGATATGGAGATATACTACTATGTATGTGAGAACACCAAACTACTGTCCATATAACCTTGTGATTAGTTTTTTTCACCACATCTAATAAAATCTGCTGGAGATATATGATATATATAAAATATAAATATAATTAGATGGCAGGGTCCTTGTTGTGTGGGGGGAGACTTCAATGGGATCAAGGGACCCTATGAAAGATCTACAGGAGGGAGGAGAACACCGGCTATGGCAGGTTTTGTGGAGTTTATCGATGCACATAGGCTTATTGATCTCCCGATGGAGGGGGCCCGATTTACTTGGTCTAGTTGTTGTGAGATTCCCACTTTGTCCCGGTTGGATGGGTTCCTCGTATTAGGAGATTTTGAGGACAAGTTCCCGGATGTGACTCAAGTGGCTCTTGCTAGATTGGCGTCGGATCACATTCCCATCTCTTGGACTGCGGGGGATTAAGGCATGGTAAAATCCCTTTCCGGTTCGAGAACATGTGGTTAAGGGCAGAGGACTTCAAGGAGAGAGTTAAATCTTGGTGGGTCAGTTATGTGGTTCGAGGCAATCCAAGTTATTAGTTGGCAAGTAAGCTCCGGTTTTTAAAAGTAAATATCAAGAAATGGAATAAGGAGGTCTTTGGCAATCTTGAATGGTGCAAGAACAGAATCATTTTGGAAATTTCCGCTTTGGATCAAAAGGAAGGGGAGGTAGGTCTTGATGAGTTGGAACAAAGTCAGAGGGAGAAATGCAAGGCTGAGTTTGGGGAGATTGCGATTATGGAGGAGATCTTGTGGAAGCAAAAATCAAGAACTCTCTAGCGTAAAGAGGGGGATTGAAACACAAAATTCTTTCATAGGATGGCGAACACTCATAGGCGAGGTAATCACATTGGTTTTACGATGGATTTTCTCCAACATAATTGGGAGGTAGTCAAGAAGGATGTGATGGAAACGTTTGAGGGACAGTTCGAGAAAAGTTTTAACGCAACTTTTATTTCACTTATTTCGAAGAAGGGTGGAGCAATTGATGCTAACGACTTCAGATCAATTAGCTTAGTGGATGGTGTCTATAAGCTCATTGCTAAAGTTTTGGCTAACCGTCTGAGAAGGGTGATGGATGGGGTTGATCTTGGATTCACAAAACTCTTTCGTTGGAAGGTGCCAGATTTTGGATTCAGCCTTGATTGCTAGTGAGTGTGTGGGTGCCAGACTTAGAAGTGGTGAGCCAAGTATTGTGTGCAAATTAGAAGGCATATGGTCATGTGAATTGGGGTTCTTGATCTATATGCTAGAAAGGATGGGTTTCAGGCCTAAATGGAGAAATTGGATCAATTTATGTATTTCTACCGTGCGCTTTTCAGTCCTAATCAACGTCTCCCCTGCAGGTTTCTTCCCAAGCACGCGTGGTATTAGACAGGGTGATCCACTTTCACCATTTCTCTTCATTATCATTGTGGAGGATTTTAGTAGATTGATGAGGAGTGCAGAATAGCTGGACTTCAGGGTTGGGAGTGAGCTGGCAAGTCAAATGGTCATCTCCCATTTGATGTTTGCAAATGACACTATTGTTTTTTGTGATGCTGTGGAGGATCAGCTTAGACATTTGAGGTGTGTGCTGGTTTACTTTCAAGCAGTCTCAGGTTTGAAAGTAAACATTGGCAAAAGTGTGGTTGTGTTGGGTTGGCTCAAATTCCTATTGTAATTAAGTTTCCATTATAGAGTTGTATCTTATTAGATAATTTCTTAGTAGGCAAGTCTTGGTCTCAAGAAAAATTCTTGTTAGGCAAGTCTTGGGTTCTAAGGAATTGTAATCCTTGTCCACTAAGAAATTGGGTTTTGGGCTCTATAAATAGTTACCTATGTTATAGGTCTATTCATGAGAAGAAAAGAGGCATACTCTTTTTGAAATTGAGAGGTCACTCTCATTGTTTTGACAGAGCAACTCTTGTGTAGAGGTAATACTCTTTATTGTTTTTGAGAAGGCACTTGGAGAGAGAATTCTTGTTTAGAATTTGTGATTTCCTTTTGAGTGAGATTGGGTGTACAAGGGTTAAGAGTTGAGAGTTAAACGTACTCTTGATACAATTCTTCAACTTGTATTGTTACAATCTATATAGTGAAATCGGGCTCTCCGTAAACGTAAGCTTGTTTAGCTGAACCAGTATAATTCTTGGTGTATTCTTTCAAATTGTTCCGTGCTTGTTTACTTATCGTCACATCATAATATTTGGTTGTACATGATTGGAGGCTTTTTTCTCAACAGGTTGTGCCGATTGGAGAGGTGGGGGAGATCCAGGCTTTTGCTGACATTTTTGGGTGTGGGGTTGCATCTTTCCCTATTTCTTATTTGGGTCTGCTGCTTGGGCGCCCTCGAGGAGTGTGTCCATCTAGGATTCTGTGATGGAGCATTTTGAGAGGCGTCTTGCTGGATGGAAAATGCAGTACCTCATAAAGGGGGGTCGTGTCACTTTGATCAAGAACACTCTTTCTAATCTTCCAACTTAATTTATGTCCCTATTCCCAATGCCAGTGGTGGTGATTAGGAGATTGGAGATGATTCAGAGCAACTTTCTTTGGGGCGAAAAGGGGGATGAGTTCAAGTACTACCTTGTAAATTGGGAGCTAGTTTGTTCCCCCATTCGAGTGGGAGGACCCGATATTAGGAGACTTGCTGTGTTTGACAAAACGTTGCTGGGTAAATGACTCTGGAGATTTGGGAAGGAGATGTCTAGATTGTGGAGGATAGTTGTTGCCTGTCGGGTGGGGGAAGGAGAGGGAGGATGGACTTCTAAAGAGATGAGATTGTCTGGAGGTGTGGGAGTTTGGAAGCTTATTCGAAGGGGTGAGATGAATTTCAAATCATATTCGGTTCAGAGTAAGGAGCGGGAGATTAGTTAGATTCTAGGAGGATTGTTGGTGTAGAGATACCTCTTTGGCTTGTAGATTCCCACGCCTTTTTCGGATTTCCATGGATCAACAGGTCTTGGTTGTTGACTGTTATCGGCTTAATAGCAGGAGGATAACCAGGGACATTCGGTTTCGGAGACAGTTTCATGATTGGGAGCTTGACGAGATGACTAATCTTCTTGCATTGCTTTATAGCCAGACTGTTGAGGGGGGCGGGATGAATAAGCTGATTTGGAAGGACTCCCCGAGAGGGACCTTCGGGGTGCGATGTTTCTATCAGAGCCTTTGTGGGACTTGAGGTCTGTCTTTCCCTTGGAAAGCTACATGGAAGTCGAAAGCCCCCCTCAAGGTGGCTTTCTTCATTTGTCTCCACGATTGTGGTGATAGAGGCTTGGAGAGGGTGTACAGTGGCTAGCCAAGCTAGGGACACTTGGAGAGCCCCACCCCTTTGTTTGTGGTGGGGTGGAGAGAGAGGAATAGGAGATCGTTCAAGGACGAGGAGTCTTCTATTTGGTCTCTCAAACACAACATTATGAGTTCTTTATTTTTTTGGGTTAATGGGCCGCACATGTAAATCTGTGGAGGAGTTTATGGATTTTGTCAGTAGTCTAAAGATTTAGGTGGCTGTTTTGGCCTTGGTGTATTCTCTTGGGCCGCATTCCCCTTTTGAGCACCTCTATACAATTATTACTTATAAAAAAAAATTATATATTACTTTAATCGGATCGGATTAACACTAATCCATATCCAATTTGTTAAGGTGTCGGGTTATCGGATTTGGAACTCAATCCATATCCGGATTCGGATCGAATTCGGACTAGAATCTGATCCATTGACAAGTCTAATGACAATAACTACTTGCACTAATTGCTGATAGGTAAAATACAAAATGCAGCTTAAAGTGATTCTAGAGACAGAAGAGATGAAGAAACTTATGAAAGTGAACTACCTCACCAAGAAGAATGGAACTATGAGTATCAATTGAAATTTTTTTATGCATTTTGTACAAAGGCTACATAAATACTTAGAAAACTAAATCTGAAGCAAGATTTTAGTTGCTAATCACAACAATATTTCATTGTATTTCACGAACTAGACATGTAAGATTGAAGTTGAACATTGCAGAAACATTTGCTGATCGCACATGATTGTGTCCAATAAAAGTGAGTGATGGCAGCAAAATTGGAGTTATAAATATTTATTTCTTTTTCCATTTATCAAGAAAATGATTCCTTGTGTAAATTTTCTTCCTGCTTTATTGATCCTACCTACTCTCTCTGTATTAGAATTTATTAAGATCTCAGGCAAAAAAAAAAAAAGAAGGATGCAACAATCAGAAGATGATCTAAAAATTCTTGAGGCTTTGAAGTGGTAATACCAGTAACAGGAGAAAGTAACACATCCAGAAACAATAAATAAGGACAGACCTTCTAATCATATATGCACTTTTGAAATTCTATTAATTAGGAAGAAAACCTAGAAGAGAAATGCAATTAATAAGGAGGATTCAGGGGCAAATGGACTACTTAATCTTCAATTTTAAACCAGAACAAGGTAGTAGTATCTTATAATTGTATTAAACACAAAAGCAAGAAGAAGAAGCTACCTCACTTCCAAGTGCTGTATAAACATCACTGAATTCAAGCCCAATATAGCCACTTCCTACAATAGCTATCCAATCCGGAACAAACTCCAATTTGAGAGCATGATCACTGGTAATTACAGTCTTCCCTGCAGGCAATTAATCGGTGATCAGAATGAATAATGACCAGAAGAAAGCAGAAGACTGCCAAAACCAGGTTTCTGATATTATGGATTATGGATAAGAAAGGTCATCCATCATACATAAGAATCATAACAAGGAGGCAAGCTCATAATATACTTTCTAAAACTTAGACCAAAAGCATATTTCCCCAAGTTGAGCTGTGCCCCAATCTCCTCATCAAATTTGTGCAGCCAAGTTCTCTTCTCTTACATCGAGTATATGATTACCATCAACTATATCCACTGTGGAGGAAAAAATTGGAAATATTTTTATCAATCTCTATTATATTTTATTCAAAGTTTTCCTTAAAAAATATTCGCTATTATATTTTATTCAAAGTTTTCTATTCAAATATATCTATAAAATCTAAGCACATGTTAGACTCTACTATAAGTATATCAGCAGAGGACTTCTCTACTTTCTCCTACCAATTTATTCCTTCAAACACCTTTGAACAACCTACACAACAAGGAAACTCCTATTTATGTCTTTATTTGGATGCGTCAAAACTTGTGCCCACAGATATCCACTACAGAATGTTTTAGGAGATTAGTTGAGAAAAAAAACTAAAACTCGGAATCTGCAAGCATAGTTTATCATATAGGTTTTAAAGTTTCAAATGATTACTTGATGCAAGTTGTTATGTTGTGGCTCGAATTTTGTCTCGGTTCGGTCGCGACCTAGTTTTGACCTGAAAAATGGGCTTTGTGTGGCCTTAAGCCATGGGAGTTCAAGGACAGCGCCCCCGGGAAAAAATTTATGACCCGTTTTTGCTTGCAGGTTTTGGACCCGGATTAGGACTCTCTTGTAACCCAATATATAAGGGCATCTAGGGTTTGGAGTGGAATAATGAGAGAAACACTGAAAACGTAGAGAGAGAGAGAGGTCGCTACGGTTTGAAACTTGTAATCTCCTTATTTTCGCATAATGAAAACTTTCATCGGATCTTCGTTGTAGACGTAGGCACATCGCCGAACTATGTAAATTCTTGTCTTCTGTGTTTTGTGCTTCATTCTTTTTTGTTGTGTTTCGTGATTGTGCTTTGTTCACGGTTGTTTGTCACAACAAACTAGTATCAGAGCTTTCGGTTCAAAGCTGGGATGTCGACCAAGTTTATGGAAATCGAAAAGTTTAATGGCAGGAACAACTTCAACCTGTGGCGGGTTAGATACAAGCCCTATTGGTTCAACATGGGATATCCATGGTGCTGAAGGGAAAGGATGCACAGCCAGAAAAGTGAAAGGATGAGCAGAAGATGAAGCTATGGAGAAAGCACGCAGTGCGATTCCGTTGTGCCTGAGTAATGAGGTTTTACAAGAAGATTCTGGAGAGACTACGACGGATGGGTTGTGGAAGAAGTTGGAATCTCGTTATATGACAAAGTCTCCTGCAAATCGCTTGTACCTAAAGAAGCGGTTGTTCACTCTTTAGATGCAGGAAGGTTCGCCTCTGAAAGACCACCTTGATGAGGTTAATACTGTTATCATGGATTTGTAGAATATAGTTGTTAGAATAGAGGATGAGGATCAGGCTATTATTCTATTGTGTTCTCTACCACCCTCGTACGAGAACTTTGTCAATACGATGATGTATGGCAGAACTAATTTGTCAATGGAAGATGTGAAGGCAGCTTTGAATTCTAAGGAGTTGCAGAGAAGGACTTTTGAGGGCAATACAGCAAGTTCGGCAAAGGGCTTGGTTGTAAGAGGGAGAATGAATCAGAAGGGAGGATCTGGCAGCAGAGGTCATTCTAAGTCTAAGAACAAATCGAAAGTGCTGAAATGTTTCACCTGTCACAAGGAAGGGCACTTTAGAAAAGACTATTCAGAGCGTAACAAGGGAAAGGGAAAGGGAAAATCTTCTGAAACCAGTGAGGTGGCTGTTGCAGAGGGTAGTGATTCTGATGGTGGTAGCGTTCTCACAATTTATGTCTGTGGCTCTGGCGATGAGTGGATACTTGATTTGGGTTGCTCATATCACATTTGTCCTAACAGGGACTAGTTTACCTCTTATCGTTCTATTGATGGAGGGGAAGTTCTGATGGGGAATAATATGTCGTGCAAGGTTGTAGGTATTGGTACAGTTTGAATCAAGATATTTGACGACATAGTGAGAACACTGACCGATGTCAAGCATGTTCCAAAACTGAAGAAGAATTTGATTTTCCTGGGTACGCTAGATTCCATCGTCTGCAGTTACAAGGCTGAAGGTGGAGTCATTAGGGTTTCAAATGGTGCTCTTGTGGTGATGAAAGGAATGAAGCAACGTGGGTTATATTCGTTGCAAGGTAGCACAGTTACGAGTTCAACTGCATAATCATTCTCGGATCCGAATTTAGATACTACCAGAATGTGGCATGTGAGGCTTAGGCATATAAGTGAGAGGGGGATGAATGTTTTGAGTAAGCAAGGTTTGCTTGGTGGCCAGAAAATCGAGAAGCTGGATTTCTGTGAGCATTGTGTCTTCGGGAAACAGTGTAAAGTGAAGTTCAGTACGGGAATTCACAGGACCAAAGGCACAGTGGATTATATCCATTCTGATCTTTGGGGTCCCTCTCAGGTTAATTCACATGGGGGTGGTAAATATATAATGAAGTTGATTGATGATTTTGGGCTGAAGCTGTTTCCACAATTTGTTTCTTGGTGAACCGGTTTCCATCAACTGTAAGACTCCAGAGGAGGTATGGTCTGGTTCTCCTGCTAGTTCCAATAATATGAGAATATTTGGATGTCCTGCGTATGCTTATGTCAATGAAGTTGAACCGAGGGCTAAGAAGTGCATATTTCTTGGTTATGAGCCCGGGGTTAAGGGATACAAATTGTGGTGCCCAAATGCTTCGGGAAAGAAATTACTTGTTAGTAGAGATGTGACCTTTTATGAGTATGCGATGCTTACCCCGCAGAAGGAGGTAGTTGATTCAGCTAGAGCTCAGAGTGTCAGTGAGCAGGTGGAGCTATTAGAGGTTCAGTTAGAGAGTGTTCCTCATCAGTTGAATGATGAGCAGGTGTAGTTTCAGGTTGAGGAAGAAGATGCACAGTTGCAGCGGTACAATGTGGCTAGAGACAAACTGAGGAGAGAGATTAAGCCACCTCAAAAGTATAGCTTTTCATATGCTGATCCGGTTGCTTATACACTTAGTGTGGCAGAGAGTATTGATAAGCAGGTACCGTGTACTTATCAATTCGAGTGTTACTTGCTATAGTTGCTCTATATGACTTGGAGCTTGAGCAGCTTGATGTCAAGATTGCATTCTTGCATTGAAAGTTAGAATAGCAAATTTGAGATTCTGGGAAAGGAAGACCATGTTTACCTACTGAAGTAGTCCTTGTATGGGCTGAAGCAATCTCCTAGACAGTGGTACAAGCAATTCGACACCTTTATGGTTGGGAGTAGCTACTATAGGAGTGAGTTTGACAGTTGTGTGTATCATAGGAGGCTCTCATATGGTTCGAATCTGTACTTGTAGAATGCTGATGACATGTTGATAGCTTGCATAAACATGTTAGAAATAAACATTTTGAAGGCTCAGCTTAGTGGTGAATTTGAGATGAAGGATCTAGGTGCTGCAAAGAGGATTTTGGATATGGAGATTTATAGACGAATAGATTGTATTTGTCACAGAAGAAATACATTGAAAAGGTACTGGAACGCTTCAGTATGCAAGCATCAAATCCTGTAAGTACTCTATTGGCAACCCCACTTCAAACTTTCAGCAGAATTGTCAACACAGACCGAGGAGGAGGTGGAGCACATGTCTCATGAGTCATGTTCCTTATGCTAGTGCAATTGGTAGCATCATGCATGCTATGGTGTACACTAAACCAGACATTTTACATGCAGTTAGTGTAGTGAGTAGATACATGGATAAACCTGGGAAGGTTCATTGCCAGGCTGTGAAATGGATATTGCGGTATTTGCGAGGCACTGCAGATGTTAGAATAGTCTATGACAGAGGCGGCGACACGTCTGGGAGTGTCGTTAGATATGTTGATTCGGATTATGCTGGAGATTTTGATAGGAGGAGGTCCTTGACAGGGTATGTCTTTACTCTTTGTGGGAGTGTGATCGGTTAGAAGGTGAAGCAGTCTATAGTTGCATTGTCTACTACAGAGGCTGAGTACATTAGCTGCCATAGAGGCAATGAAGGAAGCTATATGGCTTAGAGGCCTGGTTAGTGATCTGGGCTTGCAGCAAAATAATTTGACTGTATTTTGCGACAGCCAAAGTGCTATACATCTAACTAAAAATCAGATGTTCCATGAGAGGACCAAGCATATTGATGTCAAGTTGCAGTTCATTAAAGATGTGATTGCACAGGGTGCTATTGCAGTGAGGAAGAGTGGGACAGCAGAGAATCCAACAGATATGATGACTAAGATCATTCCTATTATCAAGTTTAGACACTGTTTGGGCCTGATTGGTGTTTACAATTGTTGAGACCCTTAGGGGTATGCGAAGGAGGCAAAAGGAGTAGCTAGGATTGCGAAGCTTAGCGGAATTCGAGCCAAGGTGGAGATTTGTTATGTTGTGGCCCAAATTGTCTCGGCTCGAGTCGCGTTGCGACTTGCTTTTGACCCGAAAAATGCCCTGGAAAAATTTTTATGACCCGTTTTTTGCTTGCGGGTTTTGGACCCGGATTAGGACTCTTTTGTAGCCCGATATATAAGGGCATCTAGGGTTTGGAGTGGGATAACGGAAGAAAACACTAAAAACGCAGAAAGAGAGAGAGAGAGAGAGCGCGAGCTAGGGTTTGAAACTTGTAATCTCTTTATTTTCGCATAGTGAACACTTTCACCGGATCTTCGCTGTGGATGTAGGCACATCACCAAACCATGTAAATTCTTGTTTTCTGTGTATTGTGCTTAATTCGTTTTTGTCATATTTCGTGATTGTGCTTGGTTCATAGTTGTGTGTCATAACACAAGCCCTTCCAACTTACAAATAGTGTGCATCTCCAAATGAGTTGAGAAAAGGAAAAAATAAAATAAAAAACATCTCCTAAACGACTTCACATTTCACAAACCTGACACACCACTGGGACCAAACTACTATTTGAATGTTGAAAAGTCAAAACACCTATTAAATTATCATGTGTTCATCACACCAATGTGGGTGCTGCCTTGCTGCTGAAGATGAGCCGTGTACAAATTTAGCTTTTGGTATACCGCTGGGACCAAACTTAACTTTTGGTATACCACTGGGACCCAAAAAAAATTTCTTCTTTGTTTTTTATAAGTAATAAAATAAAGAAGAATATATACCAGTCGATGGTAAATAATTACTTGATATAAGTTAATCCCAAGTTAAAAACAATGTGCATCTCCCTCATTTACCACATTTGGTGTGAGAGAAAGATAAGAACAACCTTTGGGAATGACTATAAGGATAAAGATAGTATTGTTAAGACATAGAAAGGAATTTCAAGGAAGATTATCAAGTATTAGTGGAGCATGAGATACATCATGTGCTTTTACTATACCAAAGTCAGTATTTTGTTGTGCGTTGGAAGGATGACTATAGCCAGTAATATATGTGGGATGCTGCTTCTCTGTGTCGAGTGTGCTACAGTTAATTTAGTGACAGAGTGTTCGTTGCTTTTCCAGGATTCTTGAGGACTTGTGGGTTGTTATGATCTAGTTGTTTTGTTGTTGCTGGACCTTGTGGTTTTGTGTTTCTTGTCTTTTCTTTTGTAGGGATATGCCTCCTCAGGTTCCCCCTACCCCCACTTTGGCTTCCCATTATACATTCCTTAATATCTATCATCTTATCATTTAATTATAAAAATTTAGTTCGCACATCCATTTAAATTGAAAAGAAAAATGCATCTTGTTGGAGAATATATTATTGGAGTGATTTAAGCCTTGATAGAAGATTGATAGGAGTGATTTATGGGATTGATTTTAGGAATCTTCCATTAATGTATTTTTCAAGTTTATCACGTATATTCTTTCACCTATAAATAGAGGCAGTCATTGTAAACAAAACTAAGAGAGAATATAATAAAAGTGATGTACCCCTTTGGGCTTTGTGTGCTGTGGATGTAGGCCGTAGTGGCCGAATCATATTATATTCTTCTATTCTTCTTGTTTAATTTCTCTCTTCAATTTTATTTTATTTTATCAACATGGTATCAGAGCATTAAGATTCACGTTGAAGACATAACGTAAGAAGCCTCTTCTTCTTCTCCCTTTTTTTTCTTCATTTTTTTCCTTCACAATTTCTTCTTTCTCAGTTTCTGAGTCTTTCTCTGTATATTCTGTTTTCTTTCTTTGGCAAAATGACCTAGAACCCTAGGTCTCCAAAAAAAAAACAAAAAGTTGTTCTCTGTAATTCTGGCAGAGATGACTTTAAAAATAAATAAAAAAGTATTATGTTCTTTCTCTATTTCTTATTCAATATTCTATAGTTCTCTTTCATGTTCAATCTTCTATAGTTCTCTCTCTTGTACTCAGATTGTCTCATCTCGACTATCATGGGTGACAAATCGGAAAACAAGGAATCTCTCTTTTTCGGCTCAATAACTACTACCAAATTGAAGGGTTCCAATTACCTTCAATGGTCTCGGGCAGCCCAAGTTTTTCTGAAAGCTCGTGGGAAACTTTCTTACATCTTGTCACCCAAACCCAAGGAGGAAAAACAGATTGATGCATGGGAACAGGAGGATGCACAAATTATGACTTGGCTATGGAATAGTATGGAACCAGATATGTTTAATAATGTTTCGTTTCTGAAGTCTGCTAAGGAGATTTGGGATACACTCAAAGAAATGTACTCGTCAGAAAAGAATATTTCTCGCATCTACCAGTTGTACTGGGATATCTTTTCTCTTCAACAAGGTGACCGATCGATTGAAGAATACTACTCGGAATTGAAAGGCAAGTGGGAAGAACTTAATGTTTATCAGCCTTTGACTACGGATTTAGAGACTCGGAAACAACATAGAGAAGAATTTCGGGTCGCAAAATTTTTATCAGAACGTCAACCAGAACTTGCTCCCATCAGTTCTCAGATTCTCTCAGGCAAAGATTTGCCAACTGCTAGTGAGACTTTTGCCCGTGTTCGACATGCCTCTATCCACTCTTCTACTATAGAGAAGGGGGATCGTTCTGCCCTTGCTGCTCTAGCTGAGCGATTAGATACTTCCCGTGGTGGCCGAGGGGGACGCGGTCCTCCTCATACTAGCAGAGGTGGTTGTGGTGGTAGTGGTGGCAGGACTTGTACACACTGTGGTCGCACCAATCACTCTGTTGGGAACTTCACGGCAAGCCTGCATGGGCAAATCAAGCTGTACTTGAGGGGGAAAACCCTAATCTTGTTGCTGAAGAACAGGTTCTTATCTCCAAAGCTGAGTATGATTCAATTGTCAAGCATGCCAATCCTCCATCCACTTCCATGGCTACTTTTGGTGATTCAGGTAATACTTGTTTTCATTCTTCCTTCAGTACACCTTTTAAGGGACATTGTATCGCTCAGAATTGACACATCAATGGCACTAAAATTGCTTTTGGTTTGTTATACTAGTATTATCCAATTTTGGTCTCACCAATGTGTGGTGCTGGAAAGGATTGATTGGGTAAAGAACTAACATTTGGCATGATAAGATAAAGATGAAATAGAAGATCATTTACCATCAATTTCAATGCCTTTAGGGACAAAAGGAACAGAGCCAGTAGCAATAATTATATCTTTTGCAGTTATCACGCTGTCAGAGAACCCAACTTTTCCATATTTCACCTTTTGAGGACCCTGAACATATCCATAAAGAAAATTGTAATAACATCCAATTTATAATCGCTTCACACCCATAAGATAGCATTTTACATTAAAGAACAAGCATTAGTTAGTCTTTCCAGAAATCTGTTTTCATTTCAGAGTGACCAAAAGAACTTTTGTTCTCTCTGTTGACAGTGACTCTAACTGCATGCATGACTTACCAGTATTGTGCCGACACCTGTCAATATGTCCACACCAAGTGCCTTCATTGAATTTGTTAAATTATTACGAATTTTTGAAGCAAGATTGTTTGCATGATCAGCGACTCCCTGCCTGTCATATCCAGCAGCTGAAACCTTCCATTAATTGCCAAAAAGAACAAGAAGTTAAAATATTGTTGCATTCAGCAAGCAATAAATAATATCTCAAGAGAATGATGGAGACAGACTTTGAACAAGGTGCAATAAGTTTTGTATAAGCAAGATGCCTATTGAGAACAATATGATAAAAATCAAGTGGTTGAACCAGAGAATGAATGAGAGAGTTCAGAGGAAGGCCAAAAATTCCTGGAAGTTTCCTGTAGACAGTACCAATATCTTTTTTACAATTAAACTACTACTTCCTGAAGTGTCGGTCATGTGTATTTAACCATGGATTCCATCCTACCATGCTTGATAAAGAGGGATGCCTGTGCCACCGAAAATAATATGGGAAAGGCCACCAATTGTCAATTACCATATTGATAGATATTATCAAGCATCAATTATCATTTTTTTAAAAGCAAAATTCATAATGAGGGCTAGAAGGGGAACAACCCATGTACACATGAGGCATGCAAGAGATTAGCCTCACAAAACCAATATAAAACATCACTATCTAAGCCATTTACAAGATCTAAGAAAGAACTAAAGGAAGGTTTTACCCTCCCTGTAATCAAACAGCAACTTAAGAATGAACTTGGACAAGCTAAACTTGCCGCTATTAACATAAATCTCATTTAAGGAAGCTTTCCTTAGGAATGGTGCTGTGTGTATTAGCTTGACCTTTAGAACTTCAGAAGACGTGGTAATACTCTTACCTGCAAACCCAAAGCCTTCAAGTGATGATCATTCTGAAGTTCACGCATCCGGCCACTTACTGCAAGAAGAGCTTTGGAAGGAACACAGCCTCTGTTTACACATGTTCCCCCCACCACATCTCCCTCAATTATAGCGGTTTTGAGACCCTGAAATAATTATATTTAATATATTTCAACTCCCAGGCTTCAAATAACAAGGAGGAAAAAGTATTTAAATTTTATAGTTTTCAACCTACTAAGCAAGCAAAAATTACAATATGTAAAATAGGATTCGTCATACTAATGTCTCCCAACTGAGCGATCAAAAAAGCATGCTCTATTATGAAACTAACCTCAGAACTCAATAATAGACTGTAAGTGTATTATTTTTGTTTCTTGTTTTCCTGGGTTACTTGCATTTCTTTATATATATATATATATTGGTAGGTGAGTTGATTATTTCTCCACGACAAAATGCCCAGTCTGATTGCGTACAGTTAACAAAGGAAAAGTGGCTAAATTTTCGAATATAGACCACAAATATTAATCTAAATGCTATTGCATCATAAATAGATTTTTTAAAACAATGGCATAGATTGCTTTCTGGAATCACCGCCAGAAAACAAGGCTCTGTGCGTGTCACCTTATTTCAATGGCATGATCATAGAATTGGAATTGGAAACAACACCTTTTTCAAACACTTACTGTCTACAAGATACTGTTGAGAGCGCTACTTTGCAGTAAAACAATAAATATTTAATTCCAAAGCAACATAAAGGTAACTACTAACCTTTCAAAAGAAAATAAAGGTAACTACTAAAAGATCAATTGCTTATGAATAGTTGCAATTAGATGACTTAAATCTAAATTAGGATGAAATTGGCAGCAGAATTAAAAGAATAAACTGTCACATCTGATCTGCTTAGTTCAAAACCAATTAGCAGAGAATTATGCAGCTGTTCCGACTTAAAACAACTTAGTTGAAGGAATTTAAACTGAGTAATTGATCAAAGTTAATAAAAAAAACCTCCTCTTACTAAAATAACCATGAAACATGAATTTTACCCAAGATTCAACAAGACAACTGAGTCGTACCTTCTCTACTGCATGTAATGCAGCTCCATGACCACCGACGCCAGCTCCAATGATGACAAGATCGTAATCAAACGATTTCGGAGGACTTCCATTGTGAGACAACGAAGCTGAGAGCTTCTTGGAGTGTCTTAGACTCGATATGTGAACTCGATGAGACCCGGACCTCTTGAGCTGATAAAACCCTAGAACTTCTTTCCTGAGACCACAGAAACTGAGGTTACGAGGTTTGGAGGGAGTGAGTGAACAGAGTTCGAAGTTGTGGTTTGATCTGACAATGGCAGAGGAAGATAGATGGTGAGATATAGAAAGAGAAGCTGAAGAATGCATTGTGGAATTGTAGAGTGAGAAGACGAGAGGGGAGAGAGAGAGATAGAGAGAGAGAGAGAGAGAGATGGAGGAAGAAGAGATCGGGAGAAATGTACAGTTGATGGGGAGTATTGGATGGAGGCCTCGATGGGTCCGTTTAAACAAGGAGACGGAGATTTCAAAGCGCGGCGGATAAACCAAGGCACCAAATGGTCCAAAACATTCAGTGCTTTAAAGATGTAGAACAATTACAAAGGTAAAAAAAAAAAAAAAAAAAAATATATATATATATATATATATATATATATATAGTTAATAAAATGATTATGTTTGTAATAAAAAAAAGTTTCTCATTTTTATAAAAGGAAGAGGAAACAAAAAAAAAATATTTATTTTGTTTCTTTCCTATAGCAGGGAAGTATTATCTCCACTATAACGAGACTCACCTAGTTAAATAATATATAATATTATGCATAACTTTCACTATTCGTAATTTTTTGCACAATTGTTTTCTTATTAACATATTATAATTTTTTCTTGTCTACTTAGCTAAATAATATATAATAAATTAATATGATAATATATAAAGTGCATAATTTATCTATATTAAAATAAAAAACACTTTGAAAATGCTCTTCCTTTCATCTTCTTTTAAAAAAAATTCACTTATAAATAATAACTCTTTATGATATACATGTTATGTATATTATTATCTTTTAACTTGTATCAATTTTTTAATTTAATTTTTACATATATGTGATGTCAATTTTAATTTAATTTAATTTTTACATATATATGATATCAATTTTAATTTAATTTAATTTTCACATATATATGATATCATACTCATAGAAGACTAGTTCTGCTGAAATGTTCTTTCGTATTGTCTAATAGTTACAGGTTTAAATATGAAAAAAAGAAAGAAAATGGGTAACAAATATGTTACTAAACACTATTTTTTGCTTTTTGTTCTCAAAAATGTGGAATCAACTAGTTTAATGAACGTTATTTCTGCTTTTTGTTTCCACTAAAAAAAAATAAGAATATATTTCTATTTTTTTCAAAGTACAAAAACAAAAAACGTTTTCGTTAGTGAACGCACCCTTAGGGTCTCTCGATCGGATAATTCTAAAATGTTTGATGCCCTGTCATGACTCGATTACCTTAACCTCTCCTAGGTTTAAAATTTGATCTACCAAATTAAACTTTGGTGCTGAGTTATTAGAAATCACCAATTTTTGGTAGGATTTTTTGTTGAGTTATTAGAGTTTGGTTGGTATTGTTTTGTTTTCAATTGTGTTTGGTTTGAGTATGGCCAGAAGAGGCAGTGTGTAACGACCCGAATTTTTTTTTTTTTCGAATTATGATTAAAAGTTAAGTGAATTTTTTTAAGCATGATTAATTGTTTAATAACATGCTTAGTGGAATTAAATGATCTTTTGTGTTTTCTATTACAGGTATGGGACCGAAATGGGTTCGGGTAACCGGGGGAAATAACTACCAACTCTAGAGAGTGGTGTGGGGGTATGGATGTAATTTTAAGGGTATAAGTGAAGTTTTGAAAAATGAGAAAAGGCTAGTTTGCGAATAAGCGAAAAAGGGCCATAACAATGAGCAAATAAGGAAAAGGTGGAGGGTTTAGTTGCAAAAGGGGAAATATATAATATATATGTGTAAAGAGGGGGAGAAAAATTAGATTTTCACTTCTTTCTCTCTCTCTACATCCGGCTCCTACTCTCTCTCTTTACAAGTTTCTCTTCTCTTCTTCTCTCTAAGTTTTGAGGGCCAAGAAGTGAGATTTGAGGGTAAAGCCAAGAACAAAAGTTGTTCCCTTTGCCCTCCTCTTCGTTTTGATCGGTGGAAAGTTGTGATTGGAGGAGTTTGAAGCTTGGTGAAATTTGGGTCTTCCACTTCTAAGCTTGGAAGGTAGGGGTTCTTCTTCTTTTCTAATTGTCGATTCTAGGAAGTTGGGTGAAGAGGAGAGGTGTTGGTTGTGTATTGCATGTTTTAAGAAGGTGAGAGGGGTGGGAAGTTAGATTTTATCCTTCTCTTGAATCCTATCTTTGCATATAGATTTGGAGAAATTGTGAGTATGCATAATTATGTGCTCAATTTGGGGGCATATGTGATAAATGTGAAATGTATGACATTTATGTGATTATATGTGCGATATATGGTGGTTGAATGCGTGGTAGGCTCTACATGCTAAAATTTATGCATTGAGTGTAGCATGAGTAATGTGTGCTAATTTTGAAGTTGTATGCATATGAGAAGTCTTATGTATGTGTTATACATATGTACACTATATGTGGTATGTGGTGATGAGGAGCATGCTTTTTACTTCATTCTAGTATCAATGAGCATGGGTGGAGCATGAAAAATAATATGCCATGTGTTTATGTATCCATAATGCATGTGTGGGAGGTTGCGGGAAAATGACGCAAAAGAAGTATGGCCCTCGGAGTGGACCCGCCATGCTCAGGCTTAATACTTGGAATTGGAGTATGTCCCAGAAGTATGGCCCTCAGAGTGGACCCGCCATGCTCAGGCTTAATGCCTGGAATCAGAGTATGTCCAAGAAATGTGAGCCTCGAAGTTGTCCCCTCACAAAATGGCAATCCTATATATTGCCATGGTAGAATGACCTTTCAGAGTGGTCTAGGTCATAGGATGATTATCGGAGTCGTCCTAGGTCACATGATCTTCGGAGCGAACCAATCATGTGGGGTATCGGATGAGGACCGAGAGAGAGAGCATTTACTTTCTTAATTCTTTTATGTTGAACATGTTAAATATGATTCATGAAATATGCAATCCTTTTAATTGCATCCGTTAGTTTGGTTGCATGATCATTGACATGACATGTAGTGTATTCACATGCATTCCATGTAGGTAAGTGTCGAGTCGGCACTTAGGAGGGTTGGGGTACCTCTATTGTAAGGACCGGAATTATTTTGACTGTTTTCGGGTGAATTTTGACCGGTTTAAATTTTTTTTGGATTAATTAGATTCCGGAAAGGGTGTGGATGTATTTCCATACAAGTGGAAGGTGAGTATATGTATATATATATATCTATATATATATATATAGTGCCTATATTTATATTAAATTATAAATATAGAGTGGGTTAATATGTGATTATGGATAAAGATGGAGGGGCCTTTGTATTTATATAAGTGTGGGGAAATACATAGAATACATGTATTTTGTGTATGGTGTAGTATATTATATATATATATATATATATATATATATATAATATATGTATAATGTATGGACCAAAAGTGGTCAACAAAAAGGGAAGACCACATTAGTGGTCGGCTGGGAAAGAAGAAAAGAAGAAAGAAAAAAAGAAAGAAAAAGAAAAGAAAAGGAAAGAAGAAAAGAAGAAAGAAAAAAAAAGAAAGAAAAAGAAAAGAAAAGAAAAGAAGAAAAGAAGGAAAAGAAAAAGAAAAGAAGAGGGAAGAGGAGATCGGGAGAGAGAAGCAGAGATCGGGAGAGAGAACCG
Organism: Cornus controversa; assembly: GCA_026545225.1. Classification (NCBI taxonomy): domain Eukaryota; kingdom Viridiplantae; phylum Streptophyta; class Magnoliopsida; order Cornales; family Cornaceae; genus Cornus; species Cornus controversa. The sequence goes on from CM048849.1 coordinate 2,713,069, forward strand.
CCGATCCCGGTGCTGGCCGCGACGGCGAGGACGCGGCAGTGGAGGTGTACTCCACGGTGAACCGTGGTCGGAGCTGGCTGGGCCGTTCGCGAAGGGGCCTTGCTCGAGGTGGGACTTCACCTGGGCGACGGCGGTCGCGACGGCTGGGTTCGGCTGCAGCGGTCACGGCTGGGGCTTGTTTGGCCGTGGCTGGTGGCGACGGTGCTGGCGGTTCGGTCGGCTGGGACGCCAGGTTCCGTAGCAGGTGGGTTGGGCTTCGGTGGCTCGGATGAGGGAACTTGGTGGGTTCGGTTGGGTCTGTTTGGCTACTTTAATTGGGGTTGTTTGTTGATGGTTTGGGGTGGTTTCGGCGAGAAGCTCATGACCCATTTAGCTTGGTTAGTGACAGATCGTTCTGATGAATTTCGGCTAGACGTCGAAAAGTTTTGGTTTGTTCTGTAGAGGGGCTCACGGCAGTGGGCTGGTGATGAGGAGTTGGGTTCCTCACAGTCGGGACTCCACGGAATGGTAGGGCTGGGTTTGGCTGTGGTTGTGATGATACAGCTGGGTTTGGTTCACGATGGCTGTCGGTTGGGTTTTGTGGTGGCCGTTTGGCAGCAGGAAGGGCCTCGGTTAGGGGCTGTTTGGTTCAACATTGGTTATGTTTTTGTCGGACTCCCATGGCTGTAGTTCTTGGTTGAGTTTCGAGGTGAGGTGGGGCTATGTATGGTAGTTCACATGTGAAGATGAAGGTCAGATTGGCTATGGTGTTCGTGGCGGTTTCAGCCACCTATAGTGACTGCCATAGTTTGTAAAGTTTGAAAGGTGACAGCTTAGTAGTGGAAATCGAATTGGTTTGGGTTTCGGTTGTAGCTGGGTTTTGGTTGGGCTTCGCATGATTGATGCATGGTGGTCCAAGGTGATGGCGGTGGATGGCCGATTATGGGTCTACATTGTATATTGGGCTTGAAAGTAATGGTTTGTGATTTGGGCCCTCATTAATAGCGGGCTTGGACCTTGGAGTTGGGTTGGAAATAAATTTTGGATTGGTTTCCATTTAATTTCATATCGGATTGAGGTTTGCGATTGATTTCGGTTAGTGGCCGGTTAGAGGCAAGCTGCCGAATGGATGGTTCGTGGTTGGACCGAAAATCAGAAAGGGCAAGGAAATGGTTCAGAGGATTTTCGTGTGGGCTTTAACACGGGACTAGACCGGACTTGGAAACAGGACGCTTTGCAAGCGCGGACTTAGCGAAAGCTGGACCTAAGGCAAGTTGATTCTTGCCTCTATCTCATACAGATATTTTATGTATGTTGAGTAATTTACATATGTCTCAATTTAATCATATGTGGTATGTGTATATACATATATATGTAGGCGTTTATATATATGTGTATAGGGAATGTGGTACATACATGGGATGTGAGAGGATATACATATGTGTGTGTATATATATGTATGTGCGGGTTTGGGAAGCGATAACATGTTAGATTTATCGCCTAATTGCATTATGATATGCATGTATGTATAGATTAAAGTCTATAAAGAGTATGCTAAATAATGCATGTTTAGCTATATGTTGTCTTGTATGCATAGGTGGCTTTTATGCATGAGGTTCAGTATATATATAGGTGATTATATATATGGTTGCAGCGGTAGAAATGCATGCTAAGTATGAATTTAACTTTTGGCGAGTATTTGAAAAGCATGAAATGTGCTAAGTGCTGTATATGTTCTTGATACATATGTGGGTGACGTAATATATATGTGTGTATATATATTGTGATTGGAATGCATGTTAGCTACTTGTAGTGAATACATGCATTGAATGAGAGCATGACTGTATTTATGTTAGCGTAGGTGCATATGTGATTTATATGCATGATTTGACATATAAGTGGCTATATGTGGGAATGTGGATATGGGATGCATGCTAGCTTTATTTATATATATTGAATGTATGCATTGGTTATAGCATGGATAAAAATGTGCTAAAGTTGGAGTGTTTTGCATATATGAGGTGTTATGCAAGTTTGTGAACATGTATGTGCTATATGTGTTCGAATGTGATGAAAAGCATGCCAAATACTTCTTTTTAGTATTCATAAGCATGGGTTGAAGCATGAAAGTATTCTGCTGTGTGTATATGCATCCATATTGCATGTATAGGAGGGAAATGACACATACGTGGTTATATGTACAGGGAAATGCATGTTATGTACTTATATACTAGCTGGTCCATTGGGATAGCATAAAATAGAATGCTTGGTTACGTATGCATCCATATTGCATATATGGGAGGTTGCGGGAAAATTAACGCAAAAAGAGGTGCACGGGACTTCGGAGTGGTCCAACCGTGTCACGAGAAGTGGTATAACTATCCACTGCGTATGGCCCTCGGAGTGGACCCGCCATACGAAGGCTTTATGCCTAGAATCGGAGTATGTCCAACATTTGTGAGCTTCGGAGTTGCCCCCTCACAATTTGGCAAACCAATATATTGCCATCGGAGTGTGTCCAACAAGTATGGCCCTCGGAGTGGACCTGCCATGCTAAGGCTTAAAGCCTAGAAATCGGAGTATGTCCAATGAATGTGAGCCTCGGAGCTGTCCCCTCACATAATGGCAATCCTATACATTGCCAAAGTAGGATGACCTTGCGGAGTGGTCCAGGTCATAGGTTGGTTATCGGAGTTGTCCTAGGTCACATGATCCTCGGAGCGGGCCAATCATGTGGGGTATCAGATAAGGACCGAGAGTGAGAGTATGTGCAAGCTTTGATGCTTGTCTTATGTATCGGATTATGACCGTGGAAGGTGAAAAATACCTTTATGCTTATGTGTTTATCTGTTAAGCATGTTTTCCTGTTTAAATGCATCGTTATTGCATTTGTGATGTGCTACTTGACGAGTAGGAGATGTGGTAGTTGATTTACATCGTTTATGTAAACGTGTTGACATATATGTTCTATATACATATTGGTGCGGAATGTTTACTGCTTTCAAGCATGTTGATAAATGATTTCTAAAATCATGTGTTGTGAATTATGCATGTTCATATGTGCTAGAGTAGCCATATACATCATTGGTTCATGCATGCTAGGTAGAGCATGGTCTTAAATATTGTGATATATTTAAGTGCATGTATATTTTTGAGAATATGTGAGGATCGACCTGCTACAGCGGTGATAGTATGGTTCTACATACCTTGTTGGGCCTTTGAGCTCACCCCCTCCCAGGTTTTGCAGGTATTGCTGGTTTTGGAGTCAGTTGGGAAAACTGATAGCACCAGTTGCAGAGGTAGTAAGTAGATTCCTTAGAATCTAATGTATGTCCAGGACAGTGGATAGATAGATGCTTTACATTTGGATTAAATGTATAAAGCGATTGTGTAGATTCAGTTCCTTCAGTTGTATTTTATTCATGTGATGTATGTATTTAATACGGACGTTCAAGGACTGAGGCATGTATATTTATGATTGTATTATGCATGTTGTAGAAATATTGGGGGGACACGGGCCCAGAAGTGTCCATTTTTATTGTTTAGATATAAATGCTGGGGGGACACGTGCCCAGAAGTGTCCATATAAATTGTGAAACAGGTGTATCATGCCAGGAGCTGATTATTTAGAATGGGTCATGCCCAATTTTCGTAAAAATGATAGGAAATTGAGGTTGCATGATCAGGTGGTGGTTAAAGCGTGAGGGTGATCTCACGGGGTTCACACCTCGGTTTCCGGGCCTCGGGAATCGGGGCGTGACAGAATGGTATCAGAGCTCTAGGTTGGAATACCTAGGGACGACGGGAATGGACGTATCATGTGTATGGTTGAGAAGGTTGGATTATGTACCTAATACCAGAATGCTATGAGAGCACTAGGTTGGAATACCTAGGGGCGACAGGATAGAGTTGTGGATTTGAGGAACTCTGGATTACTGCTAAGACATTAGGTTTGGAAACCTAGGATATCAAAGTCGTAGGTTCGAATACCTAAGGACGGATGGTCAAATCACGTGTTGATTTGGAGATAGGCAATGGTTGATAGTTGTCTAAATGATAGGTTTGATTACCTATGGATGATAGTGGAATTACTTGCTCGGTTTGAGCGATCCTAATGAAAGAACAAAGTGTTGGTATGAAATTGAGTTCAATTGGTAATAACTCCCAGAATTGGTTGAGTTTAGACCTTTGATTTGGTGATTAAGTCTCATTAGTGAGCAATGAACAGATACCGCAAGGGATATTGCGAGTGTTTAAGTCCTTAGAGATACTTAGGGACTTATGAGATTGATGAGTGTTTTGCCGGGGTTGGCAACTGAGATTGAGATGGGATACAAGGAAGGCATGTTGCCGGAGTTGGGCTAACTGGGAAAAATGGCCTAGCTAGACATTTTTCTTGGATTAGCATTTCTCTTACAATACGCTGGCTCTTGTGGATGTTGAGTTGTTTCATCCGGATGACGATGGATAAAGAATTCCCAATGGTAGGGATATGTCACTGAAAGTGATTGGTATTGGTAGTCAAGGTTGCTACCTTAGACTATAGATGTGCAGGGATTGGTAGGTGTTTACCAATGGGTACAGAGGATGAGAGTAGGTTGGTTTGAACCACTCTAGATGTTGTGTTCTAGTATGTGTGTATACTAGGGGGACTGGGCCGTGTTTTACACGCTTGCTCAGGCAGAGGAGGTACCAGGACCGGGTATGGTCAGGGGTATTTTCCTGGTGTTAGCCCGAGGGCTAGGGTCTTGATTTATGCATCATATGTCATATCATGCATGGTACGTGTTTATGTGATTAGCATGTTGTATGTTATATGCTATGTGGTATATATGATTCATGTGACTGTGCATTACCCTTTTGTGTTGCATTTTGCGTTGCATGGCTAGTAGTGACATGTAGTCACCTAGAAGTCCTGGTTTTGAGAATTGGTAGACCTGGGTAGAGGTTTGAAACCGAGTGGACTGTGATGTTGAAATAGACATGTAGTGATAGGCTTTGAAAGTAAGTCTAGAATTGTGGGGTCCTAGACGAAGCAGTCAGGATCTTGGGGTCTCAAAAGAGATGCTGGAAATGAATGGATAAATACCCGAGAAGTCGAAAACGTCCGTTAGGATTAATGGATGAGTAAGTCGGATTCATTATTTGAGAAATGAGGTTGTGAAGTTAAGGGCATGTAAAACCCTAATCTTGGCACTAAATGCCAATGGAATGTAGTCCACAAAAATGGACAGGACTGGATGATTTGTTTTGACAAGTGCACTCTTTATGTGCCTTGACCTTAGTGGAGTGCTGTGATATACGCATGATTGATGCAGTTGGATCATAGTGTGGATATGATGTTAAGAGAAGGATGGGTTGATAATGGACGAGGATCCTAACATATGGTATCTGAAGTGAGGATAATTTCTTGCCGTGAAGGGGAGAGGTGGACGCAGTGGACGTGTAGACGCAGTGGGCTGTGGCCACTGTATGGCTGCTGTTTGGCTACTGTAGGTGACCTCAAACTTTCATTGGTAAGGGTTGTCTAAGGTGAAGTGCTAATATGAAAGGAATTCTCTCTAACTATCAACTGGTTCCTTGGTGTGAAAGATGAGAATGGGAAATAGATCTCCTCTTGAATAATGAGATTGTGAAATCAGTGGGATGTGAGATCCTAGGCTTGGTGTTGGATTCCAGTGGGTTGTAGTCTATGAGACTGGGCAGGATTATGTGGCTTGTTGCGGCAAGTACACCGTTTATGTGGTTTGTATCGGTGAGTGCACTGTTATGTGCCTTGCTGGTGAGTGCGCTTGTGATGTGCACTGGATTGATGTGGTTTGTGTTGTGATGATGCCCAGGATATTAGACTAAGCCCGGGAATGATATGCTAGAGATTGAAAGTCATGTTTGATAATAAAAGGATGACTTTGAGTATTGATGATCCCGGATTATAGGGGATGTATCACTGTGAGTGATTGGAATGATTAGTCAAAGGTGTTGCCTTAGACTAGAGATAGAGATGGACTGGATAGGTCTTGAGGTAGAGACTGTGGACTTTAGGAAGCAAGTCGAGATGCACTGTTGTGCAAGACTTGAGAGTTATGTGTTAGGTGTTGCAAGTGTAGCGCCTAGGGTATGTGGAGAGAGAAAGTGACGATCATTTGCGAAAATGACGTCTGGTAAGGATTGGTTTTAGAGATACCATGACTGTGCTAATTTCGAGGACGAAATTCCTATAAGGAGGGGAGGTTGTAAGGACCGGAATTATTTTGACTGTTTTCGGGTGAATTTTGACCGGTTTAAATTTTTTTCGGATTAATTAGATTCCGGAAAGGGTGTGGATGTATTTCCATACAAGTGGAAGGTGAGTATATGTATATATATATATCTATATATATATATATATATATAGTGCCTATATTTATATTAAATTATAAATATAGAGTGGGTTAATATGTGATTATGGATAAAGATGGAGGGGCCTTTGTATTTATATAAGTGTGGGGAAATACATAGAATACATGTATTTTGTGTATGGTGTAGTATATTATATATATATATATATATATATATATATAATATGTATAATGTATGGACCAAAAGTGGTCAACAAAAAGGGAAGACCACATTAGTGGTCGGTTGGGAAAGAAGAAAAGAAGAAAGAAAAAGAAAAGAAAAGGAAAGAAGAAAAGAAGAAAGAAAAAAAAAGAAAGAAAAAGAAAAGAAAAGAAAAGAAGAAAAGAAGGAAAAGAAAAAGAAAAGAAGAGGGAAGAGGAGATCGGGAGAGAGAAGCAGAGATCGGGAGAGAGAACCGCCGATCCCGGTGCTGGCCGCGACGGCGAGGACGCGGCAGTGGAGGTGTACTCCACGGTGAACCGTGGTTGGAGCTGGCTGGGCCGTTCGCGAAGGGGCCTTGCTCGAGGTGGGACTTCACCTGGGCGACGGCGGTCGCGACGGCTGGGTTCGGCTGCAGCGGTCACGGCTGGGGCTTGTTTGGCCGTGGCTGGTGGCGACAGTGCTGGCGGTTCGGTCGGCTGGGACGCCAGGTTCCGTAGCAGGTGGGTTGGGCTTCGGTGGCTCGGATGAGGGAACTTGGTGGGTTCGGTTGGGTCTGTTTGGCTACTTTAATTGGGGTTGTTTGTTGATGGTTTGGGGTGGTTTCGGCGAGAAGCTCATGACCCATTTAGCTTGGTTAGTGACAGATCGTTCTGATGAATTTCGGCTAGACGTCGAAAAGTTTTGGTTTGTTCTGTAGAGGGGCTCACGGCAGTGGGCTGGTGATGAGGAGTTGGGTTCCTCACAGTCGGGACTCCACGGAATGGTAGGGCTGGGTTTGGCTGTGGTTGTGATGATACAGCTGGGTTTGGTTCACGATGGCTGTCGGTTGGGTTTTGTGGTGGCCGTTTGGCAGCAGGAAGGGCCTCGGTTAGGGGCTGTTTGGTTCAACATTGGTTATGTTTTTGTCGGACTCCCATGGCTGTAGTTCTTGGTTGAGTTTCGAGGTGAGGTGGGGCTATGTATGGTAGTTCACATGTGAAGATGAAGGTCAGATTGGCTATGGTGTTCGTGGCGGTTTCAGCCACCTATAGTGACTGCCATAGTTTGTAAAGTTTGAAAGGTGACAGCTTAGTAGTGGAAATCGAATTGGTTTGGGTTTCGGTTGTAGCTGGGTTTTGGTTGGGCTTCGCATGATTGATGCATGGTGGTCCAAGGTGATGGCGGTGGATGGCCGATTATGGGTCTACATTGTATATTGGGCTTGAAAGTAATGGTTTGTGATTTGGGCCCTCATTAATAGCGGGCTTGGACCTTGGAGTTGGGTTGGAAATAAATTTTGGATTGGTTTCCATTTAATTTCATATCGGATTGAGGTTTGCGATTGATTTCGGTTAGTGGCCGGTTAGAGGCAAGCTGCCGAATGGATGGTTCGTGGTTGGACCGAAAATCAGAAAGGGCAAGGAAATGGTTCAGAGGATTTTCGTGTGGGCTTTAACACGGGACTAGACCGGACTTGGAAACAGGACGCTTTGCAAGCGCGGACTTAGCGAAAGCTGGACCTAAGGCAAGTTGATTCTTGCCTCTATCTCATACAGATATTTTATGTATGTTGAGTAATTTACATATGTCTCAATTTAATCATATGTGGTATGTGTATATACATATATATGTAGGCGTTTATATATATGTGTATAGGGAATGTGGTACATACATGGGATGTGAGAGGATATACATATGTGTGTGTATATATATGTATGTGCGGGTTTGGGAAGCGATAACATGTTAGATTTATCGCCTAATTGCATTATGATATGCATGTATGTATAGATTAAAGTCTATAAAGAGTATGCTAAATAATGCATGTTTAGCTATATGTTGTCTTGTATGCATAGGTGGCTTTTATGCATGAGGTTCAGTATATATATAGGTGATTATATATATGGTTGCAGCGGTAGAAATGCATGCTAAGTATGAATTTAACTTTTGGCGAGTATTTGAAAAGCATGAAATGTGCTAAGTGCTGTATATGTTCTTGATACATATGTGGGTGACGTAATATATATGTGTGTATATATATTGTGATTGGAATGCATGTTAGCTACTTGTAGTGAATACATGCATTGAATGAGAGCATGACTGTATTTATGTTAGCGTAGGTGCATATGTGATTTATATGCATGATTTGACATATAAGTGGCTATATGTGGGAATGTGGATATGGGATGCATGCTAGCTTTATTTATATATATTGAATGTATGCATTGGTTATAGCATGGATAAAAATGTGCTAAAGTTGGAGTGTTTTGCATATATGAGGTGTTATGCAAGTTTGTGAACATGTATGTGCTATATGTGTTCGAATGTGATGAAAAGCATGCCAAATACTTCTTTTTAGTATTCATAAGCATGGGTTGAAGCATGAAAGTATTCTGCTGTGTGTATATGCATCCATATTGCATGTATAGGAGGGAAATGACACATACGTGGTTATATGTACAGGGAAATGCATGTTATGTACTTATATACTAGCTGGTCCATTGGGATAGCATAAAATAGAATGCTTGGTTACGTATGCATCCATATTGCATATATGGGAGGTTGCGGGAAAATTAACGCAAAAAGAGGTGCACGGGACTTCGGAGTGGTCCAACCGTGTCACGAGAAGTGGTATAACTATCCACTGCGTATGGCCCTCGGAGTGGACCCGCCATACGAAGGCTTTATGCCTAGAATCGGAGTATGTCCAACATTTGTGAGCTTCGGAGTTGCCCCCTCACAATTTGGCAAACCAATATATTGCCATCGGAGTGTGTCCAACAAGTATGGCCCTCGGAGTGGACCTGCCATGCTAAGGCTTAAAGCCTAGAAATCGGAGTATGTCCAATGAATGTGAGCCTCGGAGCTGTCCCCTCACATAATGGCAATCCTATACATTGCCAAAGTAGGATGACCTTGCGGAGTGGTTCAGGTCATAGGTTGGTTATCGGAGTTGTCCTAGGTCACATGATCCTCGGAGCGGGCCAATCATGTGGGGTATCAGATAAGGACCGAGAGTGAGAGTATGTGCAAGCTTTGATGCTTGTCTTATGTATCGGATTATGACCGTGGAAGGTGAAAAATACCTTTATGCTTATGTGTTTATCTGTTAAGCATGTTTTCCTGTTTAAATGCATCGTTATTGCATTTGTGATGTGCTACTTGACGAGTAGGAGATGTGGTAGTTGATTTACATCGTTTATGTAAACGTGTTGACATATATGTTCTATATACATATTGGTGCGGAATGTTTACTGCTTTCAAGCATGTTGATAAATGATTTCTAAAATCATGTGTTGTGAATTATGCATGTTCATATGTGCTAGAGTAGCCATATACATCATTGGTTCATGCATGCTAGGTAGAGCATGGTCTTAAATATTGTGATATATTTAAGTGCATGTATATTTTTGAGAATATGTGAGGATCGACCTGCTACAGCGGTGATAGTATGGTTCTACATACCTTGTTGGGCCTTTGAGCTCACCCCCTCCCAGGTTTTGCAGGTATTGCTGGTTTTGGAGTCAGTTGGGAAAACTGATAGCACCAGTTGCAGAGGTAGTAAGTAGATTCCTTAGAATCTAATGTATGTCCAGGACAGTGGATAGATAGATGCTTTACATTTGGATTAAATGTATAAAGCGATTGTGTAGATTCAGTTCCTTCAGTTGTATTTTATTCATGTGATGTATGTATTTAATACGGACGTTCAAGGACTGAGGCATGTATATTTATGATTGTATTATGCATGTTGTAGAAATATTGGGGGGACACGGGCCCAGAAGTGTCCATTTTTATTATTTAGATATAAATGCTGGGGGGACACGTGCCCAGAAGTGTCCATATAAATTGTGAAACAGGTGTATCATGCCAGGAGCTGATTATTTAGAATGGGTCATGCCCAATTTTTGTAAAAATGATAGGAAATTGAGGTTGCATGATCAGGTGGTGGTTAAAGCGTGAGGGTGATCTCACGGGGTTCACACCTCGGTTTCCGGGCCTCGGGAATCGGGGCGTGACATCTATTGAGCCGCAGTGGTGCTCACCCCTTTATTTTTAAACTCTTTTATAGATAAGGCGCCGATGACGGACGAGACTTAAATGTTTAAACGAGACTTTGGTAGCATTTTTGATATATTTTGGGGATGTTATATATTTGGCTATCCGTGCCGGCTTGTGGCACGTTGTCTATGTAATTGTAGTCATGGTTGAATTTTTAGCATTTTTGGACCTTATGAATGAAATCCTTGTAATGAATATACACTTGGAATCTATATGTATTGTGGTTATTTCTTGGACTAAACTCAATTATGGATTGTAAAGTTATGGTTTCATCTTATATTATAACTTCATGTTTGAACTTTTCTCAAGTATAAGAGTTGGGAATGAATGGAATGGATGTGTGGTTTGAATGGATGGACTTTAATTGTGGTTTTGTATAATTATGGTTGAAGTATGATTTAGATGGAATGGATGAGTTGGAATGTAAAGATTATAAAATTATGTTTTCATTCACATGTTATAAGTAGTGTGAATGTGTTTGATGCTAGTTGAAGGATTGGAATAACCATTGGGGGAAACACATACCCAAGAGTGTTCATTTTGAATCTATAGAGTTTTCATGATGATGTAGATTGTTTTTGGTGGGTTTTAATCATGGTTTAAGTCATGTTTTAAGTTGGATTATGGTTTGGTGAGGTGATGGGATGCTTTGAGGCTTGGAAAAATAAGTTTTGAGGCATTTTTACACTTTCGGTCGAGTGCCCTGTGCATCGGTCGACCGAAAGTGCAAGATCCCGAGAGTTGGAATGGCTGGGAACAGGTTTTGGTCGACTAAACAGTGTTTTGGTTGACTGAAAGTCCTCTTTCGGTCGACCGAAACCACCCATCAGTCGACCGAAAGGAACCTGGGCAGCTCCACTTGCATCCGAACTTCAAACGGGTGTAAATTCTTCGTTTTAGATCAAAATTGAGTGCCATTTTTTTTAAAATTGGATGTTTTTAAATCCTCTATCCAATGGTGTGGGTTTCAGCCACAATTTATGATCACAAAGGTTCGCATGTGTAAAAATATATAGGCCGCAACTAGTTGGTAGGCATGGTTTGGGGCCCATGGTGGTTGATTAAGGTTAAATGATGTATATCTATATGAAAGGTAAATTTAAGCTTTCATGATAATTATAGAAAGAAAAAGGGGTCCATTGGGATTAATGGATGGGTTAACCTCCGGTCTCCTGGGAGTTTGGGAAACGGGGCGTTACACAGTGGCTATGGCCAAAATGTAGAAACAGCCAGAAAGAGGGAGAAGATAAAAAGTTGATGAGGGGTCTGAGAGAAAGAGAGAGAGAGAGAAAGGGATGGAGGGGAGTCATGGTGGCGATGGAGTGGTCGCGGGGAGGGGGACAATGGTGGTCGACGCTATTGCATGATGTTGCTAGAGTTAGAAAGAGTGGTATGAAGACGTATCAATAGATTATTTTCTTTTAATTAAGGGTAATATGGTCAATTTGCATTTACGGTAAGGATTTCTAACTATAGCAAGTGTCAGAGTCAATTTTGGTTGAAGTTTAATTTAAGAGAGTAAATTATAATTCTCATGGATGTTAGGATAATTTCTCTTTAATGTATGGGGAGGCCATATCCGCACTCCATTTCACTACAAATACATTCTACTTCTTTTCTTTTCTTAAATGTAGTGACAAAAAATATCTATCTCTCTATCTCATTAATATTTACTAATATTACTTGTGCCGTTACGCCCAATAATGTTATTTCTTTCAAATTTAGAGAACATTTGTTAAAAAAAAAATGAGTGCAAATATTGCCTTGCTTAGACTATTAGACTGATAGAAAGTTCAAAGGACAAAAAAGTCCAAGGGATAATATAAGATATAGTTAGAAGATAAGGAGAATTACCATGTCTCCTAATATCTCTTCTAGTTGAGTTAGAGAAGGTAACTGAAGTGGTCTCCTACTAGACTACTAAAACTCTCTTATAAAAAGGGGAGTCGGGACACATTAAAATGTATGCTACAATTTAATACAGAATTACTTTTCTGTTTATATGATTATAAGTACTAACTTGATCATCTGAGTGTACCCAACCGACATTCTATCAGTATAGTCACATCTCCTCTATTTTGTAGGAACGAAGTTTCAAACTGGATTGTTAGAATTTTTGCATCAACCATTGGCATCGTTTGTAGGAAATGAATAAGTTTTGTTTGGATGCGATCCAGTTTGAACACACAACTTGCGACATAAGAGTAAATATTTGGGGGTGTTTGCAAGCCATACAAATTAGATTCATGGTGTTCAAATTGTGTTTGCAAAGATTGAAAAATCTGGTCCTTGACTTTCAGACCAACCGCATTGTTTTGGTCATAAATTCTTTGTTACTAATCAAAACGACCTAAAACAAAGGCCAAATGATAGGAAATTCAAAGAGCTTTGATTGATATCATATTCGACCGTATTCTGAGCACTACAACCTGGTCAAAATTGAGTTTGAGGTTGATATTGCTGACTGCAAATTTTGTGAATTCATCTTTTCGGGTTTAGATTTACGAAGGGATTGGTGATTTGCTTCCTCAAAGATAGTATATTCTATCCAAAGGTATTCTAAATATTTAATCATCAATCAGGTATGATTGCTAAAATCCTCCTTTAATTACTTTATTGATTATGAATTTCAATCCAATATTAGAATCAAACTATGATTAAGACTATGATTTTTATCTTGTAGAAAAGAAAGATTAAAGACAAAAATATATAATAATGTCAATTTATTGAAATTGACAAGAATGTGTACTAAAAAATATGTGTATACCGTAGGAAATTGTGCTTCCAGTAAAAGGCAAAATTGTGGTGGTAGAATAACTTGTGTTAGATACATGTGCATATATTCGATTGCTTGAGATAGTACCTACCCTTGAGATAATACCTATGTACGTAACCAATTTCTGTAGTTATCACAAATCTCATACCTAAACAATTTGTTACCTGATTGCACATGTGAATATATGAATAAAAAGATGTTAGGTTTTGTCTTTTCTACAAGGCAAACATGCATAAAGTTTGAAAACTTTTGTTACATTTATGTTTTGTTTCAAAAACCTCATTGTTAAATGTGTGCAATTATGGATAATCACACACCATTAACTCACATGAGCATCGAATACTGTTATTTACTATCCTGTTGATACATATTACCGTAACACAAATCTTCAGGGATAACTTATTAGGGGGCATCATTGAAGAAACAGTTATATCTCCCTCGAGTAATATCTGATTGGTCCAAATTTTATATCAAAACAAAGCTAACGAACATATCTATGACTTATAAAAATTTTAGAAGTTATGAGTTCAAAAATGCTTCCCAATCGGCCTGTAAAATCTCATTTTTATTGTTGTCGGGACTATTCTAAACACGCTTTGGTATTTTGGCCATAAATTTTGATTTACACATCGAACTGAATTGGGTCTTATATCAAAAGAAAATTAATTGGATAAATACGTGCCATAAAAATTCATCCTGAAAAGTGTTCATCTAATAACCGAAAAGTTTATTTGAAGTTGTTGTTCCTGATTTTGTTTTTCTGAGAACAACAGTCAGTAAAACAGACATATCTTTTTCAGATGATATCGAAATGACCTAAAATTAGTGACAGATCGAAGTTAACATCTAGGCTATGTTGCTGCAAAAAACTAGAATTTGTGGAGATTCACAACATTACTAATAGTTGTTCAAAGTTGCTGGTTTTGTTCTGTGATTCAGTGGGAATAACTAAAAGTTGTCAAACTTGAAATTCAAAGATATGGGCAGTATATTGATTGTCCATGTCACGCCCCAAAATTTGAGTCACCAGAGACTCCGTCCCCGGGCCCGAATCCTGAAGGTGAACCCGTCCATTAAGCTTTAATCAATCGTTTTTGTCACGCCCCGGAATCCGGGCCCCGAGACTCCCCCAGACCGACTCGAATCCCGAGTGTGAACCTGTCCATTAATTCCTAATGGACCATCTTAAACTTTCATTACCACAGAAGCCTAGTCACCCACTTGTAATTTTCTATGCACAAGTCAACATCACCTAACTTCAATGGCCTCAACCAAACAACCCTTCGAATGCCTCCAACCCAAAAATACGAACATATAACTCCTTGTGAGTTTATAATCAATGTCTGAAAATGAAACCATTGGAAAGAGGGTTTAAAAATACACAATTTCAAAAAAATAATCATCGAAATCCGATTTGAAACGAAGGAGATATGCTTCTTTGAAGTTGGACAAAACACTGTTTGAATAGTGCATGCTGTAAAAGGGGGATCGATCGCCTAAGGTCGACCGAGGCCAGATTTTGGCCTTTTACAGGGGCGATCGATCGCCGTGAATGAGGGGGATCTATCGCCGTATGATAAGTGTTCAATTCTATGCATTTGAACCCTCTTTATTGCATAGGTTGGTTCCGTTTTTGCGTTTACCGAGATATGTTTACGGTATTTTTGTATTTTTGATGTTTTGCAGGTATTGGAGTAAATGGAGCAAAGTTGGAAGCTTTCTGCAATCAAGAGAAGAAATCAGGAAATGCAGCCAAGGCATCTCGATCAATCGAGATGTTGATTTCGATTAATCGAAATCTCGATTGATCGAGATCTCATTTCGATTGATCGAAATCTCGATCAATCGAGATTCAATTTCGATCAATCGAAATTCTGCAGAGCCCACTTGGCCACTTGCTCACCTGCTCTCCCACTTGCAACAAAATCCCCCTTTTTGCATGACTTAGGGGGATTATCTGACTTGAACAAGACTCTTGGGGGCCTTATTAATGCAATATATATATATAGTGATATATATATATATATATATGGTGGGCCCCAAGGTTGAAAAAGGAGGCCATAAAGCACAAAAGGAGGCCATTTGACATAGATCTCTCAAGCAACATCAAAGAGGAGGAGAGACCTTCGGGAGAGGAAGAGAAAGAGCTGAACCAGACCAAGAAGCTTCATTCTTTTCATCAATGGAAGGGTGCAAGGCAACCATAAACAACTAACTCTTCTACTAGGGTGTTGGTTTCAACCCCTAGCCATGTAAACTTGTTCATCTTTGTAGCTCTTGGGATTTATACTTAAATGTGGATTATTTAGCCTAGTGATTATGTACACAAATACATCTCTTTTATATATTCATTTGATATGGAATTTATTCTTGTCTTAGAGTAGATTTTGTCACTTGAATGAACAACATTTGCATATTCCACAAGAAGTGCAAATGATGGCTAGATAATGGTATTTAATTGAATGTGTGATGTTAATTTGTATAGACCATGCCAAGACAAGGTAGTTTGGATGCATGTAGTGTTCACTTAGAGAGTAGAGTAATTAGGTAGTTAGTTAGGTTGAAGAGCTATGCTTGTTGAAGATGGATTATGATAGGTTAGCACACACATTGATCTTTTGATATGTCATTGAGGTCACAAGCCTAATGACATTGTTAGGCATTTAATTAATAAATCCCATGATTGCTACACTTATGAACATGTGAATGGCTAGTGGTGGAAACCAACCCTAGTTCTCTCTCCCAACTTTAAACTCTTTAATTTTCTTGTCATTTCATTCATGCAATAGTTTTTAAACACAAAACCAAAAATCTGTTTTTAGAATTAAAGTAGAATTAATCTTCCCGTAAGACAATTGCGACTAGTCCTCGTGGGATCGATACCCTCCATATAGAACCTTATCTACAAAGATTCGTGCTCTTGCGAGTGGTTAAATTATATTTTGATAAAAAGGGCAAAATTAAGCTTACAATATAATTTAGTTCCGACCACATCACCGTAAATCCCAGAAGAAATTCGGCAACCCTATTTTAACCAAGACTTCATCCCAACTTCAAATTCGAATATCTCACAATCCATAAGTCCGTTTGACTTAAAATTTGACATGGATCATCCTCAACATGTCTAGTATCCAACCCAATTTCGATCATCTAACAATACTAACCAAAACTCGGGTTATACTCAAATCAATGGGTCTAGGTCAGATTACCAGCTCTAGCACTAAAACATGCACATCTTTCTCAATTTAAATCCAAACAAAGCCCATGACCTATCAAATTGAAGCTAACATAATTGTCCTTCTATACATGAAAATTTCATTCATGCCATGAACTCAAAATGGACACTTTTGGGCACGTGTCCCCCCAATGGCTACTCTAATGCCTTAATGGCCATCAACTATATTCACATAACATGCATTCCACATTTGAAATGTAATTCCATCAATTTTTCCTTCCCATCTTCATTCAACAATACATGCATACATTCATTCCATACTCCACTAACTCATAAATATTCATACAAGAAGTCATAACTCAAGAGAAAAATAGTTCTATAGTGCCATACTTTTCCAACACATACACTTTTTTCAAGAAGCACATATCATTCATATGATTTTTCAAGTTTATAGTCATTACAAGAATTCATACATAAGGTTCAAAATGCAACGAATTCTATCATGACTACAACTAGATCATTACCGTGCCACAAGCCGGCACAAATAGCCAAATGTACCAATATCCAAAATGTAGCAAAATATAACTAAAATTCTACTTGGACACTCAAGTCCCATCCGTCATCAGCGCCTTATCTGTAAAAAGTTTAGAATAAAGGGGTGAGCACCACTGCGACTCAGTAGAGATACTCTAACCCCCCTAAGTGCCGACTCGACACGACCTACATGAATGCATGTCACCACATTTCATGTATCATTCAACATATGCCATGTTCATTCACAAGCGATGCATATATATATAAGAATGCATTAAACACGTGTATCATGCTTCACAATTTAAAATGAAAGCAATAACATACCCTCGTTCCTCTTTAGGACTCAACCCGGTACCCTAACATGGTTTTTGACCAACCATATAACCTGGGACACCTCTCACAACCGTCTCTCGACTTGGCCCACTCCGCCAACGATATACTTTTGGGGCAATATTTTGCTTTACCCATTGGTGATTAGACCATATCAGCACTGTCACCACATATTTGGTTACTCAAGGTGATTAGACCATATCAGCACTGTCACCACATATTTGGTTACTCAAGGTGATTAGACCATATCAGCACCATCACCGAGTGTTACGTGGCTCAAAGTGGTTAGTCCATGTCAGCACCGCCACTGAGCATAATTGAATTTAAGGTGATTAGTCCATATCAGCACCGTCACCGAATCATTGAGTGGCTCAAGGTGATTAGTCCATGTCAGCACCGTCACTGAGCATAATTAACCCAATTGACCAACACCTAATATAGACCACTTTCCTCGTTTCCTCACAACGGCCCATATATGCATTTCGAACATATCGTAATCAAGCACTCAAAATTCATGCTTTACAATGCATTCTCTAGTTATAAAGGAACATAGCATGCATTTCATCTCCATAAAACCATACATAGCATATCTATGAATAACTCATACATATAACCTCTCATATGCATGCAACTCCAAAATTTAGCATGTTTTTCTCATACCACACTAAATGCATAAATTTAGCACATAGAGCTCACATGCATTTAATCATCACACATTTCACATATAATCACATCAATATGTTATACATTTCACATATAATCACATCAATATGTCATACATTTCACATTTATCACATATACCCCAAATTGAGCATATAATCATACATACTCACAATTTCTCAATTTATGCACATTGAACCCACATGTTATACTCAACACAAGGTACACTATCTTGCAAGGAAAAGGAACTCAAGAGAAGTAGAACACATCCATCCCTCCCCTCTCACTACCACAAAACATGCAAACACAACCTATACCTTCCATCTTCACCCAAAATCCTAGAATCAACAAGTAGAAGAGAAGGAGAACCCCTACCTCAAAATCCAAGCTTAGAAGTGGAAGACCCAAATTTCACCAAGCTTCAAACTCCTCCAACTGCAACTTTCCACCGATCAAATCGAAGAGGAGAGTGAGGAGAATAACTTTAATTCTTGGCTTTACCCTCAAATCTCACTTTTAGGCCCTCAAAACTTAGAGAGAAGGAGAGAAGAGAACTTGTAGAGAGAGAGAGTGGTAGAGCCGGTCAAGAGAGAGAGAGAGGAGTGAAAAATCTGATTTTCCCCTCTTTTTTTCCATGTATATATCATATATGTACAATATATTTGGCCCTTTGCAACTAAACCCTCCACCTCTCCTTATTTGCTCCTTGTTATGGGTCATTTGCACTTATTCGCAAACTAGCCTTTCCTCTTTTTTTAAAACTTCACTTAAGTCCTTAAACTTACATCCATACCCCCACGACACTTTCTAGAGTCTGTAGTTATTTTTCCCAGGTCACCCGAACCCATTTCGGTCCCACACCCAAGTCAAAACATAAAGAGACATAAAGAGATCATTTAAGTCCACTAAGCATGTTATCAAACAATTAATCATGCTTAAAAGTTACCGACCCGTAATTATAATTTTAAAAAAAAAATTCGGGTCATCACAGTTTTAACCTTTAAATTACCGCGAAAGCTTAATCACATACTTGCACATGCATATATATATACAACTCAACATCAATTGATCTCAATAGGCCCCACACGTAGTCACAGATGCACATCCAACATAGTTGTGGACTGTATATTTCAATTGAATGAAATGTACCATTTGATCAATTGAAATGGGTATTTCGCATAATCAAAATTGGACTTTCGATCAATCAAAAGGTTAATACCCCGACCTCAAGTCGATCTTTGAAAAGTAAGTTGAACCCTTGAGTTGATCAAACAAGTCTTCTATCCTTGGCAAATGATACTTGTTCTTGATCGTAGCTTGGTTCAATTTTTGGTAGTCTATATATGATGAAGCAAAAATCCACCCCGAACTGGTCAAACACCAACCTGTAAAAAAGGACAAGAGAAGAGTAATCGAAAGGGCACAAGCGCGGTGCCGGCCGACTATGCTTCGACGATCAAGTCAGAAATCGAAAGGGCTTTAAAAGTTGTAAAGGAACTCAAAGGGTATTAATTGCATACCTTGGTATATGGACCATCCTGTATTTATAGTGACAAAGTGAGGGTGTGCCCTAGTAAAACTCTGTCTCTTCAGCTTCCCTTTCCTACTTGGAGACAACCAGTCTTGGTCAATACCCTTTCCCACTTAGAGACAACCAGTCTTGGTCAATACATTACATTCTTCTTATACACGTCACCTTAGCAATACATTCTTCTTATACATGTCACCTTAGCACTATCCTCCCACGTCATACGTTTCATATTATGAGTCAAACACTCCATCAATGTATAACCACAAAGATCCGTCCTTCTTCTTAACAAAGAGGACTAGAGCTCCCCAAAGTGATGTACTAGGTCGTACAAATCCCTTATCTAACGACTCTTGCAATTGATCCTTCAACTCTAATTATGCCAGAGCTATACAGTACGGTGCCATAGAGATGGGCGGGGTACCGGGAGTAAGATCAACGCTAAATACCACATCCTGCATCAGAGGTAACTCTGTTAAGTCCCCCAGAAACACATCTAGGAATTCAATCACCACTGGTGGAAACCCTCCACGAGTCATAACCCCATCCTTCTTGGCCAATAGGCTAGCTAGGAAACATCCAATCCTATTTTGAACACCGAAACTAAGCAATGATGGTATATAGAAATCATCACGGTCCCTCATAAAATAGAAGCAGTCACCCTCGGGTGTGCACACTATCACTCTCTTACGGGGACAATCGATTGTAGCTCTAAACATAGATAACCAATTCATACCTAGAATGACATTAAAGGTGGTCATATCTAACAGCACAAAGTCGAACATTAGTCGACATTCTGCAACCTCAATCTCGCAAGACCGACACACTTTACCTAGGGTAACTCTACCCCCTAACAGGCGCATCAATGGACAATGGTGACTCCAGAGATAACACCCCAGCTCCAAGGCACAAGTAAATCCAATATATATGAATGAATAAGATGCCCCTGAATCTATCAGCACCCTAACCCACAAGCTAGAAACTAGGAAAATACCTCTGACTACTGACGGCCCCGGTACATCCTCTACCTAAGCAAGTGTAAAAACATGGCCCTGCATCTACTGACCCCGTTGGCCAGTACCCTAAAATCCTAACTACTGACTAAAAGTAGGCGTAGAACCTCTCGCTGCTCGAGAACCTTGAACTGAATGTGCTAGTTGGGGCGGTGGTAATGCCCTATGGCTAGACTGAACTGTGGCAGCCAGTACGGTCCTCTACTGAGACCCAAAACCACTATGTGTACCCTGCCTTTTTGGGTAGTTTGTCCTAACATGCCCCGACTGATGGCAATGGAAGCATGTCCACTCCCCTACTGATACCACTGGCACTGGTACCACTGCTTGCCTCTGAAGGCACTCATATCTATAATGATCAAATTGCTGGCAATGATAGTATACTATCGTAGATCGTGAAGTTCTGGTAGGCAAAGTTAATGATGGTGTTGGGCAAGCCTGCTGCTGCCACTGAGAAAGCGACATGTTCTCTCTATGCCTCTTCCTCTCCTGACTACCCAAAAATGCCCCGACACCCTTCGTCTGATTCTTAGAGTCTCAGATCCTTTGGGTATCTCTATCATCTTCCTCCGCTACCAATACCCTGTCAACCACTTCATCATAGACCTTCAAGCCTATGATTGACACCCTTTTTCTAATAGAGGTCTTAAGCCCCTTCACAAACTTCTTTACCCTCAATTCCTCATCATTCACTATCTCTAGTGTAAAATGAGCCATGGATGTAAACTTGGTCTCATACCCCATAACGTCAAAGTCACCCTGAACTAAGTCCATGAACTCATGCCTTATCCTATCCTTCACTGAAGCCAGAAAGAACTTATTGAAGAAAAGTCCTTTGAAAGTTTTCCACTCCATAGTATTAGTGTTGTGGGTATTCCCGATGAATTGTCACCACCGATCTGTTTCCCCTAGAAAATGAAACGCCGCCACTCCAACCCTTAAATCCTCATCGATTATGAGAGCAACTAAGAGTTTATAGGTTTGGTCTATCCAACCCTTCGCCACTAGTGGATCACGTCCACCTGCAAATGTAGTGGAAGAATCGTGACCATTTTTGGTCAATTTTTTTTTTATTTCATTTAAATAGATATAAATGATTATAAATGTGTTTTAAATATAAAATACATGTTTGGGGACCTTTATATATGTCGGGGAAGTTTTGGGAGTGTTTGGTAAAAGTTGACTTTTTCGGGTCTAAGTGTCGAAATGATACCAAATTTGGAGAGTAGCTTAAATAAAATATTTGATGCATTACGGAATCGATTTCAGGTCCGTAGGAGTTATTGAGAGTGAAAACGGAGCCCGTGAAGGTTTAGTGAAAGGCTAGTGGCATTTTTGTAAATAGATGAGCTAGTTCTATAAATAGCAAAGTAAAGAATTCAGCAATTCATTTCTCATTCTCATCAGCCGCATAAAGAGAGCAATATATATCTATATATGGTAATATCATCTTCTTCCCTTCTCCATTGATTTTGAGAGGCTTGGGGCGATATTTGGAGGCATCAAAGAAGAAGAAGAAGTTGGTCTACGCATTGAGGGCTCGAGTTTGATCCGTTCGAAATCGAATTTGGAGAAAGTTAATTTTTTTTTTTGTGAGAAATTGGGAAAATCATTTGGAAGCTCTTCCAAATTGAGGTAGGGATGCCTAACCCATGAAATTCAGAGTTTTTGTGAGTATATTGGTTGTTAATAACAACCAATTGGTTATATGGGTATAATTAGATGTCTTTCAAGGTTGAAGCATGCTAGATTATACTACTTAGTTAATTATCAATGTTAAATGATATAATTACATGTGTATAATTGCCTTAAATGATTATATAAGCATATTGGGGTTGAATTATGAAAGATTATATAAATTCATATGTATTTGTGAATGTGACACTTATGTGTTTGATAATTGTCTTGAAAGCATGTTGGATGTGAACGCACGTTTAATTGTCAATATAAGTGATATGAAATGTGCAATATGTGAAACATGTTCAATGTGGAAGTATGTGACATTTATTTAGAAAAATGTGTGACGACCCAAATTTTTTTTTCGAATTATAATTACGGGTCGGTGACTTTTAAGCATGATTAGTTACTTAATGACATGCTTAGTGGATTTAAATAATCCTTTTCATGTTTTCGATTATGGGTGTGGGACCGAAATGGGTTCGGGCAACCCGAGAAATAACTATGGACTCTAGGGAGTGTCGTAAGGGTATGGATGTAAGTTTAAGGGCATAAGTGAAGCTTTGAAAAGTGAGGAAATGTTATTTTGCGAATAAGCGTAAAAGGCCCATAACAAGGAGCTAATTATTAAAAGATGGATGGTTTCGTTGCAAAGGGGAAATATATGATATATATGATGTATATATGTGTAAAGAGGGAAAAGAAAATCAGATTTTGACTTCTCTCTCTTTCTCTACATCTGGCTCCTACTCTCTCTCTACAAGTTCTCTCACTCTCCTTCCCTTTAAGTTTTGAGGGCCAAGAAATGAGATTTGAGGGTAAAGCCAAGACCAAAAGTTGTTCCCCTCACTCTCCTCTTCGATTTGATCGGTGGAAAGTTGCCGTTAGAGGAGTTTGAAGCTTGGTGAAAATTGAGTCTTCAACAACCAAGCTTGGATTTGAGGTAGGGGTATCGCTTCTTCCCTAAGTGTCAATTCTATAGGTTGAATTGTGGGCTTCTTGGGGTGGTTAACATGCTAGGTGAAATTAGGAGGTTGGGTTTCCCTCTCTTTGTTGCATTTGTTCTATGATTGCATGTTAAAGAGGTGATTTATGTGTATTACATGTTATAGAGTTGATACATATATGACATGTATGAGGTTTGTGGTAAATGCTATGTGAAAAGTATGATTTGGTGTTTCTTGAGCATGTAATTTGATGCCAAAGTGTAGAGCCTTGTAAATGTATGCTAAATTTCATTATTTGGTGATGTTTGTGGTGTTGACATCATCCATGAACATGTTGCATACATGGTGTTTGATAAAACATCCCAAAGAGGGTTTTTCTTTGAAAATATGATGTGGGGCTTCGGAGCATGCCCACCCATGTCTCTTTTGTTGGGGTTTTGAAAAATTATGAACCATTTGTGTGTGTGTAAACATGTATTGCTTGAAAGCATACATTTGAGAATGTTGCTCATATGTTGAATATGCTATGTATGTCTAAATTCTCTAGCATATGCCATGTAGCCGATAGGGATGCTATGACTTGCATTCATGTAGGTCAGCGTCGAGTTGGTGCTTAGGTGGGGTTGGGTTATCTCTACTGAGCCACAGTGGTGCTCACCCCGCTCCCCCCAACATTTTTCAGGTTATGCGTCAAAGACAGATGAAGGGGATTTCATAGTCACTTGTGGAGGTTTTGGAATTTAATTGTAGCATGATGGTCATTTGGATAAATTTTGAAGGTTTATGTTTAAACCATGTGATGGTAGCTATCCATGCCGGCTTGTGGCATGTGGACTAGATGGAAAGTATTGTATTTATGTTTTAAGTATGTTGGTATGTTTTGGTTCATATGTAATGACTATATATTGGTTACATGTGACTTTTGGTGTATGAATGGAAGGATGTGGTTTGGACTCCCATCTTGTATCACCTTGTGGGAATGGAATGAATGATGGATTTTTTAAGTTTTTATGTATGATATTGAGAGAATGAGTGTTGGAGATTAGATTTGTACATTCTTACCATGCTATGAACACTATAGATCAATTATGGTTGTTTTGATTTCAAGGATAATGTAGCTTTGAAGCAAACTTGAGGGGTTCATGGATTTTGATTCTTTAGGACCCAAATTCATTGATTTTGTGTAGTTTGATCATATTTTAAGTTTGATCATGATTTGGTATGGTGGTATAACACATTGGACTTGAAAAATAAGGTTTTAAGGCATTTTTGGACTTTCGGTCGAGTGCCCCCTGCATCGGTCGACCGAAAGTGGAAGATCCTGAGAGTTGGAATAGCTGGGAACAGGTTTCGGTTGAATTGAACAATATTTTGGTCGACTGAAAGTCCCCTTTTGGTCGACCGAAACTACCCATCAGCCGACCGAAGGAAACCTGGGCAGCTCCATATGCATCCGAACTTCAAACTAGTGTAATTTCTTCGTTTTAGATCGAAATTGAGTGCTATTTTATTTGAAATTGAGTATTTTTAAATCCTCTATCCAATGGTGTAGGTTTTAATCTTGAATTATGGTCACACAGGTTTGTATGTGTGAAAATATGTAGGCCATAACTAGATGACTATACAACCGAGGCATGGTTTGGGGCCTATGGTGGTTGATTAAGGTTAAATGATGTATGTCTATATGAAAGGATTAGATTTAAGCTTCTGTGGTAATTATGGAAAGAAAAAAGAAGGTTCATTGGAGTTAATGGACGGGTTCACCCTTGGTTTTCGGGAGTCAGAAATTAGGGCGTGACAGCATGGTATCAAAGTGTGGTACTATCGCATGAGTGTGGTTAAGAATAGTTCACGGGGTTGAGTGAACGGGTTCAAACTCGGGATTCGGGTCAGTCCGGGGGAGTCTCGGCGGTCCAGGTTTTGGGGCGTGACAGAATGGTATCAAAGCTCTAAGTTAGAATACCTAGGGACGATGGGGAATGGACATATCGCGTGTATGGTTGCGAAGTAGGAGTGGTGGTGAACTCCAGTCGTGAAAGTCTAGAACCTTAGGAAAGGTTAATATAGTGTTTCCCATATAGAAAAAAAATTGGGAACTAATTGTGATCACAGGTTTGAGGGAACCAAAGCTGGGAGGACAAGTATGGTATATTGCCGAGGTTGGACTAAATGGCCAGGCCAGATATTTTTCTTTGGTTAGTGCTTCTCTTACAATGTGTTTGGTCCAGATAGTTATGGGTTGACTTGTTGGGAGTTGACGAGTGAGGAAATGAGATTTTGATGGTTTTGAGTATAAAATATTTTTACTCATAGATGGGATTATGACTGAGGATGGTCTGTATGATGAATTATCGAGGTGTATGATTATAGATAAGCAGAAAAATGCTTATAAAATAGTTTGTAAGGATAAGAGTAGGTTAGTTTTAAGCCACTCTTGAGGTAGTGTTATAGTACTTGCTAAAGTACTTGATGAGACGGTTTGAGGTTTTCAGAAAGTGACAGATTTCGGAATGGTTGTCGAGAGGGAATGTCCTTAAGGCATAGTTTTGCTTGTTGAGATACCTATTGCATTGGTTGCTGTCGATATAGGCACAGTTTTGTCTATAGACACATCCATTGGAGTAACGGGTGTCTTAAAGATGTAGTTTTGTCTATTGACATGTCGGTGAGGATGATGTTGTCATTGGGACACAGTTTTGTCTGTTAACGCATCAGATGAGGATTGGTGTCATCTTTGGACATAGTTTTGTCCATTGACCCATCCATTATTATTGGTTATCATCGCCGAGGACACAGTTTTGTCTGCGACTTAACCCTTGGATTTGGTGATTATCAGTTAGGGATAGTTTTCTCCATTGACACGCCTGATGGAGTGTTGCCATTTGGACACAGTTTTGTCTATTGGCACACTTATTGGAGGATGTTGTCATAAGGACACAGTTTTGTATGTTGACACATCAAATGAGGGATAGGTGTCACTTCTGGACACAATTTTATCCATTGACCTATCCATTGTTATTGGTTGTCGTCTCCGAGGAGACAGTTTTAACCCTTGGACTTGGTAGATTGTCATTTGGGAACAGTTTCCTCTATTGACACACCTGAGAGAGTACTTGTCCTCAAGGAGACACAATTTTGTCTATTGATGCATTCATTAAGGTAGGATTTTTATCTCTAGACACAGTTTTGTCTATTGAGATATCATTATGGGTAATATGACCCTGAGAGATCAAAGCTTTGATCATTGTACAGGATTCGACTCAGTTTTGGAACACGATTGGCAATGATAGTCAAGGATACTACCTTAGACTATAGATGTGGATAGATTGGTAGGTGTTTACCAATGAGTACAGTGGATGAGAGTAGGTTGGTATAAACCACTCTAAATATTCAATTCCAGTATGTGTTAGTATACTAAGGGAATCTGGGCTGTTGTGTCACGTTTACTTAGGCAGAGGATGTGCCGGGATGATGCATGGTCAAGGGTACTTTCCTAGTGTTAGCCCGAGGGCTAGGATATTGGGTTGTTTAGATGTATTACATGCTATATCATGCATCCTATGTGCTTATTTGATTTAACATGCTATGTGTTATGTGTTATGTGAAATATATGATTCATGTGATTGTGCATTAGCATTTGTGTTGCATTATGCATCATGTGGTGAATAGTGACATGTAGTCACTGTTTAGAAATCCTAGACTCTAAGTATTGGAACAAAAAAAAGAAAAACCTAGGTGGAGGTTTGGAGTTTAGTGGATTGTGACATGAAAATAGACTTCAAAAACATAAGTCTAGAGTTGATGGAGATGGGGTATGAATTACCTTAGAGATTCCAAACAGATAGTTTGGTGTTTTAAGATTTTTGTTGCATTGATTGCACGACTATTGAGGATGGGATTTAGTCAAATGACTAAGACAATTAGTGGTATTGTAATACCAGGATTCCATCAGGGTATGTCTAAGAGGTGATTATTGATGTAGTCGAATGTAGACTTGGAAATGATCAAATTCCTGGAGGCGGTGAACATTTGATTATTTTTACGTCTGAAAATAAGACGTTGGGATTACGTGAAAAGAATTGAGAAGTTGTATCATAGGTTGGATATGATGGTTAAGTAAAGGATAAGTTGATAGTCAGTTAGAACCCTGGCATGTAGTGTCTGAAGCAAGGATGATTTCTTTTCGTGAGATGGAAGGGTGGACGCAATAGACGTAGTCTAGGATATACGTCGGGTTGGGTGTATGTGACTGTAGGTGATTGCAGGTGACCCCGAACACTCATTGGAATGGGTTATCTGAGGTGAAGCTCTATATGAAAGGAATTCTTTCTAACTATTAACTGATGGGATGAGATTGTCAAGTTAAGGGCATGTAAAACCTTAATCTCGGCACTAAATACCAATGGAACGTAGTCTACAAGGATGGATAGGACTGGATAATTTGATTTGACAACTGCACTCCTTATGTGCCTTGACCTCAGTGGTGCACTATGAGGTGCGCATGGTTAATATAGTGATATCATAGTGTGGATATGATGATAAGAAAAGGATGAGTTAATAGTGGATGAGAATCTTGACATATGGTATCTGAAGTGTGGATAGTTTCTTACCGTGAAAGGGAAGAGGTGGACATGTAGAAGCAGTGGGCTGCGGCCACTGTATGGCTGCTGTTTGGCTACTGTAGGTGACCTTGAACTCTCATTGGTAAGGGTTATCTAAAGTGAAGTGCTAATATGAAAGGAATTCTCTCTAACTGTCAACTGGTTCTTTGGTGTGAAGGATGAAAATGAGAAATCGTTCTCCTCTTAAGTAATGAGATTGTGAAATCAGTGGGATGTAAGATCCTGGACTTGGCATTAGATTCCAGTGGATTGTAGTCTATGAGACTGGGCAGAGTTATATGGCTTGCTGTAGCAAGTACACCGCTTATGTGGTTTGTATCGATGAGTACACTGTCACGTGCCTTGCTGGTGAGTGCGCTTGTGATGTGCATTGGATTGATGTGCTTTGTGTTGTGATGATGCCCAGAATATTGGACTAAGCCCGGGAATGGTATGCTAGAGATTGAAAGTTATGTTTGATAATGAAAGAATGACTTTGAGTATTGAAGATCACAGGTGATAGGGATGTATCACTGTGAGTGATTGGTATGATTAGTCGAGGATGTTACCTTAGACTAAAGATAGAGATTGACTAGATAGGTCTTGAGGTAAAAATTGTGGACTCTAGGAAGCAAGTGCTTCGGAGGATTGTGGAAGTGAACCGTACATCGGGTTCGGAGTTGCCCAACCAAGTCACGGAAGTGGTTAATTATCCACTAAGGTTGGTCATCCGAAATTGTCTATGCAAATTGTGACCGTCTCGGAGTGGTCCGCTCACATTAGCTAGATCATTCCGTGGTTATATTGCTTTAGAGTAGTTGAGATGGATTGATTATGCCATACTTGAGTGTTGTGAGTTAGGTGTTGTAGGTGTAGCGCCTAGTGTATATGGAAAGAGAAAGTGACGATTATTAGCGAGAATAACGTCCAGTATTGATTGATTTTGGAAAGTCCCTAACTATGCTAATTTCGAGGATGAAATTCCTTGAAGGTGGGGAGGTTGTGACGACCCGAATTTTTTTTTCGAATTATAATTATGGGTTGGTGACTTTTAAGCATGATTAGTTACTTAATGACATGCTTAGTGGATTTAAATAATCCTTTTCATGTTTTCGGTTACGGGTGTGGGACCGGAATGGGTTCGGGCAACCCGAGAAATAACTACGGACTCTAGGGAGTGGCGTAGGGGTATGGATTTAAGTTTAAGGGCATAAGTGAAGTTTTGAAAAGTGAGGAAATGTTATTTTGCGAATAAGCGCAAAAGGCCCATAACAAGGAGCTAATTATTAAAAGATGGATGGTTTAGTTGCAAAGGGGGAAATATATGATATATATGATGTATATATCTGTAAAGAGGGAAAAGAAAATCAGATTTTGATTTCTCTCTCTCTCTCTACATCCGTCTCCTACTCTCTCTCTCTACAAGTTCTCTCACTCTCCTTCCCTTTAAGTTTTGAGGGCCACGAAATGAGATTTGAGGATAAAGCCAAGACCAAAAGTTGTTCCCCTCACTCTCCTCTTCGATTTGATCGGTGGAAAGTTGCCGTCAGAGGAGTTTGAAGCTTGGTGAAAATTGAGTCTTCAACAACCAAGCTTGGATTTGAGGTAGGGGTATCGCTTCTTCCCTAAGTGTCAATTCTATAGGTTGAATTGTGGGCTTCTTGGGGTGGTTAACATGCTAGGTGAAATTAGGAGGTTGGGTTTCCCTCTCTTTGTTGCATTTGTTCTATGATTGTATGTTAAAGAGGTGATTTATGTGTATTACATGTTATAGAGTTGATATATGTATGACATGTATGAGGTTTGTGGTAAATGCTATGTGAAAAGTATGATTTGGTGTTTCTTGAGCATGTAATTTGATGCCAAAGTGTAGAGCCTTGTAAATGTATGCTAAATTTCATTATTTGGTGATGCTTGTGGTGTTGACATCATCCATGAACATGTTGCATACATGATGTTTGATAAAACGTCCTAAAGAGGGTTTTTTTTTTTAAAATGTGATGTGGGGTTTCACAGCATGCCCACCCATGTCTCTTTTGTTGGGGTTTTAAAAAATTATGAACCATTTTGTGTGTGTGTAAACATACATTGCTTGAAAGCATTCATTTGAGAATGTTGCTCATGTGTTCAATATGCTATGTATGTCTAAATTCTCTAGCATATGCCATGTAGCCGATAGGGATGCTATGACTTGCATTCATATAGGTCGGCGTCGAGTTGGCGCTTAGGTGGGGTTGGGTTATCTCTACTGAGCCGCAGTGGTGCTCACTGCTCCCCCCAACATTTTTCAGGTTATGCGTCAAGGACGGATGAAGGGGATTTCATAGTCACTTGTGGAGGTTTTGGAATTTGATTGTAGCATGATGGTCATTTGGATAAATTTTGAAGGTTTATGTTTAAACCATGTGATGGTAGCTATCCATGCCAGCTTGTGGCATGTGGACTTGATGGAAAGCATTGTATTTATGTTTTAAGTATGTTGGTATGTTTTGGTTCATATGTAATGACTATATATTGGTTACATGTGACTTTTGGTGTATGAATGGAAGGATGTGGTTTGGACTCCCATCATGTATCACTTTGTGGGAATGGAATGAATGATGGATTTTTTAAGTTTTTATGTATGATATTGAGAGAATGAGTGTTGGAGATTAGATTTGTACATTCTTACCATGCTATGAACACTATAGATCAATTATGGTTGTTTTGATTTCAAGGATAATGTAGCTTTGAAGCAAACTTGAGGGTTCATGGATTTTGATTCTTTAGGACCCAAATTCATTGATGTTGTGTAATTTTTTTGATCATGATTTGGTATGGTGGTATAGCACATTGGACTTGAAAAATAAGGTTTTGAGGCATTTTTGGACTTTCGGTCGAGTGCCCCCTGCATTGGTCGACTGAAAGTGGAAGATCCCGAGAGTTGGAATAGCTGGGAACAGGTTTCGGTTGAATTGAACAATATTTTAGTCGACTGAAAGTCCCCTTTTGGTCGACCGAAACTACCCATCAGCCGACCGAAGGAAACCTGGGCAGCTTCATATGCATCCGAACTTCAAACTAGTGTAATTTCTTCGTTTTAGATCAAAATTGAGTGCTATTTTATTTGAAATTGAGTATTTTTAAATCCTCTATCCAATGGTGTAGGTTTTAGTCTCGAATTATGGTCACACAAGTTTGTATGTGTGAAAATATGTAGTCCATAACTAGATGACTATACAACCGAGGCATGGTTTGGGGCCTATGGTGGTTGATTAAGGTTAAATGATGTATGTCTATATGCAAGGATTAGATTTAAGCTTCTGTGATAATTATGGAAAGAAAAAGGAAGGTTTATTGGAGTTAATGGACGGGTTCACCCTTGGTTTCCGAGAGTCAAAAATTAGGGCGTGACATCATTGTAACGCCCCGTTTCCCCCGACTCCCGGGAAACCGGAGGTTAACCCGTCCATTAGTCCCAATGGACCCTCATTACCCTTATTCCCCGCGGAAGCTTAACCTAATTCTTGCATATGAATGCACACAAATCCATCTTAACCAACCCCCATGGGCCCTACATCAAATCACACACCTTAGTGAACATTTACACGCCCACACTTTTAAGAATCACTCACTTTCGAGTCTCAAAACTTTCTGTGTTTGGAATCTGGAACTGAGACTTACACCATTGGATAGAGAATCCAAAAATACTCAAGTTCAAAAAAAAACCACGCTCAATTCCGATCTAGAACGAAGAAATTACGTCAAAATGAAGTTTTGGAAAAAGCTGTGAATAGTAATTTCGATCAATCGAAATTGGCATTTCGATCAATCGAAATGCATCTCGATTAATCGAAATTTTGACCCCATCAATCGAAGCAAACACCCTCTCGGTATCTTGGACCTGCATTATTTCGATTAATCGAAACTGGGACTTCGATTGATCGAAATAAGGCCTGAAAATACATAAAATCTCGCAACCATTTCGATCAATCGAAATGGGGGTTTCGATCAATCGAAATAGGCATTTCGATTAATCGAAATGCACTACCCGGGACCTCCAACAACCCTATACATGGTTCATTTGAAGCCCAATCAACATCCTATCATCCTAGAACCCCTCAAACAAGATTAATAACATAAATGAAAGGTTCCAACATCAATTTCACTCTCAAGATCACATCCATAATTGAATCCATACACCAAAATGAATCATTTTCTTTCACAAACACCATTCATTCATAAGGGAAACATCATCAAATGAATCAAGTGCCGCCATGGGCATTACATAAATTAAACCGTTGTCTTTTCACACCCAACAAGTTTATAATCCAATACATACATCAAAAGTACATATGTCCAAGGTACAACCACGACTAAAAAGGAAGTCACATGCCACAAGCCGGCATGGATAGCCACAAAAATGATCAAAACTCAAAAGATAGCAAAACCACCACTAATGTTCCACTTGGACACTCACGTGCCATCCGTCATCGGCGCTTTATCTGTAAAAAGAGTTTATAATAAAGGGGTGAGCACCACTGCGGCTCAGTAAAGGTTTCCCAACCCTTCTAAGTGCCGACCCGACACGACCTACATGGAATGCATATGAATACACTACATGCCACGTCCACAATCTCACAAACACATCAATAATAGCAATTTAAGAGAATTGCACATATCACGAATCATGTATAACATGTTCAAACATAAAAGCATTAAAGTGAGTAAATGCTCTCTCTCTCGGTCCTTATCCGATACCCTACATGATTGGTCCGCTCCGAGGATCATGTCACCTTGGACAACTCTGATAACATCCAATGACCGGGACAACTCCGAAAGGTCATTCTACCATAGCAATATATGGGATTGCCATAGAGTGAGGGGGCAACTCCGAGGCTCACGAGTCATGGACATTCTCCGATAATCATCCTATGACCGGGACAACTCCGAAAGGTCATTAGTATTGGACATACTCCGATCCTAGGCATTAAGCCTTGGTATGGCGGGTCCACTCCGAGGGCCATACGTAGTGGATAATTTTACCACATCTCACAACACGGTTGGACTACTCCGAAGCCCCGTGCACCTCCTTTGCGTCATTTTCCCGCAATTTCCCACATATGCAATATGAATGCATAAACACATGATATTTTGTTTTCATGCTCAACTCATGCTCATTGATACTAAAAGGAAGTAATAAGCATATTTTCCATCACCACATACCACATATAGCACATATATGTAAAACACATGCATATATCATCTCATATGCATACAACTTCAAAATTAGCATATTTTACTCATGCTACATTCAATGCATAATTTTAGCACATAGAACTAAACATGCATTCAACAACCACATTCCCACATATAATCACATATATGACACTTGGTACACATTTTTCCACATATACACCAAATTGAGCACATAATACCTATGTATCAATTTCTTACACTCACATACTTCAAACCCACATGCTACCACCAACACAATATACACAATTGTGAAAAGATAGGACTCTAGAGAAGAAGAAAACACAACTTTCTACACCTCTCACCATCCTAAAGCATGTGAAACACAACCTACGCCTCTCTTCTTCACCCGAAACCCTAGAATCGACAATTAGAAGAGAAGAAGAACCCCTACCTCGAAAATGAAGACCTTCCAAGCACTTCACCAATTTTCCAGCGGGGTCTACCTTACCGAATCACCACTTTGTTCGGTTCAAAGGGAAGCCCTAGCTGTCCCCTACGTATCTCCCTCCTTCGGCGAGTCTTGAATCCAAGCTGAACGGGTCCGAAATGTAGAGAGAAGGGAGAGCTTTGAAGATGAAGAGCTTTAGAGAGAGAAAGAGGCGTGAGATCTGCTGAAATGTCCTTGCCACTGATATTTAAAATATCTAGGGCTTGCAAAAAGACCAAAATGCCCCCCGGCCACTTAACGTACCTTCCCGGACTCCTTTTTCAATTCCGAAAACTCCTACGGTCTCGAAATCACTTCCTCTACTCTCTAAACATTTCATCTCATCCATTCTCAAAAATAAATATTTTCAAGAATTTTCCGGATTCCCGGGCCCACTTAAGTCGCACCCCGGGCCCCGGTTTGACCAAAAAGTCAAACTTCTCCAATTCTCTCGAAAACTTCCCAAAACCTTAAAAACACTTCCCAAACATGTTTCCCACACTTAAAACATGTTAAACACAACTCAAAGTGCATTTATGGCAATTATAATGCAAAAAATGCAAAACCGGCCAAAATTGGTCACGGTCTCTACAACCTCCCCCCCTTAAGGGAATTTCGTCCCCGAAATTAGAAACGTACCTCAAGTAGAAAACAACTCAGGGTATTTCGAGCGGACTTCTTGTTCTCGCTCCCATGTAGCCTCCTCGACTCCGTGATGTCTCCAAAGGACTTTAACCAATGGAATCGTCTTGCCCCGAAGCACTTGCTCCCTAGCATCCAAAACCTGTACTGGTCTCTCCTCGTAAGACACATCCTCCTCCATCTCAAGATCGGTCCAATCTAACACATGTGAAGGATCCGGCTCATACTTTCTCAACATCGAAACGTGGAAAGTATTGTGCACACTTGACAATTGCGGTGGCAATGCCAAGCGGTATGCGACCTCGCCCACACGATCCAATATCTCAAATGGACCGTTAAACCGTGGGGCTAGCTTTCCGCTACGCCCAAACCTCATCAAACCCCGTCGTGGTGAGACCTTCAAGAAGACATGGTCCCCCACCTCAAATGCTAAAGGCCTCCGCCTTCTATCAGCATAGCTTTTCTGACGACTCTGAGCCGTAAGCAACCGCTGCCGTATAATCTTAATCTTTTCTGTAGTCTCTCTGACTATATCTGGCCCCAAAGCCACTGTCTCACCGACCTCTGTCCAACAAACTGGCGACCTACAAGGTCTACCATACAAGGCCTCAAATGGAGCTATCTCAATACTAGCTTGGTAGCTATTATTGTACGCAAACTCCACCAATGGAAGGTGATCCTCCCAACTGCCTCGAAAATCAAGTGCACATGCTCTAAGCATATCCTCCAAAATCTATATAGTACGCTCCGACTGACCATCTGTCTGGGGATGGAAAGCCATACTGAAATGGAGTTCCGTATCAAGTGCAGCCTGAAAACTCTGCCAAAACCGTGATGTGAATCTCGGATCTCTATCAGAAACAATGGAAACTGGCACTCCATGCAGTCTCACAATCTGATCAATATACAACCGACTAAGAGCATCCACATCATCTGTCACTCGAATAGGGAGGAAATGAGCCACCTTGGTCAACCTATCCACAATGACCCAAACTGCATCATGACTCTTCCTTGTTCTAGGTAACCCCGTCACAAAGTCCATAGTGACGTGTTCCCATTTCCACATAGCTACCGGTAAAGGCTGTAACAAACCTGCCGGTCTCTGATGCTCGGCCTTCACTTGTTGACAAGTGAGGCACCTCGCCACAAACCGTGCGATGTCCTTTTTCATGCCCTTCCACCAATACTGTCTACGAAGGTTGTGGTACATTTTGGTACCACCGGGATGTACTGCCAGTCTGGAGTTATGAAACTCCCTCAGGACCTCATCCCTACAAGCCAATGGAACAACCATTCTGCCTCTGAACCTCAGACCTCCGTCTGAATGGATAACCCAATCCTCCACTGCCTCACCACCCGTAATCCGAGTGCGAATGCTCCCTAACTCTGTGTCATGCCTCTGCTCCTCAACCACCCTACTCACTAGAGTTGGTTGTGCTATGAGTGTGAACAAAGTGGCATGTCCATCACTCTCACTGAAGCACAATCCCATTTCTGAGATGTCTTCCATCATCTTCCATTCACGAATGGCGATGCTAGCCAAAGTACCATGTGATTTCCTGCTCAATGCATCGGCAACCACATTAGCTTTCCCCGGGTGATACTGAAGATCAAAGTTGTAGTCTTCCATGTATTCAACCCATCTCCTCTGTCTCATATTCAAGTCCTTTTGCGTAAAAAGGTACTTCAAACTCTTATGATCGGAGAAAACCTCAAACTTCTCCCCGTAGAGATAATGCCTCCACATTTTCAAAGCAAAAATTACCGCCGCCAACTCCAAGTCATGAGTGGGGTAATTCTGCTCGTGGATCTTCAACTGTCGGGAACCATATGCAACAACCCTCTCGGCCTGCATCAACACACATCCCAAACCATCCCGTGAAGCGTCACAGTAGATGACATAACCCAAACCACGCTCGGGAATAATCAAGATCGGAGCACTAGTCAATCTACGCTTCAATTCCATAAAGGAATGCTCACAAGCCTCGTTCCACTCAAACTTAACTCCTTTACGAGTAAGCTTGGTCATCGGCGCTGCTAACTTCGAAAAGTCTTTCACGAAGCGCCGGTAATATCCTACCAATCCCAAGAAGCTACGTATCTCGAATACGTTCTTAGGCCTCTCCCAATCCATTACTGCTTCAATCTTAGAAGGGTCTACCGATACTCCTCCTTCTGACACCACGTGTCCTAGGAACTTCACCTCCGTTAGCCAAAATTCACATTTTTCGAATTTGGCATACAAACGGTGCTCTCTCAATGTCTGTAACACTGTCCTCAAATGGATCTCATGCTCTTCCATAGAAGAAGAATACACAAGAATGTCGTCCACGAAGACTACCACAAACCTATCCAAGTACACCCTGAATATCCGGTTCATCAAATCCATGAACGCTGCTGGTGCGTTCGTCAAACCAAATGGCATCACTAGAAACTCGTAGTGGCCATATCTAGTCCGAAAAGCTGTCTTCGGAATGTCCTCTTCCCTTACCCTCAACTGGTAATACCCCGACCTCAAGTCGATCTTCGAAAAACAAGTCGAACCCTTAAGCTGATCAAACAAGTCATCTATCCTTGGCAAAGGATACTTGTTCTTAATCGTTGCTTGGTTCAACTTACGGTAGTCTATGCATAACCGTAAAGATCCGTCCTTCTTTTTAGCAAACAGGACCGGAGCTCCCCAAGGCGATGTACTAGGTCGTACAAATCCCTTATCCAACAATTCTTGCAATTGATCTTTCAACTCCATCAACTCTGCCGGTGCCATCCGATACGGTGCCATAGAGATAGGCGAGGTACCAGAAGCAAGATCTATGCTAAATACCACATCTCTCATCGGAGGCAACTCTGTCAAGTCCTCCGGGAATACATCCACAAACCCTCTAACCACTGGTGGAAATCCTCCACTAGTCACAATCTCATCCTCCTCGGCTAACAAGCTAGCTAGGAAGTATCCAACCCCGTTCCTCACACAGGAACCAAGTAGAGACGGAACGTAGAAATCATCCCGTTCTCCCACAAAATAAAAGCAATCACCCTTGGGTGTGCACACTGTCACTCTCCTACGGAGACAATCAATCGTGGCTCTAAATGTAGATAGCCAGTCCATGCCTAGAATGACATCGAAAGTGGTCATGTCTAGCAACACAAAGTCGAACACTAGTCGACGCCCAGCAACCTCGATCTCGCAAGACCGACACACACTATCCAGGGTAACCCTACCCCCAACTGGTGTATCAATGGACAATGGTGACTCCAGTGATGACACCCGCAGCCCCAAGGCACAAGCAAATGCAACAGATATGAATGAATGTGATGCACCTGAATCTATCAACACCCTAGCCCACGAGCTAGAAACCAGGAAAATACCTCTGACCACTGACGGTCCCGGTACATCCTCTGCCGGAGCAAGCGTGAACACACGGCCCCGTGACTGCTGCCCAGTCCCCTGTAACCCTGACTGCTGACTAGAAGCAGGCGTGGAACCTCTTGCTACCCGAGATCCCTGTACAGAATGCGCTGGATGAGGTGGCGGTAATGTCCTGAAACCAGACTGTACCGTAGCTGTCTGCCCAGCCCTCTGCTGAGTCCCCATACCACTCGGTGTACTATGTCTCTGTGGACAGTTGGCCCTAACATGGCCAGATTGCTTGCAATGAAAGCATACCCGTTCCCCCACCGAAGCCACCGGCACAGATGCCACTATTTGCCTTTGAGGGCACTCAGAGCAAAAATGGCCAGACTGCTGGCAATGATAGCACACAACTGTGGATCGTGCAGATCCAGTAGGTAAGGACAATGAAGGTACTGGGCGGGTCTGCTGCTGCCCCTGTGAACCTGATCTGCCTTCCCTATTCCTTTTCCTCCCATGACCACTCGAAGAGGTACCCGTACCCTTAGCTTGCTGTCTAGAGTCCCACAACCTCTGAGTGTCTCTATCATCCTCCTCAGCCACCAAGGCTCTATCAACCACCTCACTGTAGGTCCTCAAACCCAAGATGGACACCCTCTTCCTGATAGAGGTTTTTAGTCCCTTCACAAACTTTTTCACCTTTAGCTCTTCATTAGCTACCATTTCTGGGGCAAAGCGAGCCAAAGATGTAAACTTGGTCTCGTACCCCATCACATCCAAGTCCCCTTGGACTAAGTCTATGAACTCTTGCCTCATCCGGTCTTTCACCGAAGCCGGAAAGAATTTGTCAAAGAATAACCCCTTAAAGGTTTCCCAGTCCATAGTCTCGGTATTGTGGACATTCCCGATGAATTGCCACCACCGATCAGCTTCTCCTTGTAAGTGAAGCGCTGCTACTCCCACTTTCAAATCCTCATCGATTGCAAGAGCAACCATGAGTTTGTGAGTTTGGTCTATCCAACTCTCAGCCACAAGAGGGTCACGTACGCCATCAAAAGTAGGCGGCTTAAATTTCACATATTCCTTCATTGCCACCATCTGTCGGCTCAAGGCAACCCTAGGAAATGCCTGAACCTCCTCTTCCCTGGCTTCCCTAGCCATCCGCCTCATAGTGTCTGCCATATCACGCATAAACTGCGTTCCATCTGTTGGCTCCTGAGGAGCATCAGCGCCAATGTCTCGCGCTCTTCTTGGAGGCATTTCTTTCTATATGCACAACAAGAAAAATTTTAAGTCCAAGCATTCATACTTAGTCAAATTCCATCATTCTTACACATGCCATGTCTATTTAATCCACAGAAGCATGTTAAGAAATCTTAAGCATAAATCAAGTTCCACATAAGCAATTTACAATCTCAAGCTCAAATCCTTATGTCCCACTACTTAACCTCAAGTGACTACAAAAGCAAGTTTCACCCTTCGTCCCTAGGTATTCCAACGTAGTGCTCTGATACCATTCTGGTATCAGGTACTCCTCTAATTCACACATGGTATAACTACTACCCGTCGTCCTCAGGTTTTCTAACCTGATGCTCTGATACCATTCCCGTAACGCCCCGTTTCCCCCGACTCCCGGGAAACCGGAGGTTAACCCGTCCATTAGTCCCAATGGACCCTCATTACCCTTATTCCCCGTGGAAGCTTAACCTAATTCTTGCATATGAATGCACACAAATCCATCTTAACCAACCCCCATGGGCCCTACATCAAATCACACACCTTAGTGAACATTTACACGCCCACACTTTTAAGAATCACTCACTTTCGAGTCTCAAAACTTTCTGTGTTTGGAATCTGGAACTGAGACTTACACCATTGGATAGAGAATCCAAAAATACTCAAGTTCAAAAAAAAACCACGCTCAATTCCGATCTAGAACGAAGAAATTACGTCAAAATGAAGTTTTGGAAAAAGCTGTGAATAGTAATTTCGATCAATCGAAATTGGCATTTCGATCAATCGAAATGCATCTCGATTAATCAAAATTTTGACCCCATCAATCGAAGCAAACACCCTCTCGGTATCTTGGACCTGCATTATTTCGATTAATCGAAACTGGGACTTCGATTGATCGAAATAAGGCCTGAAAATACATAAAATCTCGCAACCATTTCGATCAATCGAAATGGGGGTTTCGATCAATCGAAATAGGCATTTCGATTAATCGAAATGCACTACCCGGGACCTCCAACAACCCTATACATGGTTCATTTGAAGCCCAATCAACATCCTATCATCCTAGAACCCCTCAAACAAGATTAATAACATAAATGAAAGGTTCCAACATCAATTTCACTCTCAAGATCACATCCATAATTGAATCCATACACCAAAATGAATCATTTTCTTTCACAAACACCATTCATTCATAAGGGAAACATCATCAAATGAATCAAGTGCCGCCATGGGCATTACATAAATTAAACCGTTGTCTTTTCACACCCAACAAGTTTATAATCCAATACATACATCAAAAGTACATATGTCCAAGGTACAACCACGACTAAAAAGGAAGTCACATGCCACAAGCCGGCATGGATAGCCACAAAAATGATCAAAACTCAAAAGATAGCAAAACCACCACTAATGTTCCACTTGGACACTCACGTGCCATCCGTCATCGGCGCTTTATCTGTAAAAAGAGTTTATAATAAAGGGGTGAGCACCACTGCGGCTCAGTAAAGGTTTCCCAACCCTTCTAAGTGCCGACCCGACACGACCTACATGGAATGCATATGAATACACTACATGCCACGTCCACAATCTCACAAACACATCAATAATAGCAATTTAAGAGAATTGCACATATCACGAATCATGTATAACATGTTCAAACATAAAAGCATTAAAGTGAGTAAATGCTCTCTCTCTCGGTCCTTATCCGATACCCTACATGATTGGTCCGCTCCGAGGATCATGTCACCTTGGACAACTCTGATAACATCCAATGACCGGGACAACTCCGAAAGGTCATTCTACCATAGCAATATATGGGATTGCCATAGAGTGAGGGGGCAACTCCGAGGCTCACGAGTCATGGACATTCTCCGATAATCATCCTATGACCGGGACAACTCCGAAAGGTCATTAGTATTGGACATACTCCGATCCTAGGCATTAAGCCTTGGTATGGCGGGTCCACTCCGAGGGCCATACGTAGTGGATAATTTTACCACATCTCACAACACGGTTGGACTACTCCGAAGCCCCGTGCACCTCCTTTGCGTCATTTTCCCGCAATTTCCCACATATGCAATATGAATGCATAAACACATGATATTTTGTTTTCATGCTCAACTCATGCTCATTGATACTAAAAGGAAGTAATAAGCATATTTTCCATCACCACATACCACATATAGCACATATATGTAAAACACATGCATATATCATCTCATATGCATACAACTTCAAAATTAGCATATTTTACTCATGCTACATTCAATGCATAATTTTAGCACATAGAACTAAACATGCATTCAACAACCACATTCCCACATATAATCACATATATGACACTTGGTACACATTTTTCCACATATACACCAAATTGAGCACATAATACCTATGTATCAATTTCTTACACTCACATACTTCAAACCCACATGCTACCACCAACACAATATACACAATTGTGAAAAGATAGGACTCTAGAGAAGAAGAAAACACAACTTTCTACACCTCTCACCATCCTAAAGCATGTGAAACACAACCTACGCCTCTCTTCTTCACCCGAAACCCTAGAATCGACAATTAGAAGAGAAGAAGAACCCCTACCTCGAAAATGAAGACCTTCCAAGCACTTCACCAATTTTCCAGCGGGGTCTACCTTACCGAATCACCACTTTGTTCGGTTCAAAGGGAAGCCCTAGCTGTCCCCTACGTATCTCCCTCCTTCGGCGAGTCTTGAATCCAAGCCGAACGGGTCCGAAATGTAGAGAGAAGGGAGAGCTTTGAAGATGAAGAGCTTTAGAGAGAGAAAGAGGCGTGAGATCTGCTGAAATGTCCTTGCCACTGATATTTAAAATATCTAGGGCTTGCAAAAAGACCAAAATGCCCCCCGGCCACTTAACGTACCTTCCCGGACTCCTTTTTCAATTCCGAAAACTCCTACGGTCTCGAAATCACTTCCTCTACTCTCTAAACATTTCATCTCATCCATTCTTAAAATAAATATTTTCAAGAATTTTCCGGATTCCCGGGCCCACTTAAGTCGCACCCCGGGCCCCGGTTTGACCAAAAAGTCAAACTTCTCCAATTCTCTCGAAAACTTCCCAAAACCTTAAAAACACTTCCCAAACATGTTTCCCACACTTAAAACATGTTAAACACAACTCAAAGTGCATTTATGGCAATTATAATGCAAAAAATGCAAAACCGGCCAAAATTGGTCACGGTCTCTACAATCATGGTATCAAAGTGTGGTACTATCGCATGAGTGTGGTTAAGAATAGTTCACGGGGTTGAATGAATGGGTTCACACTCGGGATTCGGGTCGGTCCGGGGGAGTCTCGGAGGTTTGGGTTCCGAGGCGTGACAAAATGTGCAAGCATGACAACTAGTATTACATTATTTTGAATTGTATGTGCACATTATCATGAACATGTGGGATTCATCTTCCCTGGTTTGGTGCTCAATTAGGCGGTAAAGTCCTCTTGATGAGTGGCTAGGTAATCTGGTAAATGTAACCCTCTTGGGTAATCCGGTAAAGGAACCCAATGAAGTGATCCGGTAAGGGAGCTCCATCTAGATGGAAGAGGATACTCCCTAAAATAGAGTCCTACGATGAGGTGATGCAGTCAAGGAGCCTCTGTTAGGTGGGATTGGATGATCCATAAAATCAGAGTCTAATGGATGTGTGGAGAGGATGAGGGAGTTATGCATATCATGTTACATTACATATTGCATATGATATGGTTGTAATGTACGACTATCTTCTTAACATGATTAAATGCAAATATATGTTTATGTGGTATTCACAGAACTTACGAAATTATGTTTTAGACATTCCTACTGAGCATGTTGTAGCTCATACCATAAGTATTAACTCTTTTCAGGAAATTTTTTGGTTTCATTTAAAGACTTACATTACTTTATTTGAATACTTATCCGGATTATTGATCGGCGTTGAATGTTGATCATTCTAGCCTCTTAACTTATGTATTTTATTCTCTTAGTGATA
This sequence comes from Cornus controversa, assembly GCA_026545225.1. Taxonomy (NCBI): domain Eukaryota; kingdom Viridiplantae; phylum Streptophyta; class Magnoliopsida; order Cornales; family Cornaceae; genus Cornus; species Cornus controversa. The sequence continues at coordinate 2,755,768 of CM048849.1, forward strand.
GATTATTTTGTGATTTTACTTCGTTTTAGTGTTTTCTATATTTTCAGGGCCTTAATGATTATTTCAGTTAAAACCAAGATTTTGGGCTTTTAAAGATGACATGCAAGAGGGTTATATGAAGGCTACATCAAAGGGATCCATTCAACTCTTTATTCCAATTCAAATCAGCCCAAGGAAGGGTCCAAGAGAATTACAGCTGCTTAAGGAGGTTACGGGCTTGAAGCCCAATTTTGCGCTTAATACAGTCTTAATCCTGTTTTGGAAAATGGACCAGAAGTGTTATTTTGGAGCCTCAAATTAACTTATTTTCTAAATTGGTTGAACGAAATTGGATTCTGCACACTTTTGTATTTCACGAAAATTTCGTGAATTGGACTTCTAGGGGGTCAAAAGTTGGGCCGAACGTCAGCAGAAAAAACCCACCTGATTAGTGCTGCGGGAAAACCTAATTCCTAATTGGATTAGGACTTTGGTGTATTCTCTTGGGGCATAAAGTGGTGAATTTAAAGCTGTTTTGGGAGAGTTTTTAGAGAGTCTTAGAGAGTCTGAGAGAGTTTTGGATAGAATTGAAGACATACTTTGCAGAGCTTTGAAGTGGAGAACCATTGGAGAATGAAGTCTTACACATAATTCATGAAGATGATGCCTTCTTCCTCAACCGTTGAAACTTCTTCTTCTACCATGAGCGGCTAGTTCATCCACTAGGGTTTTGATGTAGCCCTAACTAAGTATCAATGGTTTGATTGTTTTAATTATTGGGAACCTTTATATACATGCATAGATTGTGTAATTTAGAGGATTCTTATTATAGAATTGAGAAATAAAAGTCTTATAAATTCAGTTTCAATAATTTCTTATCTTATCTTAGATATTTGGTTGTTGTTATTGAACTCAATCTTTCTTATTTTCTATGATTATGAGAGTGATTATTACACAATGGTAATCACTGAATATATTATTATACGCTTTGATGGAGTATGCCTAGAGAAGATGGATCATATTGCACCCTAGATTAGAGTAGTTAGGCAGATGGCCCATGCCAATCGAAGATAGTCCATGACTTAGCCTTAATTATATATTATCTTCTTGACGGATGAAGGTGAGCTTGTAGCCACTGACACCACTTATGCATGATATAATTCCCCATAGTTAATTCAATTGGCCATTGATTGTGGAGTTAGTAGTGAAGTCAAATACCCTAGATTTATCTCATATTATGCACACTCTCTATTTCCTTTATTTTATTTTATTTTGCTTTTTAATTAGTTTAAATATTAAAATCAGATTTCTTCTCTTTCTAAATTTAATTAGAATTAATTCCGTACTCCAACTCATTCAGACCATAATCCCTGAGGTTCGACACCCCTTTCGATAGCCCTATTTTGCAAGGAATTCGTTCTATTGCGAAGTGTGGTAATTTTAGTTGAGACGCACTCACACACGAATCAATTATGGATTATATGCATGTGATGAACATGTAAAGACCATTTATGTTTCAAGAACATATATTATTTATGTCTTATGGTTTCATACATTATAATCATGGTATTGAGCATGGTAGAATGCTAGACGATTTAAATGATGATCCTTCATTTATGTTCATTTTTACATGTATAACTTGTGAGAATGATTGTATTAACAAATTAGTAAAATGAGGATCGTGTATGATGAAAAATGGAGACCAAAATGTGAGATTGGACATTTAACATTTTCTACTAGAAAATTGTTTGGAGGATTTTGATTGTGCAAAACCTCTATTTCAATCAATCGAAATGCCTTCGATTGTGTGAATCTTATTGCTAAATGTTTGATGGAAGATGAGTTAAATTCCAGTGAGGTCTCGATAGTACTTCAATACAAGGTCAATCATACGTAAATTTCGATCATGCTAAACCATCATTTCGATTAATCAAAATGCACTTCGCACAATCGAAAAGTGCATTTCGATTATTTTCAATAAAGGACACGCATAATGGACCAGAATTGCTTATGAATGCATGTACATTTTGTATTAATAGTATAAAGCATGATTCCACTGATTTTGAGGTCACAACTTAGATTGTTGACCATTATGATGTATCCGATGAGGGATAGATGCATTGATGAATGTAAAGACTTTTGCTGTATATAATGACCTCGGTGGTCTAGGTGGGAATCGAGGATGATAATGGTAGTTTGCCATGGTTGTACGAGTTACGGAGTGACGATCGAGCGATTCATGACACCTCACTACCCGAAATTCAGGCTCGGACCTGGTGAGTCCTTGTGGTCCAGATTTTAGAGCGTGACATGTAGGCGGTTTAAACTTCACATACTTTTTCATTGCAACCATTTTACAGCTCAAGCCAAACCTAGGTTGCGGTTGAACTTCCTCTTATTGGGCTTCCCTTGAGATTTGTTTCATGGTATCTACCATGTCTTGCATGAACTATGCTCCATCTATTGGCTTTTGTGGAGCATCAGTGCCTCTACCTCGCGCTCTTCTCTGTGCCATCTTGCTATACATATAACAAGGAAATTCAACACCAAGCATAAATACATACATACAATTCTCGCCATGCTTACACAACACAATATCAATTCAATCCACAATTAGCATGTTATAGAAGCGTAAGTAAGTAATCATGTTCCACATAAGCAATTTATAAACTTGAAGTCTAAATCCTTATGTTCCAATCCTTAACCTCAAATCAACACATAATCAATTCTCACCCTTCGTCCAAGGTATTCAAACTTATAGCTCTAATACCAAGTTGTCACGCCCCAAAATCCGAGTCACCGAAGACTCCGTCCCCGAGCCCGAATCCTGAAGGTGAACACGTCAATAAATCATCTTAAATTTTAAATTACCATGGAAGCCTAATCACATACTTGCACATGCATATATATACAACTTAACATCAACTGATCTCAATGGGCCCCACACGTAGTCACACATGCACATCTAACATAGTTGTGGACTGTATAATTTGATTGAACAAAATGTATCCTTCAATCAATCGAAATGGGTATTTCGCATAATTGAAATTGGACTTTCAATCAATCGAAAGGGTCGATTAATCGGTGGTCTATCAAAGTTCTATCGAGATCCTGCTAGAATTTGATCCACTTCCATCAAAATATTCCCATACAAGCTCACTTGATCAAAGGCGTTCAATCAATCAAAAAGGGATTTTTGATCAATCAAAATGCTATTCGATAGAATTCCTACTACTTTACACTTATACGATTTTATGTCCAATTCATTCCTCAAAACATATTCTAATCCTTCATAAAAACATCCACACAACATTCAACATATTTGAAACAATATGATCTCGCAATCCTCATACATTTACATCAAAATACACAAATAATCCATTTCATTAAATATGATTCCAAAATCCACAAGTCTTCCTCAATAGACATACACAAAGGATTCCATGATCATGCATTTCATTAATATGGCCTTCCAAGTTCAGAGTCATTATATGAATTACATGTATATAGTCCAAAAGTACTAGCAATTCAACTATGACTACAACTATAACAAAATCAACATGCCACGAGCCAACATGGATAGCTATATACACAATATCCAAAAATAAAGCCAAAAAGCTACAAGGAGCTCCACTTGGATGCTCAAGTCCCGCCCGTTATCGACACCATATTTGTAAAAAGGTTTGGGGGGAAAGGGGTGAGCAAATCAATGAGCTCAGTAGGAGTGCCCCAATCCACTTAGGCATTGACCCGACACCGACCTACATGATATGTATGTCGCTACACTACATGGCACATTCAACATTCTCATGTTCAACCAACACAATGCAGTTCAAAAATAATTGCATTTAGTCTATATATCATGCTTAACAATTTAAACACGTAATCTACAAGATATATATACATCTTCGTGGTCATAATCCGATATATAAGCATGATTGGTTAACTCTGACGATCATGTGGCCTTGGATATCACATGTATACACTCAATACATCATATATATCACAATATACACCATACTATCATGTAAGAATCATAAGAAAAGAGGGATTAGACAATACCACAGCCCCACCCATTTCTCTTATACATGCCAACTCAACCAAAACCTCCCCAAATTCACTGAAACCCTAGAATCGATGACTAAGAGAGAAGAAACACCCCTACTTCTAATTTGAAGGACTTTCAAGCTACTTCTAATAATTCCTCCAAGTCCTCTCTTGTCAGAATTTAAGTTTGTTCGATTTAAACTGAAGCCCTTACCAAGTATTACAAGTTGTCCTTCACCGGCAACTTCTGAATCCAAGCCCTAGGCCTCCGAAATGAAGAGAGAAGGAAGAGAGATGAAGTGGGAAAGAAGAGAGAGAGTTGGGCAGGTGTTTGGTTTGTGGGAAATGCAGAGATTCTCCCAACCACTTGATAGATATAATATATAAGGTGCAAAATGACTAAACGTACCCTCTCGATCTTCGTTTTCGATTTCGAAAGCGGATACGGCTTTGAAGTCACTTTCTTAACTCTTTAAAAATTTCATTTGGTCTAAAACCAAAATAAATATTTTCCAAAATTTTTTTGGATTCTCGGGCCCACTCGACCCACTTCCCAGGCCCCGCCGATCCAAAATTCTTAAACTTAGCCAAACGCTCCCAAAACTTTCCAAAACCTCTAAACAAGTTCCAAAACATGTTTTCCACACTTAAAACTTGCTAATCATCATTTATAATACATTTATAACAAAAATGATGAATAAAATGAAAACTGGCCAAAATTGGTCCCGGTCTCTACAGTCCAGTGGGGGCATTATAGAGTCATCCACAATCAAATATCAGGGGCATATTGACTCGAGATTATTCAAAGCCGACAATGCATGATTAAAATGCCTCCCCTTATTAAAGGATTAGGCCATCAACCTCCTTTTATTAAGGGTTTAGCCTATTCCTCCTATTATTAAAGGGCGATCCAATTCCTCCCTTATTAAAGGGTCGAGCCACAAACTTTCCCTTATTAAATGAACATCAACAATGGTGATCTATGAACCTCCTTATTAAAGGAGTGGAACTCTATGATTATCTTTATTAAAGGAGTGAAATTCTATGAACCTCTTAGTAAAAAGGTAAGCTCGCGAATCTCGAAACTATCAAACCCCATTAGGGCACACCTCCACGAGATGACCTTTATTTTAAAAGGCAGGATGAATAAATTATGAGAACATTGTTTCACCTCATTGGGTCACACCTCAACAAAAGGCCTTTATTGAAAAAGACAGGATGAATGAATCTCGAGAATATTGTTTAACTCTATTGGGGCACACCTCCACAAGATGGTCTTTACTAAAAAAGACAGGATGAATAAATCCTGAAAATATTATTTATTAAAAAAGGCGAGATGAATGAATCCCGAGAACATTGTTAAACCCCATTGGGGCACACCTCAACAAGGAACCTTTATTGAAAAAGACAAGATGAATGAATCTTGAGAATATGTTTAACCCCATTGGAGCACACCTCAATAGAGGGCCTTTGTTGAAAAAGGCAGGATGAATGAATCTCGATAACATTGTTTAACCCCATTGGGGCACACCTCAATAGATGACCTTTAGCGAGATGAATAAATTATGAGAACATTGTTAAACCCAATTGGAGCACACCTCATGAGAGGGCCTTTATTGAAAAAGGCAGGATGAGTGAGTCCAAAGATCACAGTAAAACCACACATGGGCTCACCTTATAGAGGGTTTTTTTTATATTAAAAAGGGTGATTACTATCAAACCCCACATTAGGGCACACCTCAATAGAGAGCCTTTATTGAAAAAGGCAAGATGATTGAATTTTGAGAATATGTTTAACCCCATTGGGGCACACATCAATAGAGGGCCTTTGTTGAAAAAGGTGGGGTAAATGATTACTGAGAACATTGTTTAACCTCATTAGGGCACACCTCAACAGAAGGCCTTTACCAAGATGAATGAATTCCAAGAACATTGTTAAGCCCTATTGGAGCACACCTCATGAGTGGGCCTTTATTGAAAATATAGGATGAGTGAGTCCTGAGATCACAGTTAAAGTCCACGTGGGCCCACCTCATAGAGGGTTTTTATTAAAAAATGTGATTACTATCAAACCCCATAGGGGGCAACTTGGGTTGTCCCTCGAGTTCGATCATAACCACCAAATTTTAAAAAAAAAAATTCCAGTAGAATTTCCTTCACATTACTAGCACTACGAGGTCTCCTTCTACCTCTAGCCTGTCTCACCTGCGCCACCCTACGACCTCTACTGAGGCCTATGCCAACTTCACTATCAGAACTTGACTCATCGTCCGCATTAGGAACTGAGCTCTCACCTACTACTCCTACAGCTGTAGAAATAGTGTCCTCCAACTCAAAATAAATGGCGTCAAGGTTCGCATCAACCTCCTCATCAGAATCCATCAACATAGAGGTGTAAGAGGAACGAAAGTGAGTCGATCGTCGGATAGGCTCCTCATCCCGAGGAGATTTCCTCGCCCGATAGGAATCTCTAGTACCAAGCCATGCTGGACTAATGAAAGGACCCTCTGAAGGCATAGGGGGCCTTCCCTCATGCAGGATCACGCACGGGAGAATCTCTCTCATCACCACTCTATATAATGAATGACCTGCAAAAGGCAAAGGTATGCAAAAATAAAAAAATACATCATGCATTTTTCTTATAACTACATTTTTCAAAATTTTCCTTCTTTTCAATAATAAGGATCACAATTCATGGTAAGATTGCAAAAATCTCAAAATCACTCCCCTCAACATTTAATAAACCTCAACACTTTGTGCCCTAATGCTGCTCTAAGTGTCCATCTAATGGATTTTCTAAAAATTCAAATAGAATTGAGGAAAAACCATTTCCAAAACATTTTTCCTATAGGTCATATTTTCCTAGAATTCTCATCCATTGCCCAGACAAATCTTCTAGAAATTGAAACAAAATTAATGAAGAGTAGTCCTTTAAATAAAAAATTGTGTGTTCATTTTTAGGAGGCCCATTTTCTATCCTGTAGAGACCGCGACCAATTTTGGTCGGTTTTCTTTTTATGCATCATAATTGTCATAAATGCATTTTTTATGATTTGACATGTTTTAAGTGTGGGGAACACGTTTGGGAAGTGGTATGAAGCTTTTGGGAAGTTTTGGAAATATTTGGAAAAGTTTGACTTTTTTGGTCAAATGGGGCCCTGGGACACGGTCTGGGTGGGCCCGAAAATTTAAATTTTTTTTAAAAAATAATTATTTTTGATTTTGAGCTATATGAAATGTTTAATGAATTAAGGAAGTGATTTTGAGGCCGTAGGAACTTTCAGAATTGAAAACGGAGCCCAGGAAGGTACGTTAAGTGATTTAAGGGCAAAATGGTCATTTGCCCTTGGTGAGGTGTCATTACACTATATGTATATGGATGGGACATAATGTATAGATACATAAATCTGCCATTGATTCTCTCAAAAGCTCTCTTTCTTATCCAACCTTCTTCCTTACGTTTTGACACCTTAGAGTGAGAGTTAGGGTTTGCTCCAAGAGGGAAAGCTTTTTCTCTGTCTTTCCTCTTCACTTTAGTGGCTTCAAATTCCTCATTTGGAGAGTTCCAAAAATTGAGGGTGAGTGAAGTTTGGATTCAGGCTTCAACCAAGAAGGAAAATATGTTCTCTTATCCCGATCTACTGTTCTATAGAGAGAAATTATACTTTGGACAAACTTGGAGTTTGGTAATTTTTGGAGATTGCTTGGAAGGCTTCCAAACATGAGGTAGGGGTGTTTCTTCCCTCTTAGTTGTTGATTATAGGGTATGGGTGAAGTTGGGATAGTGTAAGGTGTGCTAGAATGTATGGGTGAGGGGTGGGAGTTGAGTTATTTTCCTTCCTCTCTTCACATTGTGTGATCTTGCATGCTAAAGTTGGTTAATTCATGATATGAGATGAATTATGTGCTTATACATGTAATGTAGGTTGAATGGAAGGATGTATTTGTAACGACCCGGATTATTTTGACCGGTTCCGGATGATTTTTGGACCGGATTAATTTTTTTTTTGAATTAATTAAATTTCGAAAAGGTGTGGATATAGATATTTCTATATAAGTGGAAGGTGTATGTATGTATATATATATCTACATATATATATATATATAGTACCTATATTTATATTTAATTATAAATATATGGTGGGTCTATATGTAATTATGGATATATAGAGATGCATATACATAATTATACATATATGTGGAAGAAAGGAGAATACCCATGTGGTATTTTATGCATATAATAAATATATGAGTATATGTGCATATGTATAACCATGTGGGTGAGAGTGTGTGATGTTGTGTGTGGTGTCGACGGTGACTGTGGTTGCCCACGGTGGTGCTGTTCGATGTCGCGTGGCGGCTTGATTTGGCTGGGCTGTTCGTGACTGGGTGATGCTCACGGTGGAGCTTCGGCCTGGGCGACGGTGGTGGCTTGCGGGTTGATGGCAGCGGCTGGGGGTTTCTTGGCCAAGGTTTGTGGGTCTGATAGTAGTGGTTCTTATGGGTGATTTTGGGGTCCTCTCAGCTGGGTTCGCCCACGGTAGCTTCGATTGTGGACTCTGGTGCCACCATGGCGGCTTTGGTTGGCTTTGAGTGGTGGTTTGATTTGGTTGCTAGTGGTTTTGGCTTAGCAGTGAGTTGTGTGTGGGTTGCACATGGGGTTTGGTTGTAAAGGCAGCTGGTGGTTCAGCTTTTGGGTGCTTGTTATTGTGAATCATTTTGGTTCAATTTTGGGGCTTTTAGTGTTGCTTCAACAAGTGGGTTCTGTGGTTGGTCTCGGTGGTTTGTGCCGAGGGTGGTTAACCCCGGTGGTGGTGGAACCTGGTGGTTGGCGATGCAGCTGGTTAATGGCTGTCTTGGGGTTGTTTTAGCTTGGGTTTGTAGAGCTTGATGTGGCTGGTTTGTGGGTTTCATTGGTTTGGATGATGGTGGCCTATTTGGGTGGTTCATGGGCATGGTAGGTGTAGCTAGTGGGTTCGGTTGGCAACTGGGGTTGTGGGTTATTTTGGGTAGCCAAACGAGAGGGATTCACGGCTGGCTATGATTTGGCTGGACTTTACTATGTGGCAGCCATGGTGGGGCTACCATGGAAGGATTGAGGTAATATTGATGATGGTTCCTTGGGATGGTGCCGAAGGTGATGGTTGGATTCACATGGGTTTAGTCTAATAAATAAATTGGACTTTGGAATTGAGTAAACAGAACTGAATCGGGACATGGAGACGTGTCACGCCCCAGAATCTGGACGACCAGGACTTCCCCGGACCGACCCAAACCCCGGGTCGCGAACCCATTTACTCAACCTCACGCTATAACCACCACCTGATCATACAATCTCAATTTCCAATTATTTTTACAAAAATCGGGCATGACCCACTCTAAATAATCAACTCCTGGCATGTTAAACCTGCTTTCAATTCAAATGGAAACTTCTGGGCTCGTGTCCCCCCAGCATTTCTACAACATGCATAAAATATAATCAAAAATACATGTCTCAGTCCTCGAATGTCCGTGTTAAATACATACATCACATGAATAAAATACAACTGAAGGAACTGACTCAACACAACCGCTCCATACATCTAATCCAAATGAGAAACATCAATCTAATGTCCTAGTTATACATTAAATTCTAAAGAATTTAACTACTACCTCTGTGATAAGTGTTCAATTCTATGCATTTGAACCCTCTTTATTGCATATGTTAGTTCCATTTTTGCGTTTACAGAGATATGTTTACGGTATTTTTGTATTTTTGATGTATTGCAGGTATTAGAGTAAATGAAACAAAGTTTGAAGCTATTTGCAGCTGAAGAGAAAAAGTCAGAATTGCAGCCAAAGGCATCTCGATCAATCGAGATGTTGATCTCGATCAATCGAGATCTCGATTGATCGAGATCTCATTTCGATTGATTGAAATCTCGATTGATCGAGATTCTGCAGAACCCACTTGGCCACTTGCTCACCTGCTTTCCCACTTGCAACAAAATCCCCCTTTTTGCACGACTTAGGGGGATTGTCTGACTTGAACAAGACCCTTGGGGACCTTCTTGATACAAGGGATATATATAGTCATATATATATATATATATATATGGTGGGCCCCAAGGTTGAAAAGAAAGCCAAAAAAGCACAAAAAGGGCCATATCTCTCATCTCTCATATATCTCTCAATTCACACATCAGACGAAGAGAAGGAGAGACATTCGGGAGAGAGGAGAAGGAGCTGAACCAGACCAAGAAGCTTCCTTTTCTCCATCAATGGAAGAGTGCAAGGCAACCATGAGCAACTAACTCTTCTACTAGGGTGCTGGTTTCAACCCCTAGCCATGTAAACTTGTTCCTTCTTGTAGCACTTGGGATTTGTAATTAAATGTTGATTATTTAGCCTAGTGATCATGTACACTAATACATTTCTTCTATATATTCATGTGGTTTTGGTTTTATTCTTGTCTTAGAATAGATTCTTCCATCTAAATGCCCAACCTTTGCATATTCCACAAGAAGTGCAAATGATGGCTAGATAATGGTGTTTAAATGAATGTGTGATGTTTGCTTGTATAGACCATGCCAAGACAAGGTAGTTTGGATGCATGTAGTGTTCACTTAGAGAGTAGGGTAATTAGGTAGTTAGTTAGGTTGAAGAGCTATGCTTGTTGAAGATGGATTATGATAGGTTAGCACACACATTGATCTTTTGATATGTCATTGAGGTCACTTGGCCACTTGCTCACGCCTCTTTCTCTCTCTAATGCTCTTCCTCTTCAAAGCTCTCACTTCTCTCTACATTTCGGACCCGTTCGGCTTGGATTCAAGACTCGCCGAAGGAGGGAGATACGTAGGGGACGGCTAAGGCTTCCCTTTGAACCGAACAAAGTGGTGATTCGGCAAGGTAGACTCCGCTGGAAAATTGGTGAAGTTCTTGGAAGGCCTTCATTTTCGAGGTAGGGGTTCTTCTTCTCTTCTAATTGTCGATTCTAGGGTTTCGGGTGAAGAAGAGAGGTGTAGGTTGTGTTTCACATGCTTTAGGATGGTGAGAGGTGTAGAAAGTTGTGTTTTCTTCTTCTCTAGAGTCCTATCTTTTCACAATTGTGTATATTGTGTTGGTGGTAGCATGTGGGTTTGAAGTATGTGAGTGTAAGAAATTGACACATAGGCATTATGTGCTCAATTTGGTGTATATGTGAAAAAATGTGTACCAAGTGTCATATATGTGATTATATGTGGGAATGTGGTTGTTGAATGCATGTTTAGTTCTATGTGCTAAAATTATGCATTGAGTGTAGCATGAGTAAAATATGCTAATTTTGAAGTTGTATGCATATGAGATGATATATGCATGTGTTATACATATATGTGCTATATGTGGTATGTGGTGATGGAAAATATGCTTATTACTTCTTTTTAGTATCAATGAGCATGAGTTGAGCATGAAAACAAAATATCATGTGTTTATGCATTCATATTGCATATGTGGGAAGTTGCGGGAAAAATGACGCAAAAGAGGTACACGGGGCTTCGGAGTAGTCCAACCGTGTTGTGAAATATGGTAAAATTATCCACTATGTATGGCCCTCGGAGTGGACCCGCCATACCAAGGCTTAATGCCTAGGATCGGAGTATGTCCAATACTAATGACCCCTCGGAGTTGTCCCGGTCATAGGATGGTTATCGGAGAATGTCCAAGATTTGTGAGCCTCGGAGTTGCCCCCTCACTCTATGGCAATCATATATATTGCTATGGTAGAATGACCTTTCGGAGTTGTCCCGGTCATTGGATGGTTATCGGAGGTGTCCAAGGTTACATGATCCTCGGAGCGGGCCAATCATGTAGGGTATCGGATGAGGACCGAGAGAGAGAGCATTTACTTCCTTAATGCTTGTATGTTTGAACATGTTATACATGATTCGTGATATGTGCAATTCTCTTAAATTGCTATTATTGATGTGTTTGTGAGATTGTGGATGTGGCATGTAGTGTATTCATATGCATTCCATGTAGGTCGTGTCGGGTTGGCACTTAGAAGGGTTGGGGAACCTTTACTGAGCCGCAGTGGTGCTCACCCCTTTATTATAAACTCTTTTTACAGATAAAGCGCCGATGACGGATGGGACGTGAGTGTCCAAGTGGAACACTAGTGGTGGTTTTGCTATCTTTTGGATTTTTGTGCATTTTTGTGGCTATCCATGCCGGCTTGTGGCATGTGACTTCCTTTCTAGCCGTGGTTGTACTTTGGACGAATGTAATTTGGATGTATGTATGAGATTTTAAACTTGTTGGGTGTGGAGAGACAACGGTTTAATTTATGTAATGCCCTTGGCGGCACTTGATTCATTTGATGATGTTTCCATTTTGAATGGGTTGTGTTTGTGAAAGAAAATGATTCATTTTGGTGTATGGATTCAATTATGGATGTGATCTTGACAGTGAAATTGATGTTGGAACCTTTCATTTATGTTATTAATCTTGTTTGAGGGGTTCTAGGATGATAGGATGTTGATTGGGCTTCAAATGAACCATGTATAGGGTTGTTGGAGGTCCCGGGTAGTGCATTTCGATCAATCGAGATGCCTATTTCGATCAATCGAAACCCCCATTTCGATTGATCGAGAGGGTGATGATTTATGGTGATTTTTAGAGTCCAGAAAAGAGGAATTTCGATCAATCGAGACCCCCATCTCGATCAATCAAGATATTGCAGGTCTGGGGTCCCGAGAGGGTGAAAATCTCGCTTGAATTTCGATTAATCGAGATTCCATCTCGATCAATCGAGATTACTATTCACAACTTTTTCCAAAACTTCATTTTGACGTAATTTCTTCGTTCTAGATCGGAATTGAGCGTGGTTTTTTTTGAAATTGAGTATTTTTCGATTCTATATCCAATGGTGTAAGCCTCAGTTCCAGATTCCAAACATAGAAAGTTTTGAGGCTCAAAAGTGAGTGATTCTTAAAAGTGTGGGCAAGTAAATGTTCACTAAGGTGTGTGATTTGATGTAGGGCCCATGGGAATTGGTTAAGATGGATTTGTGTGCTTTCATATGCAATAATTAGGTTAAGCTTCCGCGGGAAATGAGGGTAATGGGGGTCTATTGGGCTAAATAGACAGTTTAACCTCCGGTTCTCCAAGAGTTAGAAATCGGGGTGTTATAACATAGTATCAAACCTTAATACTAATGCATAGAGTGTAATTGAGATTGTTCACGGGGTTGAGTGAACGGGTTCACACTCGGGATTCGGGGTCGGTCCGGGGGAGTCCTGGCTGTCCGGGTTTCGGGGCGTGACAGAGTGGTATCAGAGCACTAGGTTGGAATACCTAGGGACGAAGGGTGAGACTTGACTTAGCGATCAATTGAGGTTAAGGATCAGAACATAAGGATTTTGACTTGAGAATGTAAATTGCTTATGTGGAATTTTATGTATGCTTACGTTTTCATAACATGCTTTTGTGGATTAAATTGACATGGCATATGTAAGCATGATGGATATGTGTGAGAAGTGCAAGTTTGTTGGACTTAAAATTTTTCTTGTTGTGCATATAGGAAGAAATGCCTCCAAGAAGAGCGCGAGACATTGGCGCTGATGCTCCTCAGGAGCCAACAGATGGAACGCAGTTTATGTGTGACATGGCTGACACTATGAGGAGAATGGCTAGGGAAGCCAGGGAAGAGGAGGTTCAGGCATTGCCTAGGGTTGCCTTGAGCCGACAGATGGTGGCAATGAAGGAATATCTAAAATTTAAGCCGCCTACCTTTGATGGCGCGTGTGATCCACTTGTGGCTGAAAGTTGGATAGACCAAACTCACAAACTCATGGTTGCTCTTGCAATCGATGAGGACTTGAAAGTGGGAGTGGCGGCGCTTCACTTACAAGGAGAAGCTGATCGGTGGTGGCAATTCATCGGGAATGTCCACAATACCGAGACCATGGACTGGGAAACCTTTAAGGGTTTATTCTTTGACAAGTTCTTTTCGGCTTCGGTGAAAGACCGGATGAGGCAAGAGTTCATAGACTTAGTCCAAGGGGACTTGGATGTGATGGGGTACGAGACCAAATTTACATCTTTGGCTCGCTTTGCCCCGGAGATTGTAGCTAATGAAGAGCTAAAGGTGAAAAAGTTTGTGAAAGGACTGAAAACCTCTATCAGAAAGAGGGTGTCCATTTTGGGTTTGAGGACCTATAGTGAGGTGGTTGATAGGGCCTTGGTGGCTGAGGAGGATGACAAGGACACTCAGAGGTTGTGGGACTCTAGACAGCAAGCTAAGGGTACGGGTACCTCTTCGAGTGGTCATGGAAGGAAAAGAAATAGGGAGGGTAGATCAGGTTCACAGGGGCAGCACAGACTCGCCCAGTACCTTCATTGTCCTTACCTACTAGATCTGCACGATCAATAGTTATGTGCTATCATTGCCAGCAGTCTGGCCATTTTCGTTCTGAGTGCCCTCAAAGGCAAATAGTGGCATCTGTGCCGGTGGCTTTGGTGAGGGAACATGTATGCTTTCATTGCAAGCAATCCGACCATGTTAGGGCCAACTGACCACAGAGACAGAGTACACCGAGTGGTATGGGGACTCAGCAGAGGGCTGGACAGACAGCTATGGTACAGTCTGGTTTCAGGACATTACCGCCACCTCATCCAGCGCATTTTGTACAGGGATCTCGGGTAGCGAGAGGTTCCACGCCTGCTTCTAGTCAGCAGTCAGGGTTACAGGGGACTGGTCAGCAGTCGCGGGGCCGTGTGTTCACGCTAGCTCCGGCAAAGGATGTACCAGGACCGTCAGTGGTCAGAGGTATTTTCTTGGTTTCTAGCTCGTGGGCTAGGGTGTTGATAGATTCAGGTGTATCACATTCATTCATATCTGTTGCATTTGCTTGTGCCTTGGGGCTGTGGGTGTCATCACTGGAGTCACCATTGTCCATTGATACACCAGTTAGGGGTAGGGTTACCCTGGATAGAGTGTGTCGGTCTTGCGAGATCGAGGTTGCTGGGCGTCGACTAGTGTTCGACTTTGTGTTACTAGACATGACCACTTTTGATGTCATTCTAGGTATGGACTGGCTATCTACATTTCGAGCCACGATTGATTGTCTCCGTAGGAGAGTGACAGTGTGCACACCTGAGGGTGATTGCTTTTATTTTGTGGGAGAGCGGTATGATTTCTATGTTCCGTCTCTGTTTGGTTCCGGTGTTAGGGACAGGGTTGGATATTTCCTAGCTAGCTTGTTAGCCGAGGAGGATGAGATTGTGACCAGTGGAGGATTTCCACCGGTGGTTAGAGAGTTTGTGGATGTGTTTCCGGAGGACTTGACAGAGTTACCTCCGATGAGAGATGTTGTGTTTAGCATTGATCTTGCTCCTGGTATCGCGCCTATCTCCATGGCACCGTATCGGATGGCACCGGCAGAGTTGATGGAGTTGAAAGATCAATCGCCAGAATTGTTGGATAAGGGATTTGTACGACCTAGTACATCGCCTTGGGGAGCTCCGGTCCTTTTTGCTAAAAAGAAGGACGGATCTTTACGATTATGCATAGACTACCGTAAGTTGAACCAAGCAACGATTAAGAACAAGTATCCTTTGCCAAGGATAGATGACTTATTTGATCAGCTTAAGGGTTCGACTTGTTTTTCAAAGATCGACTTGAGGTCGGGGTATTACCAGTTGAGGGTAAGGGAAGACGACATTTTGAAGACAGCTTTTCGAACTAGATATGGCAACTATGAGTTTCTAGTGATGCCATTTGGATTGACAAACGCACCAGCAACGTTCATGGATTTGATGAACCGGATATTCAGGGTGTACTTGGATAAGTTTGTGGTAGTCTTCGTGGATGACATTCTTGTGTATTCTTCTTCTATGGAGGAGCATGAGATCCATTTGAGGACAGTGTTACAGACATTGAGAGAGCACCGTTTGTATGCCAAATTCAAAAAATGTGAATTTTGGCTAACGGAGGTGAAGTTCCTAGGACACGTGGTGTCAGAAGGAGGAGTATCGGTAAACCCTTCTAAGATTGAAGCGGTGATGGATTGGGAGAGGCCTAATAACGTATTCGAGATACGTAGCTTCTTGGGATTGGCAAAATATTACCGGCGTTTCGTGAAAGACTTTTCGAAGTTAGCAGGGCCGATGACCAAGCTTACTCGTAAAGGAGTTAAGTTTGAGTGGAACGAGGCTTGCGAGCATATCTTTATGGAATTGAAGCGTAGATTGACTAGTGCTCCAATATTGATTATTCCCGAGCGCGGTTTGGGTTATGTCATCTACTGTGACGCTTCACGGGGTGGTTTGGGATGTGTGTTGATGCAGACCGAGAAGGTTGTTGTATATGGTTCCTGACAGTTGAAGATCCACGAGTAGAATTACCCGACTCATGACTTGGAGTTAGTGGCGGTAATTTTTGCTTTGAAAACATGGAGGCATTATCTCTACGGAGAGAAGTTTGAGGTTTTCTCCGATCATAAGAGTTTGAAGTACCTTTTTACACAAAAGGACTTGAATATGAGACAGAGGAGATGGGTTGAATACATGGAAGACTACAACTTTGATCTTCAGTATCACCCGGGGAAGCCTATTGTGGTTGCCGATGCATTGAGCAGGAAATCACATGGTACTTTGGCTAGCATTGCCATTCGTGAATGGAAGATGATGGAAGACATCTCAGAAATGGGATTGTGCTTCAGTGAGAGTGATGGACAGGCCACTTTGTTCACACTCATAGCGCAACCAACTCTAGTGAGTAGGGTGGTTGAGGAGCAGAGGCATGACACAGAGTTAGGGAGCATTCGCACTCGGATTACGGGTGGCGAGATAGTGGAGGATTGGGTTATCCATTCAGACGGAGGTCTGAGGTTCAGAGGCAGGATGGTTGTTCCATTGGCTTGTAGGGATGAGGTCCTGAGGGAGTTTCATAGCTCCAGACTTGCAGTGCATCCCGGTGGTACCAAGATGTACCACAACCTTCGTAGACAGTATTGGTGGAAGGGCATGAAAAAGGACGTCGCACGGTTTGTGGTGAGGTGCCTCACTTGTCAACAAGTGAAGGCCGAGCATCAGAGACCGGCAGGTTTGTTACAACCATTACCGGTAGCTATGTGGAAGTGGGAACACGTCACTATGGACTTTGTGACGGGGTTACCTAGGACAAGAAAGAGTCATGATGCAGTTTGGGTCATTGTGGATAGGTTGACCAAGGTGGCTCATTTCCTTCCTATTCGAGTGACAGATGATGTGGATACTTTCAGTCGGTTATATGTTGACCAGATTGTAAGACAGCACGGAGTGCCAGTTTCTATTGTGTCTGATAGAGATCCGAGATTCACATCACGATTTTGGTAGAGTTTTCAGGCTGCACTTGATACGGACCTCCATTTTAGTACAGCTTTCTATCCTCAGACAGATGGTCAGTCGGAGCGTACTATACAGATCTTGGAGGATATGCTTAGAGCATGTGCACTTGATTTTCGAGGCAGTTGGGAGGATCACCTTCCATTGGTGGAGTTTGCATACAATAATAGCTACCAAGCTAGTATTGAGATGGCTCCATTTGAGGCCTTGTATGGTAGACCTTGTAGGTCGCCAGTTTGTTGGACAGAGGTCGGTGAGACAGTGGCTTTGGGGCCGGATATAGTCAGAGGGACTACAAAAAAGATTAAGATTATACGGCAGCGGTTGCTTACGGCTCAGAGACGGGGTTTGATGAGGTTTGGGCGTAGCGGAAAGCTAGCCCCATGGTTTATTGGTCCATTCGAGATATTGGATCGTGTGGGTGAGGTCGCATACCGCTTGGCATTGCCACCGCAATTGTCAAGTGTGCACAATACTTTCCACGTTTCGATGTTGAGAAAGTATGAGCCGGATCCTTCACATGTGTTAGATTGGACAAATTTTGAGGTGGAGGAGGATGTGTCTTACGAGGAGAGACCAGTACAGGTTTTGGATGCTAGGGAGCAAGTGCTTCGGGGCAAGACTATTCCATTGGTTAAAGTCCTTTGGAGACATCACGGAGTCGAGGAGGCTACGTGGGAGCGAGAACAAGAAGTCTGCTCAAAATATCCTGAGTTGTTTTCTACTTGAGGTATGTTTTTAATTTCGGGGACGAAATTCCCTTAAGGGGGGGAGGTTGTAGAGACCGTGACCAATTTTGGCCGGTTTTGCATTTTTCGCATTATAATTGCCATAAATGCATTTTGAGTGGTGTTTAACATGTTTTGAGTGTGGGAAACATGTTTGGGAAGTATTTTTAAGGTTTTGGGAAGTTTTCAGGAGAATTGGAGAAGTTTGACTTTTTGGTCAAACCGGGGCCCGGGGTGCGACTTAAGTGGGCCCGGGAATCCAGAAAATTCTTGAAAATATTTATTTTTGAGAATGGCTGAGATGAAATATTTAGAGAGTAGAGGAAGTGATTTCGAGACCATAGGAGTTTTCGGAATCGAAAAAGGAGTCCGGGAAGGTACGTTAAGTGGCCCGGGGGTATTTTGGTCTTTTTGCAAACCCTAGATATTTTAAATATCAGTGGTTGAGAGTCCCAGCCATATCTCACGCCTCTTTCTCTCTCTAATGCTCTTCATCTTCAAAGCTCTCACTTCTCTCTACATTTCGGACCCGTTCGGCTTGGATTCAAGACTCGCCGAAGGAGGGAGATACGTAGGGGACGGCTAGGGCTTCCCTTTGAACCAAACAAAGTGGTGATTCGGCAAGGTAGACTCCGCTGGAAAATTGGTGAAGTTCTTGGAAGGCCTTCATTTTCGAGGTAGGGGTTCTTCTTCTCTTCTAATTGTCGATTCTAGGGTTTCGGGTGAAGAAGAGAGGTGTAGGTTGTGTTTCACATGCTTTAGGATGGTGAGAGGTGTAGAAAGTAGTGTTTTCTTCTTCTCTAGAGTCCTATCTTTTCACAATTGTGTATATTGTGTTGGTGGTAGCATGTGGGTTTGAAGTATATGAGTGTAAGAAATTGATACATAGGCATTATGTGCTCAATTTGGTGTATATGTGAAAAAATGTGTACCAAGTGTCATATATGTGATTATATGTGGGAATGTGGTTGTTGAATGCATGTTTAGTTCTATGTGCTAAAATTATGCATTGAGTGTAGCATGAGTAAAATATGCTAATTTTGAAGTTGTATGCATATGAGATGATATATGCATGTGTTATACATATATGTGCTATATGTGGTATGTGGTGATGGAAAATATGCTTATTACTTCTTTTTAGTATCAATGAGCATGAGTTGAGCATGAAAACAAAATATCATGTGTTTATGCATTCATATTGCATATGTGGGAAGTTGCGGGAAAAATGACGCAAAAGAGGTACACGGGGCTTCGGAGTAGTCCAACCGTGTTGTGAAATATGGTAAAATTATCCACTATGTATGGCCCTCGGAGTGGACCCGCCATACCAAGGCGTAATGCCTAGGATCGGAGTATGTCCAATACTAATGACCCCTCGGAGTTATCCCGGTCATAGGATGGTTATCGGAGAATGTCCAAGATTTGTGAGCCTCGGAGTTGCCCCCTCACTCTATGGCAATCATATATATTGCTATGGTAGAATGACCTTTCGGAGTTGTCCCGGTCATTGGATGGTTATCGGAGGTGTCCAAGGTTACATGATCCTCGGAGCAGGCCAATCATGTAGGGTATCGGATGAGGACCGAGAGAGAGAGCATTTACTTCCTTAATGCTTGTATGTTTGAACATGTTATACATGATTCGTGATATGTGCAATCTTCTTTAATTGCAATTATTTGATGTATTTGTGAGATTGTGGATGTGGCATGTAGTGTATTCATATGCATTCCATGTAGGTTGTGTCGGGTTGGCACTTAGAAGGGTTGGGGAACCTTTACTGAGCCGCAGTGGTGCTCACCCCTTTATTATAAACTCTTTTTACAGATAAAGCGCCGATGACGGATGGGACGTGAGTGTCCAAGTGGAACACTAGTGGTGGTTTTGCTATCTTTTGGATTTTTGTGCATTTTTGTGGCTATCCATGCCGGCTTGTGGCATGTGACTTCCTTTCTAGCCGTGGTTGTACTTTGGACGAATGTAATTTGGATGTATGTATGAGATTTTAAACTTGTTGGGTGTGGAGAGACAACGGCTTAATTTATGTAATGCCCTTGGCGGCACTTGATTCATTTGATGATGTTTCCATTTTGAATGGGTTGTGTTTGTGAAAGAAAATGATTCATTTTGGTGTATGGATTCAATTATGGATGTGATCTTGACAGTGAAATTGATGTTGGAACCTTTCATTTATGTTATTAATCTTGTTTGAGGGGTTCTAGGATGATAGGATGTTGATTGGGCTTCAAATGAACCATGTATAGGGTTGTTGGAGGTCCCGGGTAGTGCATTTCGATCAATCGAGATGCCTATTTCGATCAATCGAAACCCCATTTCGATTGATCGAGAGGGTGATGATTTATGGTGATTTTTAGAGTCCAGAAAAGAGGAATTTTGATCAATCGAGACCCCCATCTCGATCAATCGAGATATTGCAGGTCTGGGGTCCCGAGAGGGTGAAAATCTCGCTTGAATTTCGATTAATCGAGATTCCATCTCGATCAATTGAGATTACTATTCACAACTTTTTCCAAAACTTCATTTTGACGTAATTTCTTCGTTCTAGATCGGAATTGAGCGTGGTTTTTTTGAAATTGAGTATTTTTCTATTCTATATCCAATGGTGTAAGCCTCAGTTCCAGATTCCAAACATAGAAAGTTTTGAGGCTCGAAAGTGAGTGATTCTTAAAAGTGTGGGCAAGTAAATGTTCACTAAGGTGTGTGATTTGATGTAGGGCCCATGGGGATTGGTTAAGATGGATTTGTGTGCATTCATATGCAATAATTAGGTTAAGCTTCCGCGGGAAATGAGGGTAATGAGGGTCTATTGGGCTAAATAGACAGTTTAACCTCCGGTTCTCCAAGAGTTAGAAATCGGGGTGTTATAACATAGTATCAAACCTTAATACTAATGCATAGAGTGTAATTGAGATTGTTCACGGGGTTGAGTGAATGGGTTCAAACTCGGGATTCGGGGTCGGTCCGGGGGAGTCCTGGCTGTCCGAGTTTCGGAGCGTGACAAACTAGCTAATGCCTTGAATAGAAGGGAGGAAGGTAAGTTGCCGAGTCAACCGGTGGCAAATCCTAAGGGTGTTCATCTGATTGAGGATCCATCATCTTCAACTTGTAATGCTCCTCCGGAGCAAGTTCAATCAATCACCACCTTAAGGAGTGGTAAAATTGTCAATTCCAAGGTAAGGGAGGAAGAGAAGAAAGAATTCCAATAGCAACCCAAAAATCCAAAAGAATCCCAATTAAATCCAAAATTGTTTCTTTTAAATCCAAATGTGCAAAACATCCCATCAAATCCAAAAGGAAAGGCAAGTGAAGTTGTGTCGTCATCAAGTCCAATTCTTGACACCTCTTATGAACCTCCGGTTCCTTTTCCTCAGAGATTAAAGGAACCTTCTCATTTTGGGAAACAAGGAGAGAAAATCCAAGACATGATGGAGATCTTCAAACAAGTAAAGATCAATCTCCCTCTCCTTGATGCTATTCGACAAATTCCCTCCTATGCTAAATTTTTGAAGGACTTGTGCACTCAAAAATGCAAATCTAGGAATAATGCTCCTAAGAAAGTCCTCCTAACTGAGCATATAAGCTCCATTTTCCAACACCAAGCCCCTCCTAAATTCAAAGATCCGGGTGCTCCGACCATTTCGTGCACCATCGGAAATCAATGTTTTGAAAAGGCACTTCTTGATTTAGGGGCTAGTGTCAATTTGCTTCCATTCTCAGTTTACCAACAACTAGGTTTGGGGGAACTCAAGCATACCACGGTTGTGTTTCAACTTGCCGACCGCTCGGTGAAGCAACCACGTGGCATAATTGAGGATATAATCATTCAAGTGGACAAATTCTACTTTCCGGTGGACTTCATAGTCCTTGACACGGAACCGGTCCAAAATCCAAATTGGCATATTTCTATCATTCTAGGTCGTCCATTCTTGGCCACGGCAAACGCTTGCGTTAACTGCCATACCGGAGTGATGGACATCTCTTTCGGGAATATGAAAGTTCGCTTGAACATCTTCAATGCTTCCCACCACACATCCGAAGATGAAAGTGAGTGCTTTTGTGTCGATGTAGTGGAAGACCTTGTTCAAGAAGCACTTCCTTCTATTCTTTCCAAGGATCCTTTAGAGGCATGCCTAAATCACTTCAACTATGATGATTTTGACATTGAGCAATCTATTTGTGAAGTCAACTCAATGCACGATGTCACTACTGTCATGGACTTGCCTAATTGGAGAGTTCCTAGAGAACCCTTTCCTCCGTTGATTAATTCCGTCGCTCCCCACGGAGCGGTGGAATTAAAGGACTTGAAAGATGGCTCGTTGTTCAAAGTAAACGGGTAGCGCTTAAAAGTGTGCGTGGATGACCAAGTCACCACTGAATGCGTAGATGTCGTCACTTTGACGGATCCCGTATATTTTGACTCGTGAGCCGATCCGGACGTCGTGCCATAGACGTGTAAGGTGGCGAAGCCATGGTAGCTATCATGCTTCCATGATGTCCCTTTAATTCAAAAAGGTTGTGTATCTAAGCAATTTAGTATCTAATTCCCAAAAATCCAAGTCCCTGAAGCATAGCTTAAGCTGGCTGTTTTTGAGCATCTCGATTGATCGAAACCAGATCTCGATCAATCGAGATTTCGATTGATCGAGATTTTGGTCTCGATTGATCAAAAAATTGCAGAGAGTTGAGAAGTCCAAAAGTCCCGAGAGGTAGTATTCTTCGATAGCACTTCGATTGGTCTTCGATCGATCGAAAATTTCAATTGATCGAAAGAAAATTTCAATTGATCGAATTAAATTTTTGATTGATCGAATTAAAAGTCTTGATTCATTGAAGAAATCTCGATTGATCGACGAGGAACTCTCGATTGATCGAAGTTGATTTCGATCGATCGAAGCTGATCTCGATTGATCGAAGTGAGATTTCGATTAATCGAAATCTTGATTAATCGAGATGCACATCTCGATCAATCGAGATGCACGCGATGCCTGCACGTGAGCTGAACTCTTATTTAAACCGTTGGGCTTCCCTCTCATTTAAAAAAAAAACCATCCGACTTCTTCCCTTCTTCCGTGCGATCTAGAGTCTTTCCAAGAGCCATCCCGCGCTTGACCTTCCATTCCCGACCATCCACCGCCGTTCGCCGTAGTCCGAGACCGCCGCTATCACTCGCGCGCTCTTCTCTTCGCGGCTGCGAGCGGGTCTTCATCTTTTGGTACCGATCATCATCTTCACCTTGAGGTAAGTGATGCATGGTTACATTCTGCGTACTTTCTCGCTATTTTCGATAGTTCTACGGCATAATAAACATAGTTAGATGATGTTGGGTGGGATTGGTGCATTTACGATATTCGTAATGAGATTTTGTGCGTTTCGGGGGGTAGGAATATATGTATGGGTGAGATATTGCATTCTCTCTGTTTCAAATGCTTTCTGCATGGTTTGAGCCCATGACTCTTCGTTTCGGTTGCATCCGCTCGCGCTGCCTCTTTGCAGAGCGACTTTTTGAACTCATGTCAGCACCATGGACTAGGGCCTCATTTTCATTTTTATTCCTTTATTTTTATTCTTAGTTTATCATTCCTTTTATTTTCTTTTTATTTACGTAATTTTTAGAATAAAGTGCAGACTGCTCCGAGATCATGGCGAGGGTGAAGAATGCCCCCGGTTCAGTTAGAGACGTGCCCGGGCGAGCCTTCCGATCTCGGAAGTTTCACCCGGAGCAGATTTTTGATTTAGCAGAGTTCGAGACGCGTCCCGACAGCGCATGGACTGTCGCTGAGCTCAGGAGGCGTCGCCTCGACCGACTATGTGTGCCTCCCACTGATGTGGCACACGAGCGCTTAGTGCAGGTCTTCTACGAGCGCATGACCTACTCCTGCACAGCGCCGGACACATTAGAGACGGTCGTGGGCACCACGACTATTTCGATTATGCCAAGCCAGATTGCGTAGATGCTCGGCATTCCTCACCAGCAGCCGCCAGACATGGTTGACCAGGACGGTCGACCGCTTTTCAGGGCCGCACTTCCAGCAGACACGACACTGTTCTCCATCGTGATGGACATGTGTGGCGGGGCGTTTACCACGCCCAGTCACAACTGCACGTCCAAATCGATGTGCCCGAGCAGACTGTGGTTCCTGGACACCGTTCTCATCAAGAACGCGTGTCCCCTGCAGCACGTGGCAGAGCGTAGGGGCGACCTCCTCCGTTGCCTTTATTCTTTCCACACGGGCACGTGGGTTTCTGTCCCATCACTGATCTGGGGGCAGATGTTCAAAGTCTGGGATGGCCTCGTCAACAAGAGGATGAGGCGATCAGCGAGCTGGCGGCTTCCCTTTCCTTTCCTGGTCGCAGCTTTTCTTAGTCGTGCCAGTATACCGGTCAGTGATACTGACATCCAGTTGGCACCGCCCACCCGCTTCACATCTTCTCAGTGGGAGAGGGTGAGGCGACACTTAGAGCGACAGGACCACCAGGGTGATCCACCAGATGATGTAGATATGGATGCCCCGGTGGAGATGGAGGAGGGAGAGCCTGCAGGGGATGGGTCTGAGGACGAGGAGATGGAGGAGGAGGAGATGGATATGGCTGCAGAGCGGCACGACATCCTGGCGACGTGCTATTCCTGCCTGGCGGCTGATGTTGAGCAGCTCCAGCAGGGTTTTGACGAGCACGTCCAGGTGACGCAGAGTCAGCTGGAGGGCATCCGTTCGGACATTTCTTCTCTGGCTCAGGGTCAAAGGGCGATTCTCGATGAGTTCCGAGCCTTCCGGAAGGACCTGTAGTTCCTGTTTGCAGGACGAGCTTCCACCTCCACTTCTACTCCCACCAAGCCGCCACCACCACCACCCGCCCTCGAGTAGCTGCTTTTATGTGTCTTTTCTGTTTTACTTTCTGTATTTCCTGTTCTTTCTTTATGTTTGATAGGCCATGTTGGCCATGTTTTCTTTCATTTTTAGTTTCTTTTTGAGTATTCCACCTACATGTACACCGTGTACTAAACTCATTTTCCCATTTATGGAATTCAGTTATATTTTTTTCTTTTTTCTGTGCTACCATGTGTTATCTTTACTGTAACGCCCCGATTCCCCGTCTCCCGGGCAACTGGAGGTTAACCTGTCCATTAGTCCCAATGGACCCTCATTACCCTTATTCCCCGCAGAAGCTTAACCTAATTCTTGCATATGAATACACACAAATCCATCTTAACCAACCCCCATGGGCCCTACATCAAATCACACACCTTAGTGAACATTTACATGCCCACACTTTTAAGAATCACTCACTTTCGAGCCTCAAAACTTTCTGTATTTGGAATCTGGGACTGAGGCTTACACCATTGGATAGAGAATCCAAAAATACTCAAGTTAAAAAAAAACCACGCTCAATTCCGATCTAGAACGAAGAAATTACGTCGAAATGAAGTTTTGGAAAAAAGCTGTGAATAGTAATCTCGATTGATCGAAATGGAATCTCGATTGATCGAGATGAAATCTCGATTAATCGAAATTCAAGCGAGATTTTCACCCTCTCGGGACCCCAGACCTGCAATATCTCGATTGATCGAGATGGGGGTCTCGATTGATCGAAATTCCTCTTTCCTGGACTCTAAAAATCACCATAAATCATCACCCTTTCAATCAATCGAAATGGGGGTTTCGATTGATCGAAATAGGCATCTCGATTGATCGAAATGCACTACCCGGGACCTCCAACAACCCTATACATGGTTCATTTGAAGCCCAATCAACATCCTATCATCCTAGAACCCCTCAAACAAGATTAATAACATAAATGAAAGGTTCCAACATCAATTTCACTGTCAAGATCACATCCATAATTGAATCCATACACCAAAATGAATCATTTTCTTTCACAAGCGCCATTCATTCATAAGGGAAACATCATCAAATGAATCAAGTGCCGCCATGGCATTACATAAATTAAACCGTTGTCTTTTCACACCCAACAAGTTTATAATCCAATACATACATCAAAAGTACATGTGTCCATAGCACAACCATAACAAAAAGGAAGTCACATGCCACAAGACGGCATGGATAGCCACAAAAATGCTCAAAACTCAAAAGATAGCAAAACCACCACTAGTGTTCCACTTGGACACTCACGTGCCATCCGTCATCGGCGCTTTATCTGTAAAAAGAGTTTATAATAAAGGGGTGAGCACCACTGCGGCTCAGTAAAGGTTCCCCAACCCTTCTAAGTGCCGACCCGACCCGACCTACATGAAATGCATATGAATACACTACATGCCACATCCACAATTTCACAAACACTTCAATAATTGCAATTAAAGAAGATTGCACATATCACGAATCATGTATAACATGTTCAAACATACAAGCATTAAGGAAGTAAAACCCTACATGATTGGTCCGCTCCGAGGATCATGTAACCTTGGACACCTCCGATAACCATCCAATGACCGGGACAACTCCGAAAGGTCATTCTACCATAGCAATATATATGATTACCATAGAGTGAGGGGGCAACTCCGAGGCTCACAAATCATGGACATTCTCCGATAACCATCCTATGACCGGGACAACTCCGAAAGGTCATTCTACCATAGCAATATATATGATTACCATAGAGTGAGGGGGCAACTCCAAGGCTCACAAATCATGGACATTCTCCGATAACCATCCTATGACCGGGACAACTCCGAAAGGTCATTAGTATTGGACATACTCCGATCCTAGGCATTAAGCCTTAGTATGGCGGGTCCACTCCGAGGGCCATACATTGTGGATAATTTTACCACATTTCACCACACGGTTGGACCACTCCGAAGCCCCGTGTACCTCATTTGCGTCATTTTCCCGCAATTTCCCACATATGCAATATGAATGCATAAACACATGGCATTTTTATTTTCATGCTCAACTCATGCTCATTGATACTAAAAAGAAGTAACAAGCATATTTTCCATCACCACACACCACACACCACATATAACACATATATGTATAACACATGCATATATCATCTCATATGCATACAACTTCAAAATTAGCATATTTTACTCATGCTACACTCAATGCATAATTTTAGCACATAGAACTAACATGCATTCAACAACCACATTTTCACATATAATTACATATATGACACTTAGCACACATTTTCCCACATATACATCAAATTGAGCACATAATGCCTATGTATCAATTTCTTATACTCACACACTTCAAACCCACATGCTACCACCAACACAATATACACAATTGTGGAAAGATAGGACTCTAGAGAAGAAGAAAATTCAACTTTCCACACCTCTCACCATCCTAAAGCATGTGAAACACAACCTACACCTCTCTTCTTCACCCGAAACCCTAGAATCGACAATTAGAAGAGAAGAAGAACCCCTACCTCGAAAATGAAGGCCTTCCAAGCACACCAATTTTCCAGCGGAGTCTACCTTGCCGAATCACCACTTTTTTCGGTTCAAAGGGAAGCCCTAGCCGTCCCCTACGTATCTCCCTCATTCGGCGAGTCTTGAATCCAAGCCGAACGGGTCCGAAATGTAGAGAGAAGTGAGAGCTTTGAAGATGAAGAGCTTTAGAGAGAGAAAGAGGCGTGAGATATGGCTGGGACTCTTAGCCACTGATATTTAAAATATCTAGGATTTGCAAAAAGACCAAAATACCCCCGGGCCACTTAACGTACCTTCCCGGACTCCTTTTTCGATTCTGAAAACTCCTACGGTCCCGAAATCACTTCCTTTACTCTCTAAAAATTTCATCTCAGCCATTCGCAAAAATAAATATTTTTAAGAATTTTCCGGATTCCCGGGCCCACTTAAGTCGCACCCCGGGCCCCGGTTTGACCAAAAAGTCAAACTTCTCCAATTCTCTTGAAAACTTTCCAAAACCTTAAAAACACTTCCCAAACATGTTTTTCACACTCAAAACATGTTAAACACCACTCAAAATGTATTTATGGCAATTATAATGCGAAAAATGCAAAACCGGCCAAAATTGGTCATGATCTCTACAACCTCCCCCCCTTAAGGGAATTTCATCCCCGAAATTAAAAACATACCTCAAATAGAAAACAACTCAGGATATTTTGAGCGGACTTCTTGTTCTCGCTCCCACGTAGCCTCCTCGACTCCGTGATGTCTCCAAAGGACTTTAACCAATGGAATAGTCTTGCCCCGAAGCACTTGCTCCCTAGCATCCAAAACCTGTACTGGTCTCTCCTCGTAAGACACATCCTCCTCTACCTCAAGATTTGTCCAATCTAACACATGTGAAGGATCCGGCTCATACTTTCTCAACATCGAAACGTGGAAAGTATTGTGCACACTTGACAATAGCGGTGGCAATGCCAAGCGGTATGCGACCTCACCCACACGATCCAATATCTCGAATGGACTAATAAACCGTGGGGCTAGCTTTCCGCTACGTCCAAACCTTATCAAACCCCGTCGTGGCGAGACCTTCAAGAAGACATGGTCCCCCACCTCAAATGCTAAAGGCCTCCGCCTTTTATCAGTATAGCTTTTCTGACGACTCTGAGCCGTAAGCAAACGCTGCCGTATAATCTTAATCTTTTCTGTAGTCTCTCTGACTATATCTGGCCCCAAAGCCACTGTCTCACCAACCTCTGTCCAACAAACTGGCGACCTACAAGGTCTACCATACAAGGCCTCAAATGGAACCATCTCAATACTAGCTTGGTAGCTATTATTGTATGCGAACTCCACTAATGGAAGGTGATCCTCCCAACTACCTCGAAAATCAAGTGCACATGCTCTAAGCATATCCTCCAAAATCTGTATAGTACGCTCCGACTGACCATCTGTCTGGGGATGGAAAGCCGTACTGAAATGGAGGTCTGTATCAAGTGCAGCCTGAAAACTCTGCCAAAATCGTGATGTGAATCTCGGATCTCTATCAGACACAATGGAAACTGGCACTCCGTGCAGTCTCACAATCTGATCAATATACAACCGACTAAGGGTATCCACATCATCTGTCACTCGAATAGGAAGGAAATGAGCCACCTTGGTCAACCTATCCACAATGACCCAAACTGCATCATGACTCTTCCTTGTCCTAGGTAACCCCGTCACAAAGTCCATAGTAACGTGTTCCCACTTCCACATAGCTACCGGTAAGGGCTGTAACAAACCTGCCGGTCTCTGATGCTCGGCCTTCACTTGTTGACAAGTGAGGCACCTCGCCACAAACCGTGCGACGTCCTTTTTCATGCCCTTCCACCAATACTGTCTACGAAGGTTGTGGTACATCTTGGTACCACCGGGATGTACTGCAAGTCTGGAGCTATGAAACTCCCTTAGGACCTCATCCCTACAAGCCAATGGAACAACCATTCTGCCTCTGAACCGCAGACCTCCGTCTGAATGGATAACCCAATCCTCCACTGCCTCGCCACCCGTAATCCGAGTGCGAATGCTCTCTAACTCTGTGTCATGCCTCTGCTCCTCAACCACCCTACTCACTAGAGTTGGTTGCGCTATGAGTGTGAACAAAGTGGCATGTCCATCACTCTCACTAAAGCACAATCCCATTTCTGAGATGTCTTCCATCATCTTCCATTCACGAATGGCAATGCTAGCCAAAGTACCATGTGATTTCCTGCTCAATGCATCGGTCAACCACATTAGCCTTCCCCGGGTGATACTGAAGATCAAAGTTGTAGTCTTTCATGTATTCAACCCATCTCCTCTGTCTCATATTCAAGTCCTTTTGTGTAAAAAGGTACTTCAAACTCTTATGATCGGAGAAAACCTCAAACTTCTCTTCGTAGAGGTAATGCCTCCACATTTTCAAAGCAAAAATTACCGCCGCCAACTCCAAGTCATGAGTCGGGTAATTCTGCTCGTGGATCTTCAACTGTCGGGAACCATATGCAACAACCCTCTCAATCTGCATCAATACACATCCTAAACCATCCCATGAAGCATCACAGTAGATGACATAACCCAAACCGCGCTCGGGAATAATCAATATTGGAGCACTAGTCAATCTACGCTTCAATTCCATAAAGGAATGCTCGCAAGCCTCGTTCCACTCAAACTTAACTCCTTTACGAGTAAGTTTGGTCATCGGCGCTGCTAACTTCGAAAAGTCCTTCACGAAACGCCGATAATATCCTGCCAACCCCAAGAAGCTACGTATCTCAAATACGCTCTTAGGCCTCTCCCAATCCATTACCGCTTCAATCTTAGAAGGGTCTACCGATACTCCTCCTTCCGACACCACGTGTCCTAGGAACTTCACCTCCGTTAGCCAAAATTCAC
This sequence comes from Cornus controversa, assembly GCA_026545225.1. NCBI lineage: Eukaryota > Viridiplantae > Streptophyta > Magnoliopsida > Cornales > Cornaceae > Cornus > Cornus controversa. Next base: position 2,786,179 of record CM048849.1, read on the forward strand.
ATTTTTCAAATTTGGCATACAAACGGTGCTCTCTCAATGTCTGCAACACCATCCTCAAATGGATCTCATGTTCTTCCATAGAAGAAGAATACACAAGAATGTCATCCACGAAGACCACCACAAACCTATCCAAGTATACCCTAAATATCCAGTTCTTCAAATCCATGAACGCTGCCGGTGCGTTCGTCAATCCAAATGGCATCACTAGAAACTCGTAGTGGCCATATCTAGTCCGAAAAGCTGTCTTCGAAATGTCCTCTTCCCTTACCCTCAACTGGTAATACCCCGACCTCAAGTCGATCTTCAAAAAACATGTCGAACCCTTAAGCTGATCAAACAAGTCATCTATCCTTGGCAAAGGATACTTGTTCTTAATCGTTGCTTGGTTCAACTTACGATACTCTATGCATAACCGTAAGGATCCGTCCTTCTTTTTAGCAAATAGGACCGGAGCTCCCCAAGGCGATGTACTAGGTCGTACAAATCCCTTATCCAACAATTCTTGCAATTGATCTTTCAACTCCATCAACTCTGCTGGTGCCATCCGGTACGGTGCCATAGAGATAGGCGCGGTACCAGGAGCAAGATCAATGCTAAACACAATATCTCTCATCGGAGGCAACTCTGTCAAGTCCTCCGGAAACACATCCACAAACTCTCTAACCACTGGTGGAAATCCTCCACTAGTCACAATCTCATCCTCCTCGGCTAACAAGATAGCTAGGAAATATCCAACCCCGTTCCTCACACAGGAACCAAACAGAGATGGAACATAGAAATCATCCCGTTCTCCCACAAAATAAAAGCAATCACCCTCGGGTGTGCACACTGTCACTCTCCTACGGAGACAATCAATCGTGGCTCTAAATGTAGATAGCCAGTCCATACCTAGAATGACATCAAAAGTGGTCATGTCTAGTAACACAAAGTCGAACACTAGTCGACGCCCAGCAACCTTGATCTCGCAAGACCGACACACTCTATCTAGGGTAACCCTACCCCCAACTGGTGTATCAATGGACAATGGTGACTCTAGTGATGACACCCGCAGCCCCAAGGCACAAGCAAATGCAACAGATATGAATGAATGTGATGCACCTGAATCTATCAACACCCTAGCCCACGAGCTAAAAACCAGGAAAATACCTCTGACCACAGACGGTCCTGGTACATCCTCTGCCAGAGCAAGCGTGAACACACGGCCCCGTGACTGTTGACCAGTCCCTTGTAACCGTGACTGCTGATTAGAAGCAGGCGTGGAACCTCTCGCTACCTGAGATCCCTGTACAGAATGCGCTGGATGAGGTGGCGGTAATGTCCTAAAACCAGACTGTACCGTAGCTGTCTGCCCAGCCCTCTGTTGAGTCCCCATACCACTCGGTGTACTCTGTCTCTGTGGACAGTTGGCCCTAACATGGCCGGGTTGCTTGCAGTGAAAACACACCCGTTCCCCCACTGAAGCCACAGGCACTGATGCCACTACTTGCCTCTGAGGGCACTCAGAACGAAAATGGCCAGACTGCTGGCAATGATAGCACACAATTGTGGATCGTGTAGATCCAGTAGGTAAGGACAATGAAGGTACTGGGCGAGTCTGCTGCTGCCCCTGTGAACCTGATCTGCCCTCCCTATTTCTTTTCCTCCCATGACCACTCGAAGAGGTACCCGTACCCTTAGCTTGCTGTCTAGAGTCCCACAACCTCTGAGTGTCTCTGTCATCCTCCTCAGCCACCAAGGCTCTATCAACCACCTCACTGTAGGTCCTCAAACCCAAGATGGACACCCTCTTTCTGATAGAGGTTTTCAGTCCCTTCACAAACTTTTTCTCCTTTAGCTCTTCATTAGCTACCATTTCCGGGGCAAAGCGAGCCAAAGATGTAAATTTGGTCTCGTACCCCATCACATCCAAGTCCCCTTGGACTAAGTCTATGAACTCTTGCCTCATTCGGTCCTTCACCGAAGCCGGAAAGAACTTGTCAAAGAATAAACCCTTAAAGGTCTCCCAGTCCATAGTCTCAGTGTTGTGGATATTCCCGATGAATTGCCACCACCGATCAGCTTCTCCTTGTAAGTGAAGCGCCGCTACTCCCACTTTCAAATCCTCATCGATTGCAAGAGCAACCATGAGTTTGTGAGTTTGGTCAATCCAACTCTCAGCCACAAGTGGATCCCGCGTGCCATCAAAGGTAGGTGGCTTAAATTTCACATATTCCTTCATTGCCACCATTTGTCGGCTCAAGGCAACCCTAGGTAATGCCTGAACCTCCTCTTCTCTGGCTTCCCTAGCCATTCTTCTCATAGTATCAGCCATGTCACGCATAAACTGCGTTCCATCTGTTGGCTCCTGAGGAGCATCAGCGCCAATGTCTCGCGCTCTTCTTGGAGGCATTTCTTTCTATATGCACAACAAGAAAAATTTTAAGTCCAAGCATTTATACTTAGTCAAATTCCATCCTGCTTACACATGCCATGTCTATTTAATCCACAAAAGTATGTTATGAAAACGTAAGCATACATAAAGTTCCACATAAGCAATTTATAATCTCAAGTTCAAATCCTTATGTTCCGATCCTTAACCTCAATTGATCGCTAAGTCAACTTTCACCCTTCATCCCTAGGTATTCCAACCTAATGCTCTGATACCACGCTGTTGGTATTAGACACTTGATCTAATCCTCATAATCTCAAACGTGATCCGACCATCACCCGTCGTCCCTAGGTATTCTGACCTAGAGCTCTGATACCATTCTGTAACGCCCCGATTCCCCGTCTCCCGGGCAACCGGAGGTTAACCCGTCCATTAGTCCCAATGGACCCTCATTACCCTTATTCCCCGTAGAAGCTTAACCTAATTCTTGCATATGAATACACACAAATCCATCTTAACCAACCCCCATGGGCCCTACATCAAATCACACACCTTAGTGAACATTTACATGCCCACACTTTTAAGAATCACTCACTTTCGAGCCTCAAAACATTCTGTATTTGGAATCTGGGACTGAGGCTTACACCATTGGATATAGAATCCAAAAATACTCAAGTTCAAAAAAAACCACGCTCAATTCCGATCTAGAACAAAGAAATTACGTCGAAATGAAGTTTTGGAAAAAAGCTGTGAATAGTAATCTCGATTGATCGAGATGGAATCTCGATTAATCGAAATTCAAGCGAGATTTTCACCCTCTCGGGACCCCAGACCTGCAATATCTCGATTGATCAAGATGGGGGTCTCGATTGATCGAAATTCCTCTTTCCTGGACTCTAAAAATCACCATAAATCATCACCCTTTCGATCAATCGAAATGGGGGTTTCGATTGATCGAAATAGGCATCTCGATTGATCGAAATGCACTACCCGGGACCTCCAACAACCCTATACATGGTTCATTTGAAGCCCAATCAACATCCTATCATCCTAGAACCCCTCAAACAAGATTAATAACATAAATGAAAGGTTCCAACATCAATTTCACTGTCAAGATCACATCCATAATTGAATCCATACACCAAAATGAATCATTTTCTTTCACAAGCGCCATTCATTCATAAGGGAAACATCATCAAATGAATCAAGTGCCGCCATGGCATTACATAAATTAAACCGTTGTCTTTTCACACCCAACAAGTTTATAATCCAATACATACATCAAAAGTACATGTGTCCATAGCACAACCATAACAAAAAGGAAGTCACATGCCACAAGACGGCATGGATAGCCACAAAAATGCTCAAAACTCAAAAGATAGCAAAACCACCACTAGTGTTCCACTTGGACACTCACGTGCCATCCGTCATCGGCGCTTTATCTGTAAAAAGAGTTTATAATAAAGGGGTGAGCACCACTGCGGCTCAGTAAAGGTTCCCCAACCCTTCTAAGTGCCGACCCGACACGACCTACATGAAATGCATATGAATACACTACATGCCACATCCACAATTTCACAAACACTTCAATAATTGCAATTAAAGAAGATTGCACATATCACGAATCATGTATAACATGTTCAAACATACAAGCATTAAGGAAGTAAAACCCTACATGATTGGTCCGCTCCGAGGATCATGTAACCTTGGACACCTCCGATAACCATCCAATGACCGGGACAACTCCGAAAGGTCATTCTACCATAGCAATATATATGATTACCATAGAGTGAGGGGGCAACTCCGAGGCTCACAAATCATGGACATTCTCCGATAACCATCCTATGACCGGGACAACTCCGAAAGGTCATTCTACCATAGCAATATATATGATTACCATAGAGTGAGGGGGCAACTCCAAGGCTCACAAATCATGGACATTCTCCGATAACCATCCTATGACCGGGACAACTCCGAAAGGTCATTAGTATTGGACATACTCCGATCCTAGGCATTAAGCCTTAGTATGGCGGGTCCACTCCGAGGGCCATACATTGTGGATAATTTTACCACATTTCACCACACGGTTGGACCACTCCGAAGCCCCGTGTACCTCATTTGCGTCATTTTCCCACAATTTCCCACATATGCAATATGAATGCATAAACACATGGCATTTTTATTTTGCAGCTGAAGAGAAAAAGTCAGAATTGCAGCCAAAGGCATCTCGATCAATCGAGATGTTGATCTCGATCAATCGAGATCTCGATTGATCGAGATCTCATTTCGATTGATCGAAATCTTGATCAATCGAGATTCAATCTCGATTGATCGAGATTCTGCAGAATCCACTTGGCCACTTGCTCACCTGCTTTCCCACTTGCAACAAAATCCCCCTTTTTGCACGACTTAGGGGATTGTCTGACTTGAACAAGACCCTTGGGGACCTTCTTGATACAAGGGATATATATAGTCATATATATATATATATGGTGGGCCCCAAGGTTGAAAAGAAAGCCAAAAAAGCATAAAAAGGGCCATATCTCTCATCTCTCATATATCTCTCAATTCACACATCAGACGAAGAGAAGGAGAGACATTCGGGAGAGAGGAGAAGGAGCTGAACCAGACCAAGAAGCTTCCTTTTCTCCATCAATGGAAGAGTGCAAGGCAACCATGAGCAACTAACTCTTCTACTAGGGTGCTGGTTTCAACCCCTAGCCATGTAAACTTGTTCCTTCTTGTAGCACTTGGGATTTGTAATTAAATGTTGATTATTTAGCCTAGTGATCATGTACACTAATACATTTCTTCTATATATTCATGTGGTTTTGATTTTATTCTTGTCTTAGAATAGATTCTTCCATATGAATGCCCAACCTTTGCATATTCCACAAGAAGTGCAAATGATGGCTAGATAATGGTGTTTAAATGAATGTGTGATGTTTGCTTGTATAGACCATGCCAAGACAAGGTAGTTTGGATGCATGTAGTGTTCACTTAGAGAGTAGGGTAATTAGGTAGTTAGTTAGGTTGAAGAGCTATGCTTGTTGAAGATGGATTATGATAGGTTAGCACACACATTGATCTTTTGATATGTCATTGAGGTCACAAGCCTAATGACATTGTTAGGCATTTAATTAATGAATCCCATGCTTGCTACACTTATGAACATGTGAATGGCTAGTGGTGGAAACCAACCCTAGTTCTCTCTCCCAACTTTACTCTTTAATTTTATTGTCATTTCATTCATGCAATAGTTTATAATCAAAAATTCAAAAACCTGTTTTTAGGATTAAAGTAGAATTAATCTTTCTTTAAGACAATTGCGACTAGTCCTCGTGGGATCGATACCCTCTATATAGAACCTTATCTACAAAGATTCGTGCTCTTGCGAGTGGTTAAATTATATTTTGATAAAAAGGGAAAAATTAAGCTTACAATTTAATCCGAGTTTAGCCACATCACTCTGTAACCGGTAATATGAGTCCCTTAACTGACTCCGTAATCAGCAACACCTGCAAAACCTGGGAGGGGGTGAGCTCAAAGGCCCAACAAGGTAGGTAGAATCATACTATCATCGCAGTAGCAGGTCGATCCTCACATATTCTCAAAAATATATATGCACTTAAATATATCACGATATTTAAAGTCATGCCCCTCCTAGCATACATGAACCAACAATGCATATGGCAGTTCTAGCACTTATGAACATTTAAATCTAATACATCTGATTTATGAAAATCGTTTACAACATGTTCAAGAGCAATACACATCCAGCATTCATATGTATAGGAAACAAATATAAATAGAAGCATTTACATGAACAATGTAAATCAAATACCACGTCACCTACTCAACAAGATCCATTGAATCATGCATAAATGCACATGCTCATGCATTTTTACCCAAGCATCCACATTTTTCAAATTATGCATGATGCTTCACATAAAGTGAAAATACATATGTATATAACTCACACCAAATTAATTCATAGGGGGCTTTCTCATCACTCCAATAGTAAGGGTCTCTTCGGCACCCAAACTCTGCTTGTGCTTGATCGGTTTATCAACCCGAAGGGAGCACCTCCTCTTTCATCACTCTAATAGTAAGGGTCTCTTCGGCACCCAAACTCTGCTTGTGCTTTATCGGGTTACTAACCCGAAGGGAGCACCTCCTCTTGGCCAAGTTTTGGGTCTTTCACCCTAGGGGCCTTCCCCTTATCTTAATTTCACACTCATGCCCCAAAATCATATATATATAGTGCATATAATCACACTGATGCACTTATCCACACCATGAATGCATTTTTGTCAAATCAATGCATTTTCCTTTCACCTCAAGATTGTCACAATGTCATCACACTCATATCATGGAAATCATCATGCTTATGCATTTTTCAATAAAGTCATGTCTTTCATGCATAAATCTATAAACACCACATTTTCATATTTTCGCCAATGAATACACTTTTCACCAAAATCATTCATAGTCACGTTTGCACATACACAACATATATATGTCACATCCTGCATATAATCACATATATACGTATATTAGCATAAATATAATCATGCTTTCATTATAATCATGCATTTACTACGAGCAACCTACATGTATTCTTACAACCATATGCAATCACGCAAATATATATATATATATATATATATATATATCATGTCACCCATATAGGTAGTGAAAACATACATAACCCTTCCTACATTTCATGCTTTTACAATGCCCTTCTATACTATAACCAATTTAGCATGCATTTCTACCACTGCACCAAATATATAATCACATATATATTTACGTATACTCAACTCATGCATAAGAATCATATATGCATTCAAGGTAACATCTAGCTAAATATACATATGTAATTTAGCATACTTTACATGGCTCAGTCCCTAAACATGCATATAACAAAGCAAATCAGCATTTGAATTTAACAATGCTCTTACCCTCCAAGCCCACACATATATATATATCTACCCACACATATATATCCTCACATCCCATGTATACTCAATATCCACCTGTGCACACATATATATAAGCATATATATATAGTTATACACATATCACATATGACCAAATTAAGACATATGTAAATTACTCAACGTAAGTAAAATATATGTATGAGACAGAGGCAAGAATCAACTTGCCTTAGGTCCCGCCTTTTCTGTGTTCGCGCCCGCAAAACGGTCCATTTCCTTGCTCGGTCAAGTCTAGTGTCGAAGTCCACACGAATAATTCCATGAACCACTTCATATCCTTTTGTTCCCATGCTTGGTCCAACCCACGTCTTGGTTCCAATCCAATCCGGCTCCATTTCAAATCTAAAGCCCAATTTAAACCAATCCAAATTTAATTCCAACCCAACTCCAAGGTCTAAGCTCGCTATTAATGAGGGCCCAAATCCCAAACCATTACTTTCAAGACCAATACCAAGTTATCACCTTTCAAACTTTACAAACTGTGGCAGCCACCATAGGTGGCTGAAACCACCACGAACACCATAGCTAATCTGACCTTCACTTTCACATGTGAACCACCACTAGCCACCATCAGCTGGAGTCTTGCACCACCTCCATCAACAATCGAACCCCAAACAAGCCACTCTCGGCACCAACTCCACCGGAAACAACCAAGGAGAACCCAAGTGGAACTCATTCGAAAACCAAACCCAAGCTGCAACACAAGAAACCCAGTTGACCCAACACGAACCCGTTGCCGAAAACATTTCTACAACCGAGTCAAACGCCGCCGTGTCACGGCCGAACCCAACACAAGCCACTGGCCACCATCACCAGCAGCCCCTCATCGGTACAACCACAGGTGACCACCAACCAAACCGAGAACAAGGGGTTCAAAACCCGAATCTCATCAGCACCACGGTCGAACCCAACCGAGCTCAACCCCCAAATCGGACCAAACCCAGCCGAACTGAGCCACCACGTGACACTGGCAACTCCATCACCGTGATCCCCTCAGTCAAACAAACCCACAGTCACCACCACCGTCGCTACCAGCCACGGCCGCCGAGAAGGAACCCGACACAAGATCAAACCCCAAAAATCATGAAACCTGACTTCGCAATGGCTCATCAAGCTCCGACCACGGCTCACCGTGGAGCGCACCACCGAGCCTAGCGACGGTCGTGTCCTTGCCGTCACGGCCAGCACCGAAACCGGCCGCTCCCCCTCCCGATTTCCCTTTCTCTCTCTTCCTTCTCGGCTTCTCTCTCTCTCCCCGATTTCTCCTTCTCTTTCTTCTTTTCTCCTTTTCTTTTCTCAGCTGATTCCTTCTCCTCCTTTCATTTCTTATCTTCTTTTCTTGCTTCATTATACACCACATATACACATATACTTGTAATCATGCATGTGCACCCACCTTTCTTCATAATTGCATATAAGCCCATACATATACACAATTTTATGTGTATATATAATAATGTAGGTACTTAATAGATATATTTATAATTTAATATAAATATATCCCCTATATATATATATATATCCATATATATATATACACGTATCCTCCAGCATTACTATAATTTCACGTACAAAATCTTCTCCATCTCTTTATAAATATATTATTCCATGTATATATATCCACCTTTGTTCCGAATTTAACTTATTCAAAAAAATTAAATTCGGTCAAAATTCACCCAGAACCAGTCAAAATAATTATGGTCCTTACAAGACGAACCGCGTTGCAGGCGCGGGCACATTAAGAAGCGGGACCCAAGGCAAGTTGATTCTTGCCTCTATCTCCTACGTATATTTTACTTACGTTGGGTAATTTACATATGTTCTTAATTTGATCATATATAGTATGTGTATAGATATATAGGTGCTTATATATATGTGTGTACAGGTGAATATTGTATATACGTGGGATGGGAGGATATATATATGTGTATATATATGTGTGTGTGGGTTTGGAGAGTGAAGGCATGTCAAATTTAATCGCTTATTTGCATCATGATATGAATGTATAGTATAGATTAAAATCATGTAAAAAGTATGCTAAATTACATATATATTTAGCTATGTGTCGTTCTATATGCATAGGTGGAATTTATGCATAGGTGAAATGTATATGCAATTATACATTGGTGTAGTAGTAGAAATGCATGCTATATATATGAATATGGCATTGTCGAGCATTTGGAAAGCATGATTATGATGTGCTAAGTGTTTTATATGTCCTTAATGCATATATGGTGACATAATATATATGTGGTTATATATTGTGAATGAAAAAGCATGCTAGTTACTTATAGTAAATGCATATCTTGAGTGGAAGCATGATTATATTTATGCTAGTATACATGCATATGTGACTATATACAGGATGTGACATATATGTGTTTATATGTGGGAATGTGAATGTGAAATGCATGCTAGCTTTATATATATATATTGAATGTATACATTGGTTATAACATGATAAAAATGTGCTAAGTTGAAGTTGTTAGCATATATAAGGTATTATGCAGGTTTTGAACATGTATGAGCTATATGTGTTGGAATGTGATGAGAAGCATGCTAAATACTTCTTTTTAGTATTCATAAGCATGGGTTGATGCATGAAAATATTATACTATGTATATATGCATCTATATTGCATATATGGGAGAAAAATGACACATACGTGGTTATATGTGGGTTTATGTAGAGAGAAATGCATGCTATGTACTTTAATACTAGCTGGTGCATTGGGATATCATAAAATAAAATGCTTGATTACATATGCATCCACATTGCATATATGGGAGGTTGCGGGAAAAATAATGCAAAAGAGGTACAGGGGACTTCGGAGTGGTCCAACTGTGTCACGAGAAGTGGTATAATTATTCACTACGTATGGCCCTCGGAGTGGACCCACCATACAAAGGCTTTATGCCTAGAATTGAAGTGTGTCCAACACTAGGGAGTTGCCCCCTCACAATTTGGCAAAACCAATATATTGCCATCGGAGTATATCCAGAGTTTGATGACCCCCTCGGAGTGGTCCCGGTCATCAGGTTGTATCGAAGTATGTCCAAGAAGTATGGCCCTCGGAGTGGACCCGCCATGCTCAGGCTTAATGCTTGGAATCGAAGTATGTCCAACGAATGTGAGCCTCAGAGTTATCCCCTCACATAATGGCAATCCTATACATTGCTATGGTAGAATGACCTTTCGGAGTGGTCCAGGTCATAGGATGGTTATCGAAGTTGTCTTAGGTCACATGATCCTTGGAGCGGGCCAATCATGTAGGGTATTGGATGAGGGCCGAGAGTGAGAGTATGTGCAAGCCTTGATGCTTGTATTATGTATTGAATTATGACCGAGGAAGGTGAAAATACCTTTATGCTTATGTGTTTATCTGTTAAGCATGTTCTTCTGTTCAAATGTATCTTAATTGCATTTGAGATTTGCTACTTGATGAGTAGGAAATGTGGTAGTTAATTTACATTGTTTATGTAAATGTTTTTACATATATGTTCTATATACATATTGATGTTGGATGTTTATTGCTTTTGAGCATGTTGTGAATAATTTTCATAAATCATGTGTAGTGGACTTTGTATGTTCATATGTGCTAGAGTAGCCATATACATTGTTGGTTCATGCATGCTAGGAGGAGCATGGTCTTAAGTATTGTGATATATTTAAGTGCATGTATATTTTTGAGAATATGTGAGGATCGACCTGCTGCAGCAGTGATAGTATGGTTCTACATACCTTGTTGGGCCTTTGAGCTCACTCCTCCCAAGTTTTGCAGGTATTGCTAATTGTGGAGTCAGTTAGGGGGATCGATAGTACAAGATGCAGAGGTGGTAATTAAATTCCTTAGAATTTAATGTATGTCCAGGATAATGGATAGATAGACGCATTACATTTGGATTAAATGTATGGAGCGATTATGTTGATTCAATCCCTTCAGTTGTATTTTATTCATGTGATGTATGTATATGAGACGGATATTCAGGGATTGAGTTATTATTTCAATTATAATATGCATGTTGTAGGAATGCTGGGGGGACACGTGCCCAGAAGTGTCCATTTTGAATTTAGGATGTGAATGTTGGGGGGGACACATGCCCAGAAGTGTCCATTTTGAATTTGATGTATGAAGGACATAACATGATCTGATTTATTCAGAAGGGGTGATGCCCAATTTTCGTGAAAATAACAAGAAATTGAGATTGTATGATCAGGTGATGATTATAGCGTGAGGGTGATCTCATGGGTTCACACCTCGGGATTCGGGTTAGTCCGGGGGAGTCCCGGCGGTCCGGGTTCCGAGGTGTGACAGTATTGCTATAAAATGATTGCTATTATATGAGATAGATGTGGATGAATGCATGCTAGAGCTAAAGTAACAAAAATATGCATTAAAGAGCATGAGACCTATATGCTTTGTGTAGTACATGTGTTTTGTGATCATGTATATGAAATTGTTAGAGTGTTGTCCAAGTATGATGTACATGGAAATTCGGAGAAGGCCAACCATGTGTTTGAATTGGTGAGAATACTCCCAAAGGGACGATTGTCGGAGAGGCCCAATCAGGCCCTAAGTATAGTGATCGTTGGAGCTACCCAATCACTAGTGCAAGGCATGTATAATACCTTGATTATGTGATCATCGGAGTTGCCCCATTACACGAGTGTCTTCGGAGTTGACCAACACTTTGGTGTCATTGGAGTGGCCCAACACCTCATGATCGTCAGAGTGGACCAATCATGGCTATGAATCAGATTAGACCAAAAAAGTGTAAATATCTTGAATGCTTATGTGTTTAACTATTAAGCATGATGTATGATTTAAATGCATATGTGTTGAATGGTATTGTGAAGCATGGAACATGAGAACATTGTTGTATGTCACATAGAGTAGCGACATCATGGTTGCATATCATGTTGGTCGATGTCGGGTCGACACCTAGGTGGGTTGGGACATTTCTACTGAGCCGTTGAATTTCTCACCCCTCTCCCCCCAAACTTTTTACAGATAAGGCGCCAATGGCGGATGGAACATGAACGTCCAAGTGGAGTTCTCTTTTGATTTTGGATATATTTTTGGATACTTTTCTATCCATGCCGGCTTGTGGCATGTGGACTAGTTCTCTTGGGAAATATTATATTTGCATTTGATTTATCTTTGCTTATGTAGATTTCAAATGTAATTGTCACATGTGGTAATATGTAACTTTTGGGACATATAATATATAGTTTTGAGGTATGTGTATGAAGTGCATGGATTTTCATTTTCGTGCTTTAAGTGTATGGGGTGGAGTATAAGTGTAATGAATTATCATATCATGGATGCTTGGGATATGTAGAAATGATAATTAAGTTCTATGATTGTATATTTAGGATGAGTAAAGGAATGCAACATATAGTGTATGGTTGAATCTCAATGTATGCATGTTGTGGATTGAGAATTTGGTAGGTGAAATGTTGATAGTAGTCACTTGAAGGTTTTGAGATTGTAGTAGGTGTGTGATTACAATGCATCGTAAAACCCAATTATGATGCATCGTAAATCATTGAGTATTTTGAGTGGGATTCTAGTGAATTTCTTAGAATGTTACGCACCTTGTGTGATGCATCATAAATACGATGCATCGTAACCAACATTATGATGCATCGTAATGTGTGGCTGGGTGGATTGTTGTTATAAATTGGAGAATTATTTGGGTATGCAATGTGTGGCCATGTGTGGGGCCACAATGGATTATTGAGGTTGAGTCATACGTAAGTAAACGTATGTAGGTAATTATGATTCCACATTGATTTAGTGGTTGAGGTAGTTCATTAGAATTTAATGGACGAAATCGCCCTTGTAATTACAAGCAAACTCCAGAATTGATACAAACTTCAATCGGGCGTAACTTCTTTGTTTTAGCTCGGATTTAAGCATGATTTTTTTTGAAATTGAGTATTTTTGGACTATCTTTCAAATGGACTAAGTATTGGACTAAGTTTACAAACACACAGGAAGTTAAATTCTAGAATTGAACGGTTCATGAGTGCGAACCGGGTGGGACTTTCATTGTTCACCCTCGGTGTAGAGACCGTGACCAATTTTGGCTGGTTTATCGATTTTTCATCATTTTAACTATAAATGCATTTCGAATGATGCTATGAATGTTTTGAGAGTGGGAAACATGTTTGGAAGGTTAATTTGAGGTTTTTGGAAGTTTCCAGAAGATTTAGAGAAATTTGACTTTTTGGTCAAACCGGGGCCCGAGATGCGACTTAAGTGGGCCCGGGAATCCGAAATTTTTTCAAAAATAATTATTTTTGGGAATGGCTTAGATGAAATTTTTAGAGAGTAGAGGAAGTAATTCGAGGCCGTAGAAGTTTTCGAAATAGAAAGCGGAGCCCGGGAAGGTACGTTAAGTGGCCGAGGGGCATTTTAGTCATTTTTCATGCCTTAGATATTTTAAATATCTAGATGAGGTTGATCCCAGCCATTTCACACGGATCCTTCTCTCTCTAACATTTCCCTCTTCTCCTCTCTACTTTCTCTCTACATTTTGGAGCCATTCGGGTGCGATTCAGGTTTCGTTGAAGAAAGGAGATGCGTAGGGGACGGCTCGGGCTTCAGTTTGAACCGAACAAAGTCGCGATCCGGCAAGGTGGACATTGCTGGGATTTTTGGAAAGTGCTTGGAAGGTCTTCAAATTTTGAGGTAAGGGTTTTTCTTCTCTTCTAATTGTCAATTCTAGGGTTTCGGGTGAAGAGGAGAGGTGTAGGTTGTGTATCACATGTTTTAGGAGAGTGAGAGGGGTGGAAAGTCAGATTTTCTCCTTCTCTTGAGTTCTATCTTTGTACATTTGGTTTTCCTTGTGTTGGTTTTAACATGTGGGTTAAAGTGTGCGAAATGAAGAAATTGGGTATATAGGTGTTATGTGCTCAATTTGGGGTTTATATGCAAATGCCTAACCTTGGGTCATATATGTCATTATATGTGGATTATGTGGTGGATGAATGCATGTTAGGTCTATATACTAAACTTATGCATTGAGTGTGGCATGAGTAAAGTATGCTAATTTTGAAATTGTATGCATATGAGAGGTTATATGCATGTGTTTACATATATGTGGTATATGTGGTTTTGTGGAGATGAAATGCATACTATGTTCCTTTATAACTAGATAATGCATGGTGAAGCATGAATATTGAGTGCTTGAGTACAATATGTTCGAAATGCATATATGGGACCGTTGTGAGAAAATGGGGAAAAATGGTCGAATTGCCTAGAGTAGGTTGATACTCGGTGAGGGCGTTGGAGTGGTCTAACCACCTTGGAGGTAGGAGTCCTCGGTGAAAATCTTGAAAAGGGTCTCATCATTTGGTAGGACTGATGTTCTCAGTGATGCATTCCAAAAATGATCTAATCACCTGGTAGGACCGATGTTCTCGGTGGTGTGTACTGAAACAGTTTCATTACCTGGCAGGATCGATGTTCTCGGTGATGTAAATTCTAAATTTGTGTGGGAAATGGCCCAGGTCGTATGTGTAGAGACCGTGCCCAATTTTGGCTTATTTTTTTGAATTTTTTGTCATTTATTGCTTTAAACGCATTTTTAATGATATTTAACATGTTTTGAATGTGGAGAACATGTTTAGAAGGTTGGAATATGGTTTTGGAAAGTTTTGAGAACTTTTGAAAAAGTTTTACCTTTTGGTCAAACTGGGGCTAGGGATGCTACTTAAGTGGGTCCGGGAATTCGGAAAATTCTCAAAAATATGGAGACGTTCCCTTCGGGATAGTAACCCGATAAAGCGTAAGTAGAGTTTGGGTGCCGAAGAGACCCTTACTATTGGAGTGATTTGATAGCCCCCCTTGAATTGATTTCCGAATTTATGTGGCGTGAGTAATATATATATAAATTATGACTTGCTCAATTTGATATATATATGTATATATATATATATGTCAATGCATTGAGATGTGAATCATCACGCATGATTTATGAAACGTGATTGTTTATGGGTAAAAAGCATGGATATTTGTCATATAGATTGTAATAATTTCATATGCATCCATGCATGGCCGCCTGAGTTAGAGTAGAGTTGGGTGGATCATTCCTACTGAGCCGCAGTGGTGCTCACCCCCTATATATAATTTTTTTTTTCAGAGAAGGCACCAATGGAAGATGAGGCATGGCTAAGTGGACTCTTGAAGTTCTTTTGAGTTTTGACCTTTTGATGTGTATATGGTTGTCCATGCCGACTTGTGGCATATGGACTCTTTTGGAAAATGTTATTCTTAAAGTTGGACAACATATTTATATTTGAATTTCATATGTATAAGCCATGTTGGACATGTATGGAAGACTTTGAACATAATTGTATAGCCATTAGGGGGGGACACGTGCCCAAAAGTGTCCATTTTGAATTTAAGGTGTGAATGACATATGAAATGATCTGTATGATTTCAATAGAAATGTATAAGGATTTGTGAGATTATGGAGATATGAATGTGTGAATTAGGGTGTGTGTATGGAGATGTACCATTTGTAGATCCTTGGAATGTTGGGTGTAAGATTTTGTTTTGGAAATGAAAGTATTGCTGGTCAAATGAATACATTCTGCCCAGATTTTGGTGAATTTGTTTGAGGGATCTACACAACTCCAAATGATCTGAAATTTTTATCGCATCTTCCCCTAGATGTATAGTGTTCCTATATTTAATTTCATGAAGTTTGGACAACCACAAAATTTTAGAAAAATCGGACAAGATTCTGCACCAGATTTTACAATTTCTGTTGGGCACCAAATTGATTGTCAAAGCTGTTTCATTTGGCTAACATCTAGCCATTAAGGTTGGCTCAAGCTTCTTCTATGTTTAGTCTAGTTTCTATATAATTTTTGTTTGCCTCGTTTCGAGTTGAAATGAATTTGCTATGAATTTTTTTTGACTGTTGCGCAGATTGCACTCTAACAGTGCACTGTACATTGTGGAGTTACTGTAGCTTTTTAGCTACTTCCCGGTGATGATAAATCAGGGTTCTGGACCTCTTTGAAAGGTCTAAATTATGCTTTTAAGCACCTTGGGACTATAGTAGGATGAGACAATGGTCCAAAAAATTTTCTGGAACTTTTTACGAAAAGTTACTATTCACGAGGGCCAAAAATCACTTTTATTTTGAAATTGTTCTAAATGATTTCAACAATGAGGACCATGGTTAGTTATGCATATTCACTTAATTATATGCATATCGAGTTGCTTCCATAGTTAAGAGAATTGGGTTGGATGTTAAATTTTTCCAAAATGGTTGTTTTGATTAGATTTCACCGTTCACCCCCATTTCCCTCGCTCTCAACTTGGTGTCAGAAATTGGGGCGTGACAACATGGTATCAGAGCTTAACCGGGTTTGAATACCTTGGGACATTGGGAAGGGTTAAGCCATGTGTTGGATTGAAAGGACTTGATGATTTTTAGAATTGTGAATTGAGGTTATGATCCTAGATTTGAGTTTATGAGTGTAAGTTAGGGATTAAGTGCATATTACTTGGAAACTTATATGTGCTTATTGTTTGATATGAGATGCTACCTTGAAGTATATAAGCATGTTGAGTGAGCATGAGGTAAATTGGACATAACATTCATGCTATGAATTCTAAGTATCTTCTTGTCATCTATATAGAAAGATGTCACCAAGAATAACTCGTTAAAGGACACCGGAAGTGGTTTGAGGTATATTTCTTTTGTCTAGCTCAAGGGCTAGGGTTTTAGTGGAATTAGGTGCATCACATTCATTCATTTCGTACGCATTTGCTTGTGCTTTGGGGTTGGAGGTGTCATCTTTGGACTCGATTTTATCCATTGATATGCCAGTTGGTGGTAGGGTGTTTTTGAGTGATGTGTGCCGATCTTGCGAGATTGAGATTTCAGGACATCGATTAGTGTTTGATTTCATCCTTCTTGAGATGTCTAGTTTTGATGTGATCTTGGGTATGGATTGACTATCGACCTATAGAGCCAATATTGATTGCTATCGGGTAGAGTGACCTTGTATACACTGGACGGTGTTAGCATTTGTTTTGTGGGAGAGTGGGATGACTTCTACTTGTCGTCTTCGCATGGTCCTAGTGATCGGAAAGGGCTTGGACATTTCTTAGCGAGCCTACTAGTTGATGGTGATGATGAGATACTTGGAGAGCTTTCTCGTGTAGTGTGGTAGTTTGTGGATGTATTTTCGGGGGATTTGACACAGTTACCTCCAAAACGGGAAGTGGAGTTTGTGATAGATCTTGCTCCAGGTACCACGCCCATTTCGATGGCACCGTACCGAATGGCATCGGCTGAGTTGAAAGAGCTAAAGGACCAATTACAAGAGCTACTAGACAAGAGATTTGTACGTCCTAGTACTTCGCCTTGGGGAGCTCCGGTTCTTTTTGCTAAGAAGAAGGACGGGTCTTTGCTGCTTTGCATTGACTATCGAAAGTTGAATAGTGCAACAATCAAGAATAAGTATCCCTTGCCAAGGATAGATGACTTGTTCGATCAACTTAAGGGTTCAAAGTGTTTCTCAAAGATAGACTTGAGATCAGGTTACTATCAGTTGGGGATTAGAGAAGCGGACATTTCGAAAACCGCTTTTCGCACACGATATGTGTAACGCCCCGATCCCCCGACTCCGGGAAACCGGAGGTTAACCCATCCATTAGTCCCAATGGACTCTTTTTACCCTCTATAAGGTACCATGCTTTGATACCATTCTGTCACACCCCAATTCCCGACTCCCGGGAAATTGGAGGTGAACTTGTTCATTAAATCCCAATGAACCTCCTCCTATTTCTCGATTACCGCGAAAGCTAATCATACGCAAGTAATTATCTATGCGTATACTCATCACTATCCATTCCAATGGGCCACACATCGATTTATGCATCCACGACATTCAATTTATACTCTTAGATCATGAAAAATCATAAAAAAACACATGTGATAACACGACCCAGATTTCCCTTAGTACTCTAGTAGACACTAGAATGCCTCAATCCTCATCCTCAAATGAGTTCACAATCATTTCTCACCATTCATCTAGGTATTCATACCTATAGCTATGACAATTCACACGTCAATTCACAACTCCAATCTATCACATAATTGGATCATTACTTCTCGTTCTTAGGTTTCCAAACCTAGTACCTCAATTACATTCCATGACTCAACAAGTCATTTCAAGTCCTTAAATGGTTTAACCATTTCTTTTCATCCCTAGGTGTCCCAACCTAGTGCTCAACTTTCTTGTGTCAGGTATTTCACAATTTCACACGTAGTATGACCACTACCCGTTGTCCCTAGGTTTTCCAACCTAGTGCTTTGATACCATTCTGGTATCAGGTACATAATCCAACCTTCTCAACCATACACATGATATGTTCATTCCCCGTCGTCCCTAGGTATTCTGACCTAGAACTCTGATACCATTCTGTAACGCCCCGATCCCCCGACTCCGGGAAACCGGAGGTTAACCCGTCCATTAGTCCCAATGGACCCTTTTTACCCTCTATAAGGTACCATGCTTTGATACCATTCTGTCACACCCCAATTCCCGACTCTCGGGAAATTGGAGGTGAGCTTGTTCATTAAATCCCAATGAACCTCCTCCTATTTCTCGATTACCGCGGAAGCTAATCATACGCAAGTAATTATCTATGCGTATACTCATCACTATCCATTCCAATGGGCCACACATCGATTTATGCATCCACGACATTCAATTTATACTCTTAGATCATGAAAAATCATAAAAAAACACATTTTTAAGGGTTACAGGACTTTCAGTCGCCTGAAAGTTAAGTTTGAGTCGCCTGAAACTTCCAGAGGGCTTGCATTTTCAAAACTAGCACTTTCAGTCGCCGAAAAGTGAAATTTCAGCAGGCTGAAAGTGCACTTTCAGCAGGCTGAAAGTACCTGTGCCTGATTTTTTGACAGCATTCCTCAACCTGACTTCAAATGCTAATATCTCACAATCCGTAAGTCCGTTTGACTTGAAATTTGACATGGGTCATCCTTAACATGTCTAGTTTCTAACCCAATTTGAGTCATCCAAAAATACCAACCACAACTCAAGTTATGCTCAAATTAGTGACTGTGGGTCAGATTACCCACCCTTGCACCAAAACATGAGTATCCTCCTCAATTTAAATCCAAACAAGGTCCATGACCTATCAAAATGGAGCTAACACAATTCTCTTACTATATACATAAATTCCATTCACTCCTTGAACTCAAAAGGGACACTTTTGGGCATGTGTCCCCCCAATGGCTACTCTAATGCCTCAATGGCCATCAAGTAATTTCACATAACATGCATTTTATACTTGAAATGCAACTCCATCCATTTTTCTTACCATCCTCACTCAACAACTCATACATACATACTTTCCATACTCCATTTGCTCATGATTAACCATATAAGAAATCATAGCTCAAGAGGAAAATGGTCCTATGGTACCATACATCTCCAACACACACACTTTTCCCAAGAGATACATATCATTCATTCAAACCACATATCCATACACTAACATCATTTATTATACATACAAGGTCCAAATGAACATACAAGTTACATATAACATGAATGTAACTATAACCCAACATAATCCACATGCCACAAGCCGGCATGGATAGCCAAATGTACAAATATCCAAAACATAGCAAAACATAGCTAGAACTCTTCTTGGACATTCAAATCCCACCCGTCATCAACAACTTATCTGAAAAATAGTTTAGAATAAAGGGGTGAGCACCACTGCGGCTCAGTAGAGGTTTCCCCAACCCTTCTAAGTGCCGACCCGACACAACCTACATGAATGCATGTCACTACATACCATGTATCATCCAACATATACCGTGTTCATTCACAATGCAATGCATATATATATAAGAATGCATTGAAAATACAACATACTTCATAATTTAGAATGGAAGCATTAACCACACTCTTGTCTCTCTCTCGGACTCAACCCGAGACCCTAGCATGATTCTTGATCAACCACACAACCTAGGCTATTTTACACCCAAGCTCAGAATTTTCATCACCGAGAACATCGGTCCTACCAAGTAATGAAACTATTTTAACACGCATCACCGAGAACATCGGTCCTACCAGGTGATTAGATCATTTTAATACACACCACCGAGAACATCGGTCCTACCAGGTGATGAGATCATTTTTGGAATGCACCACTGAGAACATCGGTCCTACCAAGTGATGAGATATCTTCGGACTACACCACCGAGAACATCGGTCCTACCAAATGATGAGACCCTTACAAGATTTTCACCGAGAACTCCCACCTCCAAGGTGGTCTAACCACTCCAACGCCCTCACCGAGTATTAACCTACTATAGGCAATTCGACTACTTTTCCCCATTTTCTCACAACGGTCCCATATATGCATTTGAACATATTGTACTCAAGCACTCAATATTCATGCTTCACAATGCATTATCTAGTCATAAAGAAACATAGCATGCATTTCATCTCCACAAAACCACATATACCACATATATGTAAACACATACATATAACCTCTCATATGCACACAACTTCAAAATTAGCATACTTTACTCATGCCACACTAAATGCATAATTTTAGCATATGGAACTAACATGCATTCAACCACCACATATTCCACATATAATCACATATATGACACAAGGTTAGGCATTTGCACATAAACCCCAAATTGAGCACATAAAACCTATATACCCAATTTCTTCATTTCACACACTTTAACCCACATACTAAAGCCAACACAAGGAAAACCAAATGTGCAAAGATAGGACTCAAGAGAAGGAGAAAATCTGACTTTCCACCCCTCTCACTCTCCTAAAACATGTAATACACAACCTACACCTCTCCTCTTCACCCGAAACCCTAGAATCAACTATTAGGAGAGAAGAAGAATGTAATACCCCGTAAAATTTAGGTGTCAATTTAATCTCTTTGCATTATTACTTTATTTTATTAATTCATGTGAAATGTTTTTTTTTTTATATAGATTATCATTGTATGTGAGTTGTTGGTCTTTTATACATGCATATTGTCATTTTATGTGAATTGGTATAAATTGTGTATTATTTTTATTTAAATGTTTTGGGTTGGGCTAGGGAGGAATTTGGGCTAGGATGAGTGGGCTAAGGTTAGGTTTAAAATGATGGGCCTAGGGTTATAATAATATTGCTTTTGCTATATTTATTTTTATTATTAATTTGATTTTTATTAGTTTTAGGAAAAACAATAAATGAATAATTAAAACAAAAAGGAAAAGAAAAGAAGAAGAATTAGGGTTTGCCGTTGTGTTACACACAGAACTAAAAGAGAGAAAACGAAAGAGAGAAGAGAGTGACGATCGGGTGAACCAGTTAATTCGTCAGGAAAAAGGCAAGTTTAATTCTTCTCTTCCCCCTTGAATTCGTATGCATAGTCTAGGTTTGAGCATATATTTATATTAAAAATTTGTAATTAATTGCATGTTTATATTTTTCTGCTATTGATAAATTTCGTGAGATTAACTATGATGATTGTATGTATATTTAATTGATTTTGTTTCATGTAAGGTTATATGCATATGTGTTCATGTATATGTATATTGTGTTAAGGAAGAAATCATTTATTTATGCAATTTGTATGAAATAATTGTTTAGTTGTGAACCTACTGTGTTGGAATTAAATTTGTAAACAACTCTAAATCCTTACGAAAACAGATCGTGAATTTATTGGGTTTTAAATTTTTGAATTTTGCGAAGAACCCTAGAACTTGTGAATTGGGGGTTTTTGATTCGGGTTGTTTCGGATGGGGCTTTTTGCACCAATACGTAGACGGCGTCGAGAGGAGAAGAATGGCGCAAAAATGGAGGCGAACGGTGGCCGGAGGAGGCCGGAACGTCGCCGGGAAGTCGCCGGCAGCGCGCTGCTGGGCGCGCTGGGGAAGAAGCCCCAGCGCAGGGGCTTCCCCACGCGCCTGGCCGGCGCGTGCCGGCGCGTGGGGCCGGCGCCGGCGCCGGCCGGCGCCGGGAAAAATATGTTTGGGCCCCACTCGCGGGGGCCCACCCCTGGGTCCACTTTGGGCCCATTCCGATATATTTTGATATTTTTTTTGAATTTTTGAAATTTTTGGAAAAACTTGAAATTTTGAAAAATCATTTTTTTAAAAATACTTTCATGGTTCCAAAAATTCTGAAAATTTTACTGTATGATATTGGAGATTAAATACACTTAATTTTAAATTTTCAACTCAAAACACTTTTCCCTTGTTGACCAATTAATTTTTAAAAGTACCCAAAAGCTGTCTTTTTCCTGTTTTGTAATTTTAGAAAATACTTTTACAACTCCAAAAATTCCCAAATTTTCACTGTAACTCTCTGGAAGTTAAATACACTTGGGTTTAAAGTTTCAACTCAAAATGATCTTTCCTTGTTTCTCAATTGAATTTTAAAGTGTCAAAAAGCTGGGTTTTTCCCTTTTTGTAATTTTAGAAAATACTTCTGAAATTCCAAAAATTCCCTAAATTTTTCTGTAACTGTTTAGAGATTAAATGACCTTGGGTTTAAATTTTCACCTCGATTTGAGCTTCCCTTGATGTTCAATTAATTTTAAAGTGCCTAAAAGTTGGTTTTTCACCTTCTTTGGTTTATTAAAAATGTTTTTAAATTACAGAAAATTCCAGAATATTTTCTTAGTGTTCTTAGAAGTGAAATAGGCCCAGAAACCTAGGTAAAAGTATGTTTAGATCCCCTCGGAGATTTGAGTGCATTGGAGGTTGGTTTGAGTAATGGTTTCCTCTAATGGGAGTTAAGTTGTTTTGAGCACATCAATTGTGCTTATTATATATATAAATGCTCATGGGATACTTGATTTAGGTTCACTTGTGAATGATTTGTTATATGGTGATAATTGCATAGCTGATAGTTCAAATGGATAGTCTGTGAAAAATTAAAAGTCATAATACATCTTGTTTATTTATTATTTCATATTGGGAATGCATTTGTAATTTTATTTGGCATGTAAGGATTGCCCGGCGTGTCAGGATCGCCCATACCTAATAAGGTATCTATATTTTATTTGGCATGTAAGGATTGCCCGGCGTGTCAGGATCGCTCATACCTAATAAGGTATCTATATTTTATTTGGCATGTAAGGATTGCCCGGCGTGTCAGGATCGCCCATACCTAATAAGGTATCTATATTTTATTTGGCATGTAAGGATTGCCCGGCGTGTCAGGATCGCCCATCCCTATTAATGTATACATGCATCATAATCGACATATCATGATTGCATAGATTTCATAAAATACATACATGTGTATCTTGATTTGTGAACATAAAGAAGGGGATCATTTTTACATTGTAAGGGTTATTGAGAAAATATATGAGATGATTTGTATTTTAAAAGTATGAACTGAATAAGGAATAAACTGAGGGGTTGAACGTATATGTATCTATTGTGTCCCTCACATTGAGGGTATGTATATTAATTCTCTGATTGGGATGTAGTAGATAGAACTTGCTCGTGGGTTTAACCCACTTTGTTGATATTTCAGGTCCCAAGCAGTTTCCCCCGCGAGGATAGAGTACTAGGGTTGGGTTGTGACAGACATCTACTCTCACCAGTCTCAGGGTAGGAATCTACATTTTTCTTCAAGAATAAAACTATGAACTCATTTAGAGGTTTTGGTTTTGGATTTTAATTTAAGTGTTGAACTTTTATTTCTTTCTGGTTAAGGGGTCCTTGGGTTACGGGACTTCCAAATTGTATTACCAGAATTTAATGTTTTATTTATCAAAATTTTTAATTCAATGGGATTTCTGTTCAGCTTTTAGCAATTGTTCTATTTCTATCTTTTGCATCTATGCTTGTTGCTATCAGTGGTTAATATTCCTCAGGTTTTGTGTATGAGACTGGCCACCTCATGCGCAAAATTTTTGGGGGGTATTTCAAAGAACCCCTACCTAGAAAATGAAGGCCTCCCAAGCACTTTCCAAAAATCCTAGCAATGTCCACCTTGCCGGATCATGACTTTGTTCGGTTCAAACCGAAGGCCTAGCCGTCCCCTACGCATCTCCCTTCTTCGGCGAGTCTTGAATCCAAGCCGAACGGGTACGAAATGTAGAGAGAAGGTAGAGCTATGAAGATGGAGTCTTTTAGAGAGAGAAAGAGGTGTGAGATCTGCAGAAATATCCCTGCCACTGATATTTAAAGCCCCTAGGCTGCAAAAAGACCAAAATGCCCCTCGGGCCACTTAACGTACCTTCCCGGGCTCCGTTTTCGATTCTGAAAACTCCTACGGCCTCAAAATCACTTCCTCTACTCTCTAAACATTTCATCTAAGTCATTATCAAAAATAATTATTTCTGGAAATTTTCCGGATTCCGGGGCCCACTTAAGTCGCATCCCGGGCCCCGGTTTGACCAAAAAGTCAAACTTCTCCAAATCTTCCAGAAACTTTCAAAAACCTCAAATTAACCTTCCAAACATGTTTTCCACTCTCGAAACATCCATAGCATCATTCAAAACGCATTTGTAGCGAAAATGATGAAAAACTAATAAACCGGCCAAAATTGGTCACGGTCTCTACAACCTCCTCTCCTTCAAGGAATTTCGTCCTCGAAATTTGAATACTCATGGTCTTTTCAAAACCAATCCATACCAGACATTATTATCACCAATAATCATCACTTTCCCTTCTCATATACCCTAGGCGCTACACTTGTAACACCTAACTCATAACACTTACGTCTCACACAATCAATGTGTCTCAACTGCCCTAAGGTAACATAACCACTTCCGTGACATGGCTGAGTGACTCCTAAGCCCATGTACGGTTCACCTTCACAATCCTCTGAAGCACTTGCTTCCTTGAGTCCACAGTCCCTACCTCAAGATCTATCCAATCGATCTCTATCACTAGTCTAAGGCCACACCTTCGACTAATCATACCAATCACTCACAGTGATACATCCTTATCATCTGGGATCATAAATACTCAAAGTCATTCTTTCATTATCAAACATGACTTTTAATTTCTGGCGTGCCATTCCCGGGCTTAGTCCAATATCCTGGGCATCATCACAACACAAACCATATCAATCCAGTGCACATCACAAGCGCACTGACCAGCAAGGCACATGATAGTGTACTCACCGATCAAAACCACATAACAATGTACTCGCCGCAGCAAGCCACATAATCCTGCCCAGTCTCATAGACGACAACCCGCTAGGATCCAATGCCAAGTCCAGGATCTTACATCCCACTGGTTTCACAATCTCATTATTCAAGAGGAGAATTGTTTCCCATTTTCATCTTTCACACCAAGGAACCAGTTGACAATTAGAGAGAATTCCTTTCATATAGAGCTTCACCTCAGACAACCCCTTCCAATGAGAGTTCAGGGTCACCTACAATCACCTACAGTCACATACACCCAACCCGGCGTATATCCTGGACTACGTCCATTGCGTCCACCCTTCCCTCTCACGGAAAGAAATCATCCTTGCTTCAGACACTACATGTCCGGGTTCTAACCGACTCTCAACTTATCCTTTACTTAACCATCATATCCAACCAATGATACAATTTCTCAATTTCTTTCACATAATCCCAACATTTTATTTTCAGACGTAAAAAAAATCATCAAATGTTCACCGACTCTAGAAATTTGGTCATTTCCGAGTCCACATTCGACTATATCAATAGTCACTCCTTAGACATACCATGTCTAGAATTTCGGTATCACGATACCACCAATAGTCTTAGTCATTTGACTAAACTCTATCCTCAATAATCGTGCAATCAATGCAACGCAATTCTAAACCACCAACTCTTGGTTTTGAATCTTCAAGGTAATTCATACCCCATTTCCATCAACTCTAGACTTGTGTTTTTTGAAGTCTATATTCACATGTCTACCTCGACATCACAATCAACTACACTCCAAACCTCTACCTAGGTTCACCAATCCTCAAAATCTAGGATTCTAAATATTGACTATATGTCACTACTGACCACGTGACACACAGTGTAACACAATGTTAATGCATAGTCACATGAATCATATATTTCACATAACACGTAACATATAGCATGTTAAATCAAATAAGCACATAAGATGCATGATGTGGGATGTAATGCATATAAACGATCCAATATCCCAGCCCTCAGGCTAACACTAGATAAGTACCCTTGACCACGCATGGTCCCGGCACATCCACTGCCTGAGCAAATGTGATAACACGACCCAGATTTCCCTTAGTACTCTAGTAGACACTAGAATGCCTCAATCCTCATCCTCAAATGAGTTCACAATCATTTCTCACCATTCATCTAGGTATTCATACCTATAGCTATGACAATTCACACGTCAATTCACAACTCCAATCTATCACATAATTGGATCATTACTTCTCATTCTTAGGTTTCCAAACCTAGTACCTCAATTACATTCCATGACTCAACAAGTCATTTCAAGTCCTTAAATGGTTTAACCATTTCTTTTCATCCCTAGGTGTCCCAACCTAGTGCTCAACTTTCTTGTGTCAGGTATTTCACAATTTCACACGTAGTATGACCACTACCCGTTGTCCCTAGGTTTTCCAACCTAGTGCTTTGATACCATTCTGGTATCAGGTACATAATCCAACCTTCTCAACCATACACATGATATGTTCATTCCCCGTCGTCCCTAGGTATTCTGACCTAGAACTCTGATACCATTCTGTAACGCCCCGATCCCCCGACTCCGGGAAACCGGAGGTTAACCCGTCCATTAGTCCCAATGGACCCTTTTTACCCTCTATAAGGTACCATGCTTTGATACCATTCTGTCACACCCCAATTCCCGACTCTCGGGAAATTGGAGGTGAGCTTGTTCATTAAATCCCAATGAACCTCCTCCTATTTCTCGATTACCGCGGAAGCTAATCATACGCAAGTAATTATCTATGCGTATACTCATCACTATCCATTCCAATGGGCCACACATCGATTTATGCATCCACGACATTCAATTTATACTCTTAGATCATGAAAAATCATAAAAAAACACATTTTTAAGGGTTACAGGACTTTCAGTCGCCTGAAAGTTAAGTTTGAGTCGCCTGAAACTTCCAGAGGGCTTGCATTTTCAAAACTAGCACTTTCAGTCGCCGAAAAGTGAAATTTCAGCAGGCTGAAAGTGCACTTTCAGCAGGCTGAAAGTACCTGTGCCTGATTTTTTGACAGCATTCCTCAACCTGACTTCAAATGCTAATATCTCACAATCCGTAAGTCCGTTTGACTTGAAATTTGACATGGGTCATCCTTAAC
This sequence comes from Cornus controversa, assembly GCA_026545225.1. Lineage (NCBI taxonomy): Eukaryota > Viridiplantae > Streptophyta > Magnoliopsida > Cornales > Cornaceae > Cornus > Cornus controversa. Next base: position 2,813,892 of record CM048849.1, read on the forward strand.
ATGTCTAGTTTCTAACCCAATTTGAGTCATCCAAAAATACCAACCACAACTCAAGTTATGCTCAAATTAGTGACTGTGGGTCAGATTACCCACCCTTGCACCAAAACATGAGTATCCTCCTCAATTTAAATCCAAACAAGGTCCATGACCTATCAAAATGGAGCTAACACAATTCTCTTACTATATACATAAATTCCATTCACTCCTTGAACTCAAAAGGGACACTTTTGGGCATGTGTCCCCCCAATGGCTACTCTAATGCCTCAATGGCCATCAAGTAATTTCACATAACATGCATTTTATACTTGAAATGCAACTCCATCCATTTTTCTTACCATCCTCACTCAACAACTCATACATACATACTTTCCATACTCCATTTGCTCATGATTAACCATATAAGAAATCATAGCTCAAGAGGAAAATGGTCCTATGGTACCATACATCTCCAACACACACACTTTTCCCAAGAGGTACATATCATTCATTCAAACCACATATCCATACACTAACATCATTTATTATACATACAAGGTCCAAATGAACATACAAGTTACATATAACATGAATGTAACTATAACCCAACATAATCCACATGCCACAAGCCGGCATGGATAGCCAAATGTACAAATATCCAAAACATAGCAAAACATAGCTAGAACTCTTCTTGGACATTCAAATCCCACCCGTCATCAACAACTTATCTGAAAAATAGTTTAGAATAAAGGGGTGAGCACCACTGCGGCTCAGTAGAGGTTTCCCCAACCCTTCTAAGTGCCGACCCGACACGACCTACATGAATGCATGTCACTACATACCATGTATCATCCAACATATACCGTGTTCATTCACAATGCAATGCATATATATATAAGAATGCATTGAAAATACAACATACTTCATAATTTAGAATGGAAGCATTAACCACACTCTTGTCTCTCTCTCGGACTCAACCCGAGACCCTAGCATGATTCTTGATCAACCACACAACCTAGGCTATTTTACACCCAAGCTCAGAATTTTCATCACCGAGAACATCGGTCCTACCAAGTAATGAAACTATTTTAACACGCATCACCGAGAACATCGGTCCTACCAGGTGATTAGATCATTTTAATACACACCACCGAGAACATCGGTCCTACCAGGTGATGAGATCATTTTTGGAATGCACCACTGAGAACATCGGTCCTACCAAGTGATGAGATATCTTCGGACTACACCACCGAGAACATCGGTCCTACCAAATGATGAGACCCTTACAAGATTTTCACCGAGAACTCCCACCTCCAAGGTGGTCTAACCACTCCAACGCCCTCACCGAGTATTAACCTACTATAGGCAATTCGACTACTTTTCCCCATTTTCTCACAACGGTCCCATATATGCATTTGAACATATTGTACTCAAGCACTCAATATTCATGCTTCACAATGCATTATCTAGTCATAAAGAAACATAGCATGCATTTCATCTCCACAAAACCACATATACCACATATATGTAAACACATACATATAACCTCTCATATGCACACAACTTCAAAATTAGCATACTTTACTCATGCCACACTAAATGCATAATTTTAGCATATGGAACTAACATGCATTCAACCACCACATATTCCACATATAATCACATATATGACACAAGGTTAGGCATTTGCACATAAACCCCAAATTGAGCACATAAAACCTATATACCCAATTTCTTCATTTCACACACTTTAACCCACATACTAAAGCCAACACAAGGAAAACCAAATGTGCAAAGATAGGACTCAAGAGAAGGAGAAAATCTGACTTTCCACTCCTCTCACTCTCCTAAAACATGTAATACACAACCTACACCTCTCCTCTTCACCCGAAACCCTAGAATCAACCATTAGGAGAGAAGAAGAACCCCTACCTAGAAAATGAAGGCCTCCCAAGCACTTTCCAAAAATCCCAGCATTGTCCACCTTGCCGGATCATGACTTTGTTCGGTTCAAACCGAAGGCCTAGCCGTCCCCTACGCATCTCCCTTCTTCGGCGAGTCTTGAATCCAAGCCGAACGGGTCCGAAATGTAGAGAGAAGGTAGAGCTATGAAGATGGAGTCTTTTAGAGAGATAAAGAGGTGTGAGATCTGCAGAAATATCCCTGCCACTGATATTTAAAGCCCCTAGGCTACAAAAAGACCAAAATGCCCCTCGAGCCACTTAACGTACCTTCCCGGGCTCCGTTTTCGATTCTGAAAACTCCTACGGCCTCAAAATCACTTCCTCTACTCTCTAAACATTTCATCTAAGTCATTATCAAAAATAATTATTTCTGGAAATTTTCCGGATTCCGGGGCCCACTTAAGTCGCATCCCGGGCCCCGGTTTGACCAAAAAGTCAAACTTCTCCAAATCTTCCAGAAACTTTCAAAAACCTCAAATTAACCTTCCAAACATGTTTTCCACTCTCAAAACATCCATAGCATCATTCAAAATGCATTTATAGCGAAAATGATGATAAACTGATAAACCGGCCAATGGCGTGCCATTTTCTATTGTTTCAGATAGAGACCCGCGATTTACATCTTAGTTTTGGTAAAGTTTCCAGGCAGCACTTGATACGAACCTTCATTTTAGTACGACTTTTCATCCTCAGACGAATGGTCAGTCTGAGCGTACTATACAGATTTTGGAGGATATGCTGCGGGCGTGTGTACTTGATCTCTGGGGTAGTTGGGAGGATCACCTTCCTTTTGTGGAGTTTGCATACAATAATAGCTATCAAGCTAGCATTGAGATGGATCCATTTGAGGCTTTGTATGGTAGACCGTGTAGGTCACCTATCTATTGGACAAAGGTAGGGGAGACAGTTTCTTTGGGACCAGACTTGGTACGAGAGACTATGGAGAAGATCAAGATAATTCGAGAAAGATTTCTTAGCAGCTGTGATATTTGCACTCAAGGTGTGGAGACATTACTTGTATGGTGAGAAGTTTGAAGTTTTCTCAGATCATAAAAGTCTCAAATACCTTTTCTCACAAAAGGACTTGAATATGAGGCAACGGAGGTGGATGGAGTACATAGAAGATTATGATTTTGACTTGCAATATCATCCGGGTAAGGCCAATGTGGTAGCGGATGCTTTAAGTAGAAAGTCACATGGTAGCTTAGCAAGTTTAGCCATACGGGAGTGGAAGAGGATGGAAGACATCTCAGAAATGGGATTTCATTTCAGTGAGGATGATGGGCAAGCGGTGTTATTTACTCTTATCGCTCAACCAACTCTTGTGAGTAGAGTGATTGAAGAGTAGAGGAAGGATAGTGAGGTTGAGGCTATTCGCACACGGATTTTAGGTGGCAAAGTGGTGGAAGGATAGACAGTTCATTCAGATGAGAGCATAAAATTCCAAGGGAAGATGTTCGTTCCCTTAGCTTGTCGGGATGAGATTCTGAGAGAGTTTCACAACTCGAGGCTAGCAGTACATCCAGGTGGTACCAAGATGTATCATAACCTACGCCGACAGTATTGGTGGAGGGGTATAAAAAAGGATGTAGCTCAGTTTGTGGCGAGATGTCCCACTTGTCAACAAGTGAAGGCCGAGCATCAGAGACCAGCAGGGTTGTTGCAGCCATTGCCTGTGGCTATGTGGAAATGGGAGCATGTCACTATGGACTTTGTGACGGGACTTCCAAGGTCGAGGAAGGGTCACGATGCAGTTTGGGTTGTCGTTGACAGATTGACCAAAGTGGCTCACTTTATTCCTATTAAAGTGACCGATGATGTGGATACTCTCAGTAGATTGTACATTGAGCAGATCCTTAGACTTCATGGCGTGCCAGTTTCTATTATTTCAGATAGAGACCCGTGATTTACATCTCGATTTTGGCAGAGTTTCCAAGCAGCACTTGATACAGACCTTCACTTTAGTACTGCTTTTCATCCTCAGACGGATGGTCAGTCTGAGTGTACTATACATATTCTGGAGGATATGCTGCGAGCATGTGTGCTAGATCTTCGGGGTAGCTGGGAGGATCACCTTCCATTTGTGGAGTTTGCATACAATAATAGCTATCAAGCTAGTATTGAGATGGCTCCATTTGAGGCTTTGTATGGTAGGCCGTGTAGGTCACCTATCTGTTGGACTGAGGTAGGGGAGACAGTTTCTTTGGGACCAGACTTGGTACGAGAGACTACGGAGAAGATCAAGGTAATTCGGCAAAGATTGCTTACAGCTCAGAGTCGTCAGAAAAGCTATGCCGATGGAAGGTGGTGACCTTTGGCATTTGAGGTGGGGGATCATGTCTTTTTAAAGGTCTCACCACAGAGAGGTTTGGTTATAGTGGCAAGCTAGCACCACGATTTATTGGACCATTTGAGATTTTGGATCGGGTTGGAGAGGTTGCTTATCGCTTAGCATTGCCACCACAATTGTCAAGTGTGCACAACACTTTCCATGTGTCTATGCTAAGGAAGTATGAACCAGACCCTTCACATGTGCTTGATTGGGCAGACCTTGAGGTGGAGGAGGATGTGTCGTACGAGGAGAGACCGATTCAGATTTTGGACACTAGAGAACAAGTGCTTTGGGGCAAGACTATTTCATTGGTTAAGGTGCTTTAGAGGCATCATGGGGTAGAAGAAGCTACATGGGAGCAAGAACAAGAAGTCCGCTCAAAGTATCCCGAGTTATTCATCACTTGAGGTATATTCTAATTTTGAGGACGAAAGTCCTATAACGGTGGGAGGTTGTAGAGACCGTGCCCAATTTTGGCTATTTTTTTTGAAATTTTTGTCATTTATTGCTTTAAACACATTTTTAATGATATTTAACATATTTTGAATGCGGGGAACATGTTTAGAAGGTTGAAATATGGTTTTGGAAACTTTTGAAAAAGTTTGACTTTTTGGTCAAACCGGGGCCCGGGATGCGACTTAAGTGGGCCCGGGAATTCGGAAAATTCTCAAAATATTTTTTTTAGAGAAAGGCTTAAATGAAATGTTTAGAGTGTTGAGGAAGTGATTTCGAGTCCAACGGAGTTTTTGAGAATTAATTCGGAGGTCGGGAGGGTACGTTAAGTGGCCCGAGGGCAAAACGGTCTTTTCGCGCCCCTAGGAGTGAAATAAATATCCCAAGGTCTGGGATATTTCATATTTACAGATTTCACTCTCTCTCTAAAGTCAGCACTTCATCTCTCTCCCTTCTCTCTAGATTTTAGGTCACTTGGGGTGTGATTTGTAAGATCCCGAAGAAGGAAAATGTGTAGAAGGCGTTGAGGGTTTCGGTTTGAACCGAACAAAGTCCACATTTTTTGAAGTTGAAAAAGCTGAGATTTCTCAAAGTTGGATTCAAAGCATAGAATTTGAGGTAGGGGTGCTAGACTCATCTTTACTTTGATTCTATAGGTCACATATTTGTGACATGAAAGATAAGTTGGAATTTTTTGAGTTTAGGGTTTTATGTATATGTAAGTATATATATATAAATATGATTTATGCATATGTATAGGTCTAACATGCTAGTTAGGGCTCATATGTGTTGTATATGTGATATTGAGACTATATATGCTAATTGTTGAAATTGTGTTCATTTGGTGAAAATATATAAATTTGAGTTTTTATATAGAATGATGCATGAAAGATATGCTTTTTTTTGAAAATTGCATAAGCATGATAATTTTCATGAAATGAGTGATTGACGTTGTGACAAACTTGATATAAGGAAGAAAATGTATTGATTTGATAAAATGCATTTCATTGTGTGGGATGTGTGCACTGTTGAGATTATGTGCACTATGTGACGATTTTTGGGGCAGGAGTGTGAATTAAGATGAGGGGATGACCCCTAGGGTGAAAGACCCAAAACTTGGCCAAGAGGAGACGTTCCCTTCGGGATAGTAACCCGATAAAGCGTAAGCAGAGTTTGGGTGCTGAAGAGACCCTTACTATTGGAGTGATTTGATAGCCCCCCTTGAATTGATTTCTGAATTTATGTGGCATGAGTAATATATATATAAATTGTGACTTGCTCAATTTGATATATATATGTATATATATGTATGTCAATGCATTGAGATGTGAAGCATCACACATGATTTATAAAACGTGATTGTTTATGGGTAAAAAATATGGATATTTGTCATATAGATTGTAATAATTTCATATGCATTCATGCATGGCCACCTGAGTTAGAGTAGAGTTGGGTGGATCATTCCTACTGAGCCGCAGTGGCGCTCACCCCCTATATATAAAATTTTTTTTAGATAAGGCACCAATGGAAGATGAGGCATGATTGGCTAAGTGGACTCTTGAAGTTCTTTTGAGTTTTGACCTTTTGATATGTATATGGTTGTCCATGCCGACTTGTGGCATATGGACTCTTCTGGAAAATGTTATTCTTAAAGTTGGACAACATATTTATATTTGAATTTCATATGTATAAGCCATGTTGGACATGTATGGAAGACTTTGAACATAATTGTATAGCCATTAGGGGGGGACACGTGCCCAAAAGTGTCCATTTTAAATTTAAGGTGTGAATGACATATGAAATGATTTGTATGATTTTAATAGAAATGTATAAGGATTTGTGAGATTATGGTGATATGAATGTGTGAATTAGGGTGTGTGTATGGAGATGTACCATTTGTAGATCCTCGGAATGTTGGGTGTAAGATTTTGTTTTGGAAATAAAAGTATTGCCGGTCAAATGAATACATTCTGCGCAGATTTTGACGAATTTGTTTGAGGGATCTACACAACTCCAAATGATCTGAAATTTTTACCACATCTTCTCCTAGATGTCTAGTGTTCCCATATTTAATTTCGTGAAGTTTGGACAACCACAAAATTTTAGAGAAATCGGACAAGATTTTGCCACCAGATTTTACAATTTCTGTTGGGCACCAAATTGATTGTCAAAACTGTTTCATTTGGCTAACATCTAGCCATTAAGGTTGGCTCAAGCTTCTTCTATGTTTAGTCTAGTTTCTATATAATTTTTGTTTGCCTCGTTTCGAGTTGAAATGAGTTTGCTATGAATTTTTTTTTGACTGTTGCGCAGATTGCACTCTAACAGTGCACTGTACATTGTGGAGTTACTGTAGCTTTTTAGCTACTTCCCGGTGATGATAAATTAGGGTTTTAGATCTCTTTAAAAGGTCTAAATTATGTTTTTATGCACCTTGGGACTATAGTAGGATGAGACAATGGTCCGAAAATTTTTCTGGAACTTTTTATGAAAAGTTACTATTCACGAGGGCCAAAAATCACTTTTATTTTGAAATTGTTCTAAATGATTTCAACAATGAGGACCATGGTTAGTTATGCATATTCACTAAATTATATGCATATTGAGTTGCTTCCATAGTTAAGAGAATTGGGTTGGATGTTAGATTTTTCCAAAATGGTTGTTTTGATTAGATTTCACCTTTCACCCCCATTTCCCTCGCTCTCAACCGGGTGTCAGAAATTGGGGTGTGACAATATAGTTGGTAAAGGATCATGCTAGAGTGTCGGGTTGAGTCCGAGAGAGAAACGAGTGTGTGATAATGCTTTCATTTAAAATCATAAAGCATGATGTATGTTTAATGCATTCTTATATATGTTTGCATTGCATTGTGAATTAACATGGTATATATTGGATGATACATGGTATGTAGTGACATGCATTCATGTAGGTCGTGTCGGGTCGACACTTAGAAGGGTTGGAGAAACCTCTACTGAGCTGCAGTGGTGCTCACCCCTTTATTCTAAACTATTTTACAGATAAGGTGTTGATGATAGATGGGATTTGAATGTCCAAGAAGAGTTCTAGCTATGTTTTGCTACGTTTTGAACACTTGTACATTTGGCTATCCATGCCGGCATGTGGCATGTGGATTATGTTGGGCTATAGTTACATTCACGTTATATGTAACTTGTATGTTCATTTGGACCTTGTATGTATAATAAATGATGTTAGTGTATGGATATATGGTTTGAATGAATGATATGTGCCCTTTGAGAAAAGTGTGTGTGTTGGAGATGTATAGTACCATAGGACCATTTTCCTCTTTAGTTATGATTGCATGTATGGTTAATCATGTGCAAATGGAGTATGGAAAGTATGTATGCATGAGTTGTGGAGTGAATATGGTGAGAAAAATAGATGGAATTACATTTCAAGTATGAAATGCATGTTATGTGAATTTACTTGATGGCCATTGAGGCATTAGAGTAGCCATTGGGGGGACACCTACCCAAAAGTGTCCATTTTGAGTTCAAAGAGTGAATGGAATTTATGTATATAGTAAGAGAATTGTGTTAGCTTCATTTTGATAGGTCATGGACCTTGTTTGGATTTAAATTGAGAAAGATATGCATGTTTTAGTGCATGAGTGGGTAATCTGACCCATACTCACTAATTTGAGCATAACTTGAGTTGTGGTTAGTATTTTTGAATAATTCAAATTGGGATATAAACTAGACATGTTAAATATGATCCATGTCAAATTTCAAGTCAAACGGACTTACGGATTGTGAGATATTAGCATTTGAAGTCAAGTTGAGGAATGCTGTCAAAAATTCAGGCCCAGGTACTTTCAGCCTGCTGAAAGTTCACTTTCAGGCGACTGAAAGTGCTATTTTTGGAAGTACAAACCCTCTGGAAGTTTCAGGTGACTGAAACAGAAGTTTTAGGCGACTCAAAGTCCTGTAAACCTTAAAAATGTGAAATTTTATGATATTTCATGATCTAAGAGTAGAAATGGAATGCCATGGATGCATAGACCGATGTGTGGCCCATTGGAATGGATAGTGATGAGTATACACATAGATAATTACTTGCGTATGATTAGCTTCCGCGGTAATCGAGATATATGAGGAGGTTCATTGGGGTTTAATGAACGGGTTCACTTTCGATTTTCTGGGAGTCAGGAATTGGGGCGTGACAGGATGGTATCATAGCTTGATACTATCACATGAGTGTGGCTAAGGTTGTTCACGGGGTTGAGTGAACTGGTTCACACTCAGGATTCGGGTTGGTCCGGGGGAGTCTCGATGGTCCGGGTTCCGGGTCATGACACTCGGTTTCTAAGAGTCAAAAATCAGGGCGTGACAACTTGGTATATGAGAATGGTACCTTTATGATAGTATTGAGGTGAAGTAATGGTTTCAAAATATAATATCAAGAGGAATTGTGATTCGAAGTGTGGCTCGGTAAATTAATCACACCTCGGTTTTTGAGCAACAGGAATCGGGGCATGACATATCCACATTCGTTTATTTAAGGTGAATAACAATGCTCAAAAAATTTTAAAACATGGTCAAAGTCTAAATTGAACATTTTTACAAAAAGTGCCCCTTTATTTTTCTAAAATTACAAGAAAGCCCCCAACTTTGAAAATTTTCGTAGCTTTTAGGAAAATCCTTTCCAACGTGCGCCCTCGCGTGCTGGGACGGAGTCCACCCTCAAAACATTCACAAAACTGACCCAAACAACTTCTTGCACTTTGTCGGTCAAAAATGAACCGTGTCTACATCTTTGTTTAAACATTTCTTCACACAGTTAAACAAAGAGGGGTAGCTGTAGACACCCATTTTTGACCTTCCACTTATTTTTCAAATCCTAAACCAATCATACCAGGTTTCAGGATCCCACCTTCCCAAGCATAAGCCCTAAAAAGAGTAAAATGATTATCTCCAAAAAATCAATTTGCAATCTGTCTGCCTAAACGGTAAATGGACTTTACCATTGAGTTCAAAGGTACCAAAAATATAAAAAATAACTACTCATGGGAACTGTAAGTCCTCCCGAACACTTGATTTTGTTCAAACCCTAAATTGGGGTCAAACGGGTCAACCCAAAAGTTTAACCAACAAACCGTTCATCAAATTGACTGACGACCCTCACTATCACAATCGTAGGGTCCAAAAATAACAGGAAACATTGTAATATCGACACAATTTCAATCTAGACATCTCATTGACAAAAACCCTAAATCAAGGTCAGACTAGTCCACCCAAAAGTTTGACCAACAAACCGTTTATCAAATTGATGAAAGGACCTCACCATCACAACCGTAGGGTCCAAAAATTATAGGAAACACTATAATATTAACACATTTCTAGTTTGGGCACATTTTTGACCAAAACCTTAGTTCAGGGACAAAATGTTCTTTTTGCTGCACACACTGTCCAGATCTAAAAATTCATTTTTGGATAAAATGGCATCATTTTATTACATCACCACAGTGACATCAGGAATGAGAGAATTCCCAAGAATCTCCAATTTTTGCACTACAAAAGGGATAAAATTAGAATTCAACCAGAGGAGGACACATGGTAGGCAACCATTGGCTGCCACATTTCCACAAGAATTTTTGTGGAAATATATGCTTTTTCGTCAATGTCAAGATCGAATTGATCCAATGGCTGAATCCACTTTGGAGGGTCAGGATTCACTCGGGAATGAGCCAATTTTTGCCATTTTTTGATCCAACGGTCCACATTCGCCCAATACAAAATACATTTCTCAACCTATATCTCCATCATCCAAAGGCTCACATTTATTCTCATAGAAATGAATGGCTGAGATTTGAGGAGACCAACCCATTGACATTATATACTTTTTGCACATCCTTTTTAGTCTTTTACCATTTTTCATCCAAAGGCTCCCATTCACTTTTCCTAATCCTATGGATGACATTTACCACCTTTGGTTATAAATACCCCACTTTCTTCATTAATTGAGGAGGAGAACAATAATTACCACAAGAATTACACTCATATTTGCTCTTATCTCTCTCTAGATTGCTTTCCACCTCTAGAGCCTCCATAAACTTTAACTTTCCATCTCAAAGCCTTCTTGCCATGAAGATCCATTAGAAGGTAGTTTGGTGGAGAAAATATTCTCCACCACCCATGCACTACATCAATGTTCAATATTGTACTTTCTTTGCATTTCTAGCATTTTTCTTTACATTTCTTGCATTTTAATTCATGCATTTATATTTCATGCACTTATTATTCATGTCTTTATATTTCATGCACTTTAAATTCACGTCCTTACATTTCATGCACTTTAATTCATGTCTTTACATTTCATGCACTTTTAATTCATGACTTTACATATCAAGTATTTTTTTCCTCATTTTGTCTCTCCTAAAATGTTCTTTGCACATCCATTGCAAAGAGACATTTTAAGGCCAATTCTATTACTTCGAGCCTCTACTTGAGGAGTGTCATAGAAGAGTGTTGTATAGAAGAGATCGAAACAATATCTATTATATATATATGTCTATACCAAAATTTTCTTTATTCGAACTTATCCATTTCGAGTTCTTTTAATTTTTGTTTGAACTTATCCATTTCAAGTTCCTCTTAATTCTTGTACTTTACATATTTAATCTTTATACTTCAAGCATTTTACATTTTATGTTACGCCCCGGAACCCGGACCGCCGGGACTCCCCCGGACAAACTCGAATCCTGGGTCGGGAACTCGTTCACTCAACCTTGTGAACAACCTTAACCACACTCATGCGATAGTATCAAGCTTTGATACCATGTTGTCACGCCCTTGTCCCCCGACTCCTAGGAAACCAAGAGGTGAACTCATCCATTAAGTGCTAATGGACCATTTTAACCTTTCATCACCGTGGAAGCCTAGTCACCCACTCGTATTTACCTATGCACAAGTCAACATCACCTAGCCTCAAAGGCCTCAACCATAGAACCATTCAATTGGTTCTATCCCTCAAAAATGAATACAAAAATCCTTGTGAGTTTATAATCAATGTCTAAAAATGCAACCATTATAAAGAGGGTTCAAAAATACACAATTTCAAAAAAAGAATTATCGAAATTCGATTTGAAACGAGGGAGATATGCCTCTTTGAAGTTGGACAAAACACTATTTGAATAGTGTATGCTGTAAAAGGGGGATCGATTGCCCAAGGTCGACCGAGGCCTTTTATAGGTGCGATCGATAGCCGTAAAAGAAGGGGATCGATCGCCATAAATCCCAGGCGAAATTCTGCAACACTAGCTTAGCCAAAACTTCATCCTAACTTCAAATTCGAATATCTCACAATCCGTAAGTCCGTTTGACTTGAAATTTGGCATGGATCATCCTCAACATGTCTAGTTTCCAACCCAATTATAATCATATACAATTCCCAGCCAAAACTTGGTTTATGCTCAAATCAATGGGTATAGGTCAAATTACGAACTCTTGCACTAAAACATGCATATCTCTCTCAATTTATGTCCAAACAAGGCCCATGACCTATCAAATTGAAGCTAATACAATTCTCCTCATATACGTATAAATTGCATCCATGCCTTGAGCTTAAAATGGACACTTTTGGGCATGTGTCCCCCCAATGACTACTCTAATGCCTTAATGGCCATCAAGTATATTCACCTAACATGCATTTCACATTTGAAATGTAATTCCATCAATTTTTCTTACCATATTCATTCAACAACTCATGCATACATACATTCCATAATCCATTAACTCATAATTATCCATACAAGGAGTCATAACTCAAGAGGAAAATGGTCCTATGGTACCATACATCTCCAACACATACACTTTTCTCAAAAGGTACAAATCATTCATTTGGTTTTTCAAGTTTATAGTCAATACAAGAATTCATGCATAAGGTTCAAAGTGCATCAAATTCTACCATGACTATAACTAGATCATTACCATGTCACAAGCTGGCACAGAGAGCCAAATATACAAATATCCAAAAGATCATCGTACTCCAATTGAGTTCCCAAAACGCCCATAAGAACTATGAAGTCCTTATCATCATCCTTGACGCATAACCTGAAAAATGTTGGGGGGAGCAGGGTGAGCACCACGGCGGCTCAGTAGAGATACCACAACCCCACCTAAGTGCCAACCCGATGCTGACCTACATGAATGCAAGTTATAGCATCCCTATCGGCTACATGGCATATGCTAGAGCATTTAGACATACATAGCATATTCAACACACGAGCAACATTATCAAATGAATGCTTTCAAGCAATACATGTTGACACACACACACAAATGGTTCATGATTTGTCAAAACTTCAACAAAAGAGACATGGGTGGGCATGCTCCAAAGCCCCACGTCACATTTTTAATGAAAACCCCTCTTTGGGACATTTTATCAAACACCATGTATGCAATATGTTCATGGATGATGTCAACACTACAAGAATCACCAAATAATGAAATTTAGCATACATTTATAGGGCTCTACACTTTGGCATCAAATTACATGCTCAAGAAACACCAAATCATGCTTTTCACATAGCATTTACCATAAACCTCATATGTGTCATACATATATCATCTCTATAACATGTAATACATATAAATCACCTCTTTAACATGCAACTATATAACAAATGTAGCAAGGAAAGGGAAACCCAACCTCCTAACTTTACCTAGCATGTTAACCCCCCAAGAAACCCACAATTCAACCTATAGAATTGACACTTAGGGAGGAAGAGATACCCCTACCTCAAATCCAAGCTTGGTTGTTGAAGACCCAATTTCCACCAAGCTTTAAAATCCTCCAACGGCAACTTTCCACTGATCAAATCGAAGAGGAGAGCGAGGGGAGAAAATTTAATTTTTGGCTCCACCCTCAAATCTTACTTCTTGGCCCCCAAATTGTAGAGAGAAGGAGAATGAGAGAAGTTTTGTAGAGAGAGAGAGAGATCTGGCCAAGAGAGAGAGAATGCCCCAAAAATTTGATTTCTTTTCTCTTTTTCCATATATATATATATATATATATATATATCTATATAACACATATATTTGTCCATTTGCAACTAAACTCTCAATCTCTCCTCTTTTTGCTCCTTGTTATGGGCCTTTTGCACTTATTCGCAAACTAGCATTTTCTCTTTTTTTGAAAATTCACTTATGCCCTTAAACTTACATCCACACCCCTACGCCACTCTCAAGTGTCCGTAGTTACCTCCTGATTTACCCGAATCCATTCCGATCCCACACCTGTAACCGAAAACATGAAAAGGATTATTTAAATCCACTAAGCATGTCATTAAGTGACTAATCATGCTTAAAAGTCACCGGCCCATAATTATAATTCAAAAAAAATTTCGGGTCGTCACAACCTCCCCACCTTCAAGGAATTTTGTCCTCGAAATTAGCATAATGAAGGCCTTTCCAAGACCAATCCATACCGGACGCTATTCTTGCCGATAATCGTCAATTTCTCTTTCGATATACCCTAGGCGCTACACTTGCAACACCCAACTCATAACACTTAAGTCTGACACAATCAGTGTGTCCCAACTGCCCCAACTCATACCTTGTTCTTGAGTATTACCTTGTTACCTTTGTAGCAAGATAACTTCAGGGAAAGATCATGGAAAGGCACCATGTGGATCATGAGAAACTAATGATGGAATTCAGGCCGTTATGATGTAGTTGCAACCCTGCAACAACTTGAAAGGGTGATGAGTACTGCAGCAGGTGAGTGGACGTGCTAAGAAAAGGTAGAGACGAGCGGTGCCAATAACAACTTTACCTATGGGATCTCCCCGATTAGACGGGTTGTGATTTCATTGCCATCAACCAGGCCACCAGTGGTCTGAGCGCTCAAAAAGACAGTTGGCACCAAAGAAAACTCAATTTTGTTACCATTGTCGTCAACATGGCCACAATAGATTTGTTTGCCCTAGGAGAATGAGTACACAGTATGAGGCAATATCTCAATAATATCTTTCACAACCTTCTGTGAGCAGTCTAACATTGGGATGCTACCACCAGCACCAATGACTCTGTGGATTCCTTTGCCTGTGGAATCCTCTCAACCACCAAGGAATTCTTTTCATTGTCGCTAGCCTAGACACATTAGGCGTGATTGTCCTCATAGGCAAGTAGTGGCACTGGTGCCAGAGGCACCGGTGGGGGATCGAGCATGTTACCATTGCCAGCAACCTGGACATTATCGTAGTGAGTGTCCTCAGAGGCATATAATCCCATTAGTGCCGATAAGGGATAGGGCATGCTACTATTGCAAGTAGCCCGGACATATCAAGGCTAACTGCCCACAAAGGCAAATTGCAAGGAAATGGACAAGACTTTAGCGACAGCTTGGTGATGAAGTATATTATGAGTTGTAGTCCGAGGATTGGATTATCAATTGTGTAAATACATTATGTGTCATGCCATGCATTGTATGTGTTTATTTGAATTAACATGTTATATGTTATGTGCTATGTGGAAAAATGTTATTTATGTGACTGAACATTGCATTTTAGTATTTTCTTGTGCATCACATGATTAGTAGTGACATGTAGTTACCACTTAGGAATCCCAGATTTTTGAGGATTGGTGAACCTAGGTGGAGATTTGGAATTGAGTCAATTAGGATGCTGAGATTAACATGATTATTGCTTGCACTTTTAATTACATGCTAATTGTAAATTGAATTGGCATTGTATGTGTAAGAATGGTGGGGGCTGTATACGGGTGCAAATGTATAGCATTGAACTTTTTTTGTTGTGCATATAGTAAGATGCCACCGAGAAGAGAGCGAGATGGAGGTGCCGATACTTCACAGGATCCATTAAATGGAACACAGTTTATGTGTGACATAGTAAACGCCGTGAGACTAGTGGCAAGGGAGACTAGAGAAAAAGAAGTTCAGACACAACCCAAGGTTGTCTTGAGCCGACAGATGGTTGCAATGAAAGAATATGTGAAGTTTAAGCCGCCTACTTTTGATTGTGGACGTGATCCACTAGCGGCAAAAAGTTAGATTAATCAAACCTACAAGCTTATGGTTGCTCTCGCCATTGATGAGGACCTAAGGGTGGGAGTGGCAGTAGTTCATTTACAAGGAGAAGCGGATCGGTGGTGGCAATTCATTGGAAATGCCCACAACACCGAGACTATGGAGTGGAACACCTTTAAGAGGCTGTTCTATGATAAGTTCTTTTTGGCTTCAGTAAAAGACTAGATGAGGCAAGAGTTTATGGACCTAGTCCAAGGGGACATGGATGTTATGGAGTACGAGATCAAGTTTACATCCTTAGCTCGTTTTGCACCAGAAATGGTGAATGATGAGGAACTGAAGCTAAAGAAGTTTATGAAGGGATTGAAGACCTCTATTAGGAAAAGAGTGTCTTCTAGGTTTGAAAACCTATAATAAAGTAGTTGATAGAGCTCTAGTGGCAGAGGAAGATGATAGAGATACCCAAAAGATATGGGACTCTAAGAGTACTGGAATGTTTCTAGGTAGCCAGGTAAGGAAGAGACAAAGAGGTGGTACCTCATTTTCTTAGGGGCAACAGAGGACTAGCTCGACACTATCAGCGTCCTTGCCCGCGGGGTCTTTATAATCAAAAGTGGTGTGTCACCATTATCAGTAGCTGGGTCACTATAGTTTGAGTGTCCTAGCATACAGTTGGCACCAGTGGTGGAACAGATTTGTTATCACTGCCACTAAACTGGTCACATCAAAGCAGATTGTCCTTGGGGATAGAGTGTATAGAGTGGGACAAGATCTCAATAGCGTACCACTCAGTTTCTGGTGGATCAGCCTAGTTTTAAGGTACCATCACCACCGCAGCTTGCTCAGGGTTCACAAGCAGTGAGGAGGATCAATCCTAATGTGTCAGACCAACAGTCCAGATATCAAAGGACTAGTCAATAGGAGCTAAGATATGATTATGGTTTCTAGCTGATGAGTTAGAGTATTGATCCATTTGAATATCATTTGATATGTTATGAATTGTATATTACATTTAGTACGACATATTCAGTTTTATATGCTAGATATAGTAGGTGATGTACTAGGTGATTAGCATGACTTATGTGACTATACGAGTGTATAAGTGTTCATGTTATGAATCATATAATATATATAGGCATATCATTATCGCCTAAAGATTCTAGTTTTGGGGATTTGATGAGACAGGCCAAAGATTTGAGCTTGAATGAACTCACAATAATTGAGAAGTAGGAGTTGTGGTAAACTTCAGTTGTGAAAGTCTATAACCTTGAGAAAGGTTTAATGTAGTGTGTCCCATATAGGAAAAATTGGGAACTGATTGTGATCATAGGTTTGAGGGAACCAAAGTTGGGCGGACAAGTATGCATATTGCTGGGGTTGAACTAACGGGGAAAAGTGGTTCGATCGGACATTTTTCTTTTTTCTTTGATTAGTGCTTCTCTTACAATATGTTAGGTCCAGATAGTTATGGAATTGACTCGTTAGTTATTAATGAGCAAGGAAATAAGGTTTGGATGGTTTTGAGTATGAAAGAATTTCACTCATAAATGGAAATATGATTGAAAAATGTCTACACAGGGAATTACCAGAATATACGATTTTAGATAAGCAAGAAAATGTTTATCAAAGGATTCAGAATAATAAGAGTAGGTTAAACTAAGACCACTCTTGAGGTTGTATTGTAGTACTCGTCGGAGTACTTAAGGAGATAGTTTGGGGTTCTCGAGAAGTGACAGATTTTGGGATGGTCATCGAGAGAGAATGTCCTTAAGGCACAATTTTGCCTATTGACATATCTGACATATCTATTATGCTGGTTGTCATCGCCGAGGACACAGTTTTGTCTACCCTTGGATTTAGTGATCGTCAGTTGGGGATAGTTTTCTCCATTGACACGCCTGATGGAGTGTTGCCATCTGGACACAGTTTTGTCTATTGACATATCAAATGAGGGATAGGTATCATTTCTGGATACAATTTTGTCCATTGACCCATCTATTGCTACTAGTTATCGTCGCTGAGGACACAGTTTTGTCTGTGACGCAACCCTTGGAGTTAGTGATCGTCAATTGGGACAATTTTCTCTATTAACACGCCTGATGGAGTGTTGCCATCTGGACATAGTTTTGTCTATTGGCACACTTATTAGAGGATGTTGTCATAAGGACACAATTTTGTTTATTGACAGATCAAATGAGGGATAGGTGTCACTTCTGGACACAGTTTTGTCCATTGACCTATCCATTATTACTGGTTATCGTCGCTGAGGACACAGTTTTGTTTGTGACGCAACCCTTGGAGTTGGTGATCGTCAGTTGGGGACAGTTTTCTCCATTGACACGTTTGATGGGGTGTTGCCATTTAGACACAGTTTTGTCTATTGGCACACTTATTGGAGGACGTTGTCATAAGGACATAGTTTTGTCTGTTGACACTTCAAATGAGGGATAGGTGTCACTTCTGGACACAATTTTGTCCATTGACCCATCCATTGTTACTAGTTGTCATCACCGAGGACATAGTTTTATCTGTGACGCAACACTTGGATATGGTGATTGTCAGTTGGTGATAGTTTTCTCCATTGACACACCTGAGAGGATACTTGTTGTCAATTAAACACAGTTTTGTCTATTGATGCATTCGTTGGGACGGGATCTTTATCTCTGGACATAGTTTTGTCTATTGAGGTATAGTTACGAGTAATATGACCCTAAGAAATCAGATTTGGAGCATGATTAGTTTTGACGTCATGAGAGAATAATTGTGATAACACTGTTAGTTTTATTCTTGGTTAACCATCGACCAAAGGATGGATGTGATGTGTAGGTAGTAAGAATTCTGTTGAACCATACCTCGTGATATCGGTGAAATGGATAGTATCCAAGGATCTATGGTGAGATATGGGTGGACGAGGGTTTCATACATCTTAAAATGCAGCCACAATGGAACAATTTTTAGAAATAATTATTTTTGAGATTGGCTTAGATGAAATGTTTATAGAGTAAAGGAAGTGATTTTGAGGCCGTAGGAGTTTTTGAAACCGAAAACGGAGTCCCGGAAGGTACGTTAAGTGGCCCGAGGGCATTTTGGTCTTTCTACACACCCTAGGTATTTTAAATATCAATGGTAGAGATATTTTGGTAGATCTCACGCCTCTTTCTCTCTCTAAAAGACTATGTCTTCATATATCTCCCTTCTCTCTACATTTTGGACCCGTTCGGCTTGGATTCAAGACTCACCGAAGAAGGGAGACACGTAGGGGATGGCTAGGGCTTCCATTTGAACTGAACATCTTCACGGTTCAGTAAGGTAGGACTTGGCCAGAATCTTGGAGAGTGCTCAGGAAGCTTTCAAATTTGAGGTAGGGGTTCTCCTTCTCACTTGTCGATTCTAGGGTTTCTGGTGAAATGGTGAAAGTTAAGGTTGTGTATTGCATGATTTAGAATGGTAAGAGGGGTGGGGTGTGGTGAGTTTCTATCTCTCTTTAGTTTCTTAAAATGCAATTTGTATGTATATGTTGTATGCATGACGCGAGGAGTGGATGAGTGAGAGAAAATGAGCATGTACACTTTTATGCTAGGGTTTGGTGCACTTTTGTGAAAATGTGTTAAATGAGTATATGTGTGTGCTATGTGATGTAGTATGAGTTAAAATGCATGCATTCTTTATATAGAAAATGTATGCAATGGTGAAGCATGACAAAAATGTGCTTAAATGAATGTTGTGAGCTTATGCAACGTATGCTAGGGTTTACATGTATAGGAAATTATATGTGTGACTTGTGGAGGTGAAATGCATGCTAAGTGTTTTCATAACTAGCTTATGCATTATGAGGCATGATATGTGTTAATGTATTCATATATATGTGTTCTTGTGAATGAACATGATGTATGTTGGATGATACATGTAATGTAGTGACATGCATTGATGTAGGTCGTATCGAGTCGACACTTAGGTGGGTTGGGGTATCTCTATTGAGTCACCGTGGTGCTCACCCCTTTCTCCCCCAAACATTTTATAGGTATGGCACTGTGGGTGGAAAGGACTTGATGATTTAAATGGAGCTCATTGGAGCACTTTTGGGTATTTTGGGGGCATTTTGATGTTTTGTTCATAAACTATGAATTTGGTTATCCTTGCCGGCTTGTGGCACGTTGAACTATGTAGTTGTAGTAATGGTAGAATTTTTGGCATTTTGAACCTTATGTGTGGATTCTTGTAATGACTATAAACTCAGAAATCTCATTGATGAAGTGTATATTTTGGACTTTGAGTGTATTTGGACCATATATATGTCATGGTAAATGTATGGATTTCAAGACTATAGCCTCTTTTTATGTTATAGTTATGTGTATAGACACATTTCATGGATGAGATGTGTAACATGTATGTTTATGATGGAGAATGACTTAATTGGGGTATGATTTGATTTTGAGTATAATTTAGAACTTGCGAATGATTTAGATTTATTTCTTGTGTGATTTTAAGGTTGTAGGAATGTATTATGTTGGTAAAAAGGTGCTAAAGGTCAAAAATGACCATTTGCAAAGTTGCAGTTTTTGGGTAGTTCGATACATCGAAGCGCCCAGTTCGATGCATCAAAAAACCTGCAGGATTTTGGAATATAAAAGTCCCAAGTGCTATTTTTGGTCGATACTTGTTCGATGCATTGAAGCTTCGATGCATCGAAGTAGTCAATCGATGGATCGAAGTCACCTTTTTACAACATGCTCCGAAATTTGCCCAAACTTCAATCGGGCATAACTTCTTTGTTTTAAATCAAAATTGAGTGTGTTTTTTTTTTAAATTGAGGATTTTTGAATTATCTATCCAATGGTGTAGGTCTTAGTTTCATATTCCAAACACATGAAGTGTTGAGTCTTGGATGTGAGTGATTCATGAGAGTGCGGATAAATAAAATTCCCACTAAGGTTATATGATTTGAGGTAGGGTCCATTGGGATTGGATAAGGTGGAGTTGCATACATCTATGTGCATGAATAGAGTTAAGATTCTATGGTAATAAGGGTAATGAGGGTTCATTGGGCTTGATGGACGGGTTAACCGGGGCGTTACACACCATGCAATCATAATTCAAAGCAATATAATACTAATTATCATGCTTGCACATTTTCCAAATAAATGTCACTTACTTTCAAATTAAACATGCCTCACACATTGCACCTTTTATATCACTTATATTGACATTTAAACATATTTTCACATCCAAGCATCCTTTCAAGACAATTATCAAACACATAAGTGTTACTTTTACAAATACTTATGAATTCGTATAATATTTCATAATTTAACCTCAGCATGCTTATATAATCATATAAGGCAATTATAAATATGTAATTACATCATTTAACATTGATAATTCACTAAGTAGTATAATCTAACATACTTCAACCTTGAAATACATCTAATTATACCCACATAACCAATTAGTTGCTATTAACAACCAATATTCCCACAAAACTCCGAATTTCATGGGTTAGGCATCCCTACCTCAATTTGGAAGAGCTTCCAAATGATTTCCCTAATTTCTCACCAAAAAATCAACTTTCTTTGAATTCAATTTCAGACGGATCTAAGTCGAGCCTTCAATACGTAGACCAACTTCTTCTTTTTCGGCGATTTCCAATTATTGCCCCAAGCCTCTCAAAATCAATGTAGAAGGGAAGAAGATGATATTGCCATATATAAATATATATTGCTTTCTCTATGCGGTTGATGAAAAAGAGAAATGAATTCAGCATTCTCCTCCTTGCTATTTATAGACCTAGCTCATCTATTTACAAAAATGTCACTAGCTACTCACTAAACCTTCCTGGGTTTTGTTTTTAATTTCGATAATTTCTATGGATCCAAAATCAATTCCGTAGTACATAAAATATTTTATTTAATCTACTATCCAAATTTGGTGTCATTTCGACACTTTTGAATTTTTTGGGCTCACGGGACTCGCGTCCCGGGCCCATTTGACCAGAAAAATTCAACTTTTACCAAACACTCCCAAAACTTCCCTGAACATATATAAAGGCCCCCAAACAAGTATTTTACACTTAAAACACATTTAAAATAATTTAATAGTTTAAATCATTTATATGCATTTAAATGAAATAAAACGAAAATCGGCCAAAAATAGTCACAGTTCTTATAACCTACCGAACTTAAAAGGATTTCATTACTGAAATCAGGCCATACGTGAAGAAAACAAGACTGGATACGTAGAATGAACTTCCTGCTCTCGCTCCCAGGTAACCTCCTCAACATTATGATGATGCCACAAAACCTTGACCAACGAAATGGTCTTACCCCTCAAAACTTGCTCTCGAGCATCAAGGATCTGAACTGGTCTCTCCTCATAGGTGACATCCTCGTCAATCTCAACTCATTTTAACTCTTTCGCATTCCCTCAACATGGAACTTCACGAATTGCTCCAATCACATGGCAAAGCCAAGCCATCTTTCCAACACACGTTAGGATTCCAGGGGTCCAACATTAATCCCTTTCGTGGTTTCCCACCTCAAAGAATCATTGCTCATCTTTTTTAGCGATATAATTCTTTTGTTGATCCGGGTCCTAAGGATGTGATCTTCTCAACCTTAGCCCAATAAACCAAAAACTTACATAACCTACCATACAACGCCCCAAGTGGTGCCCTAATGATACTGGTCTAATTGCTGCCATTTCAATGCAAACTCTTCATGTAAGGGCCGGGTCATTTTTGACCGGTTCCAGGTGATTTTTGATCGGATTTTATTTTTCTAATTTAATTAATTTCGAAAGGGTGTATAAATATATATATAAATGGGATATATTTATATTAAATTATAAATATATCTTTTGGTACATGTATTGCTAAACATGCATGTAAAGGTGTATATGTACGTATGGGTGTATGGGTGCAGAGGTGTTATTATATGCCCATATGATATACATGTATATTATATGTATATATAATTTAAACAAGTGGTTGAGAGTGGCTTGTGTGTTATGTGGACTAGAATAAAAGAAGAAAGAAAGGATAAGAGAGTTAGACCAAGTGGTTGGCTGAAAGGAAGAGAAAAGAAAGAAAAGAGAAGAAAAAGAAGAGAAGAAAAATGGAGAAACAGAGGGTTTCTAGAGAGAGAACCCGAGAGGATGAGGTGAACTCTCGCGACGGAGGCTCGGCTGGACAGGGAGGCTTCCAGAGGTGGCTATCACGATGGTTGGTAGTGGTTGGGTGGCTGGTGTATTGAAGCTTCATGGGTGGTGTTGCAGATGGTGCACACTTGAGGTGCAGAGGAAACCTTTGGCTGGCAGTCATAGGGGTGCATGGCTGATGGGTTGTTACAAGTGGTTGGGTGGCCACCATGGTGGATGGTAATAGAGGTTTTGGGTGTTACAAATGGTATTCCGATGGCGGGTAGTCAGAGAGGGAGGTTGGGAAATGACCGTTCTGGTGTCATAGTTTCAGATGACCGGTAGATTTCGTCGGTCGACCGAAAGTGTCATTTGGGCTGACCGAAACCATTCTTCGGTCGATCGATCGTATGGCTTGTCTGGATGCTCGCTGTTGGTGCGACTATTGCTGGTTCTGAAATGGGTTTCAACTGAGGTATGGTGCGACCATGATTGGTTGGCAATGGTGGTTTGCTCACGAGTGTGACTTGCAGTTTCTATGGGTAACGAGTTAACCATGGTTGGTGGTGCTCAGCAGTGGCATAGGTTTGGTGATGGTGACTTAAATGGCTTGGAATTGGTCCCGGTTAAGTGAGGTTTTGGGTATGGCTGTGCATGGCAGTTTGTGGGTATACCCTGGTTTGTGCTAGCCGTGGGTTGTGGGTGCATACAAAGTGGGTTATCTTGGTGATCTAGCGGGTTCAATTACCAGTAGCAGCACATGTGGCTTGCGGTTGTGAAATGGCTGGTGGAGACAACCCGGATGGAGGAGCTTGCGGCTGTTGATGTGGTGCCGAAAGGGCTGCTGTGAGTTTTTAGTTGGGTCATTAAGTGATGTTGGGTTGAATTTAAATGTTGGGATTTGTTTGGATTTGGGCCTACATAATGAAGTGGGTTGCATAAATTTAAATTGGGCAAAACTATCATACTGGAATGAGTTTGGGTTTTTAGCTTGGACATGGAAAATGGGTTAGATGGAAAATGGTTCAGTGGATTGTTTGCGTAAGCTAGGACACGGGACTGGACCAGACATAGAAATAGGCTGAATTGAATGCACAAACTTATTAAAAGCGGGACCCAAGGCAAGTTGATTCTTGCCTCTATCTCCTATGTATATATTTTAAGTATGTTGATTAATTTACATATGTTCTCTAATTTTATCATATGTGGTGTTTATATATATATGAAGGTGGTTGTTGTATATACGTGGGATGTGAGGATATGCATATATAAGTATGTGTAAATATTTATGTTTGTTGGGAAAGAAAGCATGCTAATTTAAATGCTTGTTTACATTATGATATAAATATGTGTAGATTGAGCTCATGTAAATTATGCTAAATAATATATGCTTAGCTAAGTGTTGTCCGGTATGCATATGTGACTTTTATGCATAGATTGAATATATATGTGATTATATATATATGGGTGCAGTGGTAGAAATGCATGCTAAATATGAATATAACTTTTGGGCGGGCTTTGCAAAGCATGATTATAATATGCTAGGTGTTCTATATGTTCTTATTACATATATGGGTGATGAAATATGTGACAACCCAAAAAAATTACAAATTATAATTATGGGTTAGTGACTTTTAAACATGATTAGTCACTTGATGACATGCTTAGTGGATTTAAATAATTCTTTTTATGTTTTCAGTTACGGGTGTGGGATCGGAATGGATCTAGGTAAACCGGGAGGTAACTACGGACACTTGAGAGTGGCGTAAGGGTGTGGATGTAAGTTTAAGGGCATGAGTGAAGTTTTGAAAAGAGAGGAAATGTTAGTTTGCAAATAAGTGCAAATGAACCATAACAAGGAGCTAATTATAGAGAGATGGAGGGTTTAGTTACAAAGGGGAAAATATATGATATATATAAGGTATATATATGTGTTAAGAGGAAAAAAATCAGATTTTGACTTCTCTCTCTCTCTCTCTACATCCGGCTCCTACTCTCTCTCTCTACAAAGCTCCTCTTCTCTCATTCTCTCTAAATTTTGAGGGCCTAGAAGTAAGATTTGAAGGTGGAGCCAAGAATTAAAGTTGCTCCCCTCACTCTCCTCTTCGATTTGATCGGTGAAAAGTTGCCGTTGGAGGAGTTTGAAGCTTGGTAGAAATTGGGTCTTCAACAACCAAGCTTGGATTTAAGGTAGGGATATCTCTTCCTTCCTAAGTGTCAATTCTATAGGTTGAATTGTGGGTTTCTTGGGGGGTTAACATGCTAGGTAAAGTTAGGAGGTTAGGTTTCCCTCTCCTTATTGCATTTGTTATATGATTGCATGTTAAAGAGGTGATTGATGTGTATTACATGTTATAGAGTTGATATATGTATAACATGTATGAGGTTTGTGGTAAATGCTATGTGAAAAGCATGATTTGGTGTTTCTTGAGCATGAAATTTGATGCCAAGGTGTAGAGCCTTGTAAATGTATGCTAAATTTCATTATTTGGTAATGCTTGTGGTGTTGACATCATCCATGAACATGTTGTATACATGGTGTTTGATAAAACGTCCCAAAGAGGGTTTTTCTTTGAAAATGTGACATGGGGCTTCAGAGCATGCCCACCCATGTCGCTTTTGTTTAAGTTTTGACAAATCATGAACCATTTGTGTGTGTGTAAACATGCATTGCTTGAAAGCATTCATTTGATAATGTTGTTCACGCATTGAATATGCTATGTATGTCTAAATTCTCTAGCATATGCCATGTAGCCGATAGGGATGCTATGACTTGCATTCATGTAGGTCGGCATTGAGTTGGCACTTAGGTGGGGTTGGAGTATCTCTACTGAGCCGCCGTGGTGCTCACCCCGCTCCCCCTAACATTTTTCATGTTATGCGTCAAGGATGATGGTAGGGACTTCATAGTTCTTATGGGCATTTTGGGAACTCAATTGGAGTATGATGATAGTTTGGATATCGTATATTTTGTGGCTATCCGTGCCGGCTTGTGGCACGTTGATTATGAATTTGTAGTCATGGATGAAATTTTAGCATTTTTGGACTTCATGCATGAAATCCTTGTAATGACTATAAACTTGAAATCCATATGTATTGGGGTTTATTCTTGGACCAAACTTAATTATGGATTGTAAAGTTATGATTTCTTCTTATATTATAACTTTATGTATGGACTTTTCTCAAGTAAATGAGTTGGGAAGGAAGTGGAATGGATATGTGGTTTGAAGGAATGGACTTTAATTGTGTTTTTGAATAATTATGCTTGAAGTATGATTTGAATGATGAGATTGTATTTTTGGATGATTATAAGATTGCATAGTTGATTTTAAATTGCTTATGCTATGAATGATCTTAGTTGGGTTTTGGAGAACTTGGAATATTAGATTTGGCTTGGATTTTTGTGCCTTAAAGTTCATGTGTGTCTGGATTGAGGCTTGGTGAGGTGGGATTTTAGGTTGCAAAATTTTTCACAGAAAAATCAAGTATCAGGAAAGTCCCATCAGTCCTACTTTTTGGGCACCAGTCCAACTTCTCTCGGTATTTTGGACCTGCAGAAAGTTCCACAGGTCCTACTTTTTGGGGACCCGTCCCACTTACAGTAAGTTTTCCTCTTAACTTTGACGGGTCATAACTTCTTCGTTTCAAAACCAAATCAAGTGATTCTTTTTTTGAAATTGAGTATTTGGAAAATATCTTTCTAATGGTTCTATTTTCAGCCTTTGATCAAGGATGCCCAAGGAGTTATGTATTCATTTTTGTGGGATAGAACCAATTAATGGTTGTATGGTTGAGGCCATTGAGGTTAGGTGATGTTGACTTGTGGATAGGTAAATACAAGTGGGTGACTAGGCTTCCATGGTGATGAAAGGTTAAAAAGGGTCCATTGGGACTAATGGATTGGTTAACCTCCAATTTTTCGGGAGTCAGGGGACTGGGGCGTTACGGAATGGTATTAAAGCTTGATATTATCGCATGAGTATGGTTAAGGTCGTTCACCGGGGTGAGTGAATGGGTTCACTACTCGAGATTCAGGTTGGTCAGGGGGAGTCCCTGCGGTCCGGGTTTCGGGGCGTGACAGAATGGTTTCAAAGCTCTAGGTTAGAATACCTAGGGACGACGGGGAAAGGACATATCACGTATATGGTTGAGAAGGCTAGATTATGTACCTGATACCAGAATGGTATCAGAGCTCTAGGTTAGAAAACCTAGGGACAATGGGTGATGGAATATATAGGTGGTTATATATTATGGATGAAAAGCATGCCAGTTACTTGAAGTAAATGCATGCATTGAGTGAAGCATGATGATAATTATGCTAGTATATGTGCATATGTGATTTATGTGCATGATTTGACATATACGTGATTATATGTGGGTTTATGTGAGTTAAATGAAAGATATCTATTTATAGAAAATGTGTGCATTGGTGAAGCATGACTAAAATGTGATTAAGTGAGGTTTATGAGCATATGTGAACTGTATGCTAGTTTTTTTTTTACCTATATAGGTGAATATATGTGTGGCTTGGTGGAGATGAAATGTATGCTATGTTCCTTTATAACTAGCTTATGCATTGTGTAGCACGACTCTTAGGTGCTTGATTCATATATGTCCAAAAAACATGTATGGGGCCGTTGTGAGAAAAATGGGGAAATGTGGGAGAGTAACCTATTCACCTTGGAGTATGTGATGACTCGATGATAACACATTAAATCACCTTGGAGTATGTGATGACTCGGTAATGATCCATTTAATCACCTTGGAGTATATGATGACTTGGTGATAACATATTTAATCACCTTGGAGTATGTGATGACTCGGTGATGATCCATTTAATCACCTTAGAGTATGTGATGACTCAGTGATGAACCATTTAATCACCTTGGAGTATGTGATGACTCGGTGGTAAACTATCCAATCACCTTGGAGTATATGATGACTCGGTGATAAACTATCTTACCACCTTGGAGTATGTGATGACTCGGTGGCGGTGTTGGAATTGGTTGGGAAGTATCTCGGTTACATGAGTGGTTAAAAATCATATTAGGGTAAGGGTTGAAGATTTGAGAATTTATGGATTGCTAGTAAAGCACTAGGTTTGAAAAACCTAGGGTATCAAAGTCATTGGCTTTGTAACGCCCCGATTCCCCGACTCCCGGGAAACCGGAGGTTAACCTGTCCATTAATCCCAATGGACCCTTTTCACCCTCTATAAGGTACCATGCTCTGATACCATCCTGTCACGCCCCGATTCTCGAGGCCCGGAAATCGAGGTGTGAAACCCGTGAGATCACCCTCACGCTCTAACCACCACCTGATCATACAATTCAATTTCCTATTATTTTTACGAAAATTGGGCATGACCCATTCTAAATAATCAGCTCCTGGCATGATACACCTGTTTCACAATTTATATGGACACTTCTGGGCACGTGTCCCCCCAGCATTTATATCTAACAATAAATATGGACACTTCTGGGCCCGTGTCCCCCCAATATTTCTACAACATGCATGAACAATTATAAATATACATGCCTCAGTCCTTGAATATCCGTATTAAATACATACGTCACATGAATAAATACAATTGAAGGAACTGAATCAATATAAATCGCTTTATACATTTAATCCAAATGTAAAGCATCTATCTGTCCAATATCCTGGATATACACTAGGTTCTAAGGAATCTAGATACTACCTCTGCAACCGGTGCTGTCAGTCCCCTAACTAACTCCAAAACCAGCAATACCTGCAAAACCTGGGAGGGGGTGAGCTCAAAGGCCCAACAAGGTATGTAGAACCATACTATCACCGCTGCAGCAGGTCGATCCTCACATATTCTCAAAAATATACATGCACTTAAATATATCACAATATTTAAGACCATGCCCCACCTAGCATGCATAAACCAATGATGTATATGGCTACTCTAGCACATATGAACATACAAAATCCACTACACATGATTTTAGAAATCATTTTCAACATGCTTGAAAGCAGTAAACATCCGGCATCAATATGTATATGGAACATATATATATATATCAACCCATTTACATAAACGATGTAAATCAATCATCACGTCTCCTACTCATCAAGTAGCACATCTCAAATGCAATAAAGATGCATTTAAACCATATAACATGCTCAAAAGCAATAGATATCGAACACATATCACGTTCTGTCACAAACAACGCATATATAAGGATGCGTTAAACATAAAGCATGCTTCACGATAGAAAATGCAAGCAGTTCCATCAACTCGTCTCACTCTCTCTCGGGTCCCACCCGACACCCTAACATGATTCTCAACCAACTATGTGACCGAGACACTTCCCACACAATTGCGGAATCCATCACCGAGTATTCTCTACTCCGAGGTGATTGAACCGCTGCCGAATCCGCCACCGAGTATTCTCTACTCCGAGGTGATCGGACCGCTTCAAAATATGTCACCGAGTATTCTCTACTCCGAGGTGATTAGATCATTTTCAAATTCGTCACCGAGTATTCTCTACTCCGAGGTGATCGAACCATCACCGAGTATGCTCTACTCCGAGGTGATTAGATAAATTTTAGAATTTTGTCACCGAGTATTCTCTACTCCAAGGTGACTCAACCACTCCAACGCCCTCACCGAGTATTGACCTACTCTAGGCAATTCAACCACTCTTCCCCATCTCCTCACAACGGGCCCATATATGCATTTCAAACATATAATGATCAAGCATCTAAGAGTCATGCTAAACAATGCATAATTAAGTTATGAAAACACTAGGCATGCATTTCACCCCCCACAAAGCCACATATATATTCACCTATACATGTAAAATCTAGCATACAGTTCACATATGCTCATAAACCTCACTTAGGCACATTTTAGTCATGCTTCACCCATGCATACATTTTCTATATACAAATAGCATGCATTTCCTTCACGTAAACCCACATGTAATCACGTACACATCAAATCATGCATATAAATCACATATGCACCTATACTAGCATAAATATCATCATGCTTCACTCAATGCATGCATTTACCACAAGTAATTACATACATTCCACTCACAATATATAAACACATATATATATTACGTCACCCACATATGTAGTAAGAACATATAGAACACCTAGCATATCATATTCATGCTTTGCAAATGCCCGACAAAAGTTACATTCATACCTATCATGTATTCCTATCACTGCAACCATATATATTTGATCACATATATATATATATATATATATATATATACTGAACATCATGCATAAGAGCCACATATGCATATAAACCAACACACAGCTAAACGGGTATTATTTAGCATACATTTTACATGATTTTAAATCAATACGATACATGCATGTCACGATGCAAATAGGCGATAAATCTAACATGTTATCGCTCCCCAAACCCCACATATATACATATATACACATATATATATATATACATTCTCTCACATCCCATGTATGTGCAACATCCACCTATACCCACATATATATAAGCATATATATATATAAATATACACATATCACATATGATCAAATTAAGACATATGTAAATTACTCAGCGTAGGTAAAATATATGTATGAGACAGAGGCAAGAATCAACTTGCCTTAGGTCCAGCTTTCGCCAAGTCCGCGCTTGCAAAGCGGTCCATGCCAAGCCCGGTCCAGTCCGGTCCCGTGCTAAAGTCCATGCAATCCATCCACCAAACCATTTTTTTCTCTTTGTTGATCCCAAAGTTGGATCCAACCCCTTTCAAGTCTAAAGTCCAGTTTAAACCAAATACCAAATCCACCATTTTTAGACCAACCAACCACAACCCAGCAACCTATCTCAGCCGAGCCAAACACTAGTCAAACGCCACTAAACACCATCGAAACTGACCACCAAAACAAGCTGTCCAATAGCCATGAGAATGCCACCATTTGCCACCTCAAGCCACTATTATCTGAACCAAATGGAACCCACAAACTAGCCGCTACCAAACCCAATAGCGAGCACCCCAAACAGTCCACAAATCAGCCCCAAAACGGCCGCCAAAGGGATTTAAAACTTGAATCCGTGAACACCCAAACCTCACCGTGAACCCACAAATGCGAGTCACTAGTTCCGGCCACCTTGCCATGAACATTCAACAACCCGCCGAGAACCGCCGTCGGCACCATCTCCATCATCAAACAACCACCCAAAATCCAACTGGAACAACCCCAAGAAAAATCGGACCAAACACAGCCCAAACAAGCCGTGCGCACCGTCGTCGGGCCATCCGAAGCCAACCCAACACGACCCACCACCGACCACTGCCATGGCCGAAACCCACCTGCCGAAGACCCTCCATCGCCGCCGCTAGAGTCGCCGGAACCAACTGAAAACCCAGCCGTGAGAACCTACTTCACGAACGGCTCGACCGAACCGAGCCACCACGCGCACCGGACAGCTCCACCGTGGACACCCACGGTCGCCGTCGATGCCTCTGCCGGAAATGGCCCTCGCCGCCGCTGATCGGGCCGCCGGAGCTGATCCCGTCTGCCGCCGTCGCGGCTTCTCCCCTTCCCGATCTCGGTTCCTCTCTCTCTCCCCGACTTCTCCTTCTCTCTCTTCTTTTCTTTTCTTTTCTTTTTCTTTCTTTTTTTTTCTTTTCTTTCTTCTTTTCCTTGTTTTTCTCTTCTCAGCCGAAGACCACTTTTGGTCTCTTTTCTTCTTCCTTTCTTTTGGTCCACACACTTTTGCCTACTTATCCTCCTCCACACAAATATATATATGTATATTATTTATATATATACATACATTACATCACATATATTAAATATCCCACACATGTATATGTACACATATCATAGTACATACACATATATTTATTACACAAACACACCTCTATATACATGTTTAATAATACATGTACCAATAAATATATTTATAATTAAATATAAATATATTCCATATAAATATATATATTTCCATATATATATATATATATATGCATCCTCCGTCCATACAAATATCCCGTATTCATATACTTTCTCCACCTCTATCTCTATATATATAATCTTATATATATAAATGTCCCCGTCCAATCTATATATATATATATCCACATCTTTCCGAATTTAATTTATTCGAAAAAAAGAAAAATAAATCCGGTCAAAATTCATCCGGAACCGGTCAAAATAATTCCGGTCCTTACAGGCTTGGATACCTAAGGACGTAGAGAAATGACCAAACCAACGTGTAGTTTAGAGATGGGAAATCGTTGGTAGTTGTCTAGACGATAGGTTTGATTTCCTATGGACAATAGTGGAATGATTAACTCGGTTTGAGTAATCATGAGGAAAGATCAAAGTGTTGATGTGAGAAACTGATTTCAATTTAGTAATACTCCCAAAGTTGGTTAAGTCTGAATTTTGACTTGATGATTGAATCTTGTTGAGTGAGTAAGAATAGATATCGCAAGGAATGTTGTGAGTGTTTGAGTCCTTACAGATACTTAGGGGTTTATGATATGTGTATATATTGGTAGGTGTTTACCAATGAGTACAGTGGATGAGAGTAGGTTGGTATAAACCACTCTAGATATGCAATTCTAGTATATGTCAGTATACTAGGAAAATCTGGGCCATGTTATCACGTTTGCTCAAGCAGGGGATGTGCCAGGAGCATGTGTGGTCAAGGGTACTTATCTTGTCACGCCCCGATTTCCGACAGCCGGTTAAGAGTGAGGGAAATGGGGGTGAATGATAAAATCTAATCAAAACCATCGTTTTCGAAAATCTAACATCCAACCCAATTCTCTTAACCGCAGAAGCAACTCAAAATGCATATAATTAAGTGAATATGCATAACTAAACAAGGTCCTCATTGTTGAAATCATTTAGAACAATTTTAAAAAAAAAGTGATTTTTGGCCCTCGTGAATAGTAACTTCTCGTAAAAAGTTCTGAAATTTTTTTCGGACCATTGTCCCATCCTACTATAGTCCGAAGAAACTTAAAAATATAATTTAGACCTTTTGAAATGGTCCAGAACCATGATTTTGCATCTTCGGGCAGTAGCTAAATTGCTACAGTAATTCCTCTAGTGGACAGTGCACTACCAGGTGCAATCTGCGCAGCAGTCATAAAAAAATTCATAGAAAATTCATTTCAACTCAGAATGAGGCAAACTAAAATTCTGTAGAAACTAGACTAAACGTGGAACAAGACTACATCAACCTCAATGTCTAGATGTAAGCCAAATGAAACAGTTTTGACAACAAAGTTGGTGCCCAGCAGAAATAGTGAAATCTGGTGGCAGAATATTCTCGGATTTTTATAAAATTCTGTAGTTGTCCAAATGTCACCAAATTAAATATGGAATACTAGACATCTAGGGGAAGATGTGGTAAAAATATTAGACCATTTGGAGTGGTGTAGACCCCTCAAAAAAAATTACCAAAATCTGGGCAGAATGTGTCCATTTGACCGGCAACACTTTCATTTCCAACAAAATCTAACACTCAACATTCCAAGGATCTACAAATGGTATGTCACCATACACACACTCTAAATCAAAAACTCATATCACCATAGACTCACAAATCCTCATACATTTCTATTGAAATCATACAAATCATTGCACATGTCTTTCACATCCTAAATTCAAAATGGACACTTTTGGGCACGTGTCCCCCCCCCATTGGCCATACAATTATGTTTAAAGTCTTCTATACATGTCCAACATGGCTTATACATATGAAATTCAAATATATACATGTTATCCAACTATAAGAATAACATTTTCCAAAATAGTCCACATGCCACAAACCGGCATGGACTTCTACATACATATCTAAAGATCCAAAAGTCCAAAAGAAATTCAACACGGTCCTTTGAACTGTTCAAGCTTCATCCTCCATTGGCGCCTTATCTGAAAATGTTTTGTATAAAGGGGTGAGCATCTCAACGGCTCAATAGAAATGATCCACCCATCCCCACTCTAACCCGTAAGCCATGCATGAATGCACATGAAAATGCTACATGTCTATATGACAATGTTCGTGCATTTTACCCATAAACAAACACGTTTTTCAACTCATGCGTGATGTTCCACATTCAATGCATATACATATATATATATATATCAAATTGGACAAGTTAAAATTTATATATATAACTCACGCCACATAAGTTCAAAAATCAATTCAAAGGGGGCTCACTCATCTCACCAATAGTAAGGGTCAAAGGCACCCAAACTCTGCTTACGCTTCTCGGTTTACTATCCCGATGGATGCGACAATCCCTTGGCCAAGTTTTGGGTCTTTCACCTTAGGGGTCATCCCCTTATCTTAATTTTCACCCTCATGCTCTAAAACTCGTCACATAGTGCACATTGTCACACAAATGCACACTTTTCACTCAATGCTATGCATTTTATCAAATCAATGCATTTTTCCTTCCACCTCAAGATTTTCACAATGCCAACACACTCACATCATGAAAGTCATTATGCTTATGCATTTTACAAGCAAAAATAACATCTTTCATGCATAGTTTATGAAAACTCAGATTTTCATGCCTTAATCAAATGAGCACATTTTTCATCAAAAGTATTCATAGTCTTATTTGCACATACACAACATATATAAACCATAACCAACATGCTAGATATTTATATATGCATAAATTCACAATTGGATACATATATACACATATACATAATCTTAGGTTCAAGAAATCCAAAGCTATCTTTCATGCTACATAGAAAATGACCTATAAGATCAAAGTAGAAATGAGTCTAGCACCCCTACCTCAAAATTGAAGGCTTTCCAAGCGCTTCACCAAAATCTCACCGATGTCAACCTTGCCAAAACGCAACTTTGTTCGGTTCAAACCAATGCCCTTGGAGTCCCCTACACACTTCCCTTCTTTGGCCTCTTGAAAATCACATCTTAAGGCCCTCAAAAGCTAGAGAGAAAGGAGAGAGAAGAAATGGGAGAGGTAGAGAGAGAAGGAGATCTGTAAAAGTGATATATCTCAGACCTAATTGATATTTATATCACTCCTAGGGGTGTGAAAAGACCATTTTGCCCCCGGTCACTTAAAATACCCTCTCGACCTCTGAATTAATTCCCGAAAGCTCCGTTGGACTCGAAATCACTTCCATGGCACTCTAAACATTTCGTTTAGTCCATAATTAAAAATAAAAATTTTCGAAATTTTTCCGAAATTCCCGAACTCACTTGACCTCGTCTTGGGGCTCCTGTTGACCAAAAAGTCAACTTTTTCTAAAAGTCCCCAAAACTTCCAAAAACCATATCCCAACCTTCTAAACATGTTCCCCGCATTCAAAACATGTTAAACATCATTAAAAATGCACTTAAAGTAATAAATGATGAAAAATTCAAAAACCGACCAAAATTGGGCACGGTCTCTACAACCTCTCACCTTTATAAGAATTTCGTCCTCAAAATTAGAATGTACCTCAAGTGGTGAACAACTCAGAATACTTTGAGCGGACTTCTTGTTCTCGCTCCCATGTAGCCTCTTCCACCCCATGATGCCTCCAAAGCACTTTAACCAATGGAATGGTTTTGCCCCGAAGCACTTGTTCTCTAGTGTCCAAAATCTGAATCAACCTCTCTTCGTATGACACATCCTCCTCCACCTCAAGGTCTGCCCAATCAATCACATGTGAAGGGTCCGGTTCATACTTCCTCAACATAGACACATGGAATGTGTTGTGGACACTTGACAATTGCGGTGGCAATGCTAAGCGATAAGCAACCTCTCCAATCCGATCCAAAATCTCAAATGGCCCGATAAATCGTGGTGCAAGTTTGCCACTACGACTGAACCTCATCAAACCTCTCCGTGGTGAGACCTTCAGAAAGACATGATCTCCCACCTCAAATGCCAAAGGTCGCCTTTTGTCAGCGTACCTCTTCTAACGACTCTGGGCCGTACGCAATCTCTGCCGGATGACCTTGATCTTCTCCGTAGTTTCCCGAACTAAATCCGGTCCCAAAGAAACTATCTCCCCAACCTCAGTCCAACAAACAGGTGACCTACACGGTTTACCATACAAAGCCTCGAATGGAGCCATCTGAATGCTAGCTTGGTAGCTATTATTGTATGCAAACTCCACCAAAGGAAGGTGATCCTCCCAACTACCCCAAAAATCAAGTACACACGCCCGCAACATATCCTCCAAAATCTGTATAGTACGCTCAGACTGACCATCCGTCTGAGGATGAAAAGCTGTACTAAAGTGAAAGTCTGTAACAAGTGCTGCTTGGAAACTCTGCCAAAACTGAGATGTAAATCATGGGTCTCTATCTGAAACAATAGAAACTGGCATGCCATGAAGCCTAAGGATCTGCTCAATATACAATCTACTGAGAGTATCCACATCATCTATCACTCTAATAGGAATAAAATGAGCTACCTTCGTCAATCTGTCAACGACCACCCAAACTGTATCGTGACCTTTCCTCGACCTTGGAAGTCCCGTCACAAAATCTATAGTGACATGCTCCCATTTCCACATAGCCACAGGCAATGGCTGCAACAACCCCGCTGGTCTCTGATGCTCGGCCTTAACTTGTTGACAAGTGAGGCACCTCGCCACAAACTGAGCTACATCCTTTTTCATACCCTTCCACCAATACTGTCGGCGTAGGTTATGATACATCTTGGTACCACTTGGATGTACTGCTAGCCTCGAGTTGTGAAACTCTCTCAGAATCTCATCCCAACAAGCTAAGGGAACAAACATCTTCCCTTGGAATTTCATGCTCTCATCTGAATGAACTGTCCATCCTTCCACTACTTCGCCAGCCGAAATTCGTGTGCGAATAGCCTCAACCTTACTATCCTTCCTCTGCTCTTCAATCACTCTACTCACAAGAGTTGGTTGAGTATTGATGATCCCAGGTGATAGGGATGTATCACTGTGAGTGATTGGTATGATTAGTCGAGGATGGTACCTTAGACTAGAGATAGAGATTGACTGGATAGGTCTTGAGGTAGAGACTGTGGACTCTAGGAAGCAAGTGCTTCGGAGGATCGTGAAAGTGAACCATACATGGGCTTAGGAGTCACTCAGCCATGTCACAGAAGTGGTTATATTGCCTTAGGGCAGTTGAGACACACTGATTGTGTCAGACTTAAGTGTTATGAGTTAGGTGTTGCAAGTGCAGCGCCTAGGATATATGGAAAGAGAAAGTGATGATTATCGGCAAGAATAGCAACCAGTATGGATTGGTCTTGGAAAGGCCTTGACTATACTAATTTCGAGAATGAAATTCCTTGAAGGTGGGGAGGTTGTGACGACCCAAAAAAATTTTAAATTATAATTACGGGTTGGTGACTTTTAAGCATGATTAGTCACTTGATGACATGCTTAGTGGATTTAAATAATCCTTTTTATGTTTTCAGTTACGGGTGTGGGATCGGAATGGATCCAGGTAAACCGGGAGGTAACTATGGACAATTAAGAGTGGCGTAGGGGTGTGGATGTAAGTTTAAGGGCATAAGTGAAGTTTTGAAAAGAGAGGAAATGTTAGATTGCAAATAAGTGCAAATGGACCATCTCTCTCTCTCTACATCTGACTCCTACTCTCTCTCTCTACAAAGCTCCTCTTCTCTCATTCTCTCTAAATTTTGAGGGCCTAGAAGTAAGATTTGAAGGTGGAGACAAGAATTAAAGTTGCTCCCCTCACTCTCCTCTTCGATTTGATCAGTGGAAAGTTGCCGTTGGAGGAGTTTGAAGCTTGGTGGAAATTGGATCTTCAACAACCAAGCATGGATTTGAGGTAGGGGTATGTCTTCCTCCCTAAGTGTCAATTCTATAGGTTGAATTGTGGGTTTCTTGGGGGGTTAACATGCTAGGTAAAGTTAGGAGGTTGGGTTTCCCTCTCCTTGTTGCATTTGTTACATGATTGCATGTTAAAGAGGTGATTGATGTGTATTACATGTTATAGAGTTGAAATATGTATGAATGACATGTATGAGGTTTGTGGTAAATGCTATGTGAAAAGCATAATTTGGTGTTTCTTGAGCATGAAATTTGATGCCAAGGTGTAGAGCCTTGTAAATGTATGCTAAATTTCATTATTTGGTGATGCTTGTGGTGTTGACATCATCCATGAACATGTTGCATACATGGTGTTTGATAAAACGTCCCAAAGAGGGTTTTTCTTTGAAAATGTGACATGGGACTTCGGAGCATGCCCACTCATGTCTCTTTTGTTGAAATTTTGACAAATCATGAACCATTTGTGTGTGTAAACATGCATTGCTTGAAAGCATTCATTTGATAATGTTGCTCACGCATTGAATATGCTATGTACGTCTAAATTGTCTAGCATATGCCATGTAGCCTATAGGGATGCTATGACTTGCATTCATATAGGTCGGCGTTGAGTTGGCGCTTAGGTGGGGTTGGGGTATCTCTACTGAGCCGCCGTGGTGCTCACCCCGCTCCCCCCCAACATTTTTTATGTTATGCGTCAAGGATGATTGTAGGGACTTCATAGTTCTTATGGGCATTTTGGAAACTCAATTGGAGTATGATGATCGTTTGGATATCGTATATTTTGTGGCTATCCGCGCCTGCTTGTGGCACGTTGATTATGAATTTGTAGTCATGGATGAATTTTTAGCATGTTTGGACTTTATGCATGAAATCCTTGTAATAACTATAAACTTGGAATCTATATGTATTGTGGTTTATTCTTGGAGCAAACTTAATTTTGGATTGTAAAGTTATGATTTCTTCTAATATTATAACTTTATGTATGGACTTTTCTCAAGTAAATGAGTTGGGAAGGAAGTGGAATGGATATGTGGTTTGAAGGGATGGACTTTAATTGTATTTTTGAATAATTATGCTTGAAGTATGATTTGGATGATGAGATTGTATTTTTGGATGATTATAAGATTGCATAGTTGATTTTAAATTGCTTATGCTATGGATGATCTTAGTTTGGTTTTGGAGAACTTGGAATATTAGATTTGGCTTGGATTTTTTTGCCTTAAAGTTCATGTGTGTCTGGATTGAGGCTTGGTGAGGTGGGATTTTAGGTTGCAATGTTTTTCACAAAAAAATCAAGTATCAGGAAAGTCCCACCTGTCACACCCCGGTTTCCGACACCCGGTTAGGAGCGAAGGAAACGGGGGTGAGTCCGTAATTTTACCTCAAGTTTCCACACCTTAATCTCATTATAATCATTTGTATTGCGGAAGCATTCTATATGCACACCCTTCAAGTGGCATTAGATCATCAAAGTCCCTTGCAAATGATTTTCACCTTTGGTTCCATACATATAAACCACTAAGTTCTGGACCTCAACTTTTTACATAGATGGAATTTGATTATGAAACCTACACCATTTGATAGAGCTTTCAAAAATACTTAATTTCAAAAAAAATCAGGCTCAATTCCGATTTAAAACGAAGAAATTGCATCGAAACGAAGTCCGGACAATTTTTGAACCTTACTGTGAATAGTAATCTCGATCAATCGAGATTCATCTCGATTAATCGAGATTTTGACCCCTTTAATCGAAGAAAACACCCCCTCGGTACCTTGGACCTGCAATATTTCGATTAATCGAGATTGGGACTTCAATTAATCGAAATTAAGCCTGAAAATTCATAAAATCTCGCAACCATATCGATTAATCGAAATGGGCATTTCGATTAATCGAAATGCACTGCCCAGAAATTTCCAAACACCTATACAAGATCAAATTGAACCCAAATCTCAACCAAACCATCTTAGATCATTCATTTCTCATATAAATCATCTACCATTGATGTAGAATCATACTCACACATCAATCTATACATTTGAATCTCAAATCTTGCATAATCATAGAAAACTCATCCTAAGTTCACAATGCACATAAAATTCAAGTGAACCAAACCATCCTCATTTTTCCAAAGGTGATCTTCATTAACCCAACCATGCAATCTAACTTATACATTGAGATCCTACAACCATGATTCCACATAAATCCACAACTCTAAACCTTCATATCCACGAAATTAAGATACAAGAGACAAAAGAATACATTCAT
The DNA here is from genome assembly GCA_026545225.1 of Cornus controversa. Taxonomy (NCBI): domain Eukaryota; kingdom Viridiplantae; phylum Streptophyta; class Magnoliopsida; order Cornales; family Cornaceae; genus Cornus; species Cornus controversa. The sequence continues at coordinate 2,853,820 of CM048849.1, forward strand.
CCATTTAAATTCCAAACCCATACATAATCCATGGAACCATACATATAAGAATTCAAATGGCCCTTTTTGCATGCATTCAACAAGTCTCAAATAAAGGAAGCCATTATACATACATTTCTCGAAAATCACTTTCCTACAAGTGTGGCACTTTCATTTGGACTTCACATACAAAAGAAGATACAAATGTAAAGGCAACACCACAACCATTGTCTACATGCCACAAGCCGGCATGGACATTTATCTACATCTCAAAAGAGCAAAAGTCCAAAAATAAGCTCAACATATCCATAGAGCTAATCATGCTTCATCTTCCATTGGCACCTTATCTGAAAATGTTTATATAAATATGGGGTGAGCAACACTGTGGCTCAGTAGGAGTGATCCACCCAACCCCACTCTAACTCAGGCGGCCATGCATGGATGCATATGAAATCCCTACATGACAAGTATACATGCTTTTAACCCATAAACAAACACGTTTTTTAAATCATGCGTGATGCTTCACATCTCAATACATTTACATACATACATACATATATATATATATATATAACTCACGCCACATAAATCCGGAAATCACTTCAATGGGGACTAGCTTATCACTCCATCCATAGTAAGGGTCTCTTCGGCACCCAAACTCTGCTTGTGCTTTATCGGGTTACTAATCCGAAGGGAGCACCTCCTCTTGGCCAAGTTTTGGGTCTTTCACCCTAGGGACCATTCCCTCACCTTAATTCTCAATGTTGTCATGCCCCAAAAATTCGCTTTTCACATAGTGCACATAATCACATCAATGCACTTATTCCACACCATGAATGCATTTTTGTCAAATCAATGCATTTTCCTTTCCCTCAAGATTGTCACAATGCCATCACACTCATATCATGAAAATCATCATGCTTATGCATTTAACAAGGAAAATCATATCTTTCATGCACAAGTCTATAAAAATTCATATTTTTCATATTTTCACCAAATGATCACATTTTTCATCAAGAACATTCATAGTCTCATTTGCACATACACAACATATAAAGTTCTAACCAACATGTTAGACATTTATACATGCATAATCACATTGGTATACATATATACACATATACATAACCCTAAACTCAAGAAATCCCAATCTATCTTTCATGTCACAAGTATGTGACCTATAGAATCAAAGTAAAGATGAGTCTAGCACCCCTACCTCAAATTCCCAAGCTTTGAATCCAACTTTGAGAAATCCCAGCTTTCTCAACTTCACAAAATGGAGACTTTGATCGGTTCAAACCGATGCCCTTGATGTCCCCTACACACTTTCCTTCTTCAAGATCTTCCAAATCACACCTTAAGGCCCTCAAACTCTAGAGAGAAGGGAGAGAGATGAAGTGGGATACATAGAGAGAGAGAGGGATCTGTAAAATGAAATGTCTCAGACCCATCTTGATATTTATCTCAACCCTAGGGGCGCGAAATGACCATTTTACCCCTAGCCACTTAATGTACCTTCCCGAGCTCGGAATTAATTCTCGAAAACTCTGTTGGACTTGAAATCACTTCCTTAACACTCTAAATATTTCTTTTAGTTCATAGTCAAAAATAAAATTTTCCGGATTTCTCAGACCCACTTAAACTCATCCCGAGACCCCTGTTGACCAAAAAGTCAAAATTTTTCAAAAGTCTCCAAAATATCTTAAAACCATATTCTAACCTTCTAAACATGTTCCCCGCATCCAAAACATGTTAAATATCATTTAAAATGCATTTAAAGCAATAAATGACAAAAATTGAAAAATCGGCCAAAATTGGGCACGGTCTCTACACCACCGGTCCTACTTTTTGGGCACCGGTCCAAGTGATTCGTGTGTGAGTGCGTCTCAATTATAATTACCACACTTCGCAATAGAACGAATTCCTTGTAGAATAAGGCTTTCGAAAGGGGTGTCAAACCGCAGGGATTATGGTCTGAATGAGTTGGAGTACGGAATTACTTCCAATTAAATTTAGAAAGAATAGAATTCTGATTTTGATATTTAAACTAATTAAAAAGCAAAATAAAATAAAACAAAGGAAATAGAGAGTGTGCATAATATGAGATAAATCTAAGATATTTGACTTCACCACTAACTCCACAATCAATGGTCAATTGAATTAACTATGGGGAATTATATCATGCATAAGTGGTGTCGGTGGCTACAAGCTCACCTTCATCTGTCAAGAAGATAACATATGATTAAGGCTAAGTCATGGACTATCTTCGATTAGCATGAGCCATCTGCCTAACTACTCTACTCTAGGGTGCAGTATGGTCCATCTTCTCTAGGCATACTCAATCAAAGCGTATAATGATATATTCAGTGATTACCATTGTGTAATAATCGCTCTCATAATCACAAAAAATAAGAGAGATTGAGTTCAATAACAACAACTAAATATCTAAGACAAGATAAGAAATCATTGAAATTGAATTTACTAGACTTTTATTGCTCAATTCTATGATAAGAATCCACTAAATTACATAATCTATGCATGAATATAAAGGTCCCTAATAATTAAAACAATCAAACCATTGATGCTTTGTTAGGGCTACATTAAAACCCTAGTGGATGAACTAGCCGCTTATGGTAGAAGAAGCTTCAACGGTTGAGGAAGAAGGCATCATCTTCATGAATTATGCGTAAGACTTCGTTCTCCAATGATTCTCCACTTCAAAGCTCTGCAAAGTATGTCTTCAATTCTGTCCAAAAGCTTTCTCAGACTCTCTAAGACTCTCTAAAAACTCTCCCAAAATAGCCTTCAATTCGCCACTTTATGCCCCAAGAGAATACACCAAAGTTCTAATCCAATTAAGAATTAATTAGGTTTTCCCGTAGCACTAATCAGGTGGGTTTTTCCTGCTGATGTTCGGCCCAACTTTTGACCCACTAGACGTCTGATTCATGAAATTTTTGTGAAATGCAAAAGTGTGCAGAATCAAATTTCGTTCAACTATGCAAAAATTAAGTCGATTTGAACCTTGGAAATAACACTTCTGGTCCATTTTTCAAAATGGGATTAAGATTGTATTAAGCGCAGAATTGGGCTTCAAGCCCGTAACCTCCTTAAGCAGCTGTAATTCTGTTGGACCTCTTCCTTGGCTGATTTAAATTGGAATAAAGAGTTGAATGGATGGCATAACTCAAATCAATGGTCCCAACACATAGTTCACATTAACGTATCTCAAAGCAACCAATCCTAGCTCCCTCGTGAAAAGTGAACTAGCAGTCCTCTCATATGGCATAACCAAGCTCCGAATATATTAAGGTACATACCCCTTCAACTCACTAGCTCCCCTTATTGAAATCATACTTCCAAACATGAATACATGACTTTTTCATTTTTTTCATTCTTTTTTTTTCTTTTTTTTCATTGCTTTATTGGTTGTGCAATGTCTTGATCTATTAAGCTTTCTGAAAGATCCATGTAGCAAGCTTTCAGTCAGTGACTCCCAAACCAGATGGCGTTAGGGCACTAGGCGTTAAGACACTCCGAAGAACCTAATTACTCGAATCAGTCAGACTACAAATCAAGACAACCAATGCTTATCTTTTCTCACCCTTTCACTTTTGACGCGAACACTCTATGCTTCCTGAGGCATAGAGGCCCATTTACTCATGAAAAGGATCAAATTGATTTCCTATTCATCAAATTCTTTCTTTTTTTTCCTTTTTTTTTCATTGAAGTCAAGTAAAACACATCATCGGTACTCATTCTCAAGAGATACTAATTAATATGAAGCATATGTAACTCAATAACTCAAAACCAAAGTTTATACTCCCTCAAGATTATGCTAGTGTGCCTGTGCATATGAGGGAACTAAAACCAATTACTCCAAAGTATGTCAATGCAAACCATGATTAAAATCACTAAATTCAAATCACAGTTTCCAAAATTTTAAAACATACTGAAGAATTGCAAGTTACGCACCTACATAAAGTATTAATCCCTTGAATAATGTAAAAACATTCTATCTAAAAAATAAAACAAAATAAAAAAACTAAGAAAATAAAATAAACAAAAATCCTAAAACAAGAAGAATTTCATAAAAAAATTTCCCATATTGCAATAAAGCACAAAAATAGGCATCGCCTCACCCCCAAACTTAAACTGTACATTGTCCTCAATGTACTACCAATCAAAGCATAGAGAAGGGTAATAACGATAATACTAGGAATTCGGAGAGTAGTGGCAAGAAAATAGAACACACCAAGTTGTATAAAGGCAATGCAAGCACACCAACAAACTTGGATGTTACAACCTGTCAAAACAACCATTATACCCCACCAACCAAGTGAAATAGCATGGGTGAAAATAAATATGAAATAGAGAAATCCTAAAATTATTATTTTTTTCTTTTCATTTTTCTTTTTGAAACTGAATACATAAAGAGAAATAAAAAGAAAAATAAAATTAAAAATAAAATCAAATAAAATACACAAGATAGTTACCTCCAATCAAGGATGTGGTGGTGACTGAGCATTTGGATCTAGGTTTGCCTGGCGCATCAAAGCACGCAGCATCCTCCTCACCTCGAGCTGATCCTGGCGAGTCTCATGAAAGTGATCCACCATCTCTGTCCGCATAGCTCCAAACTTTGTGGAAACCTCAATCTGTAAGGTGCCAAACTGGGTGGTCAACCCAGCAATTTGCCCCTCTAAATAATGATAATCATGTCTGCCAGTTTGTTTATGGACATTCTCTTCTTCAGCTTCCATCTCCTCTGGATCCTCCACCAGTGGTGGTATGTCTACAACTTCTCCTCCTTGAGCCAATCGAGATACTTCACTTGGCGTAGCAATGACTCTTTGATGCATATGTGATTGGCTTATGTTCCAGTCATGTGTGCTATAATGAATATCTCATGGAAAAGCAAGCTCGTCCTCATCGACTGCATATCCCTATGCAATGAGTAACTGATGAATGATAGTAGGGAATGGAAACTCCCAGTCACTTGCACTGTCTGGTGCTTTGGCAACAACCTTTGAATAGAACTTTTCAATTTGGCCCCAGACAATCTGTGAAAATGATAGCCAATGCCTAAAATGTATGACATATAAAGCTCGAAGGAACTCTTGACGTCTCTCGGTTTTATCTCCAATGGGACACACATTCTTGTACAAAGCGGCATCAAGGAACCATGGATGACTCGACGTAGAAGACTTTGAAGCTGCATTATGCTTTGGCCCAGAGAATTGGTTAGCACACAACCGTGCAACCAAATTACCCACTGAAAAATTATCTGGTAAATGAGTGTAGGTATTGGTTAAATCATCTTGGCATTTATGAGGACAGCCCATGGCAATAGCAATCGAGGACATATCAACCTGAACTCATGTTCCATCCACCGAATAAATAAGCACGCCCCGCTCGTCTGATTTCGACATTATGTTATAATAAAAGACTTTGACGAGCCTCGGGTATATAGTAGTAGATAATGGAACAAAAATCGATGCCGACTGATGATGACGGATGTCAAAAATCCCCCATCGTGTCTCGGGAAACATAGCATACAGTTCAGCGATGTCAAATGTCGCTTCAAAATTCAAGGCTCTTGGGTGCCATCTCTCATGAATTCCATCTCGGCGAGATCTTGAGGAAACGGGTGTTGGATCATGTCGTGCTTGGCGAGGATTGCATGAGCTTGAAGCACCTTGGTGACTTGCTCTCTTTGGTGCCATAGAAACAGAAAAAGTTTGGTTGAGGAATTAAATCAAACACTTGGTGTGGACAATAAAAGTTTCTCCTTCAACCTCTTCTTTCGGCAACTTTTTCACCACAAATTGAACAATTCAATCCACCAATTATGTCCCCCAAACTTGGTCTTCAAAAGCCCTCAAAAAGATTGGTACAATTTTGCAAAATAAAAACTCTACTTACTTTGATGACGAACTTGAGAAAATAAGAGTTTTCTTGAGAACTAGTGATGATCAATCCGGTTTTGATGTTGATGTTGATGATGATCAATGATAAATACTTATATGAGAATCACCAATTGAAGAAAATATATTTCCGGCTGATGTAGGAGTCAAATTAGATCACAAAGTTGTCAAACAATCCCAATTCAAATAATAATCATTCAAAATGGACACTTTTGGGCATGTGTCCCCCCAACATTCACATCTTAAATTCAAAATGGACACTTTTGGGCACGTGTCCCCCCCCCCAACATTCACATCCTACAACATGTATAAAATAATCAAAAATATGTCTCAGTTCTTGAGTGTCCGTCTCATATACATACATCAAATAAAATGTACAACTGGGAGAGACTACCCAACATAAATGTCCAATTACATTTAATCCACATGTACAACATCTATCTAATATATTGGTCATAAACCAGATTCTAAGGAGTTTAATCACTACCTCTACAACCGGTACTATCAGCCCCTAACCAACTCAGTATCATCTGCATTACCTGCAAAACCTAGGAGGGGTGAGCTCAAAGCCCAACAAGGTATGTCAAACGTACTATCACTGCTGTAGTAGGTCGATCCTCACATATTCTCAAAAATATACATGCATTTAAATATATCGCAATATTCAAATCATGCTCCACCTAGCATGCATGAACCAACAATGCACATGACAAATCTAGCACATATGAACATATAAATCCACTACACATGATTTTTTTTAAAATCATTTTCAACATGCTTGAAAGCAATAGACATCCAACATCAATATGTATATAAAACATATATGTCAAAGCATTTACAAAAGCAATGTAAATCAATTATCCCATTTCCTACTCAACAAGTAGCAATCTCAAATGCAATGTAGATGCATTTAAACCATACAACATGCTTAACAGTTAAACATGTAATCATAAAGATATACTCTATCCCTCGGGTCTCACCCGATACCCTAACATGGTTTTGACCAACCATGTGACCTGGGACGCCTCCCACAACTGTATCACGACTTTGACCTACTCTACCAACGTCATACCCCTGGGGCAATATTTTGGTTTGCCCATTGGTGATCAGTCTGTATCAGCACCGTCACCAAATATTTGCTTACTCAAGGTGATTAGACCATATCAGCACCGTCACCGAGTATTAGGTTGCTCGAAGTGAGTAGTCCATATTAGCACTACCACTGAGCATAATTGGATTCAAGGTGATTAGTCCGTATCAGCACCGTCACCGAATCTTAGGTGGCTCAAGTGGTTAGTCCATGTCAGCACCGCCACTGAGCATAATTGACCCAAATGACCGACACCTAGTATGGACAACTTTTTCCCGTCTCCTCACAACGGTTCTATATATGTATTTTGAACATATAAAGTATAACATATCATTTCATGCTTATGCCAATGCACCGCTAGTTTTAAAAGTACGTAGCATGCATTACTTTCTACACAATTACACATGTAATCATATATACGTGTAAAACCTAGCATATTATTCACATATGCTCCTAAATCTCACTTAAGCACATTTTAGTTATGCTTTACCAATGCACACATTCTCAATACGAAAGATAACATGCATTCATCTCACATAACAACATATATAATCACATATATGTCTAACCCTGCATATAAGCCCAATATGCAGGTATACAAGCATAAATATAATCATGCTCTCATTCATTGCATGCATTTACCATAAGTGTCTAGCATGCATTCTAACTACAATATCAATATATAATTCTTACATGTCACATCCGGTATATAATACGCATATGCACATAACTTAGCATAAATATGATCATGCTCTCACTCAATGCATGTATTCACTACAAGTAACTAATATACATTCCAATCACAATATATAAACACATATATATTTTGTCACACCCTGGAACACAGACCGCCGAGACTCCCCCAGACTGACTCAAATCTCGGGTCACGAACCCATTCACTCACCCTGGTGAACGACCTTAACCACACTCATGCGATAGTATCAAGCTTTGATACCATTCCATAACGCCCCGGTCCCCCGACTCCATTAAACCGGAGGTTAACCCGTCCATTAGTCCCAATGGACCCTTTTTAACCTTTCATCACCACGGAAGCCTAGTCACCCACTTGTATTTACCTATGCACAAGTCAACATCACCTAACCTCAATGGCCTCAACCATACAACCATCAATTAGTTCTATCCCACAAAAATGAATACATAACTCCTTGTGCATCTTTGATCAAAGGCTAAAAATAGAACCATTGGAAAGAGATTCTCAAAATACTCAATTCCAAAAAAAGAATCACTTGATTTGGTTTTTAAATGAAGAAGTTATGAGTCGTCGAAGTTAAGAGGAAAACTTACTGTAAGTGGGACGGGTCCCCAAAAAGTAGGACCGGTGGGACTTTCTGCAGGTCCAAAATACAGAGAGAAGTTGGTGATCGGCGTGGAATGTTGATCATTCTAGCCTCTTAACTTATGTATTTTATTCTCTTAGTGATAGATTATTTTGTGATTTTACTTCATTTTAGTGTTTTCTGTATTTTCAGGGCCTTAATGATTATTTTAGTTAAAACCATGATTTTGGTCTTTTAAAGATGACATGCAAGAGGGTTATATGAAGCCTACGTCAAAGGGATCCATTCAACTCTTTATTCCAATTCAAATCAGCCCAATGAAGAGGTCCAAGAGAATTACAGCTGCTTAAGGAGGTTACGGGCCTGAAGCCCAATTCTGCGTTTAATACCGTCTTAATCCCATTTTGGAAAACAGATCAAAAGTGTTATTTCCAAGCCTCAAATCAACTTAATTAACGCATAGGTTGTGTCACGCCCCGAAACCCGGACCGTCGGGACTCCCCCAGACCGACCCCGAATCCCGAGTGTGAACCCGTTCACTCAATCCCGTGAACAATCTCAATTACACTCATGCATTAGTATCAAGGTTTGATACCAAGTTATAACTCCCCGATTTCTAACTCTCAGAGAACCGGATGTTAAACTGTCTATTTAGCCCAATAGACCCTCATTACCCTCATTCACCACGGAAGCTTAACTCAATTCTTGTATATGAATGCACCCAATTCCATCTTAACCAATTCCCATGGGCCCTATATCAAATCACACACCTTAGTGGAAATTTACTTGCCCACACTTTCAAGAATCACTCACTTTCAAGCCTCAAAAATTACTTTGTTTGGAATATGAAACTGAGGCCTACATCATTGGATAGAGAATCCAAAAATACTCAATTTCAAAAAGAACCACACTCAATTCCGATCTAAAAATGAAGAAATTACGTCGAAATGAAGTTTGAAAAATGCTGTGAATAGTAATTTCGATTGTGCGAAAATGGGATTTCGATTGTGCGAAACTGGCATCTCGATTGTGCGAAATAAATCTCGATTGTGCGAAGATTTCACCCTCTCGGGACCTCAGACCTGCAATATTTTGCACAATCGAAATGAGGGTTTTGATTGTGTGAAATTCCTCCTGTCTGGACCCTAAAAATCACCATAAATCATCACCCTTTTGCACAATCAAAATGGGCGTTTCGATTGGGCATTTCGCACGATCGAAATGCTCCCCACAGGACCTCCAACAACCCTATACATGGTTCATTTGGAGCCCAATCCACCTTCTGTTAGCCTAGAACTCCTCATACATGATCCATAACATAAATGAAAGGTTCCAACATCAATCTCACACTCAAGATCACATTCATAACTGAATTCATACACCAAAATGAATCATTCTCTTACACGACCACAATCCATTCACAATGAAAACATCATCAAATAAACTAAGTGCCACCATGGGCATTACATAAACTAAACCGTTGTCTTTCCACACCCAACAAGTTTGTAATCCAATACATGCATCAAAAGTACATATGTCCAAAGTACAACCACAACAGAAAAGGAAGTCACATGCCACAAGCCGGCATGGATAGCCACAAAATACACAACATCCAAGAGATAGCCAAAAACACTACTAGTGTTCCACTGGGACACTCAAGTCCCATCCGTCATCGATGCTTTATCTGTAAAAGAGTTTATAATAAAGGGGTGAGCACCACTGCGGCTCAGTAGAGATACCCCAACCCTCCTAAGTGCCAACTCGACACCGATCTACATGGAATGTATATAAATACACTACATGCCACATCCACAATCTCACGAACCAATCAACAAATGCAATTAAAGAGGATTGCATACATCACGAATCATGTATAACATGTTCAAACATAAAAGCATTAAAAAAAATAAATGCTCTCTCTCTCGGTCCTCATCCGATACCCTACATGATTGGCCCACTCCGAGGATCATGTGACCTTGGACACCACCGATAACCATCCAATGACCGGGACAACTCCGAAAGGTCATTCTACCATAGCAATATATGGGATTGCCATAGAGTGAGGGGACAACTCTGAGGCTCACAATTCTTGGACATTCTCCGATAACCATCCTATGACCGGGACAACTCCGAGGGGTCATTAGTAATGGACATACTCCGATCCTAGGCATTAAGCGTTAGTATGGCGGGTCCACTCCGAGGGCCATACGTAGTGGATAATTTTACCACACATTTCACAACACAGTTGGACCACTCCGAAGCCCCGTGCACCTTATTTGCGTCATTTTCCAGCAATTTCCCACATATGCAATATGAATGCATAAACACATGACATTTTATTTTCATGCTCATTGATACTAAAAAGAAGTAACAAGCATATTTCCCATCACCACATACCACATATAGCACATATATGTATAACACATGCATATATCATCTCATATGCATACAACTTCAAAATTAGCATATTTTACTCATGCTACACTCAATGCATAATTTTAGCACATAGAACTAACATGCATTCAACAACCACATTCTCACATATAATCACATATATGACACTTGGTACATATTTTTTCACATATACACCAAATTGAGCACATAATGCCTATGTATCAATTTCTTACACTCACACACTTCAAACCCACATGCTACCACCAACACAATGGACACAATTGTGAAAAGATCGGACTCTAGAGAAGGAGAAAACACAACTTTCCACACCCCTCACCATCCTAAAGCATGTGAAACACAACCTACACCTCTCTTCTTCACCCGAAACCCTAGAATCAACAATTAGAAGAGAAGAAGAACCCCTACCTCGAAAATGAAGACCTTCCAAGCACTTCACCAAAATTCCAGCGATGTCTATCTTGCCGAACCACCACTTTGATCGGTTCAAAGGGAATCCCTAGCCGTCCCCTAGGTATCTCCCTCCTTCGACAAGTCTTGAATCCAAGCCGAACGAGTCGAAATGTAGAGAGAAGGGAGAGCTATGAAGATGGAGAGTTTTAGAGAGATAAAGAGGCGTGAGATATGGCTGAATATCTCTGCCACTGATATTTAAAATATCTAGGGCTCACAAAAAGACAAAAATGCCCCCGGCCACTTAACGTACCCTCCGGGCCTTCGTTTTCGATTCTGGAAACTCCTACGGTCTCGAAATTACTTTCTGAACTCTCTAAACATTTCATCTAAGTCATTCCCAAAAATAAATATTTTTGAGAATTTTTCCGAATTCCCGGGCCCACTTAAGTCGCATCCCGGGCCCCGGTTTGTCCAAAAAGTCAAACTTTTTCAATTCTTCCAAAAACTTACCAAAACCCTTAAAACACTCCCCAAACATGTTCCCCACACTCAAAACATGTTATTAACCACTCAAAATGCATTTATGGCAATTATAGTGCGAAAAATGCAAAACCGGCCAAAATTGATCACGGTCTCTACAACCTCCTCCCCTTAAGGGAATTTTGTCCCCAAAATTTGAAACATACCTCAAGCAGAAAACAACTCGAGATATTTTGAGCGGACTTCTTATTCTCGCTCCCACGTAGCCTCCTCGACTCCGTGATGTCTCCAAAGGACTTTAACCAATGGAATAGTCTTGCCCTGAAGCACTTGCTCCCTAACATCCAAAACCTGTACCGGTCTTTTCTCATAAGACACGTCCTCCTCCACCTCAAGATCTGTCCAATCCAACACGTGTGAAGGATCTGACTCATACTTTCTCAACATCGAAACGTGGAAAGTATTGTGCACACTTGACAATTACGATGGCAATGCCAAGCGGTATGCAACCTCACCCACACGATCCAATATCTCGAATGGACCAATAAACCGTGGGGCAAGCTTTCCGCTATGCCCAAACCTCATCAAATCCCGTTGTGGTGAGACTTTCAAGAAGACATGGTCCCCCATCTCAAATGCTAAAGGCCTCCGCCTTCTGTCAGCATAGCTTTTCTGAAGACTTTGAGCCATAAGCAAATGCTGCCGTATAATCTTAATATTTTATGTAGTCTCTCGGACTCTATCTGGCCCCAAGGCCACTGTCTCACCAACCTCTGTCCAACAAATCGGTGACCTACAAGGTCTACCATACAAAGCCTCAAATGGAGCCATCTCAATACTAGCTTGGTAGCTATTATTGTATGCAAACTCCACCAATGGAAGGTGATCCTCCTAACTGCCTCAAAAATCAAGTGCACATGCTCTAAGCACATCCTCCAAGATCTGTATAGTACCCTCCGACTGACCATCTGTCTGAGGATGGAAAACTGTACTGAAATGGAGGTCCGTATCAAGTGCAGCCTAAAAACTCTGTCAAAACCGTGATGTGAATCTTGAATCTCTATCAGACACAATGAAAGCAGGCACTCCGTGCAGTCTCGCAATCTGATCAATATACAACCGACTAAGAGTATCCACATCATCTGTCACTCGAATTGGAAGGAAATGAGCCACCTTGGTCAATCTATCCACAATGACCCAAACTGCATCACGATTCTTCCTCATCCTAGGTAACCCTGTCACAAAGTCCATAGTGACGTGTTCCCACTTCCACATAGCTACCGGTAATGGCTGCAACAAACATACCGGTCTCTGATGCTCGGCCTTCACTTGTTGACAAGTGAGGCACCTCGCCACAAACCATGCGACGTCCTTTTTCATACCCTTCCACCAATACTGTCTACGAAGGTTGTGGTACATTTTGGTACCACCAGGTTGTACTGCAAGCCTGGAGCTATAAAACTCCCTCAGAACCTCATCCCTACAAGCCAATGGAACAACCATTCTGCCTCTGAACCTCAGACCTCCGTCTGAATGGATACCCAATCCTCCACTACTTCGCCACCCGTAATTCGAGTGCGAATGCTCTCTAACTCTGTGTCATGCCTCTGCTCCTCAACCGCCCTACTCACTAGAGTTGGTTGTGCTATGAGTGTGAACAAAATGGCATGTCCATCACTCTCACTAAAGCACAATGCCATTTCTGAGATGTCTTCCATCATCTTCCATTCACGGATGGCAATGCTAGCCAAAGTGCCATGTGATTTCCTGCTCAATGCATCGGCAATCACATTAGCCTTCCCCGGGTGATACTAAAGATCAAAGTTGTAGTCTTCCATGTATTCAACCCATCTCCTCTGTCTCATATTCAAGTCCTTTTGTGTAAAAAGGTACTTCAAACTCTTATGATCGGAGAAAACCTCAAACTTCTCTCCGTAGAGATAATGCCTCCACGTTTTCAAAGCAAAAATTACCGCCGCCAACTCCAAGTCATGAGTCGGGTAATTCTGCTCGTGGATCTTCAACTGTCGGGAACCATATGCCATAACCCTCTCGGTCTGCATCAATACGCATCCCAAACCATCCCGTGAAGCATCACAGTAGATGACATAACCCAAACCGTGCTTAGGAATAATCAATATTGGAGCACTAGTCAACCTACGCTTCAATTCCATAACGGAATGCTCGCAAACCTCGTTCCACTCAAACTTAACTTCTTTATAAGTAAGCTTGGTCATTGGCACCGTTAACTTTAAAAAGTCCTTCACAAAATGCCAGTAATATCCTGCCAATCCCAAGAAGCTACATATCTCAAATACGTTCTTAGGCCTCTCCCAATTCATTACTGCTTCTATCTTAGAAGGGTGTACCGATACTCCTCCTTCTGACACCACGTGTCCTAGGAACTTTACCTCCGTTAGCCAAAATTCACATTTTTCGAACTTGGCATACAAATGGTGCTCTCTCAATGTTTGTAACACTGTCCTCAAATGGATCTCATACTCTTTCACAGAAGAAGAATACACAAGAATGTCGTCCACGAAGACCACCACAAACATGTCCAAGTACACCCTGAATATCCGGTTCATCAAATCTATGAATGTTACTGGTGCATTCGTCAATCCAAATGGCATCACTAGAAACTCATAGTGTCCATATCTAGTCCAAAAAGCTGTCTTCGAAATGTCCTCTTCCCTTACCCTCAACTGGTAATATTCCGACCTTAAGTCGATCTTCAAAAAACAAGTCGAACCCTTAAGCTGATCAAAAAAGTCATCTATCCTTGGCAAAAGATACTTGTTCTTAATCGTTGCTTGGTTCAACTTACGGTAGTCTATGCATAACCGTAAAGATCTTTCCTTCTTTTTAATCATGGGGAATTGCCCTGCGCTGGGGCTTTTTCCCCAGCACACTCAACATCGCGCACAGCGCACTGCTAGGGACTTTCTGACGACGCTCCGGCCAGCTTCGGCCACCGTTCACCTACATTTTTGTGCCATTCTTCTCCTCTCGACGTTGGATACCTATTGGTGTAAAAAGCCTCATCCAAAATGGTCTGAATCAAAAATATAGTAACCCTTGTGGGTGGGTGTGATGTGGGCGGGTGCAAGAAGAGACACTGGGCTGATCTACCACACTGGCAGGCTATAGGATGCTCAAACCCACATCACCCTGGTGTGGAGAAGGATGTGCTTATATGTAGTGTGTTCTCTCTAAATGGTATGAGATCTTTTGGGTAAAACCCAAGAGAAAAATTGTACGGGCTTAGGCCCAAAGCGGATAATATCATACCATCAGGTGGAGCAGGGCATTACAGTTGGTATCAGAGCCTGAACCCAGCTAGAAGTGTGCCGACGAGGACGTCGAGCCTCGCAGGGGGTGGATTGTAGTAACCCTTGTGGGCGAGTGTGATGCGGGGGGGTGCAAGAAGAGACACTGGTCTGAGCTACCACACTGCAGGCTATAGGGTGCTCAATTCCACATCGCCTGGGTGTGGAGAAGGGGATGCACTTATATGTAGTGTGTTCTCTCCAAATGGTATGAGGCCTTTTGGGGTAAAATCCAAGAGCAAAGTAGTACGAGCTTAGGCCCAAAGCGAAAAATATCATACCATCAGGTGGAACGGGTTATTACAATAAGTTGTTGAAAGCAAGTTCCCTAAGGAAAGAGGGAAAAAGAACACTTTAAAGATGAAAGATTCATATATTTTCTTTTTCATAATTTCCAAATGCAAATTAGTGATGAAATATATGAAAACATGAATATAAGATATAATCATAAAAAAGTATAAACACAATTAAGTGTTGAAGTCAAAGTAAACTGTAAACAAGGACATCTTTATGTTGAATATATATTTAGCACCAGCACATTATCTCCAACAACAGCTTTCTTTAGTGAAATGAAACTTGGAATATGAATAATTGCTTCAAATTTTGATCTAATGCCAAAAATCTTAAGATATTTATATTTTGGTCCGTTGGGGTCATAACAAATCAGAGAACTTGTAAAATAATGAAACATTAATACTACTCCATCTTCGAGGTACTTTATTGACTGATATAAACCAACAGGCCACCTCTGATCATCAGGAGGTAGGGTATCAATAGAAAACATTTTTGTCCAGGATTCTTGAACACTATATTCCTTCATAACCCATATGTCAATATTATTGGAGGCTTCACATATGCATAGACAGCCTTCTAGTACTCCCATGGACACATTACGCATCATACTCAAACTATCCCAGTTGGTGTCATCATTTTTACGAGGAGATGGTGGAGCCGATTGAAAATGCTCATCGTCAAAGCTAAAAGAAACTATATAATCAGAACTTGTGAATCTAAGACAAACCAATGAAGACATCCCTTTAGATAGGTGGGAAACACTAGCTTATAAGAGGAACTGGGACCGCCATCAATACTTTTCCATGATCCTGTGTCGAGTATGTTGATTCGTGTGTGAGTGTGACTCAAAAAGTATATCAATTAAAATTTTCCACACTTCGCAATAGAATGAATTTCTTGCAGAATAGGGCTATCGAAAGGGGTATCGTACCTCAGGGATTATGGTCTGATGAGTTGGAATACGGAATTAATTCTAATTAAATTTATAAGAAAAGAATTCTGATTTTTAAACTAAATTAATTAAAAAGTAAAATAAAATAAAGCAAAGGTAAATAAGATAATGAAGATAATAAGAGAGAAATCTAGGGTGTTTGACTTCACCACTAACTCCACAATCAATGGTCAATTGAATCAACTATAGGGAATTACATCATGCATAAGTGGTGTCGGTGGCTACAAGCTCACCTTCATCCGTCAAGAAGGTAACATATGATTAAGGCTAAGCCATGGACTATCTTCGATTGGCATGGGCCATCTGCCTAACTACTCTAATCTAGGGTGCAGTATGGTTCATCTTCTCTAGGCATAATCCATCAAAGCTCATAACAATATATTCAGTGATTACCATTGTGTAATAATCTCTCTCATGATCACAGAAAACAAGAGAGATTGAGTTCAATAACAACAACTAAATATCTAAGACAAGATAAGAAATCATTGAGATTGAATTTACAAGACTTTTATTGCTCAATTCTATAATAAGAATCCTCTGAATTACACAATCTATGCATGTATATAAAGGTCCCCAATAATTAAAACAATCAAACCATTGATGCTTTGTTAGGGCTACATCAAAACCCTAGTGGATGAACTAGCCGCTCATGGTAGAAGAAGAAGCTTCAACTGTTGAAGAAGAAGACATCATCTTTCTGAATTACGCGTAGGACTTCGTTCTCCAATGGCTCTGCAAATATGTTTCTGTTCTCTTCTCAGCCCTCTCAGACTCTCCAAGCTCTGTTCTCTCCTTCTAATCTCCTCTCTCCTCAGCCTCTTATTCTTCACTTTATTCCCCAAGAGAATACACCAAAGTCCTAATCCAATTAGGAATAAATTAGGGTTTCCCGCAGCACTAATCAGGTGGGTTTTTCCTACTGACTTCGGCCCAACTTTTGACCCACTAGAAGTCCGATTTACGGAATTTTTGTGAAATACAAAAGTGTGCAGAATCAAATTTCGTTCAACCCCACTTGAAAATAATGTCGATTTGAGGCTCGAAAATAAGAATTCTGGTCCATTTTCCAAAACGGAATTAAGATTGTATTATGCGCAGATTTGGGCTTCAGGCCCGAAACCTTCTTAAGCAGTTGTAATTCTCTTGGACCTCTTTCTTGGGCTGAATTGAGTTGAAATAAATGGTTGAGTGAATCTCCTTGATGTAGGCTTCATCTCACCATCTTGGATGTCTTCTTTAAAAGCCCAAAAGCTTGATTTTAACTGAAATAATCATTAAGGCCCTGAAAATACAGAAAACACTAAAACAAAGTAAAATCACAAAATAATCTATCACTAAGAGAATAAAATACATAAGTTAAGAGGCAAGAATGCGTAACATTCAACGCCTATCACACCCCCAAACTTACATATTGCTAGTCCCTTAGCAATAGAATAAAACAAAACTAAAACAAAGGAAACTACTAAATACTAACTAAACTACCCAACTCCACTTTCGTGGGAGAAACGATTGCATTTAGCATATGCAACAAGCCTTTAAACCCCTAAGTTCCCCCTAGTGGACGAGTATAGTCTCGTGAGGGTTTCCAGAAATGTTACCCACAAACATTCAAAATTCTGTTTCAACATTAATTGAAGAAGAATATTACAATACATAGTTACAAACTTGCATTCAAGAATAATTTTAAACTTTCAAATTCTATAATTCAAATCAATGGTCCCCATGCATAATTCACATCAACATATATCAAAGTAATCAACTCTAGCTCCCTCGTGTAAAGTGAACTAGCAATCATCTTATGTAGCATAACCAAGCTCTGAATATATTAAGGCACATACCCCTTCAACTCACTAGCTCCCCTTATTGAAATCATACTTCCAAACATGAATACATGACTTTTTCATCATTTTTTTCAATTCTCTTTTTTTTCTCATTACTTTATTGGTTGTGCAATGTCTTGATCTATTAAGCTTTCTGAAAGATCCATGTAGCAAGCTTTCAGTCAATGACTCCCAAACCAGATGACTTTAGGGTACTAGGCTTTAAGATACCCTGAAGACCTAATTACTCGAATCAGTCAGGCTACAAATCAAGACAACCAATGCTTATCTTTTCTCACCCTTTCACTTTTGACGCGAACACTCCGTGCTTCCTGAGGTATAGAGGTCCGGTTACTCATGAAAAAGATCAAATTGATTTGCTTATTCAACACTTTTTTTTTCTTCTTTTTTTTTCATTGAAGTCAAGTAAAACACATCATCGGTACTCATTCTCAAGAGATACTAATTAATATCAAGTATATGTAACTCAATAACTCAAAACCAAAGTTTATACCCCATAAGATTATGCTAGTGTGATTGTGCATGTAAGAAAACTAAAACTAATTACTCCCAAAACATGTTAAAGCAAATCATGATTAAAACCACATAATTTAAACCATAGTTTCCAAAAATTTAAAACATACTCAAAAATTGCAAGTTATGCACCTACATAAGGTATTAATCCCTTGAATCATGTAAAAACATTCTATCTAAAAATAAAAAATAAAATAAAATAAAATAAACTAAGAAAATAAAATAAAATAAAATCCTAATACAAGAAGAATTTCACACTAATTTCTCCCATATGCAATAAAGCACAAAAATAGGCATCGCCTCACTCCCAAACTTAAACTGTACATTGTCCTCAATGTACACCCAATTAAAGCATAGAGAAGTGTAAGAACGATGTTACCAAAAATTCGGAGTAGTGGAAAGAAAATAGAGTACATCATTAGCATGAAGGCAATGCAAGCACACCCCCAAACTTGGATGTTAAAACCTGTCAAAACAAACCATTATACCCCAAAGATCAAGTGAAAATAGTATGGGTGAAAATAAATATGAAAGAGAAAATTCCTAAAAAAAAATAAAATATTTTTTTTCCATTTTTCATATATTTTTTTTATAATAAAAATCTAACTACAAAAAGAAAAATAAAAACTAAAAATAAAATAAAATACAAAAGATGGTTACCTTCCTGTCAAGGGTGTGGTGGTGACTGAACATCCGGATCCAAGTTTGCTTGACGCATCAGTGCACGCATCATCCTCCTCATCTCTAGTTGCTCTTGGCGAGTGTCACGAAAGTGATCCGCCATCTCAGTTCTCATTGCACCAAACTGTGTGGATACCTCTGTCTGTAGGGTGCCAAACTGGGCTGTCAACCCAGCAATCTGTCCCTCTAAATATTGATAATCATGGCCACCAGCCTGTGCATGCACCTCCTCTTCCTCAGCCTCCATCTCCTCTGGATCTTCCACCGGTGGTGGTATATCTATATTCTCTCCTCCCTGGGCCAAATGAGATACCTCACCAGGCGCCGCTATGACTCTCTGATGCATATGTGATCGGCTCAAATTCCAGTCATGCGTGCCATAATGAAGATCACGTGGAAAGGCAAGCTCATCCTCATGGACTGCATACCCATGTGTCACAAGCAACTGGTGAATAATAGTAGGGAATGGAAACTCCCAGTCACTTGCACTGTCTGGTGCCTTGGTTACAACCTTGGAATAAAACTTCTCCATTTGGCCCCAGACAATCTGTGGGAATGACAGCCAATCCCCAAAATGTATGGCATATAAGGCTCTGAGGAACTCTTGACGTCTCTCGGTTTTATGTCCAATTGGACATACATTCTTGAGTAGAACAGCGTCAAGGAACCATAAATGATTTGGCATTGAAGACTTGGAAGCTACATTCCTTTTCGGCTCAGAAAATTGGTTGGCACACAAACGTGCAACCACATTACCCACTGACAACTAGTCGGGTAGAGGAGTATAGATATGAGATAAATCATCTGGGCACTCATGAGGACAACCCATGGCAATGGCAATGGCAATGGATGACATGTCCACCCGAACTATTGTTTCATCTACGGAAGAAGTAAGCACATCCCGCTCATCAGGTGTTGGCATTAAGTTCTGATAAAATACCTTGACAAGCCTCGGGTAAATAGTAGATGAAAGTGGAACAAAAATGGATGCCGACCAACGACGACGGATGTCAGAAATCCCCCATCGTGTCTCGGGAAACATACCATAAAGTTCGGCTATGTCAAACGTGGTTTCAAAGTTCAACGCCCTTGGATGCCATCTCTCTTGAATACCTTCTCGGCGAGATCGTGAAGAACCTGTGGTCGGATCATGCCTCGCTCGGCGAGGATTACGGGAACTTGAAGCACCTTGGTGACTTGCTCTCTTTGGTGCCATAGAAGTAAAAAAAGTGTGGTTGAGGAATTAAATCGAACACTTGGCATGTACAATTAATTTGTAACCTTCAACCTCCTTTTTTTGGCAATTTTTCCACCCAAATTAAACAAGTGAATGCACCAAATTGATCCCCCAAACTTGGTCTTCAAAAGCCCTAAAAAAGAATTGAACAATTTCTTCAAAGAAAATCTTCACTTACTTTGATGTTGAACTTGAAAAAGTGAGAACTTCCCTTGAGAACTAATGATTTTTGATCCAATTTGATGTTGAAGTTGATGATGATCAATGTTGAATTCTTGTTTAATAATCACCAATTGAAGAAAATAATCTTTCGGATGATGTAGGACTTGAATTGGAGTTCAAAGAGGCTTAGGATGCATGCAGTAGCTTTATAATTGGAGAAGGAGTCTTTATATAGAAGATAGTCTCGGCCAGCCCACAAAACACCTTGGGCGATCGATCCCCCCAAGGATGGGCGATCGATCGCCCACCTGCTGGTGGGGATCCTTGAAAAAAATACATGGGGCGATCGATCCCCCTTGGCTGGGGCGATCGATCCCCCCCCCCCCCTAGATGCCTGTTGGACCCTCCATCGCCCAAGGTCGACCGAGACTTGATATTTTTGAGTCTCCATCGCCCATGGTAGACCGAGAGCACTATTTTTCACCCGTCTTGAGTCCAAATACCTCGGTACACCTCTTGGCATCCTCTGGAAGCAACTTATACATCAAAAACTCAAAGAAAAACCATTAAAACGCAACTAGAATTGAAGAAAAACTTAAGAAAATTAAAACTAAAAATTAAAATCAAAGAAAACTAAAGGAAATAAAGTATAGAAATACATATAGAACCTACAATTTATCGTCCGTAGGAGATGATTGACTCTCCGAAGGGATAAGTCGGATAGACGGGATCCGTCAAGTCAACGGACTCTACGTCTCTTTTTGGCACACATCCTTCCACACAATGCTTCAATCTTTGGCCATTAACTTTCATCAAAGTATTATCTCGAAAGCTTCAAATTTCCACAGCCCCATGAGGAAAAACAGAAATCACTTGGAATGGTCCATCCCATCTTGAATGCAATTTTCCGGGAAACAACCGAAGTTTGGAATTGAAGAGCCACACTTTATCACCTGGAGAGAAGGACTTCCGTGAGATATGTCGATCATGAAATGCCTTCGTCCTCTCTTTGTAAATTCGTGAACTCTCATAAGCATCACGTCTGAACTCTTCTAATTCATTCAATTGCAACTTCCTCTCTTCCCCGGCTCTTTTTGCATCGAAATTAAATTTTCAGATTGCCTAGAGTGCCTTATGCTCAATCTCTACTGGAAGATGACATGCTTTCCCATACACCAACCGATATGGTGACTTACCGATAGGAGTCTTATAAGCAGTCCGATACGCCCATAATGCCTCACTCAGTCGTAATGACCAATCTCTTCGATCCGGTCTCACTGTCTTCTCAAGAACATGCTTAATTTCTCAGTTGGACAGCTCTACCTGCCCACTCGTCTGAGGATGATAAGGTGTTGCCACCTTATGTGTCACTGAATATTTAGCAAGCAGACTTCTCAAGAATTTATTGCAAAAGTGAGTACCACCATCACTGATCAAGGCTCGAGGAATTCCAAATCGACTCAGAATGTTCTCATGCATGAATTTGATTACCACCTTGTGATCATTGGTTTGAGTTGCAATGGCCTCCACCCATTTGGACACATAATCGACACCAACCAGAATGTATTCATAGACAAAAGAGGGTGGAAAGGGCCCCATAAAATCAATTCCCCAAACATCAAAAATTTCAACCACCAGAATGGGGCTCATTGGCATCATATCATGCCTCGACATTGAACCCAATCTTTGACACCGATCACAAGTCTTACAGAAAACATATGCATCATGAAACAGAGAAGGCCAAAAGAATCCACATTGAAGTACATTTGCTGCTGTCTTCCTTGCACTGAAGTGGCCTCCACATGCCAATGAATGGCAGAACTTGAGAATACCTTGAAACTCATGGTCTGGGACACATCGCCGAATAATCTGATCTGGACAATATTTAAACAACTCTAGATCCTCCCAAAAATAACGATGAACTTTAGAGAAGAATCTATCACGTTCTCGCTTGGTCCAGTCTCTTGGCACTTTTCCCGTGGCTAAATAATTCACAATATCTGCATACCATGGTGTGGAGTTGTCGGATACTCCAATCAATTGCTCCCTCTGAAGTGTTTTGGAAAGTGTAGTGCATACAGAAGTTACCACCCTGGTAGAAAATTAATTTTCAAACATCTTCTTCTCCTTCTATTTTTCTTGCACCCTTATTTCATCTGTAGATTCAGCCACATCTTCAGAGTCCATGAAGAAAACATCAGTCTGATCTGGAGGATTCTCAACAGCATTGAAAATATTAAGCTTAACCTTCATGTTGCCAAATGAAATATCCATGATCCCTGACCTACAGTTTATGCAAGCATCAGCAGTAGCTAAGAAAGGTCGACCAAGGATCACTGGAATGTGCCTCTTCGGATTATGAACTGGCTCAGTGTCAAGTACAATGAAATCAACAGGAAAGTAGAACTTGTCCACTTTAATGAGCACATCTTCTATGATTCCTCGGGGCTGCTTTGTTGATCTGTCTGCAAATTGTAATACCACCGAGGTAGGCTTCAATTCTCCCAAGCCCAACTGTAAGTAAACTGAATAGGGTAGCAAATTCACACTTGCACCCAAATCAAGAAGAGCTTTATCAACATGATGCTCCCCAATGATACATGAGATAGTTGGAGCACCAGGATCTTTGTACTTGGGAGGAGTACACTGCTGGATTATTGAACTTACTTGTTGTGGCAGCATCACTTTCTTTGGCACATGGCTTTTAGAACGCCTTTTCTGAGTGCACAAGTCCTTCAAAAATTTTGCATAAGGAGGAATTTGCTTGATGGCATCAAGGAGTGGCAAATTAATCTTCACTTGTCGAAACACCTCCATCATGTCATGCAACTTGTCCCCTTGCTTCCCCAATTTAGATGCTTTTAGGAAATGTTGTGGGAAAGGAGCCTTGGGCTCATGAGGAATTTCAGCACTTGGACTTGTGATCACTTTTTCTTCTTCTTTTTTCTCACCCACCTTATTGTCAATTATTTTCCCACTCCTCAAAGTGGTAATGGCTTGAACTTGCTCATGGTGTGGGTTGCTTGTGGAAGCTTGCATCCCCCTTGGATTAGCAATTGGTTGACTAGGGAGCTTCCCTTCTTCTCTTCTGCATAATGAAGTAGCAAGCTGTCCAAACTGAGATTCCAGTTTGGCAATGGATTGAGAATGCGAGTGCACTAGATGAACTGTAGATTGTACTGTTGCTGCAGTAGCTTACACTGTCTCTATAAGAGAATCAAGCTTGTCAAATTTAGACAAGGTAAGCGTTAGCTTGTCTTCAATAGCAGAAATTCTTTGGGCCATAAGACTTTGTGTTTGATATTGCTGTTGAGGCACAAAAGTCCTAGGTTGATATGATGGTTGCATTGCTGCCCCTTGATTACTGTAAGAAAAACCAGGATGATTCCTATATGTGGGATTGTAAGTATTACCTCATGGAAGATTCATTGGTCCAGTGAAAGTAGCTTGAACTTGCTCATGTTGAATATCAGAAAATTGCCCCATTGAAGGACAATTGCTCACATTATGCATAGGACTAGAGCAAAACTCACAAGGGCCTAGCAATGTAGAATTTGAAGCAGAAGGAGTTTGATTGGCAGCAATAATTGCTG
Organism: Cornus controversa; assembly: GCA_026545225.1. Classification (NCBI taxonomy): domain Eukaryota; kingdom Viridiplantae; phylum Streptophyta; class Magnoliopsida; order Cornales; family Cornaceae; genus Cornus; species Cornus controversa. Next base: position 2,878,004 of record CM048849.1, read on the forward strand.
CTACCTCTGTGCAATTAAATCAATGTCAGTTGGCATAGCTTCTGAAGCACCAACCTTATAAATTCCATCAGTCTTCCTTGTAGTGGCATGTTTGTTAGAACGAGTAGAGGACACATGTTGTAGAGAGTTGTCACTAAGATTTTCAAATAAGGTCCATGCATCTTCTTCACTCTTCAACATAAAGGTACCTCTACACGACGCATCAACCATCTGTCTGTTGGCTTCTGTGAGCCCTTTATGAAAACTCTGCACTAGTTGCCACTTAGGAACTTGATGATGGGGACACTTCCTAAGAAGGTCCTTGAATCTTTCCCATGTCTCATAAAATTGTTCCCCCTCATGTTGGGAGAAACCAGTGATAGCACGTCTGAACTGATTGGTCTTCCCTATCGGAAAATACTTCTTGAGAAACTCATGTTGCATCTGAGTCCAAGTCGTGATAGAACCAGCCGGTAGAGAGTTAAACCAATACTTTGCTTTGTCTTTCAGAGAGAAGGGAAAAAGTCTCATTCTGAAAGCATCTTCAGAGAAGTTGTGAATTTTTGTAGTTGAGCACACTTCAATGAATTCATCTAGATGCTTGTAAGGGTCTTCTTGAGTCAACCCAAAATAGGATGGCATCATCTGAATAATGCTGGACTTGATCTCATAATTCTGTGCTGTGACATTGGGCAGTTGAAAACCTGCTGGTGAGGTATATGTCTCAGGAACATAGTAATCCCTAAGCAATCTAGCTCTTTCTCCATCAGCATTAGGAATAAGGTTGTTATTCCTCTCTTCTGCCATGTCTTCAATTGTTTCTTCCTCTTGCACAATGGTATCAACAGGGATGTTCCTCTGTTGTCTCAGAGTACGTTCAGGCTCAGGATCAAGAGGTATCAAAGGATCAGCTACAGAACGACGACCTTGCATATATTTACCAAAAGCACCTGAAAAGAAAACAAAAACAAAATTAAAAATAAAATATAAAAATTTTCTAAACTAAAAATCCAATTAAAACTAATTCTGTAAAATCCAATCAATCAAATAGATAATCCCCGGCAACGGTGCCAAAAATTGATTCGTGTGTGAGTGTGACTCAAAAAGTATATCAATTAAAATTTTCCACACTTCGCAATAGAACGAATTCCTTGCAGAATAGGGCTATCGAAAGGGGTATCGTACCTCAGGGATTATGGTCTGATGAGTTGGAATACGGAATTAATTCTAATTAAATTTATAAGAAAAGAATTCTGATTTTTAAACTAAATTAATTAAAAAGTAAAATAAAATAAAGCAAAGGTAAATAAGATAATGAAGATAATAAGAGAGAAATCTAGGGTGTTTGACTTCACCACTAACTCCACAATCAATGGTCAATTGAATCAACTATAGGGAATTACATCATGCATAAGTGGTGTCGGTGGCTACAAGCTCACCTTCATCCGTCAAGAAGATAACATATGATTAAGGCTAAGCCATGGACTATCTTCGATTGGCATGGGCCATCTGCCTAATTACTCTAATCTAGGGTGCAGTATGGTTCATCTTCTCTATGCATAATCCATCAAAGCTCATAACAATATATTCAGTGATTACCATTGTGTAATAATCTCTCTCATGATCACAGAAAACAAGAGAGATTGAGTTCAATAACAACAACTAAATATCTAAGACAAGATAAGAAATCATTGAGATTGAACTTACAAGTGCTCAATTCTATAATAAGAATCCTCTGAATTACACAATCTATGCATGTATATAAAGGTCCCCAATAATTAAAACAATCAAACCATTGATGCTTTATTAGGACTACATCAAAACCCTAGTGGATGAACTAGCCGCTCATGGTAAAAGAAGAAGCTTCAACTGTTGAAGAAGAAGACATCATCTTTCTGAATTACGCGTAGGACTTCGTTCTCCAATGGCTCTGCAAATATGTTTCTGTTCTCTTCTCAGCCCTCTCAGACTCTCCAAGCTCTGTTCTCTCCTTCTAATCTCCTCTCTCCTCAGCCTCTTATTCTTCACTTTATTCCCCAAGAGAATACACCAAAGTCCTAATCCAATTAGGAATAAATTAGGGTTTCCAGCAGCACTAATCAGGTGGGTTTTTCCTACTGACTTCGGCCCAACTTTTGACCCACTAGAAGTCCGATTTACGGAATTTTCATTTAATACAAAAGTGTGCAGAATCAAATTTCGTTCAACCCTTCGCAAAAATAATGTCGATTTGAGGCTCGAAAATAAGACTTCTGGTCCGTTTTCCAAAACGGAATTAAGATTGTATTATGCGCAGATTTGGGCTTCAGGCCCGAAACCTTCTTAAGCAGTTGTAATTCTCTTGGACCTCTTTCTTGGGCTGAATTGAGTTGAAATAAATGGTTGAGTGAATCTCCTTGATGTAGGCTTCATCTCACCATCTTGGATGTCTTCTTTAAAAGCCCAAAAGCTTGGTTTTAACTGAAATAATCATTAAGGCCCTGAAAATACAGAAAACACTAAAACAAAGTAAAATCACAAAATAATCTATCACTAAGAGAATAAAATACATAAGTTAAGAGGCTAGAATGCGTAACATTCAACGCCTATCATATGTATATCCCAGTCATCCTAGAAAATTCTCTCTTATGAACAGAAGCCTATTCATTAAATATTCTAATCACCTTGTATTGATTAGTCCTTGGACTAAAACGGAACCCACAATCAACAAAATCTTTTTTTTCTCATGAGCCCTCTTAGCCACTAGAACATTTATATACTCACCTGTGATCGAATTACACACAACAACAGGGTCATTACACGATGGCTCAAATAAGCAAAGAAAACCATGGCATGAATTTACAATTTTGAATCTTTGATCTTTGGGTTTAACTTTGATGCAGCGTTTCCTTTTAACCCCACTGCCTTGGGCATCATCAACTTCACCATTGAGAACCAGTTCAACATTGTGCAACGGGATCTTCAATTTGGTGTTAAGCTTAATGTGGTAAGTTTTAACGCAATAATCAGAGTAATAGGCACCATAACAACTGCAATACCCAAGATCAAAATTTTGGCAAATTTCAGGCTCAACCAAGTAAAGCGTTCTTAACACACGTTTTGAACCCATGGTCCAAAGTAGAGCACATGCCTCTTGCCTTGAAAAGTGCAGCTTGGCAAATTGAGGGTCCAAAATTAGACTGCGCCAGGTTTTGGAAACACACCTGCAAAGAAGAATCGTCTTCACAGGAAGTTGTAGTGGAATGTCGATGAAGATGGGCCTCAGAAGATCCATAATAGAACAATCCAATCTCTGAATTTGTTCATCATCGTCTGTTTCTTTTTCTCCTTTCATGGCTTAGCTACAATTTTAACAAATTTGTGAAAATAGATATGGAGATCAGTGACAGAGAGGATTAGATTAAACCCTAAATGCAAAAACACATAAAATCGAGGAAGAAAGAAAAAAAACTACCGACATGATTTAAGGGAACATAAAGCTACAACACAAAAAACCCTAGTTAACTGAAACAAATTAGATACCATAAAATAGTAGTAACAGGAGATAGATTTACCTACAAAAAAATTAGATATCAATTAATACGTACCATGAAATACTGTGTATGAGAGAGAGAGAGAGCAGAAGTTGAGTGGTGGAATAAAAAGGGCGGGAAGGCGGTAATGGCGCACAAGACTCTTGAGGGGCTTTATAGAGTAATCAAATAACCAAAACATATTACTCACTTGGCTCTAAAATATTGATGGTAATTGCTAAAGACATCTCAACCTCCTTTTCTTTTATTACCTTTTTATCCTTTTTTTTTCTTTTCTTTTAACGGTCAATAGCAGCAAATCATTTATTTTAAACCAGTTACTTACTGTAAGGTTGCATTTATGAGCACTCAATCGATGGCTTGAACTAATTTTTCTCTAGTTTCAATTTCAAGGCACCGAATCGATGCTCCCAAATATAATTTAAGAAAATTTGAAATTATAACTTTTTTCTCACATCAAACTGAGCTAGACCATTCTCATATTTATGCATATAGCATATAGGAATAGGCCACTAATGTGCTATAAACTTCTGTCATAGACCCAATAATCACTCCTTGTTATATTCCATGTTACTGCATGTACAATGTCTGGGCATCACCCCCAATATTATTGAATTTTTCCTCCAAGAGATCACCCATTGCACTGCACTTCTTAGACATAAAGCTTCCCCCACAAGAGGGTTGAAAACATCATTCTATCAGCTTGCACCGAGTCAAAATTCTCTTCGATGACCTATATTTTATGGTGTGCTCAGGAGAGCTAAGATCAATCCAGTAGCGGGTCTAATCTATTGCTAGGTTGATCTCAATTCTCCTCAATGTACTAGAGCGGATTTTGGTTCCCTTACACCTACCTTCAAAGTCATGTTGAGGAATTCTCCATGTAATGTGCTCATCGTTCTATAATTCTCATCGCTCCTTCTATTACTTTCGGAGTGACTAAGTGCAGTGGCAAACTCAAGAAATTGTAAAGCATTATATGCAAAGGCTTTCAAATCCCATCTCTTCATATCAAAGACATGATCATTCTCACCTTTCCAAATATATCAACACAAAAATGCAGCTAAGCCTTTTAATTGCTCTTTACTTTCATTTGTTTCCCATGTTTTTTAACACTACTCCACCAATCTTGCCAACCCATACTTCAAGATTTAGACACTTCAAGTCATAGAGAAGACAATTTCAGTTGAACTATTGAATATCAGGCAACATATAATCAATAGTTTCGGACTTACCACCATAGTCAACTATTATAATGTCCACTATAGGCTCCCACTCACTGCTTTACAATGCATTATAAAGCCATGAGGAGGAGTCCAAAGTGGACAACATTGTTAACTATGGTGGTGGGTCCTAACACTATCCCACATATTCTGCAAAATCAATTTTTAATCACATCTGAAGAGTCAATAGAATAACTCTTAGCCCTCCATTGAAGTAGGACTAGTGAACGGTCAAATGTTTCATTGAACCTAAAAGAGAGAAGGCTACATTTTGCTGATCAAATCAAGAACCAAGGTGGCTATCTCTAGCTTATTTTTTCTTTTCCACCCTCTGGTTTATTTTTCTTATTAGACATTTCTTAGGGCCTTTCTTTTACTTTTTCTCCCATATTGCATATCTTTCTACTTTTACCTTTCTTCTATTTTTTTATAAACCCGTGTTTGTATGAAGTTTACCCCAGTTTTTGGATGAACTAAAACCTCACCGTGGTAAACTAAGGGGGGTCCGATCATATGTTGAATGGAAAAACAAAAGGTTCCCTTGACCAACCTATTTTCCACCTTTAGGAGACACTCGGCTTTTTTACTGACAAAAGTGTTTTCTATATGTGTGCATTCATGATAATATTTGCTGCATTTTAATGTGTCATGTCAATTCAGTGACAGACCTAGAAGATTATGTGAGAGGGGGCAAAATTATATAAAGTGATTTTTTTTTTTTTGTAATTTCAGTGGGGGCATTTTTTGAAATTTTATAAAAACATAGATATATAATAGCAAAAAAAAGAAAAAATCTCATTGGGGGTGGATGCCCCCACTGACCCTTCTTTAGATCTATGCCCGCATGTCATGTTTATCTAGCCCAGAAATTTAAAAGGGGCATGAGCTATGTCGAAATGCTCTTGAAGTGCTTCCCAATTTTCATAGTAGTGTTTAAAGAGTTGGTTTTTGCCTAAATCAAATTTAACTAATTTTTTTGAAAATTGCTCCAGAACTTTTTGGAATTTTTGTACATTCTTTTTAAGAAATTTTCATTCTTATAACGTCCATCCAAATTTTGCTTAAAGTCCAAAAACTCCCAAAATGGGCCAAGTTTTGTCACTACCCATGAGACCATAGTTTGACACATTTTCTAAGGTTTTGAAAGGACTCTTTAGAAGATTTATTTTCAAATTTTTGATTCCCGAGTTTCCATTTTAAAATAAAACTTTTCCAAAAACTGTGGTTACATCCTGAAAACTAGCATTTTTGACTTTCTAAATATGATGTCTAGGGCTGCAAATGAATCGAGTCGAGTCGAGCCAAGTTTGAGTCTGTTCAAACTCGGCTCGTTCATTCATGGGTTTAGCTTGAGCTAGATTTGGGATTGTGATGATCTCGAAAAGCTGAGTTCGGGCTTGTCTCGTCATTGTTTTGAAAAGCTCGGGCTCGACTCGTTTAATAACAAAAGTTGTTCAAGCTTGATTTGAACTCATTTTCAAGATCATTTTGATTTGTTCATGAACTGGTATGAGCCTACACAAGCCTATGTTCATGAACATGTCTATAAGTTTTCGTTCATGAACCTCTACAAATCTATATTTATGAACATGTTCATAAACCTTATACGAGTCTATGTTCACGAACATATACGAACTGAGGCCAATGTTGTTCAGGATTGGCCCGTTAAGTAAACGAGCCTAGAAATCAAGCTCGAGCTCAGTTCATTTGCTTAACAAACGAGCCTGAGCCGAACCTTAAACAAGCAAGCCCGAGCTGTTCCGGTTCATTTACAACCCTAACAATGTCGTTTTGATTTCCAGTACTTTAGGACTTATTTTCCTACTAAAAAATTCAACTTCGTATGTCTCTTTCAAGTCCTTAGGTCATATATGAAGTTTAGGTTTTGCAAGAATTTCATAAGGGTGCTAGTTGCGTCATTTTAGCATTTTCTATTCCATAGGCAGGCTCACATATTTAGAGTCATCTTAAAGAGATTTTTTAGTCAAGTTTAAATTCTTAAATATCCATTGAATCCAACAATCCAATCTCTGAATTTGTTCATCTTCTGCTTCTTTTATCCTTTCATGGCTAAGCTACAATTCTAACAAATTTGTGAAAATAGATGTGAAGGTCAGTGTCAGAGATGATTAAATTAAACCTTAAATGCAACAACCCAGGAAAACGAGGAAAAAAAGAAAAGGAAAGAAGCTGAAAACATGATTTACGGTAATAGAAAGCTACAACACAAAACCCTAGCTAGAACCAAATTAGACACCATGAAATAGTAGTAACAAGAGATAGATTTACCCCAAAAAAATTTAGCTACCATGAACTTGTAGTAAGCTTTTTCCTGAAACAAAGCCCAGACTACCAACAAAATAGGTATAATGAGATACCATGAGAGAGAGAGCACAGAAGTTGAGCGGCGGGAAAAAAGGGCGGGACCGTGGAAATGGCGTCCAAGACTCTCTGGGAGATTTATAGAGAAAGTTTTTGATATTCTCAATTTAGTTAATTGCATAAAAAGGATTCATTGCATTACTCGATTCTCTTAGTTTATACGTTAAAATTTTGATTTTAAAAATCTTTTGATTATTTGTGTTCCATATCCGATTTCATCAAACTATACTCTTTTAATTGAATTTATGTGTAAATTGAAAAGCTATATGTGTATGTATATAGCTGCCCATTAAATTGATATGTTTTATTTTATTTTATTTTGATGGCCACTAGTTTATGTTGCATATTTTATTTTATTTTTTTATATTTATATTTAATAAACACGTCTTACTCGATCAAAGTGACAACTTGCATTTAGACTATAAGAGACCTTAACACCTTAGTGTGTCGGACTAAAATCCTCTCTTGTGAGGAGTTTTTTGCAATTTCGTCCAGTGATAATGTTTGCAACTATTGATGGTGACTCACATTGTTACAGTAGGTGATATTAATGTCATCCATTTTGTAACATGTTTTACTAGTATTTGATGTCACCTACTATAACAACGTTTATCACCACCAAGTGTTATAAATGTTGTTACTAGACGAAATTGCAAAAAACTTCTCATAGGAGAGAATTTTAGTCCTAATGTATCTTGAACCTTTAATAACTATAGCATGGAGACCATCTCCGAAAAAGACCCGTGGGCCTTCCACCTCCATTTACCTTTCTCCTTTTTTTTTTCTTCTTCCTTTTTAATTTTCACCAAACAATTGACAACTCTACTAGCTCAGATCGAGTTCTTTTTCTAGCAAATTGTCGTATAAGAAGATGAAATATTTATCGTAGTCTTCCTTTTTACAATTCACTTGTAAAGTTAAAACACTTCCAATAAAAAGCTCATACTAATTCTCCTTAGGTATTGAAGAGATCATTTCTTTAATTTGATGCCTTATTTTTTAAAAAAAGATTTCCAACCCTTTTTAGTGTCTCTGATGCATCTTTTAGAGACACAAAAATGTTGAGAAAAACACAAGACAATGTAGAATTGAATTTAAACAATACATTCTATTTGGTTCAAAGTGCGCCCTCGGGGGTACACTTGTAATTCTCTCGTACGCGGACGTGCCACGATGTCTAAATCCAATTTTGTGACTATGCTAATTTTGGTTGAGCTGTGGAGAGCCAAGAAAATATTCCTAAGTATTACGGCCGAGGTAGCCTTGCAGCCTTTTCCTTATCTAACTTTTACAATTGTGGAGAGCAAGAATGACTCTCTCATAGGTTCAGTCACTTCGGCCTTAAATAAAGACTCTGTTTACTTCCTTGAAGTGTTATTTTTGTGTTTTCTTGTTGAGTGAAGAGAGAGATAACGTCCGAACAATACTTTAAGTAAAAAGTAACATTCTAGTCATTAAATTAAAGATAGTAGATGAAGATCAATTACAATTTCTTGAGTATTACAAGGTTTTTGTCCTAGTTACACTCTAACATAAAGGCCCGAGACAAGCTCTATGCCAGACTACAAACTTAACAATTAATTAAGGGGTAAAGTACCCTCCTGCAGTTTTCCTCGCCTATAGTTTGTGTTTGGTACAAATAAGTGCTTCTAAGCTTAAAACATTCTTTAATACATATTTTACCCTTTTACCAAATTTCTTTATATACTTTCCAACAATAGGATTTTTATTCTATTTATATAATTTTTTGTAAAATTTTAATTTAATTATTCTTCTTTGATTATTATTTCGTGGCTCAACCAAAAAAAAAAAAATCTTTGCTGTTTTTAAAAAACAAAACATTTGGCATTGTTTAAAAAAAATTCCATTTTTTCTAAACAATGACCACGAAATAATAATAAAACAAGAATATTTAATTTATAATTAAATTAAGATTTTACAAAAAAAAATATATAAAAGGAATAAAAATGCTATTGTTGAAAAAGAGTATATAAAGAAATTTGGTATAAGGGTAAAATTGATATTAAATAGTGTTTTTTAGCTTAGAATGACTTATTCGCACCAAATACGAACTACAGTAGAGGAAAGTGAACATGAAGGTAGTTTTTTGCACACTTTTCAAACTTCAAGAGGATTTTATGCACTTTACCCATTAACTAAGTACTGAAAGCAATAAATGCAAGGGAATGTAAACCTAGATTACATAGGTAAGTTAAATGAAATCATGATAAAAATTATGATAAAAGCTAAGGTAAGAACCTTGAGCTACACTGCAGGAGCAATCTTCGAAATCAACTTAAGTGTTGGAGCCTATTGGAAACAATATGTAATTCAGGTGCGTTGGTACAAGACATTTGCTTAGAGATAAATGAATTCTATTTATAGTGCAAAAAAGCTTCTAAGATTCAAAATTCTCCTCCATACCCAAGAGCATTAACCTGGAATCTTGAGGTACCAAATATTACTTTTCTTAATCAAATAGGTCTTAAACTCTTAGTCCATAAAACACATAGAATCTAAGCAAGGCTGCATAAACCTCCAAAGATGTTTTAGCTCAGCAGCCTTATTCTAGGCCTGTAAATGTTTTACACTTAGTCCACCTTCCACTTTAGGCATACGACCTTCTTCCCAAGCCACCATACAACCACCTTGTCCCAGATTTGGACCTCTCCATAAGAATTGCCTGAAGATCTGGTTAATGTCATCAATAACCCTCTGTGGAAGAATGAAGAAAGATAGACATGAATGGAACAAAGGACTGAATTTGTCAATTGAACGTCTTGCAAAAATAAGGACTTTATTTATCTAGGAGTGAACTTTCTTAGTCAGTCTTTCAATCAACATCTTACTTTTACTAGCTTTAGGCTAGAAGAAATTAAAGGTACACCAAGGTATTACACGGAGTTTAGCACCAACAGACTGCAGACAACTTAAGATTTGAGCCTTGACATTCTCAGTTACTCTTGAAAAACTATCATACTCTTGTCTACATTATGAATCAGACCTGACCAAGAGCTGAATTTTCCCAAAACACTTTGAAAAATCAGTATAGATTCCGCTCTTCTAGCTAACAGAACTAACAAGTCATCTACAAAATTTAAGTGAGTAATATTCATCTTACTGCATCTTCAGTGATAATAGAACCTAAGCTTGTTCCATTCATTAAACAAGATAGCACTTCCACTGCAAGGACAGACAAATAAGGTGACATAGGGTTACCTTGCTTTAAGCCCCTTTTGCTTGCAAAATAATGATTCAACTTCCTATCATTGATGATAACTGAAAACTCAGCAGATTACAAGCAAACACTGGAAAACCCATTACTGAGAGAGTTTTTGAGATAAATTGCCAGCCTATTGTAGCATATGCTTTATTAATGTCTAACATTAAATCACATCTAAGGTACCCCTTGTTTCTATGATGATTCCTCAACAATTATTCAGCCAAAAAGATGTTGTCAGAAATGGTTCTACCAAGTACAAAAGTTGTCTGAGTGGTAGAAACACAAGCAGAGAGAACTCCTTTTATTCTATTAGCTATAATCTTTGCAATAAATTTGTAAAGAGTATTGCAATATGCAATAGCCATAAAATATGAGACATAGGTAGGAATCTTTGGAACCAGTGTAATTGTAGTTGCATTCCATACTGTCAGTATCATACTAGAAGAAAAGAATGACAAAATAGCCTTTGTAACTTCTGAACCAACAATATGTCCGGTCCTTTTAAAAATCAAAGCATTAAACCCATTTGGACCTGGAGCGTTACCATCCTTCAATGAAAATAATAATGATCTAACTTCCTCAGGGTTACAGAAGCAACTAGACTTTGCTTATAACTATCAGATATTTGCTGCACATTAAGATCTTCAAGCCCTTTAAGGTTTGAATTCAGATCCTCCACAACATATGTTGATTGAATCTCAAAATTTCACTCTTAACAACTTGCATATCAGTTAATCTAGTACCATACTACCATCTTCCTGAGAAATTGAGCAAATGTTATTGATGACTCTTCTTTGATTCATAGCTTTAAAGAAACTTAGAATTTTGATCTCCCAAGTTCAGCCACTGAATTCTCAATTTTTGTCTAATGAGACTCTCTTCAACCTATGATTTCTAATGAAATTCATTCAACAAATCCTTCTCTTTACTTAAGAGCTCAAAAGCAAAGGCTGCTTATCAAGTTGGTGCTGCACTTCAAGCAAATCTGACCCTAACCTTGTCAACTGCAGCAGAGATATCAACTACTCTCCTCTATTTAATAGCTTCAACTGAGGTCTCAGCATCCTTAACTTTAGAGAAGTTCCAAGCATAGCAGTGCCATATATAGAAGTTGCCCAGACTTGCTCAACAAGAGGTAAAAAAGCCCCTACTAATCGGCTAGAAAATCAAAAAACTTAAAAGGCCTCTCCACTTAACCTGATTGAGCCTCAATTTAGATAGTATTGGAGTGATTTAAGCCTTGATAGAAGATTGATAGGAGTGATTTAAGAGATTCATTTTAGGAATCTTCCATGAATGTATTTTCGATGTTTATCACGTGTATTCTTTTACCTATATATTATTGGAGTGGATGTTGGCCGTAGTGGCTGAACCACGTTATATTCTTCTTGTTTAATATACTCTTTTGAGGGTGGAGAGCCAACCATTTACAACCACTCCCCTTCATGGGTGGAGAACAACCCTTTTATTTGAAGCTTCACAAGCTCTCTTTCTTCCCCAAGTGAAAATTCCTTCACTTAGAATCCAAGGGTTACACCAACCCTCTTTGCACTCTCAAAGAATAAGAATAAGAATGAAGTTTGGAGTTGCAACAATGAATATCTCTCAAAGATGGATATACAAATGATATCTCACAAATCTAGAGCACAGATGAAGTAATAAGATAAAAAGCTCAACTCTAGATTTTCAAGATGATCTACAATGAATGATTCCAAGATAAGGGTCAATGGTGGTTCCTACCAATGAATGATGTTCAAGTATAAGCTCAATGGTAGTTTCTACAAACAAAGGATGAACTAGTGTATGCACAATGGTAGTTCCTCTCTCAAATGTTCAATAAAACACGTACATATAGCCCCTCTCAAAGATATGACCGTTGGGCATCTAATGCGCAGGCAAATGATAGTTGGAACTTTCTGATCTAAAAATTTTAGAGCTTATAAATGCCTGAAAACGAAGTTCTAAACGACTAACAATTCGATCCACTCCATAAGCTTTCTAGGCGTCTAGAAATCTTCATGAAAACTTGGCTAACTTTTTGGAGCTTCATACTAGATGTCTATACAGGGGCGGTTCAAAGGGGCCATGGGCCCCCAAATTTTTTTCAAAATTCTATTACTAGTGTTTATTTATGGTTAATAATTGTGATTTTCTATATGAATATTAAGGCTGCCCCCCAAATTATTTTCAAAACTCTATTACTAGTGCTTATTTATGGTTACTAATTGTGATTTTATATAGAAAATTTAAGGTTGGCACTTCCAAAAATTTTAAATTTTTTTATTTATGGTTATGTATCTATGTCAATTACTTCAAAGTCCAATCAACCTTTTTAATCTTGCTTTCAAAAATTCAAATCTAGTAAAAAAAAAAAAAGAGTGCTACAACATATAAGTACTCTATTCCTATATAAGAAAAAAAATGCTTGATATTTGACAATTTCATTCATCCGCTGTTGACTTTTCTTCTCCATTTTTTCTTCTTCCCACCATTTATAGACATGCTCTTAAAAATATACATTAAAAATGCATTGAAAGAAAAATTGTTACAAAATGTCTTCCAAACGTCTAGAGCATATTTTCAACTTTAAGTTAGAATGCTTCACTAGATGTCTGGTACCTCATTACTAGGCGTCTAGAGCATATTTTCGAATTTAAGTTAGAATGCTTCACTAGATGTCGATTTGATACCTCATTACTAGGCGTATGGAACATGTAATACAAGAAATGATTGAACTACCGGAGTGCTTCACCAAACATCCCATATTCTCTCACTAGGCATCTTGAATAGATTCACTAGGCACCTGGAATTGATTCATTAACTCCACTAGGCACCTGGAGGCAAACTAGGCGTCTGGTCCAGGCATACCAGGCGCTTGGAACTTTCAGCAATACTATATCTGTAACGGCTCGCTCCACCACATGGTATGATATTGTCCGCTTTGGGCCTAGCCCGCATAGTTTTGCTCTTGGGTTTTACCCCAAAAGGCCTCATACCATTTGGAGAGAGCACACTACATATATAGCACATCCTCTTTCCACACCCAGGCGATGTGAGATTGAGCACCCTGTAGCCTACCAGTGTGGTAGCTCGCCCAGTGTCTCGCACCCGCCCACAAGGGTCACCACAATCCACCCCCCTAGGAAGCCTGATGTCCCTGTCGACACACTTCCGGCTGGGTCAGACTCTGATACCAATTGTAATGGCCCGCTCCACCACATGGTATGATATTATCCGCTTTGGGCCTAGCCCGCACGGTTTTGCTCTTGGGTTTTACCCCAAAAGGCCTCATACCATTTGGAGAGAGCACACCACATATATAGCACATCCTCTTTCCACACCCAGGTTATGGGATTGAGCACCCTGCAGCCTGCCAGTGTGGTAGCTCGCCCAATGTCTCGCACCCGCCCACAAGGGTCACCACAATATCGACTTTGAAAGGCCATAACTTATTCATTTTGAATTCAAATTAAGCAAATTTTGTGTCTAAATTGAAGCTCTGGAAGTCTTCTTCCACACAAATTAATTTCATTTAAAAATTTCAACCATGTTGAATGTTATCAACTTTTAAGTGTAGGGTAGTTAGGAAGGAATCCTTTGAAAATCTCTAAGGAGACATGACCTGGCTTTATAGAGTGAGTCAGTTGAGTTCAAAGCTTAAGTAAATGATTCTAGTAACCTTTAAATGTTATAATTCATATAAAGTATGAGTCCTAGAATTTGCAAAAACATTAGTTAAGTTCCTTGAAAGTTGTTTTAAGCTTGAACAAACTCAAAGTTAACTATAGTCTTATAAAATGATTAAATCAAGTTCATGGCATATTGCTTGTAAGGACCGAAATTATTTTGACCGGTTCCGGGTGAATTTTGACCGAAATTAAATTTTTTTTCGGATTAATTAAAATTCTGGAAAGGGTGTGGATATATTTCCATACAAGTGGAAGGTACATGTATAGATATATCTAAATATATATATACACAGTACCTATATTTATATTTGATTATAAATATATGGTGGGCTTTTACACAATTATGAGGAAATGTGGGTGCCTATGCATGATTATACGTATAAGTGGATGAAAGGAGAATACCCATGTGGTATTTTATGCATATAATAAAGATATGAGTACATGTATATTTATATATATATGTGGGTGAGGATTGTGTGGTGTATATTAAAAGTGGGATTTTAATTCAAAAAGAAAGAGAAGGAAGACCACATGTGTGGTCAGCCGAAGAGGAGGAAAAGAAGAAAGAAAAGAGAAAAAGAAAAGAAAAGAAAAGAAAAGAAGAAATAAAAAGAAAAGGAAAAGAAGAGAGAGAAGGAGAAGTCGGGGAGAGAGAGAAAGAGAAAGAGAAACCGAGTGAGATCGGGGGAGACCGAGAGAAGCTGAGAGAGAGGGGTGATCCAGTGCCGACGGTGGCCGTGGTGGCCGACCAGCTTCGGCCTAGCGACAGCGGCGGCTGGGTTGCTCGCGGTGGAGCTTTAGTCAGGTGATAGTGACGGCGGGCTTGGATCGTTGGGTCCGTGGTGGTGAGTTGCTAGGTTCGGTGGTTGCTCAGTTGGGTTTGTTTCAGTGATGCTCCGGTCGTGCTCCAGCAGCGGCTAAGGGTGGTTCGGGTGGTGTTTGACTCGGCCGTGGTTGGTGGTTGGTGGTCCCTTGGTTTTCGGACGGTTCTGATGTGGGTTTGGCTCGATTTTGGGTCCGATCATGGTGGGTTTTTTGGGTGGCTCCGGTGTGATGATCACGGCTGTGTGGTCTTCGGCTGTGGCTGAGTTGTGTGTGGGTTGCACATGGGGTTCGATTGTGGCCTTGGATGAAGGCTTTTTCAGCCATGGTTGGTGGTGCTCGGCTGGTTTAATTGAAGTGGCGGTTAAGGACTATTTAATGGGTTCTTCCATAGGGGTTTGCCATAGCTAGAGTGGGTTGTGGATTGGCAACCATTGTTGATATGGGTTCGATTGATGCTTGAGGTTGACAACGGTAGTCAATGGGTTCGGCTTTGGGGTCGACAATAGTGCCGAAGCTTGGAGCTTCGATTAGATGGTTTGATGATGTCGGCCTTGATGTTGGTTTGAGGGTCTTGCATAACAGGATGTTATGGCTCGTGTTTTGGGTTGGACCAGAAATTAGAAAGGGCAAGGAAATGGTTCAGAGGATTGTCGTGTGGGCTTTGACACGGGACTGGACCGGACTTGGAGATGGACCGCTTTGCAGGCGCGGGCACAGTAAAAGCGGGACCTAAGGCAAGTTGATTCTTGCCTCTATCTCCTACGTATATACTTTAAGTATATTGATTAATTTGCATATGCTCTTAATTTAATCATATGTGGCGGTTGTGTATATATACATATATGTGTGCATATATATATGTATAGAGGTGGACATTGTGTATACGTGGGATGTGAGTGAAAATATATATATATGTGTGTATATATATGTGGGTTTGGGACGCGAAAGCATGTTTAAATTAAAATGCTTCCTTGCATTGTGATATGCATGTACAGTATAGATTAAAGTCTATGAAAAGTATGCTAAGTAATACATGTTTAGCTATATGTTGTCTTGTATGCATATGTGGCTCTTATGCATGATGTTATATATATATATGTGATTATATATATGGGTGCAGTAGTAGAAATGCATACTAAGTATGAATATAACTTTTAGCAGGCATTTGCAAAGCATGATTATGATATGCTAGGTGTTCTATATGTTCTTAATACACATATGGTGACGGAATATATATGTGGTTATATATGTTGTGAATGGAAAGCATGCTAGTTACTTGTAGTAAATGCATGCCTTGAGTGAGAGCATGATTATATTTATGCTAGTATACGTGCATATAGGACTTATATGTAGGATTGGACATATATGTGTTTTTATGTAGGAATGTGAATGTGAGATGCATGCTGGCTTTCTTTATATATACATCGAATGTGTGCATTGGTTATAGCATGATCAAAAATGTGCTAAGTTGAAGTTGTTTGCATATATGAGGTATTGTGCGGATTTTGAACATATAATCATGGCTCGTCTTCCATTGGTGCCTTATCTGAAAAAAAAAGTTGTATATAGGGGGTGAGCACCACTGCGGCTCAGTAGGAGTGATCCACCCAACTCCACTCTAACTCAGGCGGCCATGCATGGATGCATATGAAATCATTAAAATCTATATGACAATTATCCATATTTTTTACCCATAAACAATCACGTTTTATAAATCATGCGTGATGCTTCACATTCTAATGTATACATACATATAGCAAATTGATCAAGTCTCAATTTAATGTAAAACTCACACCACATAAGTCCGGAAATCAATTCAATGGGGACTAGCTTATCAAACCACCTCATAGTAAGGGTCTCTTCGGCACCCAAACTCTGCTTACGCTTCTCGGTTCACTATTCCGACGGATGCGCCATTCGCTTGGCCAAGTCTTGGGTCTTTCACCCTAGGGGTCATCCCCCTATCTTAATTTTCAATGTTGTCACGCCCCAAAAACTTCGCTTTTCATATAGTACATATAATCACATCAATGCACTCAATCAACACAATGCAATGCATTTTATCAATTCAATGCATTTTTCTTCACTTCAAAATTGTCACAATGTCATCACACTCACATCATGGAAATCATCATGCTTATGCATTTTTCAAGAAAGTCATATCTTTCATGCATAAATCTATAAACACCCACATTTTTATGTTTTCACCAAATGAACACATTTTCAACAATGAACATATATAGTCTCAATATCACATATACAACACATATGAGCCCTAACTAGCATGTTAGACCTATACATATTCATAAGTCACTTTTATATATATACATAAAACCCTAAACTCAAAAAATCTCAACTTATCTTTCATGTCACAAATATGTAACCTATAGAATCAAAGTAAAGATGAGTCTAGCACCCCTACCTCAATTCCCAAGCTTTGAATCCCTCTTTTGAAAATCCCAGCTGTTCCAACTTTACAAAATATGGACTTTGATCGGTTCAAACCGAAGCCCTCAACGCCCTCTACGCACTTTCCTTCTTCGGGATCTTCCAAATCACACCTCAAGTGACCTAAAATCTAGAGAGAAGGGAGAGAGATGAAGTGGTGACTTTTAGAGAGAGAGTGAAATCTGTAAATATGAAATATCCCAGACCTTGGGATATTTATTTCAACCCTAGGGGCGTGAAATGACCATTTTACCCCCGGGTCACTTAATGTACCTTCCCGACCTCCGACTTAATTCCCGAAAACTCCGTTGGACTCGAAATCGCTTCCTTAACACTCTAAACATTTCATTTAAGCCATTTCCCAAAAAAAATATTTTTGAAAATTTTCCGAATTTTCGGGCCCACTTAAGTTGCATCCCGGGACCCGGTTTGACCAAAAAGTCAAACTTTTTCAAAAGTTTCCAAAACTTCCCAAAACCATATTCCAACCTTCTAAACATGTTCCCCACATTCAAAACATGTTAAATATCATTTAAAATGCATTTAAAGCAATAAATGATGAAAATTTTAAAAACTAACCAAAATTGGGCACGGTCTCTACAACCTCCCACCGTTATAGGAATTTCGTCCTCGAAATTAGAACGTACCTCAGGTGATGAACAACTCGGGATACTTTGAGCGTACTTCTTGTTCTCGCTCCCATGTAGCTTCTTCCACCCCATGATGTCTCCAAAGCACCTTAACCGATGGAATGGTCTTGCCCCGAAGCACTTGCTCTCTAGTGTCTAGAATTTGTATCGGCCTCTCTTTGTATGACACGTCCTCCTCCACCTCAAGGTCTGCCCAATCAAGAACATGTGAAGGGTCTGGTTCATACTTCCTCAGCATAGACACATGAAAAGTGTTGTGCACACTTGACAATTGCGGTGGTAATGCCAAGCGGTAGGCAACCTCTCCTACCCGACCCAAAATCTCAAATGGTCCGATAAATCGTGGTGCTAGTTTGCTACTACGATCGAACCTCATTAAACCCCTCCGTGGTGAGACCTTCAAGAAGACACGATCCCCCACCTCAAATGCCAAAGGTCGCCGCCTTCTATCGGCATAGCTTTTCTGACGACTCTGAGCTGTAAGCAATCTTTGCCGAATTACCTTGATCTTCTCCGTAGTCTCTCGTACCAAGTCTGGTCCCAAAGAAACTGTCTCCCCTACCTCAGTCCAACAGATAGGTGACCTACACGGCCTACCATACAAAGCCTCAAATGGAGCCATCTCAATACTAGCTTGATAGCTATTATTGTATGCAAACTCCACCAATGGAAGGTGATCCTCCCAGCTACCCCGAAGATCTAGCACACATGCTCGCAGCATATCCTCCAGAATCTGTATAGTACGCTCAGACTGACCATCCGTCTGAGGATGAAAAGCAGTACTAAAGTGAAGGTCTGTATCAAGTGCTGCCTGGAAACTCTGCCAAAATCGAGATGTAAATCGCGGGTCTCTATCTGAAATAATAGAAACTGGCATGCCATGAAGTCTAAGGATCTGCTCAATGTACAATCTACTGAGAGTATCCACATCATCGGTCACTTTAATAGGAATAAAGTGAGCCACTTTGGTCAATCTGTCAACGACAACCCAAACTGCATCGTGACCCTTCCTCGACCTTGGAAGTCCCGTCACAAAGTCCATAGTGACATGCTCCCATTTCCACATAGCCACAGGCAATGGCTGCAACAACCCTGCTGGTCTCTGATGCTCGGCCTTCACTTGTTGACAAGTGAGACATCTCACCACAAACTGAGCTACATCCTTTTTCATACCCCTCCACCAATACTGTCGGCGTAGGTTATGATACATCTTGGTACCACCTGGATGTACTGCTAGCCTCGAGTTGTGAAACTCTCTCAAAATCTCATCCCGACAAGCTAAGGGAACGAACATCTTCCCTTGGAATTTCATGCTCTCATCTGAATGAACTGTCTATCCTTCCACCACTTTGCCACCTGAAATCCGTGTGCGAATAGCCTCAACCTCACTATCCTTCCTCTGCTCTTTAATCACTCTACTCACAAGAGTTGGTTGAGCGAAAAGAGTAAATAACACCGCTTGCCCATCATCCTCACTGAAATGAAATCCCATTTCTGAGATGTCTTCCATCATCTTCCACTCCCGTATGGCTAAACTTGCTAAGCTACCATGTGACTTTCTACTTAAAGCATCCGCTACCACATTGGCCTTACCCGGATGATATTGCAAGTCGAAATTATAATCTTCTATGTACTCCATCCACCTCCGTTGCCTCATATTCAAGTCCTTTTGTGAGAAAAGGTATTTGAGACTTTTATGATCTGAGAAAACTTCAAACTTCTCACCATACAAGTAATGTATCCACACCTTGAGTGCAAATATCACAGCTGCTAATTCCAAGTCGTGTTTGGGTAATTCTGTTCATGAGTCTTCAACTGCCTTGAACCATACGCGACTACTCGTTCGGTTTGCATTAGCACACATCCCAAACCAAGTCGTGAAGCGTCACAATAAATTTTATACCCCAACCCACGTTCTGGAATGATCAAAACTGGAGCCGAAGTCAACTAACTCTTCAATTCCAAGAATCCATGCTCGCAAGCATCATTCCAGACGAACTTCACTCCTTTTCGGGTAAGCTTAGTCATTGGTGCTGCTAACTGCAAAAAGTCCTTCACAAATCTCCTATAGTATCTGGCCAATCCCAAGAAACTACGTATCTCAAATACGCTCTTAGGTCTTTCCCAACTCATCACCGCCTCTACCTTGGATGGATCTACGGAAACTCCTCCTTCGGACACAACATGCCCAAGGAATTTCACCTCCGTTAGCCAAAACTCACATTTCTCGTACTTGGCATACAATTGATGTTCTCTTAGAAGCTGCAACACAATCCTCAAGTGACCCTCGTGCTCCTCTTCCAAAGTCAAGTACACTAGGATGTCATCAACGAACACCACTACAAACTTGTCCAGATAAGCATTGAACACTCTATGCATTAGATCCATGAATGCTGCCGGTGCATTCATCAAACCAAATGGCATCACCAAAAACTCATAATGCCCATATCGTGTGCGAAAAGCAGTTTTCGGAATGTCCGCTTCTCTAATTCCCACCTACTAGTAGCCTGATCTTAAGTCTATCTTTGAGAAACACCTTGAACCCTTAAGTTGATCGAACAAGTCATCTATCCTTGGCAAGGGATACTTATTCTTGATTGTTGCACGATTCAACTTTCGATAGTTAATGCAAAGCCGTAAAGACCCATCCTTCTTCTTAGCAAAAAGAACCGGAGCTCCCCAAGGTGAAGTACTAGGACGTACAAATCCCTTGTCTAGTAGCTCTTGTAATTGGTCCTTTAGCTCTTTCAACTCAGCCGGTGCCATTCGGTACGGTGCCATCGAAATGGGTGCGGTACCTGGAGCAAGATCTATCACAAACTGCACTTTCCGTTTTGGAGGCAACTGTGTCAAGTCCTCCGAAAATACATCCACAAACTCACACACTACACGAGGAAGCTCTCCAAGTATCTCATCATCACCATCAACTAGTAGGCTCGCTAAGAAATGCCCAAGCCCTCTCCGATCACTCAAACCATGCGAAGATGATAAGTAGAAGTCATCCCGCTCCCCCACAAAACATATACTAATACCCTCTGGTGTATACAAAGTCACTCTACCTCGATAACAATCAATGTTGGCTCTATAGGTCGATAGCCAATCCATACCCAAGATCACATCAAAACTAGACATCTCAAGAAGGATGAAATCAAACACTAATCGATGTCCTGAAATCTCAATCTCACAAGATCGGCACACATCACTCAAAACCACCCTACCACCAACTGGCGTATCAATGGATAAAATTGAGTCCAAAGATGACACCTCCAACCCCAAAGCACAAGCAAATGCACATGAAATGAATGAATGTGATGCACCTGAATCCACTAAAACCCTAGCCCATGAGTTAGATACAAGAAATATACCTCGGACTACTGACGGTCCTGCCGAGGTCTCTGCTGGAACAAGAGTAAAGGCACGGCCTTGGGATCTCTAGCCCTGTTGTCCCATACCCTGATGTGCAGACTGCTGACTAGGAGCGCTAGACGCGGCTCCTCTAGCTGGTGCCCGTGAACTCTGAACTGAAGGCACAGTCTGTGGTGGTGGCAATGCCTTATAACCTGACTGTGAAGTAGCAGGCTGTGTAAGACGCTGCGGAGTACCAACTCCACCTTGTGCACCCTTCTTCTGTGGGCAATTCCAACTAATGTGTCCCATCTGCTGACAATGAAAGCACCTCCTGCCTGTCTCTGCAGTGGCCTGTCCCTGTGTGCACTTAGCCATTTTGTGTCCCGGCTTCTGACAGTTGAAGCAAACCACTCTAGATCGAATAGATCCAGTAGGTATAGGTACAGATGCTATCGATTGGCTCTGTTGTCCTTGTGAGAACGAGCCACCATCCCTTCGCCTCTTTCTAGCATGATTGTCTGGAAGGGGACTAGTATTTCTAGTTTGGTTCTTCGCTTCCTTTATCCTTTCGTTGTCATTGCCGAACCCCTCGGCTACTAATGCCCTTTCTACCACCGCTGCATAGTTGGTGAGACCCAGAATCCCAACTTTATCTCACAAATAAGGTCGGAGACCCCAAACAAACAGTTTGATCTTCAACTCTTCTGTTGGAATCATCTCCTTTGCAAATCGAGCCAAAGATATGAACTTTGTCTCATACTCCATTACAGTCATCGTACCCTGAGTCAAGTTGAAGAACTCTCTCCTCATACTGTCTTTCACTATTACTGGGAAGTACTTCTCAAGAAAGAGTACTTGAAACATGTCCCAATCCATCGCCTCGATGTCATGGTAGTCTCCAATGAATTTCCACCAACGATTGGCCTCATCTATAAGATAATGAGCGACCACTTTCACCCTCAAGTCCCCATCTATTTCAAGCATGGTAAGGAGCTTGATAGTCTGATCCAACCAGTTCTCTGCCACCATTGGATTGGATCCCCCCGAATAGGTTGGCGGATTGTGCTTCTTGATGTGCCCCAATGCCGTTATCATCCGGCTAGGAGGAGCTGCTCTTGGCAGAGCTTGTGTCTCCTCTTGATTTTCCCTTTGAGTTTCCCTTTCAATTTGCCGCATGGTAGTAACCATGTCGCGCATAAATTGCTCTCCTCCAATAGGAGCTACTTCCGGTGTCTTCTCGCAAGCTCTTCTTGGTGGCATCCTTCTATATGGATGACAAGGAGATATTTAGAATTTGTGCATGAATCTATTTGACCAATTTACATCATGCATACCAAACATGCTAAAGCACTTCACAAATAGCATGTTATGTTAACAATTTAGCACATAAAAGTTTCCAAGTAATATGCACTTAATACCTAACTTACACTCATAACCTCAATTCACAATTTTAGAAGCCATCAAGTCCTTTCAATCCAAAATGTGGCTTAACCCTTCCCATCATCCTAAGGTATTCAAACCCGGTTAAGCTCTGATACCAAGTTGTCACGCCCCGATTTTCGACACCCGGTTAAGAGCGAGGGAAATAGGGGTGAACGGTGAAATCTAATCAAAACAACCATTTTGGAAAATATAATATCCAAACCAATTCTCTTAACCACGGAAGCAACTAAATATGCATATAATTAAGTGAATATGCATGACTAACCATGGTCCTCATCGTTGAAATCATTTAGAACAATAAAAAAATATATGATTTTCGGCCCTCGTGAATAGTAACTTTTCTTAAAAAGTTCCGAAAATTTTTTCGGACCATTGTCCCATCCTACTATAGTCCTAAGAAGCTTAAAAATATAATTTAGACCTTTTGAAATGGTCCAGAACCATGATTTTGCATCTCCGGGCAGTAGCTTAATTGCTACAGTAACTCCTCTAGTGGACAATGCACTACCAGGTGCAATCTGCGCAGCAGTCATAAAAAAATTCATACAAAATTCATTTCAACTCGGAATGAGGCAAACTAAAATTCTGTAGAAACTAGACTAAACATGGAACAAGACTACATCAACCTCAATGTCCAGATGTAAGCCAAATGAAACAGTTTTGACAACAAAGTTGGTGCCCAGCAGAAATAGTGAAATCTGGTGGCAGAATATTCTCGGATTTTTATAAAATTCTGTGGTTTTCCAAAATTCACCAAATTAAATATGGGAACAATAGATATCTAGGGGAAGATGTAGTAAAACTTTTAGATCGTTTGGAGTTGTGTAGACCCCTCAAAACAATTCTCCAAAATCCGGACAGAATGTATTCATTTGACTGGTAATACTTTCATCTCCAAAACAAAATCTTACACCCAACATTCCATGGATCTACAAATGGTACATCTCCATACACACCCTAATTCACACATTTATATCACCATAATCTCACAAATTCTCATACATTTCTATTGAAATCATACACATCATTTCATGTGTCATTCATACCTTAAATTCAAAATGGACACTTTTGGGCACGTGTCCCCCCCCCCCTAATGGCTATACAATTATGTTTAAAGTCTTCCATACATATCCAACATGGATTATACATATGAAATTCAAATATAAATATGTTGTCCAACTTTAAGAATAACATTTCTCAAAAGAGTCCATATGCCACAAAATGGCATGGACATCTACATACATATCAAAAGATCCAAAAGTCCAAAAGAAACTCCATAAGGTCCATTGAGCTAATCATGGCTCGTCTTCCATTGGTGCCTTATCTGACAAAAAAAGTTGTATATAGGGGGTGAGCACCACTGCGGCTCAGTAGGAGTGATCCACCCAACTCCACTCTAACTCAGGCGGCCATGCATGGATGCATATGAAATCATTAAAATCTATATGACAATTATCCATATTTTTTACCCATAAACAATCACGTTTTATAAATCATGCGTGATGCTTCACATTCTAATGTATACATATATATAGCAAATTGATCAAGTCTCAATTTAATGTAAAACTCACACCACATAAGTCCGGAAATCAATTCAATGGGGACTAGCTTATCAAACCACCTCATAGTAAGGGTCTCTTCGGCACCCAAACTCTGCTTACGCTTCTCGGTTCACTATTCCGACGGATGCGCCATCCGCTTGGCCAAGTCTTGGGTCTTTCACCCTAGGGGTCATCCCCTTATCTTAATTTTCAATGTTGTCACGCCCCAAAAACCTCGCTTTTCATATAGTACATATAATCACATCAATGCACTCAATCAACACAATGCAATGCATTTTATCAATTCAATGCATTTTTCTTCACTTCAAAATTGTCACAATGTCATCACACTTACATCATGGAAATCATCATGCTTATGCATTTTTCAAGAAAGTCATATCTTTCATGCATAAATCTATAAACACCCACATTTTTATGTTTTCACCAAATGAACACATTTTCAACAATGAACATATATAGTCTCAATATCACATATACAACACATATGAGCCCTAACTAGCATGTTAGACCTATACATATTCATAAGTCACTTTTATATATATATACATACATATACATAAAACCCTAAACTCAAAAAATCTCAACTTATCTTTCATGTCACAAATATGTAACCTATAGAATCAAAGTAAAGATGAGTCTAGCAACCCTACCTCAATTCCCAAGCTTTGAATCCCTCTTTTGAAAATCCCAGCTGTTCCAACTTTACAAAATATGGACTTTGATCGGTTCAAACCGAAGCCCTCAACGCCCTCTACGCACTTTCCTTCTTCGGGATCTTCCAAATCACACCTCAAGTGACCTAAAATCTAGAGAGAAGGGAGAGAGATGAAGTGGTGACTTTTAGAGAGAGAGTGAAATCTGTAAATATGAAATATCCCAGACCTTGGGATATTTATTTCAACCCTAGGGGCGTGAAATGACCATTTTACCCCCGGGTCACTTAATGTACCTTCCCGACCTCCGAATTAATTCCCGAAATTCCGTTGGACTCGAAATCGCTTCCTTAACACTCTAAACATTTCATTTAAGTCATTCCCCAAAAAAAATATTTTTAAAAATTTTCCAAATTTTCGGGCCCACTTAAGTTGCATTTTGGGCGCCGGTTTGACCAAAAAGTCAAATTGTTTCAAAAGTTTCCAAAACTTTCCAAACCATATTCCAACCGTCTAAACATGTTCCCCGCATTCAAAACATGTTAAATATCATTTAAAATGCATTTAAAGTAATAAATGATGAAAATTTCAAAAACTAGCCAAACATGAAGTCAAAGAATATGCAAATCATAAGCTTGATAAATTGAACAACTAACATCATAAATGGGACAAATGGGACCCACAACAAACATCATGCCGAAGAATAATACATAGATTATATATGTTATAATAAAGCAAAAACAATCCGAAACAAGAGATAGCGAAGGTGAAAAAGGATAGAAGCAAGCTTACAAACTCATATTTTTCTCCCAAATCTTCGTAAAACCAAAAGGGAAAAAAAAAGAAGGTTAGAAAAAACCAAAGAGACTTTAAGAAAGGAAGACATAACTCAGAAGCAGCTCACCAGAACCCTTTGGAGTTGCTGGAGGTCGTCGAAGTCTCGCCAAGGTAGTCAGAAGGTTGCTCGAGGTGGTCAAAGCTTCGCAGCTCATTCCAAGTATCACGCAAGAGGGAAATTAGCTCAGCCTAAGGCTCCGTTTGGATAAACACGAGAGAAAAGAAAAAAGAGGATAACATTAGTTATGAGAGAAAAAAAAGGAGAGGAGAGGAGAGGATAGTAACAAACTTTATTTATGTTTAGATAAATAGGAGAAAAGAAAGGAGATGATAGCATTCTTGTTTGGATAAGATAAGGGAGAGAAAGAATAACGACTAAATTACTATCATATCCTTTTATATTTATGGAACATAGGTGGAAAAATAATTTTCTCTTTCTAATTATTGAGGGCAGTTTCAGAATTAGGAAAGTGTTATTTAAATACTATCATTTCTCTCCTAATCTTCTTATTTTTGGGGGATAGGATATGAGGGATAAGGAGGGATAGTATAACTATCCCTTCTTATCTCTCCTTATCCTTTTTTTTCTTTTAATGAAGTTTATCCAAACACAATATGACCTATCGTCTCTTTTTTTTTTCTCTCCTTATCCTTACAAATCCTTCAATCCAAACGAAGCTTAATTTTTTAAGATATAATTTTTTAGCCCTAATCGCTCCAAATCGTGATTTTTCAGTCCTAGGTTTCTCACTGAAAGAAATGGGGATGAAGTTTTTCATATATCATTTTTTAGCCCTAATGGCTCCAAATTTATGCAAGAAAATTGGAGATGGAGTGAGAGAATGGACAAGCAAGATAAAGCTATCAAGGGCGGCTTGATCAGCTGTTAAATATTGCATTACTAAAGCCTTGTTTTGCAGAGCTTTTGCTTTGGCTTTTACGCAGAAGAAAAAGAAAAGCAGAAGTTAAATCAGGAAGCTGGTACCTCCCAACTTCCTTTAAACGCTCTTTTTGGACTCCGAATCTCTTCCGCCGTATCAAGCCAAACACTCTCCAAAACGGCTTTTGAGCTTAAAAAGCCGAAAGCCGCTTTTCAAAAGCCAATCCAAACAGGGCCTAAATCCGCCATTAAATATTGTGTTGCTAACGCTCCATCAACCGGCTGTTAAAGTACTTCAGTATAGAAGGAGGGCTAAGCGCCTAAAGCCCAACATAAAAAGGCTCATCGGGCTTCACTATTGGCCCATCATAAAAAAAAAATAAATAAATAAACTAATTTTCTGGTCTCGCTTCAAATTAAACTTTCCTCTTTTGCCCGCCACTCCACTTCTCTGTAACCGTGGCCAGATTTTGTTCCAGGTAATACCCTCTCTCTCTATCTCTCTCTTATTGATTTTGTTGTTGGTAAGAAGGGTTTTGTGTTGTAGCTTCTTATTTCCTTAAATCATGACTGGTGCTTTTAAGGTTTTATGATTTTTTCCACTGACCTCCGAATCCATTTTCATAGATTTATAGAAAAGTAGCCAAGCCATGGAAAGAAGATCTGTTTCTTCGATCACAGATCTTCCAATGCCCACCTTTGTTGATATTCTGTTACGCCTCTCTGTGAAGGCCATTTTTATATGCAAGTGCGTTTCCAAAACTTGGCTCAGTCTAATTTCGGACCCTCAATTTGCCAAGCTACAATTCGCGCAGGCAAAGCCCTGCCCTCTACTTCAGGCCTCGAATACATCACTTGTGTCAAGAACGCTTTACTTGGTTGAGCCTGAAACTTGCCACTATTTGGATCTTGGGTACTGCAGCTGTAATGATGGCTGTGAGTATGTCCAATGTGGCCTTCATGTTAACATGAAGCTTGACACCAAATTGAAGATCCCATTGCGCAATCCTGAAATGATTCTCAGCGGCGAAGTTGGTGATGCCCAAATGGGTTGTTCCTCTAAAGGCAGTGGGATTAAAAGGAAACGCTGCATCAGAGTTAAACCCAAAGAACAAAAGTTCAAAATTGTGAATTCATGCAATGGTTTTCTTTGCTTGTCTGAACCATCCCGTAATCACCCCGTTCTTGTGTGTAATCCAATCACGGATGAGTATATAAACCTTCCGGTGGGTAAGAGGGCTGATGAGAAAGCCAAACATTTTGGTGATTGTGGGTTTGGTTTCAGTCCAAAGACTAATCAGTACAAGGTCATCAGAATGTTTAGAAAGTGTCTTTCGGATCCCATTAGGAAGGCTGAGGTACACACACTTGGCACAGGATCATGGAAAAGCATTGGTGATGCTCCCATTTCAGATTATTCGCTGCCTTTGACTATGAGCGGTTCCATTCAGTACCCCTGCCTCCTCGTAATTGTGATAACCGAGTTGGATTGAGTATGATGTGTGATGTATCCATGGGAGTACTAGAAGGATGTCTATGCATATGTGATGCCTCCAAATATAATTCCATTCACATATGGGTTATGAAGGAATATGGTGTTCAGCAATCTTGGACAAGAGTATTTTCTGTCGATACCCTTCCTAATAGCATGTGGTCTCATTGTTTATATCAGCCAATAGATTACCTAAAGGATGGCGCAGTATTGTTGTTTAATTACTCTAGAGGTGCTCTGATTTGTTACTACCCTGAAGGACCAAAATTCAAATATCTTAAGATTCGTGGGATTAAATCACAATTTGAAACAATTTCCTATATTCCAAGCTTTATTTCTCTTAAGGATGCTGTGGTTGGAGATAATGTGGTGGTACTGAATATCGATTCAAGGTAAGGATGCTTACTTGCAATTTTCAGTCACTTTAACACTTCAATATATTTATAGATTTTGATGATGATATCTTGTTTTCACTTTTTCTTGGGTTTCATTGCTATTTAGCATTTTGAAATTATAAAAACATATATGGATCTTTATAAATGATAACAAAACATTGGGTCCATGCATTAAAAATTTGGAAAATTCCAATTGACCATTGGATGTTAAAGAAAAAGTTATAAGAGCAACTCCCGTGCACAGTTTTATGGACCGAAATGGCTTAATTATAGTGTGTTTTTTTATTTTTTTTCTTTTGTTAATGATAAATTTTACATAACACTACAAAGTTTCTATTATACTAAATTTCAAAGTTAGTCTGTTATTGAGATTCTTGAAATCATTAGTTCTGAGCCCTATGGTCCACAATTGCAATTTTTTTAGTATCTAATTCCTTACCACTAGGCATTAACGAGGGCTTGCAGCTCAATGATTCAAACAGTATTATGTTTCACTTGTCATTTATACATGGGAAAATTAGATTTTGATGACCAATCCTAAACAAAATTACCCTAAAGTGACCATAAAGTCCGAAAAAGATGAATAGTTACCAAAATTGAAACTTAATTGCCGATGAGTGACCATTTGAGGTTAATTTGGTAAAAAAAAAACACTTCATATTTACTAAACATTTTTAAAATAATTTTTAGATGATGAAATTACCATTCAATAGAAAAATAAACTCCTTGAATTCATTCTCCTCTCTCTCTTTCTCGTTCATCAATCTCTTTTTTTCCTTTTTAATTTGTCAGTCTACTAATTAAAAAGATAGTATTGATATATATGTGAACAGTTAGTTTTGATTCTTGATTAAAAATATATCTATCAGCTTGCTCTAAAATAAATCAATCATGTTAACTACATCTATTCAACCCCTCTATAGGTATTCACTCTATTTCCGCACAGAACTCACAAGATTCAGTTAATTGGATTGGATAAACTTTTAAAAGATCTATGGTACTTTATGTTGGAGATTTCATTCTATTTACATTTTTTTTTTTTTTTTGCAGAATTTTTAATATGACAAAAGAATTCTTAATGATATAAATTGTAGAGAAAGCTCTCAGCAAAACAAGACCACCATGAAAAAGAAACAAAATCACTACAAGATCCAACTGTATGAAAAAAAGATTTTAATTGTTGCCGCTCTAAATTATTATTTCTTATTCTAATTGTTACTTCAGTATTCTGATTGCCATCACCAAATAACAACTTCTAGCATCACTTACAAATAAATAATAAAAATAAAAAAAGTTTTCCACTTTTACACATTATTTGAATCCAATTTGACAATAAATAAGAATATAAATAATACAATATCTGAAAATAAAAATAAATAATTATTAGTTAAAAGTTCTTTCTAAATATTTATTTGGCCGCTCTAAATTATTATTTCTTATTCTAATTGTTACTTCAATATTCTGGTTGCCATCCCCAAATAACAACTTCTAGCATCACGTACAAATAAATAATAAAAAAAAAAGAAAATTTCCACTTTTACACTTTATTTGAATCCAATTTTACAATAAATAATACAATATCTAAAAATAAAAATAAATAATTATTAGTTAAAAGTTCTTTCTAAATATTTATTTGACAACTTGAAAGAGCGGCCTCTTATTAGGCAACTCTTAAAGTAAATGTTTAATTGTGATTAATGTAAAGGGTAAAGTTGTCTAATTATAAATAATTTATTAGAGGAAGGATATTTATGTAATAAGTGATCCAATGGTCACTTATCAGCAATTAAGTTTCAATTTTGGTAACTATTCATCTTTTCCGAACTTTATGGTCACTTTAGAGTAATTTTATTTAGAATTGGTCACCAAAATCTAATTTTCCCTTTATACATTTGATCTGATACTTTCTATACATAATACATAAATTTTGGCCCCCAAAATTAAATTCCTAGCTTTGTTCCTAATTTGTACCTTATTGAGAGGTAGTTTACCTTCTTAAAGAATAAATGATAGCTAAATAAATTAATTTGAAATGTACGATAACTAATTTTATCCGTGTCATTTTTCAGAGTGTATAGGATATATTTTGTTAGTGCCTCGGCATCAAGATTAGCTGCATCATTTGCTTATTGCTAATGCATGTGTGCACACAAAATATCCAGTATTGATTTGAATTGACTACCTTTACTGGCAGAAGCTTTTACTTGATTTGCTGATGATTTTTTTTTCCCTTCTCTCTACCAGTCTTGAAACCTTGACATAGGGCTTTGCTCATGAACTTTATCACTATGAAACTAATATGAAAATTACAAGAAGTTGAAAGACTGTTTTGATATAGCTTTTAATTTTGTTATCTTTTTCCTGTTTTTATTTGGATTCTCTTTATGTTTTCATTTATTTTTTTCCTTTTGTGTGCATGACTTTTATAACTTATTGTTTCAAGGCTATTTAGGCACTTCTTCAATTTGAACACTGATATGTCATTCATATGGATTTATATTCCTTGTTTGGATGTGATGGTAAATCCTGCCAAGTATAGTTTTGCTATATATCTTATATTTGCAATACATTGTTTCTCCTTTGTTTTTTTAACTTCTCTTTTCATCTTGGTGATTCTAATTTTTTTGTTCATGCTTTTATAGTGCACATAACTCATTTAATCTTTATGTGAATAAATTTATATCATCCAAGTATTTTAATTCATTAAAATAGTTTGGGTAAAATACACTGACCTCTCTTGAGGTTTAGTGATGTTATAACCAATACATCAATGATAAATCAACCATACACACATCAATTTTCAAATTAATCTCATGAAATTATTTACAACAAATGGATATTGAAGTTCATAAAAGCCCACACCTTTCTACATTGATCTATTTTCTTCCTAGCTTAGCAAGACACTCACACACTCATTTGCCCTTTCCACTTTGTGAGGTAGAGATACCACTTCGCTAATACGCTTGGTCTTTTATACTGATGTATGAAAAGTGTTTTTTCAATAAAAAAAATTCTCAACTTCAATTTCTTTAATAGTTGCACAATAAAGCAACTCATAGTTTTTAAAGCTCATGGCGCCAAAGGGCCTTTTGGAGCCTAAGCACGAGGCGCAATATAAGGAAAGAGCCTAATCAAAGTAAGGCGTTGTGTAACAATAATGCATATTAATTATAAGTACACAACAGAAACTCGTCAATATCAAAATAAGAAATATTTTTCAGCATATTAATTCAATGGATTAGCTAAATTAACATACCTATATCTTTTCTATTTGAATATGAATTCAATAAATGTACGATTGGAACAATTTATGCGACACAATAATATAAAATTCTCTAAAATTGGTATTTTTGATATGTCAACTAAGCGTATTAGGTAAATTAATGGTCAAAAATCCTTTCATATGCACATGCAATTATGCATTAACAAAATTAAATGTGATTACAAAATCTAAAACAATAAAAAACTATAATCAAGCAAAGTTTAAACATATATTATTAATACATATTCATAATCAAACACTAATTGCAATTAATTTAAGTTGTGAACCATAAATCTATGAATTTTGTCAAATATTTCATAAGATTTTACAACACGATATATGATATAGAACATTTTAATTTAGAAGTCGTTAAATTAAAAAAGAAAATGACATGAATAAATGATTTAGACATTTTTTGAGCCTGGAGCCTACTAAAAAGCGCGAGCTTGAGGGCTTTATGTGAGCCTAATTGAAGGGCCTGATCTATACTAGGTTGAGGCGCTCTAGTTGAGCCTTGATGAGCTTAGGGCTTTTTTAGAGTGTAGGCGCGCATTTAACAACTATGGAACAACTAGAGCAAATGCATGAACGATAGACATACTACACATTTTAAACTAAAGTTTCACAATAAAAAAAGGCCGTACCCAGTTTACACAGTGCACAAGTTTCACTAAAGTTTCACAACAG
The DNA here is from genome assembly GCA_026545225.1 of Cornus controversa. Classification (NCBI taxonomy): domain Eukaryota; kingdom Viridiplantae; phylum Streptophyta; class Magnoliopsida; order Cornales; family Cornaceae; genus Cornus; species Cornus controversa. The sequence goes on from CM048849.1 coordinate 2,910,515, forward strand.
TAGCAAATAAATGACAGAAAGTTTCACATAAGAGCATTCATGATGATAATTATATAAAATGATCTCAATAGAGTTGGAGTCCAACTGTAGTTCTAAAGTATTTATAGTATATTATTACAGTTGGGATCCATATGTAATTCTCAATTAAGCATCTATAATATTGATATATAAATCAATGTGATATACGATATAGTTTAACCGGAAGATATATATATATATAGAAAGTGAAATTTTTGTTCACAACTATGTTATTATCAATTATTAGTGATCAAAGTTTAAAGTAAGAGGATCAATGATAATAAACCAAATAAGATTATATCAATTTAGATAGGTTCCAAGTGTAATTCTTAATTAATTGTGGATAATATTGAACAAAAATAATGCATAAACAATCAAATGGCTCTCTAGCTCTAGCTCCCCATCTCTTTGATCCTATCCTTTCTCCATCTACCAATTCATGCAAGCGGAAGCCACCCATTGTATATTATTAAAGTGTAAAAATGAAAAGGCACATCAATAAAGTAAAATGTAGAAAACAAGTTCCTTTGATGACTACCATAAAAGAATTTACTTTTGATTAATAGAATAAATTTAGCTAATAGTTGGTGCCTCGTCAGTAGAAGCCTTGCTTCTCCATCTATATTGAACATTATACCATCCAATTCCAATTAGTATAGTGTCAGTCAATGAGATACTCATTGATGTAAGTATATGTTGTAAAGCGAAACAACCAACTCTCTCAAAAGTCGTAACTGTGAGGACAAGCTACTCCACTCTACCTAGCCCTCCCCACAGGTCTAGCGTTCGAGGCATCGCAAGCCTCACAATGCACGTTGGCAACTGCGGCTTTGACACACACCCATGGCACGTTGGTCATCTCCTTCGAATCCTCAAGGGTGAGACTCAAACCCAGGATCTGGGCTCCGATACCAATTGATGTAAAGCGGAACACCAACTCTCCCAAAAGTCGCAGTTGTTAGGAGAAGGTACTCCACTCAACTTTAGCCCTCCCTATATGACTGGCGTTCGAGGCACGCAGGCCCCACAACGCACTTTGGCAGCTGTGGGTTGCACACCCATGCATGGAACGTTAGCTATCTCCCTCGAATCCTCAAGGGTGAGACTCAAACCCTATAACTGGGCTATGATACCTATTGATGTAGAGTGAAGCAACTAACTCTCCCAAAAGCCGCAACTGTCCGGACTCAGGAGAAACTACTCCACACTACTTAGCCCTTCCTATAGGACTAGCATTCATGGCACGCGAGCCCCAAAATGCACGTTGGTAGCTGCGAGATGGACACTTATGCGTGGCACATTGGCCATCTCATTGATGTAAAGCGGAGCAACCAACTCTCCTAAAAGTTGTAGCTGTCAGGAGAAGCTACTTCACTTTGCCCTCCCTATAGGATTGGCGTTCAAGGCACGCGGGCCCCACAACGCATGTTAGCAGCTATGGGGTGGACACCCTCACGTGGCACATTGGCTATCTCCCCCGAATCCTTAAGGGTGAGACTCGAACCCAAGACCTAAGCTATAATACCAATTTGATGTAAATAGGGCAGCAGTAGAACTAACTAAAATTAAGAATGTAACACTAATCAACAAATGGGAACTAGGTACTTACAAGTAACAGTAGGTCCACACTGTCATACCAGTAATCCTCTCAATCTAGACTTCAGATCTAGTGTGACAGAGAAATGACGGTAGAATGCTAATCTCTCGCGAAAAGGTAGCGGTAGAGGGATTGGATGGCGCCGCGGGGTTGACTCCTCAAAAACCTACCCTCTAATGCTTGAAACCCTAGTTGGGTTAGAGCAGCAGCTCTGGCTCTAGAATACGTCTCCAAAACTGTTGAACACAGACCCTCTCTTTCTTTATATACTACCCTAAAGAAGCCACTTTAGAGTTTGTACAAATAAGCTCCAAAAATATATCGAAACTTTTCTAACAACCCATACTCATAACTTTTTATTACAAAAGCACCCCAAATACCCTAGAACAACCCAAAATTATCCCAACCTACAATTAACCTAACTAAACTAAAACACCCAAAATTTGAAATTATGAAAATACCCCTAGACTAAACTCTTTGTAGAAAATGCCCTAAAAAGTCTACTGAACACAATAATATACATATTTACACAATATTCGCATCATTCTCCCCCCATTAGACTAAACTCTTCGTGCGAGTTGTTACTTTTGCAGCCTTGCACATCTTGTCATCAATCTTAATAAACTCTTCTTCATTTATCCATGAGTTCTCATAATCAGGATTTCCTACTTATTTGACAACGAATCGGAAGTAACTATCAGCTCTTGTCTTCATTTCACACACTTGGATTACCCTTTCAACCTTATCTTTCTTTTCCATAGGAAGATTTGATGTCTCACCTTTATCACCATCAATTTCAGCCCCTAAATCACCATGAAAACCATAGAGATCAGCTACATTGAAAATGGGAGATATGTCTAGGCCTTGTGGGGGTTTCACCTCATAGGCATGTTCACCAAACTTGGGCAAAATTTTGCACTGGCCAATTTTCTTGCCCTTCAATTTGTGATAAGTGCCAACAGAAAACTTTCTTTTTAAAGAAAAACCATAACCCAATCTCCAACATGGAACTCTTTGTTATGTTGATTCATTTCTATCAACTTCTGTCGCACATAACAATGTCACTAACTCGTGTCTGACTCGACACATTCACATCCACAAGATCGACAACCTGATTTGGATTCCTTCCATACACCACTTGGAATGGGTTCTTCCCAATTGATCTATTAATGGTGCAGTCACTACAAGAAAGAAGGCCTTCTACAAGAGGCCAAAAATGCCGTGAAAAGTTATTTACGGCGCACATAAGGCTCTCATCTATTACGGTTCCGTGAATACTCTAAATTTTTAACGGGAAAAAATTAACCTTGTAGAAAAATAAAAATTTTCCCGTCAATATATGTTTTGTCTGCGTAATAAATTTATGCACGAGATGAAGATTCTCTCGTTAATATTTAATTGATGTCATATACGGACACTCGTAAAAAAGTAAAATACACCCCGTCTAAAAGTTTGTTGTATACCTAATGAATTTATTAATGAGGTGCAGAATCTGTCGTAAATAATTCTTTTAGGGCATACTAGCCCCTCGTTAATACACCGAATGTCCTTTTATTAACGGGATTTGGTGCCCCCCGTTAATAAAATAAATTTTTTTTTTAATAAAAACACCCTAAAATTCTACCTAATCATCCACACATACCTGTATTTCAAACAATTACAACTAAACATATATAATAAAGCCAACAATACCTAGAAATATATGCACACATCACTTAATAGCAATAACTAAACCAATACATCAAGTATACCATTAACATATCAAAAGACTAATTAAAGAAGTACATTTTCATAATCCATCTATATGCCAAAATATATCAAAAAAGGAAATCCATTTGTAAAACACTTTCGATTTCCTAGCACTTCTATTAAACAATTGATCCACATATGATCAATTCAAAAACCTAGCAGTACTCCTTCCTATACATTGATCTACACATGATATTCACATTGTTCATTTCTTGGCAAAAGTCGACTTTCAATTTTTTATCTTGACACTAGCTTTCCCACAAAATCCAAGCAAGTACCTGCATCACACAAGTCTCAATTTCAGTATTCTAATAATGCCATTTAAAAGGGTTCAAGTAGCCAACCATGAGGTGCATGCACAAAAGACCCCTTCTGGTAAGATTGATGATTTGGCAGCTTATATATATGAGTTCCTAACATATCTAATCACACAAAGCCTTGGTTAAACCTACCACTGGCATAAGATACAACTTCCATGGTGGCAAAAAATTTTAAAATTGCCTTTGACACCTCCTAGAGTAAAATCTGTGAGGGAAAACAGAAATCCAATGTATCTTTCATCTATGCAGACTGCTAGCCTTCGATGGTATTTTAGGATATACATATCACCATACAAGTGTATCACAAAATATAAATAATTAGAAGAAATCATTTGGCCTAATTGATTCTGTTAATGGTGTATGTGGCCAACTTTTGTTGTCCAGGACAAAAGATAAAACTCAAAGTCTACATTAAAACTCAATTACATACCTAAACCTCATCTAAAATCATTTATTTTAGCATGCATGATTAAGTCATTAAGCTAATGCACACATTAAGTACAAATAGACATGTTTAATCACCCACCATCTATCTATATCTATATCTATATTTATATCTATCTTATCCTATAGCTAGCTAGTTATAATGTGTGTTAGCAACATATGGTCCATACCCATTTAGAAAGTGGGTTATATTGTGCTGTATTTACTCCAATTGATACAAAAGGAAGGGAACAAAACCGTCTTGCACCATCATTCACCTGACCCATACATGTGTGATCGGATTAAGTTAGTCCATACATATATATCTATATACATATATATATAATAATGCATGACTAGTAGTGTACATGTACATCTTCTATGTTAATTTGTGTCCTCACACCAATTGCAGAAATCAGAAAGACAATATTGGACAGACGAGATATATTACATATATTATAGTTGGAAAGAAAAATGAAAATAACTTTGGATTTAAATATAAATGTATATGATTGTATGTATTATAATAATAAGCATGAAGATGAAGCAAAGGGACCCATTTGGCATTATAAGTGTCTATAGATAACACAATTTTGATTGGAGAGATGGCCAATGAATTAAGATTTCAATGAGAGTGAACACATGCTAACCACTACTACTACAAAATAAGCCTATAAACTTGTAGGATGGAATCATAAAGAGAAGCATGAGGCCCCTTCCCTTTTGTACCTTTAAATTTAAACAAGAAATATAAGCTAAGTACCAACAATTTTTTTTTTGGTTGAATAGATGGCGGGATTACAAGCTAGAGCTGTCCAGGGCCACCACTTTTAAATTTTAACACACACACATCCTTCAGGGGAGAGTGGGTGAGAGATCGATATATATATATATATATATATATATATATATATATATATATATATAACGAAGCATGAAGCTGCAACAACAGTGTCAAAAGGTGCATGTATAATTGAAGTTGAGCTCTTAATTTCTTTCATTAGTTGAATAACCTGAATGAAGATCGAGTAGCCTTTTGTTTTAAAAAGAATTTAAGAAGTTAGCTGAGAAGCTTTATGGGATTGTTTGTCGTTCAAATATTGATTATTGTGGGGGCGCAGTTCAGTGCAGGGCAGGCTCATCTCACTCCTATTTGATTTGCTGTTTACTTTATGGATTTTAGGAGATTTTGTTAAAGGGCTGGGTATTCAATTCGATCATTAGACTCTTGTGACATGAAAACTTTATGTTTGCTTAGATGCTAATTCTTTTTTCTTAATTATAATGAAGTGGGTCCATGTGAAGTACTGATTAACAGGACCACCATAAAAAAAAAGTGTGGGTGCACCATCTATAGGCTGCCACGCCATGGGTACGTGCTATTGATCTGTTAATTAGTTTAGTTAATTGTTCTATTTGCAAGAAGGTTAGGAATGTGACCTACCAAAGTCGAAGTATACCTACCAACTCTAGTATATTCAAAATCAGTGATGTATTGTTTGAAGGTTTGGAATGTGTTGTTTCATTTTCACTCATTGGCTAGGCTAAAGAGTTATTACCAGCTTCTCATTCATAGATATGGATACAATGACTCAAGAGTTAGTTAGGACCACAATAATAGCTTTCTACATCACCAAAAGAAACTTAAACACATCACCAACAAATTCACACAGAAGCATCCAACTAGTACACCAATATCTATCATCTTTGAATAATAATTGAAACACATTAGAAGGACCATTTGAATCATTATAATGAGATGTTAATCAAATCTATTACTGATTATCAATTCTAGAAGCTTGGTCCAAGCCCATTGATAAGAATAAGTAGTTGCCACATGATCAGATAACAACAAAATGGTGGTTCAGGGTTAAATATTATACCTTAGCTCGAGAGTCAAGATGTCATTCTGCTTCTAACGATATGGTGAATCCTATCAGAAAAATATTTGCAAATGCAATCAATTGATTATGGTCAATATTCAATTGTCTTAGTATATTACCATACAAAAGTTACAGTAAAAAATATAAAAATCATGATCAATTTGCTGATCAATTACCTCTAGAATTCTCACAAATTTGCTAGGCCATACAATCGTGGTTGTGTGAACATCACGAAGATAAAACATTCCATCTAAGGTTGCTCGGTAACAAGGACAATCCCCCACAATGACTTCATCGACCCAAACTTTCCAGCAATCTGGACCAATTTGACATCCATCTGATAATGCAGTGGGATCTGTTGATGCAATCTCACCCTTAGCAACAACTACACCTGACCCATTCCAGTGTAACATCTCACATAGATATCCAATTACATTATCTGGAATAGGACTTGGCATAGCATTGGACTGGGAACCAACGCTAGTGTTTTGGGACTACAATTCAATCAAAAAATGGATTAAACATAATATAGTACTTTAAATTCAAATGACATATAGAAAAAAAATAATGTGTATATAATTATGTTTAACTTCATTATAAATTGTTATGGGAATGGAGCACTTACCAACAAGGCTTTTAATCGACTCACTTCATTGTCTATTTCAGCTTTTATCTTATTCAATAGTTCAGCTTGCTCAGATTTGTAAGCTGCCACTCTTTCATTAACTATTTCTTCTACTCTTTTCTCTTGTTCCCTTTCATAACCATGTGCCTCAATTTTAGAAATTGTTGCTCCAAAACCAAGGCCTCTAACTCGCCCTCGACGTTCTGGACCAAGTACGCGAGTTACTGCATCATCTTGAAGAGAGCTTGTGCCTTCGGGTTGGATTTCAACGTACTCTTTCATTTTTGCCTGAAATGAAATGATTAAAGCATGTTTGTAAATGAGATACATAAAAATTATAAAATAGGTAGGAAAGATATGTTACCACTGCCTCCCCTATTTCATCATTCAAAGGATTCCCATCCTTCCTCAAATGACCTTTGATCCATATGTCGACTCTTGAGATAGAGTTGGGCGCATCACTTTTTTTTCTCTACACAAGAACAATAGATGTGTAAAGATGATAAATAAAAAATTTATACACATGATAATGCAAAAGAGATAAGTTTACTACAGCATCTTAATCCCATACTCTCACAAACTAATGAAACATAATCACTATGAAGGTTCCAAATTTTAGAAAGTTTAGAAAGTATTTTTGGTTCAACTTTGAACCATTACTGAGTTCTTTTGAAGTAGAAATAGAAGGTGATCTATATATGGTTGAAAATCTCTAGAATTCTACTTTTCAATGCAATAAACGGTGACGAGTTCGGACATTTCTAGAGTCAATTCTGGCCACTTAAGTAAAAGACACTTGTGTTGACTGAAAATTCTGCTCACAAACACAAAATACACATGAGTAAAATAATGAGACAACAGAAATCAATCAATGAGAGTAAGTATCGCTTACCATTTCATCCTCTAGACGAGCATACCCTTGACGATTTGTTATGTGTGGTAACTTTTGTAAGTATCGCAAGTCTTGATATTTTTGTCTCTTTGCCTATAAAGAAATAATATATTTAAATGAAGCTTGGTTGCAGAGTATTGTGAAATCTGAAACAGTTTTGACTAATCAGGGAGTGAAACAGTTGCTAATAGTGGTGAAGATTGCTTTGACTAATCAGGGAGTGAAGAAATCTTTTAGATTCAATAACTTTTTAATGAATCACAAGGATTTTGATGACATTGTTGCTGAAGTATGGAGTAGAAGAATTAATGGAACTCCTATGTTTGTGGTTGCCCAGAAATTGAAGCTTCTTAAAATCGAATTGAAAAGACTGAATAGCTGTCATTTTAGTGATCTCTCTAAAAGAGTTAAGGAAGCAAGGGAAGAGTTGATGATTAATGAAGAATATTATTGGCCCAAGAATTAATGAAGAATTATCATAGAGAGTTGAGACCTCCAAGGGTTGCTCTTAAAGTGGATATAAGGAAAGCATATGATACAGTTTCCTGGTCCTTCATGGCAGCTACATTGAAAGCTTTTAAAGTGCCTGATATAATGATTAATTGGATTATGACTTGTATGTCTACAGCTAAATTCTCTATTAATATTAATGGAGGGTTATTTTGCAAGTGGAAGAGGCTTAAGGCAAGGGGATCCAATGTCCCCTTATTTATTATTATGGGAATGGAGGTGCTGACAGGTATGCTGAGATGTAAGATTGAATGCAATGAATTCAAGTATCACTGGAAATGTGCTAAGTAGGAGATCACGAGCATAGTATTTGCAGATGATTTAATGCTTTTCTCTGCAGGTCTTCCAAGATCGGTTGCTCTTTTACTCAAAATTCTTAAAGAGTTTGGTGATATTTCTAGGTTACAACCAAATGCTGGAAAAAGTGTCATGTTTTGTTCTAGGCTCTCAGTTGCTAGAAGAGATGAGATTCTGAACATGATAATGGATGCTGAATTTAGGGATTGGGAATGCATTAAAAATGCAATTATACAGAATGTAAGATGTAAAGTCCTATCTTTACAAAATTTTCCTAGATCAAATTTGAATGATTGGTTGAGAGTTGAATGGCGTCTGCCAGTTTCTATTCTAAATAATGGATGAGGTCTGCTGTTTTAAGAAGCCAAGTCTGGTTTGCAGATCTGTTTGTGGCATTGGTACTTGGAGTGAGCTCCAGATTTCGTAATTTAATTGTCATAGGCTTTACAAATGTAAGGTGCATGCAAAATTTAAGCTGCTGGGTGAATTATGTGGAAGGTGGAGTGAAGCGAGTCCTTGAGCTAAAGATGTTTCAAAATTCAGGTGGTTTGCAAATGGTGCAAAGTGAGGTGTTCAAACCTGGTTTAATGCGTCTCATTGATGTGTTTCTGAATTGCTTGCTGCCTTTGGATTTTCGAATGATGCACTGTTGGGTTTTGAACAGGTGGAAGCTTCATTGGTTATTAGTAGGATTCAATTTCATTAAGGCTTTATTGTTTTATGTTTCTTTGTTATGCTTTTATTGGAAGGAGTTTGTGTGGTTAGGCATGTTGAAAAGGCAGTCCAGGGGTTGTGCTTTCATTGTGCCGGTTATGTGGCAGCAGGTTTCTTTTGGTATTTGCATTGAGTTGTATACTTGTTGGGTATATCATAGGATATGTTCAGGTTCTAGTTTTATCATTTGGTATCTTTAAATTTGGTGGATGTGGGGATTCCACATTTGTTATTCCCCCTTGGGGTATGCCCCAAGTCATCCTGTACAGTTGGCTTTTGCTTAATAAAATATCTCACTTACCTCTTAAAAAAAAAAAATAATAATAATAATATATTTACTATTTCTAAAGGAAAATTATGAGAGAAAATAATTTGATCAATGTTGTACTTACTTTGTGCTCATTAGAGAGTCGATTTCTCACAAATCGTTGTCACTCTTCCACTGATTTTACACTATCTGGCTTCAAAGAGTCGGTGGTTTTTGTGTCACCTCCTGATTTAATTATGTTGGTTGTAAGCCTTGACTTGTAATCACTCCAAAGCTTTCCCATGCTTTTAAAAGTAACTCTTCTATAACAATCAGGTACTTCAAATCTTTTCTGCATTGAGTATAAGAAATAATGTGACAATAACAGTAACTATGTGAGAGGTAGCAGCAATATTGTGACAAGTAGCAACAATATGACTTCAACTTAGTTTTTGAAAAAAAAAACATACCTTTAGAGATAGCCATATGAGTTGTTTTGTCTCCTTTGGAACATCTTTCCACGTTTGCAAGGTGATTGGTACATTCTCTCTTGCTAATACTCCAAGGCAAGTGGATAGTTTTTTACTATTCTTACCAACTGCCTGCCCTCTTTCATTGAATTTGAGAGGAAGTGGTGACTCATTGTCTGTTACTGCACTTGCTAATTTGGACTTACCTCTACCCTTGCGAGTAGAGGTAGTTATTGTAGCCTCATTTTCTGAGGTACTTCCACTATCATAATCGGGTGGAAAACCACCCACTCCTCCAGACTGTCCATCTAACTGTGTGTGAGGAGAGTTTGAATTTCGTTCTGATATACTATTTCCAACTGTTTGCCTTCTTTCATTGATTTCAAAAGGAATTGGTGACTGATTATCTTTTCTTGCACTTACTAATTTTGACTTACCTTTACCCTTGCGAGTAGAGGTAGCTATTGCAGCCTCATTTGCCGAGGTACTTCCATTATCATGATCGAGTGGAAGCCCAGTAACTCCTCTCCTATGCTGTCCACTCAACTGTGTGTGAGGAGAGTTTGAATTTCGTTCTGATATCCTAATTCCCATATTTCCTTGACTCCTTAATGCAGCCACAATGGCATTTCTCTCCCTTTCTGCTCTTTTTGCACCCTTTCTAGAGGACTTTATATGGAGTATATATGCAAAATAAGGAAAGAAAAGAAACCATTAAAAGATAATATGAGGCAACAAAAATATAAGTGAAAATATGCAGATATTAACTACTTACTTCTACGGGACCACGCATGCTGAAATTTGGCTATCTTTTTCCTCTTCAATTCCTACTCCTTTGCTCTTAACTGATATAAACACAATACTTAATGATCAAATAATTCAAATTTTTACAAATATTTGCAAATGCCAACACGTACTATCATGAAACTAATCTGCAGCAAAGACAACAACAATAGGCAAACAAAACATGACAAACTTTTTTTTTTCCATAAGCAGGCATTGCATTGAAAGATGAAAATATGAAATCAGTACAAGATGAATAGAACAGAGAGGGTGTCATTGCTCAGTGCTTAATCAAAAAAAGTACCACTTCCAATACAAAATAAAAAAAAATACATATAATGAAGTGGCAGAACTAGTTCAGCAACAAACATAAACACGAAACCAGTACAAACCAAAAAACTCCCATCAGCCTCAACTGCAGATTTTCTTTGATAGAAGCAATCAACCCAAACAAACCACAGAACATTGGAATAGAACCTAACTCAGCACCCAAAATAGTCCCAAAAAATAATTTAAGAAACACCAATAAAACTCTGAGAATCCACATCTGCAGCATCCAACACGACAGTAGAAATTACATTGAGCAAAATAAAATTACTTCAAGTCCAATCTTGATACATCTAAACGGTCATGCCCTCACAATCCAACCGTACATAATGTTCATCCCCATCATCATCATTATGTTCCAATCTTGATACATCTAATGGCATAGAAGACATATAACTATTTTCTTCAAAAGACTCCAACTCATTAAAACCTCTTGGTGGTGCTTTAAGTACAACATACCAATTAGATGTTTCATTGTCCCTTGAATAAAAAACTTGCTTAGCCTGTGATGCAAGAATAAAGGGATCTCTTTGAAACTGACTTTGACCTTCATGGAGGTTAACTAGTACAAATCCATCTTCAACTTTGATGCCGTTTCTAATGTTTGCCCATTCACAATCAAAGATTGGCACTTTAAATGTGTAGTAATCTAACAAAAGTATATCTTTTATAACTCCGTAGTAAGATATTTTCCCAACAACTTGATTTGTGTCTCTTGCACGGGATTGGCATATAGTTTCTGCATCAACAGCAACACCACTATCTTGTGTGCTTCTCACCATATACTTGGTGTGAAATCTCTGTCCATTAACAACATATCCCGGATGTGAAACAACTTCTCTTCTAGGCCCATTTGCAAGCAACTTAAGTGTATCAGACACATCACTGCCAGCTGCACTAATTACATCTGCAAACCATGAACAAAAAGTCTCCATATGTCGCTTTTGTAATGCATTTTCATTCCTTATAAGACGCTTGTCAATATGCTTAAGCTCCTCCAAGTGCCTTCTGCGAGACAAATATTTCAGCTAAGTTTTTTTTTTCTATTTCTAATAACAAATTAATAAGTCGTTATGTTATCATACTTACCCTATGTACAGTTCTACCTCTTCATAATTGAACAACACATAACGGTGAGCAATCTCTAACATGTCATTTGACATGATTTTTGAGATTCCATTCAAAATTGGATGGCCATCTACTGCTATTTCACCTTCAAAATTCGTGTTTCGAGAATGTCTAACACCTATTTTAGCAGCTTGTTTGATGTGGTCACTACAAAATTGCACACATTCCTCAGACATATAACGCTCAGCTATACATCCTTCGAGTTTCGCTCTATTTCTAACATATCCTTTATAAACCCTCATCATTCTAAATCAAGTAAAAACAAAAAATCTGTTATCAGATTACATATCTAACTACATAAAAGAATGAAAAGTTGATAGTAGTACCTCTCAAATGGGTACATCCAACGAAATTGTACAGGTCCACAAAGACGAGCTTCATGTGCAATATGAATAGTTAAGTGAATCATAACATCAAAAAAGGATGGAGGAAAATATCTTTCAAGCATACACAAAGTCTCAGCAATTTCATTTTCATGTCTTTCCAATGAGTTCCTATCAATCACCCTTTGGCATACTTCGTTAAAATATGAACATAAGCGAAAAATAGCATTCCTTGGACCCTTTGGTAGAATTCCACGCAATGCTACCGATAGTAATTGTTGCATTAGGACATGATAATCATGAGATTTCAACCCTTTAACCTTGCATTCATCCAATGATATACGTGTCCCGATGTTTGAACTGTAGCCATCGGTAGTTTTAGTTGTTGTAATCGCTTACAAAAAAGTTACTTTTCTTTTTTAGATAGTGTATGAGGTGCTGGTGGCAAGTAATGTTTCCCTCTTGACTCCTTTGGGTGCAACTCTCCCCTAATGCCCATTTCCTTCAAATCCATACGAGCCCATCCTTTGATTTTTCCTTTATGTTCAATAGGGTGCCAATAATACTCTCACAAACATTTTTCTCAATATGCATCACATCTAAATTATGACGAATGAGTAGTGCCTAAACAATAAATAATGAAATAATTGTTTTATTAAGACATATTATGAATTTAAATAAATAAATAAATAAAATAAATAAAATTATGTTACAAACAGTTACCTCCCAGTATGGTAACTCAAAAAATATTGATTTTTTCTTCCACGGACCATCTTTCTTCTTTTCTTTTCTCTTTTAACTCTTACCCCAGTCATTTTGAAAATCTTTTAGAGTATGAAAAATTTCAGTCCCAGACAATATTTTAGGCTTCCACCTGTGTTCTTCACTCCCATCAAACCAACTCTTTTTTTTTCGATATAGGTGAGCTGGAGGTAGAAATCTGCAGTGACCCAAGTAAACATGCTTAGTACTACATTTTAACCTCCGTGAAGATGTGTCATCACTACAGGTTGGACAGGCTAATTTACCCTTTGTTACATGACCAGATAAGTTACTATAAGCTGGAAAGTCACTGATTGTCCACATCAAGATTGCCTTCAAATTAAATTTAGACTTTGTAAATGTATCATAAATTTTCACACCTTTATCCCATAGCTCTTTCAAATCATCTATAAGTGGCTCCAAATACACATCTATATCATTCCCCGGTTGCTTTGGCCCTGGAATTAGTAATGTCAACATCATAATTTCCTTAGACATGAGTACTAGTGGCGGAAGATTGTATACCACCAAGATCACTGGCCAACAACTATATGTTGAACTAAGGTCACCAAATGGATTAAACCCATCGGTTGCGAGGCCAAGTCTCAAATTTCGTGCATCTGATGCAAAAGAAGGCCATTTTTTATTTATTATATCCCATGCAAGTGTGTCAACCGCATGTCGCATCTTTTTATCCTGACTTCTATGAATTGAATGCCACATTATTTGTTCTACTATTTCAGGGGACCGAAACATTCTTCTAAGCCTTGGTACTATTGGAAAGTACCGTAACACCTTAGCTGGGACATTATTCTGAACCTTCTTTGTACGTTCATTCTCTTTCCACCGTGAAGCACCACATTTTGGGCATGTATTCATGTGCTCCTTCTCTTTTCTAAAGAGACAACAATCATTCTTACAGGCATGTATTTTCTCATATCCTAAATCAAATTTCTTCAAGAATTTTTTCGTTGCATGACAGCTCTTGGGAAGTTTGTTATTTGCTGGAAGCATATCTCCAATAAGTTTTAGAAGTTCCTCAAATCCAGTGTCAGATAAATTATGTGCTGCTTTGTGCTTGTATAATGCAACAATTGAAGATATAATTGTGTACTTTGTGCATTCAGGATATAAAGGGGTCTCAGCATATTTCAAAGAATTTTGAAACTCAGCCTCTCTTTTTTCATAGTTAGGTTCCGAAACATTATCATTGTCACCATCAAAGAAAACATCTCTATACATCTCATACGTCTCTAGCATTTCAAAATCATTTTTATCACTTTCATGTTGGGGAGTGTCATTCAAATTTTCCCCGTGAAAGTACCAGATAGTGTACATGGGATCCATTCCATTTATCACTAAATGCTCATACACTATATCAAAGTGTTGGTGTTGTGCATTTAGACAACGTGTGCAAGGGCATAAAATCTTATCCGGATGCCCCGCATTCACTTGAGCCATATTGGCAAACCTCCGTGCTCCTTCTAGATACTTTGCATCAACTCTACAATTAAAGTTTTAACTTTTAATTAAACCTAAAGGTTAGTGTAAAATATATTAACTTTTATAAACACAATATACTACATATAACAACCTGTAAGAAATGTGCATCCATTCTTTATCCATAAATGCTCTCCTAATTATTCAATAGGAACCTGTTGCAAAACAGTAAAATTATGGAATATTTGATTATTCCATGGAACAACTTTCAAAAGACTATTATTTAAGAGTCTACTAGGTCAAGTGGTAATTGAGTGGATTGTCAAAATAGAAAAAAGAATTAGTAAAAAGCTTTGTAGATAACAATGTTTTTCTTTACAAGTCAAGAAACTAATCTTTGAAATATTATTAATTAAGGTACAAAAAAGTGGCCACAACTGCGTGCCCCAAGTATTTGCACTTGATACTTACAACATCCACAACACGTTGATTAATTAAGGTTGAGCAGAATTGACAAGTATATTATTAATTAGTTGTCAAATTCTAATAGAAATCCTATTTTTATCTCACTAAATGAACAAAAAAGCTTAAATGAAACTACGAGAAAATAATTCTAGCAAATTTCATTTCTATCTCAACTTTAAGGCAAAACCTAACTTTATTGAGATGGTTTTAATTTTTGAGTCATATATGGTTCAATAGATCAATGAGTCTGCTGTTTAATAAAACAAACAGTGCACAAATTCGAGCTTCCTCAAGTGAGTTATGACTAATCTTTTAAAGTGGGATTGAACTGCATATATAATAGCCTTAAAACCTGTTTAAAACACCAAAAAGGATTAGGACAACACAAGCATGAGCATTCCAAATAAAGAATGCTTACCTAATTAACTCAACACAAGCGAGATCCAAAGATGTTACTAAAATCAAATGATAAATTACTTGATCACACCCAATAACTACAAACTAAATTTGCTATATATACTACCAGACGATGTTCAAGTGATCTTCTGTTTAACAAACAAGAAAAAAAGCATATGAAAGTGAGAGGTTTACTTGAACCAGCTTAAGAGCTGTCAAAAAAATAAAAACTTTAGTTTTGAGTATAGACAGGAAATTGGCCTCTGGCTACTAAAGCCTGCAGGTTAATGTCCATATTAAATAGATAAAAGTACAACCTTTTCAACCTCAATACTAAACAAAATCCTTTTATAGCAACTTGCCATTTAATAAATCCTATCATTGAGCCCTCCAATCTAGCTTTGTCGCCTATTAGAACAAAAATAAGCAAAATATCTAAGTGCCTCAAAATCTATCCTGCCAACCATCTCCCTTGAATAAGGAGATCGAATAAAAATTTCATCCCATCATCTGCTAATGTATAAAAATAACTGATCTAATTAACTCTAAGTTAATCTGCAATCTAATTTCATCTTGAGTCAAAGTTTCATCCAAGTTATCAAGCTAAGCTAGCCAGTTCCTACAGCCGGTCCAACTTCTAAACTCTCCTTCAGAAGTTTTAACTGGAATCAGATGAAATTCCAAAGGCACAGTCATTCCAATTCTTTATCTTCCATTTGTAAATTTCAGCTTCTAAATTAATCTCAACCCATCCAATCCTACAACACCCAATTTTCCCACCCAATACCGAGATTAACAAACCTATCAAATAAATGATGAATAAACCAAAAGTACTTATCATTTAACACGCGGAATAAACTCTCTTGAGAAGAAGGAGCTCCAAGACAAGTGAATCAAAATCAGCAGATAATCTAGCCTTTTTGGGTAAAATCACAAAACATCTCCAACCACGTGGCAAAGGGAGCATGCTCCACTTATTGTACCGAGTAAGATTTGTATTTCTCAAGAGCAAGAGAGTTGTTATCAAATTACATGCCCAACTATGCAAAACGTTACTCATACTTTTAATTGGTCCTAATTTGCCTTCCTTCTCATTACTCATCCTGGTCATATTAAAATGGCATCTAAAATACAGTAAAATAGGGTAAAGAAATAACAATCACCATAAAACCATCAGTAAATACAACATAAGGAAAAATCAGAAGTTGCTAGTTGTGTTTCACATCAACAATCAGCAACCAAAAGCATCTAAAAACACAAGCAAGATAAAAAAAAATTGTTAATGCTATTTCTATTAAAAAGAAATTATGTGAATTTTAGCAAGAATTTATTAGTGAGAATTCATGGACAGAGAGACAGAGGATCAAAATTGGGAAGATTGTTAGAAGGAACCGGCCATCGTCTCCACTGAAACAAGAGTAATACAGCAAAATAGATCTTGAAAACAAAACACCAAGCATATCCAACTACTTCTTGCAAAAAAGGGCAATGATGCCAGGTTTGGTTACTGAGAAAATATAGGAAAAGGTAAAGAAATATGTAATCTAGAATAGTAAGTTTATAATTACATGAGACTCAAGCTCAGGCAAAAATAATTAACTGAAACAAGACCTCTTCTGATCGCACAAAACAACATCACATAACATTCGAAACTACAATTTCCTTCTCAATTCTTCCTCGATAGAGAATCATATAAAGATCACAAATCCTAAAACCTCATCGATATAACACTCAATTCAGAACACGGCAAAATCCAAAACATTTTCACACCAAAACAGCATCAAAATCCTGAAAACAGAATCGAATTCATGATAAAAACCAAATCAAACAGAATTATCATAATTTTTACTCATGGCACCATCATTCCCTATGTCAGACATTTAATTAGGCAACTTACAAATAACTGATGCTACCTATCCTCAGGATTTCTTAAGATATTACAAAAGTTTGAGATAGTACAATGAAAGATCATGATGTCAATAGTTTGACAGTTATAATGAACAATCATGATGCCGGCATAATTATTACCATGAGGATTGAACTGCCAAAAGAGATTACCCTTAATTTGGTGGGTACAATAACATCAATCATGACATCAATTATCCCCAATTGTTGTTTTATGCAAGAATAAGAAAACAAAACATGCTGAGTTCATTGCCTCACTTCTATACTTAGTGAAAAAAAAGCATCTTGTGGTTTTTGCAAGGGGCAAAGAGCTAATATTTTATGGGGGGAAGATGTTTCAGAAAGTTGGGATCCTTCCGAGAGGAGAAACAAGTTTAATTTCAATGAACATGCCTTCATTAGTTTATATCAACTCGAAAATGAAGGCATTTTTAGATATAATTCTGGTAATATTATTAATTTCTCTAAGCCAGAAAAATAAAATTTGGAACAAAAGCACAAACTGTAGCTCTACTTGAAAGTCTTCAAGGAACCTCTTCCATGAAAATTTATTAGTGTGTGTCTGCATGACCAAGGGTAATTCCAAGGTGGTGACTGATGGGGTTTGAGTGAAATCCTAACTCTTTGAATTTATACGTCCCCACCACCCCTTTTATATTAATAAATTTGGTCAAGTCATATAAAAAATATAAGGTGTGCGCTCACCCTTATATCAAGTCCCTAAGTGACAATAAAGAGCTTAGATTGAATCCCGGTTTCATTATGACCAGAGCCTTTATGGGTATATGTGAGGGGCACCACTGCTATGTAGTAAACTAATTGAGGAATTTTTAGTATATTAAAAATTCTTATAAATATCCTTCAGGATTAAGCAAGGGATAATAGATAAGAAAAGTAGCACTTTCATTGAAACAATAGATTGAGCACTACCATCCTTTGAATTAGACTTAGTTGGTTTTTCTATTCAAGTAATAGATAACAACATTTGTAAGAGATGAGACAACACGATTCAATAAAGCCACAAACCTGGTATGCCTTGCAACTTCTAAAACCTCAGAGAAACCCAAATCAGCAGCAACAGTACCAACTCTAAAACCCAAAAGAATAATAATAACAATGAGTTAAATACAAATCACCCGTTCATACTACTTTATGCAGATAAAAAAGTAGTGCAATAATACGTGTGTGTGTATTTATAAGCCACCATGAAATAGACCTGAGACAAGTGGGTTAGCTTCTAAACCAGCCTTCAAAAAGCAATAGAAGATGCAAAGCCTGCCAACCCACAAATAGAAAAGGCAATGAGACCAGTGGTTCTTCAAAATCGTTTAAACAAAATTCACAACCAGTTTATCACCATAAAATGATGCTAGAATAAATCATATTCAAATTATTCTACGTTAACCTCAAAACAGAGGGTTCTATGATATCACTACTATCGATAGTTAATTTTATATTACAAACCCTAATCACTAAGTATGTAAAATTTACAAGACTTAGAGATATCACAAGTATGTAAAATTTACAAGACTTAGAGATATCTATCCAAAATCGTAAACCACTCAAATCCCATCCTCTCCTCCATCACATATACAAATAGTAACCATATGTCATGTGCATATTGTTTAACACTTTCCATATTAAATCATAATAAAGTATTAAAAAAATTTACTAAAAATTTAAAATATACTAAAAAAAGGTAAAAATAATAAAACACAAACAGGCTACACACTAGAGTAAGAGCGAAACCATAGAATCAACTAATTGAGGAATTGAAGTTATCTAATTTCATGGGCACTAATCTAAAACTGATCACATAATTTATATGCAACACAAAGTATCAAATAGATTGAACCTAAACAACCAAATATAAAAAATGAAGAATTAAATTCTGTAATGCCCTGAATTTATATGTAGCTATAGTTTGGAGAGATCAATTTGTTAGCTCTGCTACATTTGTGTCCATGCCACAAACCATGTAGCAGAAAGGGTTGACTGTTCAGATTAGAGCAAAACAATTTAGTGACCTTCTCAATCACACTTTTTTTTATAGCTCACCAGTAAACCACATCACATCCTTAACTTCAAATAACGTCATAAGTGCCAAATAATCATTTTTCACTTTTATCTGAGATTTTTGTAGCCGAAGCAAAATACCAGAGGAATATGGTAAATCATTAATAGGAGGTAGACTAGTATTACATGCTAAAGATTTAAGCACGAAGGACAACTTTGTTAGGCCTTATGTTTGTATTTCCCTTACTTTCTCTCCATTTCTTCTCAATAACAAAACTGATAAAAATTATTCTTAATCTGTTATTATATCTTCTCTTCCCCATTTCATTTTTCCTTCTCTTCCTTTTTTATTCCCACAAAAGAACCAAAGAGTGTGCAAGCATCATGTTTTACACAGACAATCACAACTTAAAATAAAAAATATATTGTATAAATGATTATGTCAAGAACTTTAGCAAGCAGACATTGTAGGAGCAAACCTCTTATGTCACAATCATAAAGTATTAGAAATGCTAAACATAAAACTCATACTTTAATTTCTTTATTTCTATTTTTGTTTTTTCTCCAACCACCCCAACACCCCCACACCACCAAAAAATCTCTTTTTTTTTAACCATTGTCATTCTTTGTAACCATTGTAATATCTTCCCCATCTGAAAATTTTACCATCATCACCATGATATTTACTTTATCATGTAAATTTCACATAAATAACATATAAATAAATAACATTCAACCAAATGGTACCACTACCATAAGATATCCCAACATCAGCAAGAAACAGAGACAATTAGTTCTATACAAGATACAGAATAAGCAAATCCATTGGACCCAGATTTTTTTCATATGCTCATCCCCTTTGCGCAGGTTTCAACCTTTTGAGGCTAGAGAAGAAGTACTTGTCAATAGGTGTACATGGAGTGCAATTAAAGATGTGTCTGTGTTCTGGTACATTGTGACTAAGTTACAAGTTACACTATGCTATGTAAATGATATACTAGCTAAGCTACACCAAGAAGTTAAGAAATCTAGTTAAGCTATGATGCATACAAACTAGTCTTCCCATCAGTCTAACTAGTCTTCTCTTTGATCTAATCCTGCTCTTTCACTGTTAAAGAGTTCTCAAGTGTGGGATTTATGGCAATTCATGCACAACAGAGTATCCAAAAACCACCACCACCACTGCCAATTTCTCTATCAAATTTTAATAGAATTGAAGGAGACCCAAATTTCAATAGATCAATTAAAGCTTTAAACATAGCATAGCACAACAAAGATTCCAACTATGTGCTTAGTCAATATGCCAAAAACCATGTTTAAACACCCAATTACAAATATGTGGATGTCTCAGAAGCAATGAGATCCATAGAACTTATCCAAGTCTTCAATGTTTTCTCAAATAATATATGGGTACATTCTTAAATTGTGACGAATTATGATGAATATATGGGTACATTCTCAAATCACTGTAATTCTTCACTCTCTCTAATAAAATGTTTATTGCCACAAATCCATAACAATGAAAGAGAAAAATCAGTACATTGAAAATAAACACATACTTGTAGATAAACACACATATGCATGTGAGAGTGGGTGAATGGAAGAGAAATATCACCTGGGATGAATCACACGAGCAAGGTGAGAAAGGTAACCCAATAGCAATGGATAGAGAGATAGTCACGGTGGAGACAGAGGCATTACTCTAGGACACTAAAACTGAAAACAAAAATTTGAGATAAGAAAAATAATTAGTTGTCAAAGTAATTGAAGTGACCCAGATGAAAAAACCCTAAAATGGGTAAAAACATTGAGAGAATAGTGAATTTACGAACACCTTCAACGGAAACTGCTTGGGATCAGAGGTTAGAGTAACGACCTTGAACGACACCTTTCAACTGTCAACACCAATAGCGCACAATTGTTAAAATTACGAGTACCAATTGTTCAAACTCCCACTTGGAACAAAGGCTAGAAGTCTTCTGTGAGAAATCGATCACTAAATGGGCCTGAGAGAGAGTGAGGGTTTCATGAGGGCTTTGGGTTTCATGAGTGCTTCAATTCGGTGCGAAATCACTAAATGGGCATAAGAGAGAGTGGGGTTTCATGAGGGCTTTGGATTTCAGGGCTTCGGTGAGAAATTGATTGCTAATTGGGTATGAGAGAAGGGTTTCATGAGGGCTTTAGATTTCATCAGGGCTTCGGTGAGAGATCGATTGCTAATTGGGTATGAGAGAAGGGTTTCATGAGGGCTTTGGATTTCATCAGGGCTTCAGTAGAGATGGATTGCTAATTGGGTAAGAGATAGACTAAGGGTTTCATGAGGGCTTTGGGTTCATGGGTTTGATGAGGGCTGATGAGAAAGTGGCGGGTACGGTTTAGTGGGAGGGCGCGGGTAAAGTGAAAATAGTAACAGGGTTTGGCGGGAATGCGAAATATAAGAAGCGCGAATTTTTTTTTGGTTATTGACGTTAAGCTGGAATTGTCGTAGAAGTAAATTTTTTACTACCTATTAACGGGAGTGTTGTTACCCTGTTGAAGTTTGACAAATATCTCGTTAATATATGCAAACATTAACGGGGGCATTTAGGTGGCCATAAAAACCTTGATTTTACTAGGATTAAGATAAAACGTCGTGAAAGTTAAACAATTTATGAAAAATAACGATAGGCCTCTTGTAAATCCCGTGAAAAGTAATTTCTATGACCCTAAACATAGAAACGTCATGAATACTTCGTCGTGGAAGCCTACATTTCTTGTAGTGAGTTATAAGCAAATTCAGCTTGTGGCAAGGTCAAATCCCACTGCCAAATGTTGTCCTTAGCAAGGCATCACAATAAATTGCCCAAGCTGCAATTTACTACCTCCATTTGGCCATCTGTTTATGGGTGATATGCATTGTTGTATTGTAATTTAGCTAACGATAATTGCCACAAAGTCTTCCAAAAATGGCTAAGAAATTTTGTGCCCTGATCGGATGTGATAGACTTTGGCAAACCATGTAGTCAGACATCTTCCTGAAAGAAGAGATTCGCCATGTGAGTTGCATCCAAAGTCTTTCTACATGCAATGAAGTGTGCCAATTTGGATAATTGATCAACAATAATGAAAATAGAATCAACACCTCTTGGCATCTGTGGCACCCCAACACAAAATCCATGCTTACGTCAACCCATGGAGCTGTAGGAATTGGTAAAGGAGTCTACGAACCTGTGTTTTGCTGTTGTCCTCTAGAAACTTGGCCTGTGCGACACCTATCTACATGCCTATATACATCTCGCCGCATTGTTGGCCAAAAGTACCGTTCCATTACCAAATGCAGTGTTTTGTCCCTTCTAAAATGACCTCTAAGGCCCCCTTCGTGCAATTCGACAATCAAAAACTCCATTAGAGAACCACCAGGTATACATAATTTTACACTTTTAAATAAGTAACCATCATTAATAACAAATTTGGCACATACTTTGTTGTCTCGGGCTACATGTTTTTCAAGTATTTCTTGAAAACAAGGGTCCTCCATGTAATGCTCCTTGATCACCTCCAATCCCACAACATTAGTAGTCATGGTTTTCAACAAGTAAACTCTTCTACTCAAAGCATCAGCCACTTTATTCTGCAAACCAGCCTTGTGTTTAAGAGAAAAAGTGTACTCCTGTAGGAATGACACCCACTTTGCATGCCTTCGATTTAGTTTCCTTTTGGAATTGAGGAACCACAAGGCTTCATGGTCTAAATGCAAGATAAACTCCCGTTGAATCAAGTAATGATGCCAAAACTTCAATGCTTGAACAATAGCATAAAGCTCGATATCATAAGTAGAATAATTTTGTCTAGCTCCGTTGAGTTTCTTGCTAAAGTAAGCAATCGGACGCCTCTCTTGGCTTAAGACACCACCAACTCCAACCTTTGAAGCATCACAATCCACCTCAAAAACTGTCGAAGTCTGGCAGTGCAAGTGTTGGAGCTTGCGTCATCATCTTCTTGATCCTTTGAAAGCTTTCCTCTACTCCTCGACTCCAATTGAATCCCCCCCTGAGATCGACATTAAATAATTGGAGCCACTATGGTACTAAAATTCTTAATAAGTCTCCGGTAAAAAGTAGCTAATCTATGCAACTTTTGATATCTGATAAAGTTTTTGGAAATAGCCAACATGCCACGGGCGGGTCTCTAACCCACAACTGTCAACGTGCATTTTGGCGCCCGTAGAGTGGAGAAGCTTCTCTTGACAGCTTTGGCTTTTAAGAGAGTTGGTTGCTCCGCTTTATATCAATTGGTATCAGCCCAGGTCTTGGGTTTGAGTCTCACCCTTGAGGATTTGGGGGAGATGGCTAACACGCCATGCGTGGGTGACCAACGTGCATTGTGGGCCCCGCGTGCCTTGAACGGCAGTCCTGTGGGGAGGGATAAAGTAGAGTGGATTTTCCTGACAGCTGTGGCTTTTGGAAGGGTTGGTTGCTCCGCTTTACATCAGTATACCGAACAAAAGGTACGTGTAAAAGGAACTCTAGAAGATTCAATAGAGTTGTTTGCTCTGCTTTATATCAGTATACCGAAAAAAAGGTATGTGTAAAAGGAACTCTAGAAGATTCAATAATTCAACATTATAGAGAGATATATGCAAAAAGAGACTGATCACAGAGAAAAACATACCTAGTCAGATAAGAAATATTTGGGAAGAGAAGAGTTGTAGCCTTCAAAGATTTAATTTAGACAAGAAGGTGGCCAATCGTTGTATAGGAAACTATGACAGGACAGATGTGTCTCTACTACACTTATTTTTTAATATAAAAAGTCCTAGAAAAATGTATTATCAAAAATAAAAATTCTTTAACATTTATTTAGTATAAATATATTTTTTATTGGAGTGATTTTAATTAATTTGTGAAATATCAATGAATATCGAATGTCTTTATTGCACTCTAGAATTAGGGCTAGTGTTTTAGAATTGTGGTAGACAATCCACGTCCCATGTGGAGTTTTTATAACATATTCACAAATTAAGATAATAAATAAAATAAATAAAAATGAATAATACTCATTCGAATAGCAGCCATTTTGTTTATGATGCCAAAGATTAGGTCCGTTTTTTTACAAATGCTTCATTTCATATGACTTCCTTCCCTTTTGCAAAAATATTGGCCTTGTTAATAATATATAACTTGTTTTTGTATATAATAGAAAAGGACTAAAATGAACTAAGTCGTAAACTATTACCAAAGGAAGCTTTCTTTGATGAGAGTAATTCCACTGAAAAGCACCTAAACTGGTGCAACCCATGTACACATTGCACATACAGAAGAAGGACCTATGTTTCTATTAAAATGTAACATGTGAAAAAGAAAAGGTTTCACTTTATTCTAATTTGAAGTACTATAATCTTGTAATTTTTATAGGAATGTTTTAATTTCATTTTAATTTGGATTATCTATATAAACAATTTGAGCATTGTGCATGCTATATATTTTACATATAATACATATCAATAATGTAGTAAAATGTGAGAGTATTTGGAAGTTTGATTCTTGAGTTTGCTAGCAAGGGCCAATCGAACTGGAGGCAATTCTAGAGACGCATAAAAAAATTTCAAGTCTTGAGTTATCTGAGCCAAAAGACATTGGATTCACTATTAAGGTGGCGATTTTAACTCTTTTGGGAAGTCTTGAGGTTGCTTTGGATCTGGGGCTTCGACATTGTGTGATACGGAGAGATTTTAATATTGCTTTTAGATGGGTAGGCAGTTCGTGGGCTTGTGGCATATAACCATTTGCTGATAGATTTTACACCTTGTGGATAAACAAAATTTTATTTTATTTGGTTTTTCCATCTTCAATTTTTTTTTTCTTTTTAGAGTTTTTTCCCTTAAAGGATATCTCATTCTTCCCATTAGTTTTTTATACATATCTTGTAACTTTAATAAAATTTGATTTATTAAAAAAATAAGACATAGATGTAACAGTATTATTTACACATACTGTTTTATGAAACCCAATGTGTTATTTGTATTGCACTATTCTAATGACAATGTGGAAGAGTTATTCAAAGGTGTTTACTTATATGCAATTGTTGTAGTAAAAAAATTGCTACTATTAAATTATTTGAGTGACCCCTATCTAACAAAACCTTATATATTTTATTCAGCCAGTCTAACAAAAAATAAATAAAAGAATACAATGTATCATATCCATGCTTGTTCTCAACAAGTGATGGAGAATTATGTAAAATGTAAAGTAATTCTTCCAAACAATATTCTTTGTGCAATTGTTGCTTCAAGAGAATGACAAGAGTGTTAGGTATTTTAGTGTTTGTTAACAAATTTTGGAACCAAAACCATTATGGACTGAACACATACTCAATAACAAGTGAACTGAGTGTTTACGAGGATGCTTAGTTGGTTGAGTTACGTTATGAGTTAAATGGTGCTTTTGGAAAATGTTGGGAAAATGTTTTAAATTTTAAGTTGGACAAATTGCAGATGCACCAGGCATTAGTAAATAATGTATCCGTGGATGAGTCCATTGTTCTTGCATGTGTGAAAATAGTGAGCTCATGCACTGGTCCATGAGGCTTCTATCGTGGTTCATCGAAGAACAATAAGCACATGCACAGTGGTCTATTACTTTTACATGCATGGTCTAACTTCTTTAGAGAGCACATGCCCCGGTCAATTGAACATCATGAACCAGTACATATTTTTCCAGTTTGACTAGGATTGTTTGATCCTAGTTTGATCTGATATGCTACATGTCCAAATAAAGTTTGTTTCTTCACAAAAGGTTTTGTAAAGTTTTTCCGAGGCTTTCCCAACTTAAAATAAATTATTTAACTCCTAAAATCCTTAACCATGGTTTCTATTGATGCACATAACAATGTATATATGGAGAGAAAAAAGCTGAGAGAATTTTATGTTTTTTTCTGTCCCTATTTTCTATTTTCACTAAACTTTTGGATGCGCTTTTATACAAAAGTGTTTGCTGTGTGTCTTCTTTCTTGATCGTGGATTTAAAGTTTACACCGAGCTATTCAAGGCGAACAAAGTAGTTGGTTATTCAATCAATTCCTGGCACGCGCTAATGGAAGAGTAAAGGCGACTGATCTATGAGAATCAAATCATCATGAGGACAATGGATTGATGTGGATCTGTGTGTTTGGTAATTCCGAAGGGACAGAGATCAAAAATCACTGAGTGTCAAAGTAAGTTAATGGCAGGTGATTTTGAAAACAATGGAGTCAACAACTCATGGAGAGTAATTTTGAAGACACTGAAACTTGTGCTCTTTCTTTCATATAGTGGATTTTTCATTTGATATGATATAGTCTCTGGTTTTTTCAACAGAGATTTTTTACGTAAAAATCACAGTATCTCTTCTTCTCTCATACTCTTTTATTTTTGATTGCTTGGTTTGTGATTGTGCTTGCATTTAAATTTTGTTCTCAAATCAAAATCAGGCATAAAGAGTGAGTTAGAAGTATCCCTTTAGGTGTCATCTAACTAAGAATATTTTAAACTACATCCCCACTGCTTAACTCTCAAAGATTGCTTATTTAATCTCTGATCCATGTTTGACATAATCATGTTGCATTATTTAGTTTTGTTTGGTTGCTGGCTATGAATTCCAAGTGTGCTACTTGTGGTGGCTATTTATATGGTAGATGGTAAAACTGAAGAACGAAGAATAGTAGCCACAATTGCAATTATTGTTTGGATTGCGTGAATGAATGGGTTATAGGGCAATCTTTCATGAAAATTTTGATGATGTAATTATTAAGAAGATTTAAATTGCTATTTAATTCAGGATTATGCTCTTCAATTTATGATTCTTGATGTAGGTGTGCAGAATTCAAAGTGCAGGGCGAGTTTAGAGATCTTTCATTGGTGGAAGAAGATGGAAAAACACTGTCCAATTCAGAGTGCTCGTATTATAGTAGTGATACTTCTGAAATATGGCGTAAGCATTGGAATGACTTTGTAATTGGATGAGCTGGGGATTTCGGAGGCTTACCCTCACTAGCCTTCAACGACAGAATAGATACTCATTTGTTGGAAGTTGGTGATGAGCATGATTGGAGGACTAGTTTGTCGACCAGACAGTCGAACATGTTCGACCTACGGTTGATTAATCAAAGTGTAATACCCCGCTCCAACACATGGTATGATATTGTCCGCTTTGGGCCTGAGCCCGCACGGTTTTGCTCTTGGGTTTACCCCAAAAGGCCTCATACCATTTGAAGAGAACATACTACATATAAGTACATCCCCTTTTCCACACCCAGGCGATGTGGGATTGAGCACCTTGTACCCTGTCAGTGTGGTAGCTCAGCCCAGTGTCTGTCTATGCACCCGCCCACTCACACCCGTCCGCAAGGGTTACTACAATCCACCCCCCTACGAGGCCCGACGCCCTCGTCGGCACACTTACTTCCGGCTGGGTTCAGGCTCTGATACCAACTGTAATACCCCGCTCCAACACATGGTATGATATTGTCCACTTTGGGCTTGAGCCCGCACGGTTTTGCTCTTGGGTTTACCCCAAAAGGCCTCATACCATTTGAAGAGAACATACTACATATAAGTACATCCCCTTTTCCACACCCAGGCGATGTGGGATTGAGCATCTTGTACCCTGTCAGTGTGGTAGCTCAGCCCAGTGTCTGTCTATGCACCCGCCCACTCACACCCGTCCGCAAGGGTTACTACACAAAGTGTCAATTGCAATTTGGTAATGGTTGTCCACTATTGATCGTGCACTAGTGTACATGAAGGTATTTTAATGGGTGCGGTCATGCCTTTGATGATCGATGAAATCTTGATTGTAATGATCAACATGAGTAATGTACTTGTTAGAATTCTGTGTCCTTCAATTATGATTTTAGATATTGTTATGTTAGGGTGTAAAATTATGATTTGCCTTTGTGAAAATTACGAAAATTTCACTGCAAAAGGGTTAAGGGCAAAATGTGTTGTCTACAAACTATGTAGAAAAGCTACATAATGTATTGTCCTGTGGTTGAAAGAAAATAGAAAAGAAGGAATTCACGCACATCTTGTCTCCTTCCTTTTAATTCCCCCTTTCCATTTTCATGCACTCATGACATTCTCCACTTCTACTTTTCTTGCAGCACCCATAACCCATTTTTCAATTTACCTAATGTTCAAGGTTATGCTTTAGTGGATTATAAAGGAGTTGCATAGGATTTTACCCTACTATAGAAAAGACCATGAAATTTGTGATCCCATGAATCTATGAATTTGTGTGCTTGCGTTAAAAACTTGTGCACTAGAAATCTACACTAGGAGGGTTGACACATATGCTTGCGTTATGAAGTTCAGAAGATGGCTCAACTGAATTGGAAGCAGGTCTGTTTGCCTTGTTCAGAAGGTGGTTTAATTTAAGGAAGATTGATGAGATTGATTTTGCTTCAAAGGTCATAATTTGTTGGGATTTTATGCAGAAGAAAGATAAACTGTGGGTACAGTGGCTTCATGCTAGATACTTAAGACATGGAGATTTCTAGTCTGTGTTACCAAAGCAGTCTGATTCCTGTGTTTGGAAGTATCTTTTGGAAGTGAGGCAATTTTATTACCTAATCTTTCTTATAAGTTGGGTAATGGTTCTGGTTTTAACCTTCTATATGACCCATGGTGTTTTAACAGATCCCTAGTGCAGAGGTTTGGTGTGAATGGCTTGAGAGTTTTTGACAAAAAATTCCACTGTTTCTTCAATTGTTGCAGATGGTACTTGGTTTTTTCCTAATTTCTTCCCTGCTGAAGCTAGAAACCTCGCTCAGCAGTTGAGTTTGTCTCAGTTTGATGGTGCTATTTTATGGAACCATGGAGTTTTTTCATTGAAAGCTGTTTGGAATGTTTTCAGAGCTAAAGGTCAGCAGTTCAGATGGTTTAAATTGTGTTGGCAGCATTGGAGGCCTAGAGTTCCTGTTTTGGTAGTTCTTATTCTTCATAACAGAAATTTGTCTCTGTTCAATTTGACAAGAAAAGGTATATGTGGCCCTGTTGTGTGTCATAATTGCTATGCTAATGAAGATAATAATGATCATCTATTTAGCACTTAGTCAGTTTGCTTGTGAGGTGTAGAGAACATTATTTGATATCATGCAATTACCTTTCCCAGAATTTCAGTAGGTTGCACATATTTGTGAATAAGTCATATTGGTCATTCCTACAGATCTAAGTTGCTTTCTCTAGTCATCTTTACACAATGGTACTTCAAGTCATCCTGGTCCATCTGCTATTGCTATTGTTTGGGAGGTGCTGAGGTTTTTTGGCTTTAGCATTGATGATTTTGAGGCTGTTTCTAAACCTTGGACTAAAACAAAACCAGTAGATCTAGACACATCATCATGGGATCTCAAATTTCTCAGTCCAAATGTGCCAAAGAAAAGTAGAAAACAGTTCTAAACACCTTGTGTCTAACTGAATTTATTCCAAAGGTCATTAGAAACCAATCTGTGAAAAGATGAAACTCTTCAATCTGAATTTATTCCAAAGTTCAGTAAATCATTAAACCATCCCCAAATTCTTTTAGCAAACTGACAAGTAAGGAATAAATGGATGACTGAATCCAAGGATCCATAGCATATATGACAAATATAAGTGAGAACAAGACCTCCAAGTCTCAAATTACAAATTGACAAAAAATAATGCAGCAAGGAGTGATTCCTCCAAGCATTCCAGACTGTTTTGAAACTGAATTGTCCATCCTCCCACATAATCTGATCAATCCCTAAGCTCCTAAGCTTTTGTGCATCAACAGAAGAGGGAAAAGACAAGCACTAAGCACCATTAACAATTAGAGATGAAACTATTGAAATTCTGGGGAATCCAAGTTCCTTATGAATTCTATGAGAGAACCGTTGAAGAAGAGCCTGACCTTGGCACCATGGATCAAGAAATAACCTTGTAGAAGCACCATCACCAAACCTGTAATAAATATTCTTTGCCATGAAGTCCCTGAAATACAACATCTTCTTCCAAAGAATAGATTGAGAACTAGATGGTATAGTAGACCAGTAATCACCTCCATACCTTCTTTTGAACCATGGCACCCAAAGAGTATCTTTAGGTCTAACAAAGTCCCAAACAAGTTTGCAGATAAAAGCACAATTAATATCAACCAATTTTCTCAAACCAAAACCACCTTCCTTCTTGGGGGAGCAAACAGTATCCCATTTCAGAGAATGAGATTTCCTGCAGCCATCTTTAGAGCCCCAAAGGAAGTCTAATCTTTTTTTCCAAAAGAATAATCACTGCAGAAGGTAACTTGAGTACAGAACACCAATAATAAGAGTAAGAGCAGATATCTATCTTAATGACTTCCAATCTTCCACAAGGGATAAATTGATACCATTCCAAGATGATAGCTTTGTTGTAACCTTATCTACCAGTCTTAAAAGATGCTTTCTTTAAATCATAACAGAGCAGAGGTAATCCTAGATAAGAAATAGGGAAACAACCAATTTTTCATCGAAAGAGACCTTCAATTCTTCTTTTTCTTGTCACGGACCATGAGAAAATATAGTACTTTTACTCTTGTTGATGGCTAGACCAGATAAAGCAGCAAACTCATTTAAAACTTCTAAAATATGAAGAGCAGTTCTGAAGTTACACAGAGACTATAAGTAAATCATCTGCATAAAACAGATGAGAGATGGGAATGCCAATCTTCTCACCAACTTTATGCACTTTGATAAGACTTGCACTCACTTTGTTAGACATCATATTGGAGAAATATTTAGTAAGAAGAGTGAATAACAAAGGAGACAGAGGGCAACCCTGTTTAAGCCTTTTTTGAGGTTGAAAATAGCCATGAGGTGAGCCATTAACCAGCACTGAATACCATGTAGACTGCAAACACTCTATAACCCATTGCCTCCATCTACTGCCAAAGCCCATAAGCCTTAAAACATTCTGCAGAAATCCCCATCTCATAGAATCATAAGCTTTATTTATATCAAATTTCAAGGCCATATGTTTGGCACCATTGTTAACTCCAAACCCTCGCACCAAGTCATGAGACAAAATGATATTATCTTGTTAAAAGTTGCTTGTTCTTGACCCACCAATCTAGGCAGAACCACAAACAGTCTTTTTGCAAGAATTTTGGTAATTACTTTGTAGGTAAGTAAAGGTTTTTTTAGAAGAAGAATTATCATTTTTATTAAAATTCAAGAGAGACTATTACAAGATAAATAGTAGAGAAAGGCCATCAAATCAGTCACCAAATCAGGAAGCCACAAAATCAGCAAAACTCTAGGCTAAAAAAAAGAAACAAAATAAAATCAGAAATAGTAATTTCAGATTTGCACAAAATAGAATTTCCTAATTTATTCCCTAGAAATCCGACACCCCCCCCCTCAAGTTGGAGCGTAGATATCTATCATGCCCAACTTGCTTACAAAGAACTCAAAACTAGGTCTAAAAAGTCCTTTGGTGAAGATATCGGCTATTTGTTGAGTAGTAGGGACAAAAGGCATACAAACAGCTCCACTATCAATCTTCTCTTTTATGAAGTGTCTGTCAATCTCTACATACTACATGCGATCATGTTGTACTGGATTTTGAGCAATACTTATGCCAGCTTTGTTGTCACAATACAATTTCATTGACATGTTCACCGGTATCCGCAGCTCCTCAAGAATTCTCTTCAGCCATAGCATCTCACAAACTCCGTTAGCCATAGCCCTATGTTCTGCCTCAGCACTGCTCCTAGCAACCACATTCTGTTTCTTGCTTCGCCATGTGACCATATTTCCCCAGACATAAGTACAATATCCTGACGTGGATCTCCTGTCAATAATTGAGCCTACCCAATCTGCATCAATGTATGCCTCTATGTTCTACTGTGTGGTCTTCTAGAAGAGTAAACCCTTGCCTGGTGTACTTTCAAGTATCTGAGAATTCGATAAACTGCTTCGAGATGTTTCTCGTAGGGTGAGTAGATAAACTGGCTTACCAAACTCACAACAAAAGCAATATCGAGTCGTGTATGTGATAAGTAAATTAACTTTCCTACCAACTTTTGATATCGAGTTGTATTCACTGGATCACCTTCCTTGTCATCTCCAAGTTTCTGATTGGGATCGATTGGAGTGTCTGCTGGCCTACATCCACTCATCCCAGTCTCCTTAAGGAGGTCAAGAATTGATGTGGCTAAACTCGAATTATATTGTAAGCTTAATTTTGCTCTTTTTATCAAAATATAATTTAATCACTCGCAAGAGCACGAATCTTTGTAGATACGATTCTATATAGAGGGTATCGATCTCACGAGGACTAGTCGCAATTGTCTTAAAGAAAGATTAATTTCACTTTAATCCTAAAAATAGGTTTTTGAATTTTTGTTTATAAACTATTGCATGAATGTAATGACAATAAAATTAAAGAGTAAAGTTGGGAGAGAAAACTAGGGTTGGTTTCCACCACTAGTCATTCACATGTTCATAAGTGTAGCAAGCATGGGATTCATTAATTAAATGCCTAACAATGTCATTAGGCTTGTGACCTCAATGACATATCAAAAGATCAATGTGTTTGTCCACCTATCATAATCCATCTTCAACAAGCATAGCTCTTCAACCTAACTAACTATCTAATTACTCTACTCTCTAAGTGAACCTACATGCATCCAAACTACCTTATCTTGGCATGGTTTATACAAACAAACACAACACATTCATTTAAACACCATTATCTAGCCATCATTTGCACTTCTTGTGGAATATACAAATGTTGTGCATTCACATGAAAGAATTTACTCTAAGACAAGAATAAACTCAACATCAAATGAATATATAAAAGAAATGTATTAGTGTACATGGTCAGTAGGCTAAATAATCAACATTTAATTACAAATCCCAAGTGCTACAAAGATGAACAAGTTTACATGGCTAGGGTTTGAAACCAACACCCTAGTAGATGAGTTAGTTGCTCATGGTTGCCTTGCACTCTTCCATTGATGAAGAAGATGAAGCTTCTTGGTCTGGGGCTTCTCCTTTCCCTCTCCCGAATGTCTCTCCCTCTCCCCTCTTTTTTTGTGTGTTGAGAGATCTATGAGATATATGGCTATTGTGCTTTTTTTGCTCTCCTTTTCAACCTTGGGGCCCCCCATATATATATATATATATATCAATATATACACTCTTTATATCAAAAAGGTCCCCAAGGGTCTTGTTCAAGTCAGACAATCCCCCTAAGTCATGTAAAAAGGGGGATTTTGTTGCAAGTGGGAGAGCAGGTGAGCAAGTGGGCAAGTGGCTTCTGCAGAATCTCGATCAATCGAGATTGGATCTCGATTGATCGAGATTTTGATCAATCAAAATGAGATCTCGATCAATCGAGATCTCGATTGATCGAGATCAACATCTCTATTAATCGAGATGCCTTTGGCTGCATTTTTGACTTTTCTCTTCAGCTGCAAATAGCTTCAAACTTTGCTCCTTTTACTACAAGACCTGCAATACATCAAAAACCCAAAAATACGGTAAACATATCTCGGTAATCATAAAAACGGAACTAACATATACAATAAGGAGGGTTCAAATGCATAGTGATAAGTGTTCAATTCTATGCATTTGAACCCTCTTTCTTACATACGTTAGTTTCGTTTTTGCGTTTACCGAGATATGTTTACGGTATTTTTGTGTTTTTGATGTTTTGCAGGTATTGGAGCAAATGGAACAAAGTTGGAAGCTTTTTGCAGTCAAGAGAAGAAATCAGAAAATGCAGCCCAAGGCATCTCGATCAATCGAGATGTTGATCTCGATTAATCGAAATCTCGATTGATCGAGATCTCATTTCGATTGATCAAAATCTCGATCAATCGAGATTCAATCTCGATCAATCGAGATGCTGTAGAGCCCACTTGGCCACTTGCTCACCTGCTCTCCCACTTGCAACAAAATCCCCCTTTTTGCACGACTTAGGGGGATTGTCTGACTTGAACAAGACTTTTGGGGGCCTTCTTGATACAAGAGATATATATAATGATATATATATATATATGGTGGGCCCCAAAGGAGAAAAAGGAGCCAAAAAGCACCAAAAAAGCAACACATATCTCATATCTAAAAACACACAAGAAGAGAGGAGAGAGACCTTCGGGAGAGGAGGAGGAAAAGCTGAACCAGACCAAGAAGCTTCATTCTCTTCATCAATGGAAGGGTGCAAGGCAACCATGAGCAACTAACTCTTCTACTAGGGTGTTGGTTTCAACCCCTAGCCATGTAAACTTGTTCATCTTTGTAGCTCTTGGGATTTGTAATTAAATGTTGATTATTTAGCCTAGTGATTATGTACACAAATACATCTCTTATATATATTCATTTGATTTGGAATTTATTCTTGTCTTAGAGTAGATTTTGTCACTTGAATGCACAACATTTGCATATTCCACAAGAAGTGCAAATGATGGCTAGATAATGGTGTTTAAATGAATGTGTGATGTTAGTTTGTATAGACCATGCCAAGACAAGGTAGTTTGGATGCATGTAGTGTTCACTTAGAGAGTAGAGTAATTAGGTAGTTAGTTAGGTTGAAGAGCTATGCTTGTTGAAGATGGATTATAATAGGTTAGCACACACATTGATCTTTTGATATGTCATTGAGGTCACAAGCCTAATGACATTGTTAGGCATTTAATTAATGAATCCCATGCTTGCTACACTTATGAACATGTGAATGGCTAGTGGTGGAAACCAACCCTAGTTCTCTCTCCCAACTTTAAACTCTTTACTTTTCTTGTCATTTCATTCATGCAATAGTTTCTAAACATAAATTCAAAAATCTGTTTTTCGAATTAAAGTAGAATTAATCTTCCTTTAAGACAATTGCGACTAGTCCTCGTGGGATCGATACCCTCTATATAGAACCTTATCTACAAAGATTCGTGCTCTTGCGAGTGGTTAAATTATATTTTGATAAAAAGGGAAAAATTAAGCTTACAATATAATTTAGTTCCGACCACATCAAAATTTTTGGCGCCGTTGCCGGGGACTACGGTTTTATTGCCACCATTGGAAGATTAAATCTGGTTTAATTCTTAGGCTAGAAATTCTTTCCTTCTTTTTGTATATATTTTGTTCTTATTTCTCAAACTTCTTGATTTTAGGTATACCACATAGCGGGCATCAAAGAGAAGTAAACTTGGAACCCTTTGTGAGTATAACGCCTAAAATTAGTGGTTTGAATTCATTCATTCTTTTTGTAAAGATTATTGTTACTTTGTGTATTGAGGTGTTGTTCGATTGTTAATGCATGCTAGGTAGACGGTCCTTGTCACTTCCTTTGCTTCCGTGTAACATTGAACTTGAACGAACACTTAGACAACATAGAGGAACCTCTAGGGACCCTATATTGCCTAGGACTGAAAACATGGATCCAAATGAGAGACAACCTCCCGGACTACCTCCTTTTAATCATGAACAACCACCTCCACCACCACCTCCTCAAGGAGAGTTGCTTATGGACTTTTACCTTCCGACTACATTTGAAGTACCTTCATGTATCCAATTTCTGGATGTAGCGGCAACTCAATTCGAAATAAAGTCCTCCACCATCAATCTTCTTAATAGCTTCCACGGTCTCCCTAATGAGGATATGTACCGGCACTTAGATTACTTCCTTTCCGTGTGTTCCACTATTCGTGTACCACACTTTACGGAGGATGATCTAAAGCTGCGTATGTTCCCCTTCCTAAAAGATAAAGCTAGAAGTTGGTTCAACTCCTTAGAACCTAACTCAATCCATTCTTGGGCGGAGATGCAAATAGAGTTCTTGAAAAAATACTTCCCAATGGGTAAGACAAGTGATATTCGGCGAGCAATCACCGGATTCACCCAAATTGACCAAGAACAATTCCATGAGATGTGGGAGAGGTTAAAGGATCTTTTAAAATCTTGTCCGCATCATGCTGTCCCAAAATGGCAGCTAGTGCAAAGTTTTTATGATGGGGTGAGTGAGCAACATAGACAAATGATAGACTCTGCGTGTGGGGGTGGATATCTTTTGAAAAGCCCCGATGAGGCATGGAAACTTTTTCAAACCCTAAGCAACAATTCAGCTTAATGCTCCTCCACTAGGAAAGGGAAGGCCACCCAACCTTGTAGAGGAGTGCATGAGATTTCACGGGTAGATGAGGTTGCCATGCAAGTAGAAGCCCTATCCCGAAAAATGGATTTAATCATGAAAAATGGGCTGCCTACTCCAAACCAATCTGTCCAAAATCAGGAAGGTTGTTCGTTTTGCTATAGTACTTCACATTTCGTGCGAGATTGTCCTATTGCCGGGCAATCTCCCAATTATGCTCAAGAGCAAGCGAATGCCCTGTACTCTAAACAAATGAATGATCCATATTCAAGCACGTACAATCCTGGTTACAAGAACCATCCGGCTTTCTCATGGAAACCTCAAGAATCAAGTCCCTCTTTCCAAGGGCAAAACTCTTTCAATTCCCACTCTCAGCAGCCTCATTATAGGCCAAATCCTCAACCTTACAATCAAAGATCTAATTACCAACAACCACCACCTCCTCCGAGAAGCCAAAGCTTTGAAGAAAGAGTGATAAGCAATCTTGAGGCCAACACCCGCTTATTGCAAACTCACTCTCAATCAATCTCTAAGCTTGAAGCCAATGCTCAATCTATGACTAGGTTAGAAGCTCAAATCGGGCAACTAGCTAATGCCTTAAATAGAAGGGAGGAAGGTAAGTTGTCGAGTCAACCAGTGGCGAACCCCAAAGGTGTCCATATGATTGAAGATCCATCATCTTCAACTTGTAATGCTCCTCCGGAGCAAGTTCAATCAATCACAACCTCAAGGAGTG
Organism: Cornus controversa; assembly: GCA_026545225.1. Classification (NCBI taxonomy): domain Eukaryota; kingdom Viridiplantae; phylum Streptophyta; class Magnoliopsida; order Cornales; family Cornaceae; genus Cornus; species Cornus controversa. Next base: position 2,947,639 of record CM048849.1, read on the forward strand.
GTAAAATCATTAATTCCAAGGTAGGAGAGGAAGAGAGAAAGGAATTCCAAGAGCAACCTAAAAATCCAAAAGAATCCCAATTAAATCCAAAATTGTTTCCGTTAAATCCAAATTTGTAAAATACCCCTTCAAATCCAAAAGGAAAGGCAAGTGAAGTTGGGTCGTCATCGATTCCAAATCTTGACACCTCTTATGAACCTCCGGTTCCTTTTCCTCAAAGATTGAAGGAACCTTCTCATTTCGGGAAGCAAGGAGAGAAAATCCAAGACATGATGGAGATCTTCAAACAAGTAAAGATCAATCTCCCTCTCCTTGATGCTATTCGACAAATTCCCTCCTATGCGAAATTCTTGAAGAACTTGTGCACTCAAAAGCGCAAATCTAGGAATAATGTTCCTAAGAAAGTCCTCTTAACTGAGCACATAAGCTCCATTTTCCAACACCAAGCCCCTCCTAAATTCAAAGATCCGGGTGCTCCGACCATTTCGTGCACCATCGGAAATCAATCTTTTGAAAAAGCACTTCTTGATCTAGGGGCTAGTGTCAATTTGCTTCCATTCTCAGTTTACCAACAACTAGGTTTGGGGGAACTCAAGCATACCACGGTTGTGTTGCAACTTGCCGACCGTTCGGTGAAGCAACCACGTGGCATCATTGAGGATGTCATCATTCAAGTGGACAAATTCTATTTTCCGGTGGACTTCATAGTCCTTGACACGGAACCGGTCCAAAATCCGAATCGTCATATTCCTATCATTCTAGGTCGTCCATTCTTGGCCACGGCAAACGCTTGCGTTAATTGTCGCACCGGAGTGATGGACATCTCTTTTGGGAATATGAAAGTCCGCTTGAACATCTTCAATGCTTCCCACCACACATCCGATGACGAAAGTGAGTGCTTTGGTGTCGATGTAGTGGAAGACCTTGTTCAAGAAGCACTTCCTTCTATTCTTTCCAAGGATCCTTTAGAGGCATGCCTAAATCACTTCAACTGTGATGATTTTGACATTGAGCAAGCCATATGTGAAGTCAATTCCATGCTCGATGTTAATACTGTCATGGATTTGCCTAAATGGAGAGTTCCGAGAGAACCCTTGCCCCCTTTGTCCAAAACTTCCTAAACTCCTTCTTTAATTTCCCCACCACAACTTGAGCTTAAGCCCCTACCGGCTACACTCAAGTATGTTTTCTTGGGAGCAAATGAGACCCTTCCAGTCATTATCGCTTCCAATCTCACAAACGACCAAGAGTTGGAACTCATAAAGGTGCTTAAAGAGCACAAAGAAGCAATAGGCTGGAGTGTGGCAGATCTCAAGGGAATAGATCCTTCTATTTGTATGCACCGCATACACTTGGAAGAGGATGCTAAGACCTCAAGGGAGGCACAACGTCGATTAAATCCAAATATGAAGGACGTTGTCATGAAGGAGGTGGTGAAGTTACTAGATGCGGGAATCATATACCCCATCTCTGATAGCAAGTGGGTTAGTCCCACTCAAGTGGTTCCAAAGAAGTCAGGTATTACGGTGCAACCAAATGACAAGGGTGAATTAGTTCCCCAACGCACCGCCACGGGTTGGAGAGTGTGTATAGACTATAGGAAATTAAATTCAGCCACTCGGAAAGATCACTTCCCCCTCCCATTCATTGATCAGTTATTAGAGAGATTAGCCGGGCAAAGTTTTTATTGCTTTTTGGATGGATATTCCGGCTATAATCAGGTTGCTATAGACCCGAGGGACCAAGAGAAAACCACCTTTACATGTCCCTTCGGCACATTTGCTTATAGACGCATGCCCTTTGGGTTGTGCAATGCACCGGCGACTTTTCAACGGTGTATGATGTCTATCTTCTCAGACATGGTGGAAAAATTCTTGGAAGTGTTCATGGATGATTTTTCCGTTTTTGGGCCTTCGTTTGAATCATGCCTCCAAAATCTAGCTTGTGTTCTCAAACGATGTCAAGAGACCAACCTAATTCTTAGTTGGGAAAAGAGCCATTTTATGGTTCAAGAGGGTATTGTCCTAGGGCACATTGTGTCTAAGAGAGGAATAGAGGTTGATAAAGCCAAGGTTGAACTCATTTCTAAACTTCCTCCACCATCAACAGTGAGAGAGATTCGTTCATTCCTTGGGCATGCGGGTTTTTATCGCCATTTCATCAAAGACTTTAGCAAGATCTCTCGGCCTTTGTGTCGCCTTCTTGAAAAAGAGTCTTGCTTTACCTTTGATGAAGGGTGCCTTAACGCTTTTGAAGAACTCCGCACCATGCTTACAACCGCTCCAATTCTAATCCCTCCAAATTGGGCTCTCCCATTTGAGATTATGTGTGATGCATCCGATTATGCCATGGGTGCTGTCTTAGGGCAACGAATAGACAAACTGCCTCATGTCATCTACTACGCAAGTAAAACCCTTTCCGAGGCTCAAATCAATTATACCACAACGAAAAAAGAATTGCTCGCGGTTGTATTTGCATTAGACAAATTTCGAGCTTATTTATTGGGTTCAAAGGTCATTGTCTATTCGAACCATGCTGCCCTCCGGCATCTTTTGGCCAAAAAGGACACCAAGCCTAGGTTGATCCGATGGATACTCTTATTGCAAGAGTTCAATTTTGAAATTAGAGACAAAAAGGGAACTGAAAATGTGGTAGCTGACCACCTGTCTAGAATTCTTGTTGAATCCCTCCATAATTCCATTCCAGTTTGTGAATCCTTCCCGGATGAACAACTCTTTGTCATCTCTCAAGAGAGTATCCCTTGGTATGCAGATGTGGTTAATTACTTGGCAACCGGTAAAATACCATCTTCTTGGACCAAGCAAGAGAAGGATCATTTTCTCTCCCAATCACGATCATATTATTGGGACGATCCTCAATTGTTCAAATATTGCCCCGATCAAATAATTCGAAGGTGTGTGCCCAACAGTGAATTCCAAAGCATTCTTAAGTTTTGTCATACACTCGCTTGTGGGGGACACTTTAGTGCTAAGAAAACCGCAGCAAAAATTCTCCAATGCGGATTTTTCTGGCCGACACTTCATCGGGATGCATATTCATTCTGCCGCTCTTGTGAGCGATGTCAGCGCCTTGGCGCGATGTCTCGGAAGGACATGATGCCTCTTAACCCTATTCTTATCATTGAAATATTTGATGTGTGGGGCATTGACTTCATGGGACCATTTCCACCCTCTACTGGTCATGAGTACATACTTGTGGCGGTGGACTACGTATCTAAGTGGATAGAGGCCGTTGCTACCAAAACCAATGATCACGCAGTCGTGGTTAAATTCATTCAAGCTAATATTTTTAGCCAGTTTGGTACGCCTCGGGCCATCATCAGTGACGGGGGTAAACATTTCTGTAACCGGTTCCTTCGAACCTTGCTTACCAAATACTCCGTCACACACAAAGTGGCCACCCCATACCATCCTCAAACCAGTGGCCAAGTAGAAGTATCCAATAGGGAGATTAAGAACATTCTTCAGAAAACTGTTCGGCCCGACCGGAAGGATTGGTCATTACGACTAAACGATGCATTATGGGCATACCGAACCGCATATAAAACTCCCATTGGAATGTCACCTTATCGGTTGGTTTATGGCAAAGCGTGCCATCTTCCGGTTGAATTGGAGCATAAAGCTATGTGGGCCACCAAAACTTTCAATTTTGACATGCAAAAGGCTGGCTCTAATCGAAAGCTTCAATTAAATGAATTGGAAGAATTGCGACATGAAGCGTATGAGAATGCGAAAATCTATAAGACAAAGTCCAAAGCCTTTCATGATCATAATATTCAAGTCAAAACATTTTTGCCAGGCCAAAAAGTATGGTTGTACAACTCACGCCTCCATTTATTTCCCGGAAAACTTCGCTCCCATTGGGATGGTCCATTTTTGATTAATTCCGTCGCTCCCCACGGAGCGGTGGAATTGAAGGACTTGAAAGATGGCTCGTTGTTCAAAGTGAACGGGCAGCGTTTAAAAGTGTGCGTGGATGACCAAGTCACCACCAAATACGTGGATGTCGTCACTTTGACGAATCCCGTGTATTTTGACTCGTTAGCCGATCCGGACATCGTGCCATAGACGTATAAGGTGGCGAAGCCATGGTAGCTATCATGCTTCCATGATGTCCCTTTAATCCAAAGTAGGTTTGTATCTAAGCAATGTAGTATCTAATTCCCAAATATCCAAGTCCCTGAAGCATAACTCAAGCTGACTATTTTTGAGCATCTCGATTGATCGAAACCAGGATCTCGATCAATCGAGATTTCGATTGATCTCAATCTCAATCTCGATTGATCGAAAAATTACAGAGATTTGCCAAGTCCAAAGTCCCGAGAGGTAGTATTCTTCGATTGCACTTCGATAGGTCTTCGATCGATCGAACATTTCGATTGATCGAAAGAAAATTTCGATTGATCAAAAGAAAATTTCGATTGAATGAATTAAATGTTCGATTGATCGAAGTAAAAGTGTGATTCAGTGAAGGAATTTTCGATTGATCGATGAGACAATCTCGATCGATCGAAGCTGATTTCGATTGATCGAAGTGAAATCTCGATCAATCGAAATCTCGATTGATCGAAATGCACATCTCGATCAATCGAGATGCACGTGGGGCCTGCACGTGAGCCGAAAGTCTATTTAAACCGTTGGGCTTCCCTCCCATTTTAAAAGACCATCCGAATTCTTCTCTCCCTCCGTGCGATCCGAGCCTTCTCCAAGCACTCCCGAGCACTCGATCTACCATTCCCGATCATCCGCCGCCATCCGACGCAGTACGAAGCCGCCGCTAGCACTTGCGCGATCTCCTCTTCGCGGCTGCGAGTGGATCTTCTTCGGTTGAGCCGTTCATCTTCTTCCTCTCAAGGTAAGTAATGCATGGCTACATTTTGCATACTCTCTCGCCATTTTTGATAGTTTTACGGTGTAATAAACATAGTTAGGTGATGTTGGGGTGGATGGATGTGATTGAAATATCTGTAATGAGATTTTGTGGGTTTCGGGGGGTAGGAAGTCATGTAGGAGTGAGATTTGGCATTCTTTTTGTTTAAAATGCTTAGTGTATGGTGTGTAACCGCGACACCTTCGTTTCGGTTGCATCCGTTCACACTGCCTCTTTGAGAGCGACTTTTTGAATTCTTGTCATTGCCATGGACTAGGACTTCATTTTCATTTTTTTCTTCTTTTAGTTTATTCTTAGTTTAGTTTTCTTCTTATTTATCTTTTATTTACATAATTTTTGGAATCAAGTGCAGACTGTTCCGAGACTATGGCGAGGGTGAAGAACGCCGCCGGTTCTGTTCGAGACGTGCCCGGGCGAGTCTTCCGGTCTCGGAAGTTCCACCCGGAGCAGATTTTTGACTTAGCAGAGTTCGAGAGTCGTCCCGACACCGCGTGGATGGTTGCCGAGTTCAGGAGGCGTCGCCTCGACCGACTATGTGTGCCTCCTGCTGACGTGGCACACGAGCGCTTAGTGCAGGTCTTCTATGAGCGCATGTCCTACTCCTGCACAGCGCCGGATACACTAGAGACGGTCGTGGGCACTGTCACGATCACGATTACGCTGAGCCGGATTGCGCATATGCTCGGCATCCCTCACCAGCAGCCACCAGACATGGTTGGCCCGGACGGTCAGCCACTTTTCAGGGCCGCACTTCCAGCAGACACGACGCTGTTCTCCATTGTGATGGGCATGTGTGGCGGGGCGTTTACCACGCCCAATCACAACTGCACGTCCAAATCGATGTGCCCGAGCAGACTGTGGTTCCTGGACACCGTTCTCATCAAGAACGCGTGTCCGCTGCAGCACGTGGCAGAGCGTAGGGGCGACCTCCTCCGTTGCCTTTATTCTTTCCACACGGGCACTTGGTTTTCTGTCCCATCGCTGATCTGGGGGCAGATGTTCAAGGTCTGGGACGGCCTCGTGAACAAGAGGATGCGGAGATCAGCGAGCTGGCGCCTTCCCTTTCCTTTCCTGATCGCCGCTTTTCTCAGCAGTGCCAGTATACCGGTCAGTCGTACTGACATTCAGTTGGCACCGCCCACCCGCTTCACATCTACTCAATGGGAGAGGGTGAGGCGACACTTAGAGCGACAGGACCACCAGGGTGATCCTCCAGACGATGTAGATATGGATGCCCCGGTGGAGACGGATGAGGGAGAGCCTGCAGGGGCTGACTCAGAGGACGAGGAGATGGAGGAGGAGGAGATGGATGTGGCTGCAGAGCGGCATGACATACTAGCGACAGGCTACTCCTGCCTGGCGGCTGACGTAGAGCGGCTCCAGCAGGGTTTTGACGAGCATGTCCAGGTGACGCAGAGTCAGCTGGCAGGCATTCGGACGGACATTTCTTCTCTGGCACAAGGCCAGAGAGCTATTCTAGACGAGTTCCGAGCCTTCCGGCAGGATCTGCAGTTCCTATTCGCAGGTCGAGCCTCCACCTCCACTTCTACTCCCACCGAGCCCCCACCACCACCACCCGCCCTCGAGTAGCTGCATTTTATTCATCTTTTATGCTTTACTTTCTGTATTTTTCTTTCTTTATTTTTGATAGGCCATGTTGGCCATGTTTAGTTTCTTTCTGAGTATTCCACCTACATGTACACTTTGTACTCAAACTCATTTTCATCTATATGGAATACATTTATATTTTCTTTTATACCATGTGTTATCTTTACTGTCTTTATTTTTACTTTCTGTCAATATATCTGTTCTCTATACTTTGACTATGTATGTAGTACCACTTGTCTAATTGTTATATGCGATTCAGTTGATGATTTCCGCTTATTACCGCCTGGTTTCAATTCCCAATATTGTTGAGATTGCTTCAACACAGTATGGCGGTAATAAAGAAAGGCAGCCCCTTTGCATGCTATACGTTAGCGTGCCTGGATAGTCAATATCTTATCGCATAGACCTCTTAGACAATTGGGAAACACCAGTTCAGACCCTTAGATATACAGTGATATTGGCATTGTCTGTTTGTGCATGATTATTTCATTATGCTCTGTTTATCTACTTTTTGTTCCTTTTAATGCTCGTGGTATCCAGTTGGTGTTCTGTGCAGGTTTTTCTTATTTTCAAGATGACCGCTGCTGTGGAATACCATTTTTCTCGCATTCTGCCATCCCGGTAACTTCTTTCCTTGTTCTTCTTGTCCAAACATTGAGGACAATGTTGCATATAAGTTTGGGGGTGCGGTATGCTATACCACTTGCATACGCATGCAATGTTCAGTCATTATATTGAGTGTCATTGTAGAGCAGTTTTTTTTCTTTCTTGATATTTTTGCATGCTTGCTATGATGTCTGGCTTTTTAAAGGAAGACCATTCGAATAAATGTCCGAGGTAAATGCAGTAGGTAGTTAAGAACTTTAACATTGTAAATACCCGCACTTTTGCAAGCTATACAGTAGACTATTACGGTCTACATTTTTGTCCAAATTCGAGCACGTACAGTTCTTGCCCTAAATTTGTCCTTAACCGCACAAATTCGCACACATGCATTTTAAATTGTGGGGTATAAGTCTGATGGAGAATTTTGTAAATTTCTGTTTTTATCTGAACAACTTAAAGAATAAGTTCTTCCGGTTGTTGGAAAAAAAAAAAAGAGAAATAAAAAGAGAAAAATTTGCAATAAGCCTTCTCACTCAATAAACCGGATTTCTATGCCTCAAAGCAGGGAATATTCGTGTAAAAGTGTGTAAGGTTGAGCAATAATAAGCGGGTGGCTTGCTTACGCTCATCGCCTTGTAAGCTCGGTCATTAAGTCCGAGGGGTGCTTCTTCACCTAATGCCCTAAAATCAATTGGTTTGGGAGTCATTGGCCCAACGCCGCTACATGGGCTTGCAAGAAAGCAAAAAGAGCTAAGCATTGCACGGTCATCCGCACATGAGCAATCATGAATGTTTTGTGATAATGAACAGCCGTGTCGAGCAATTTCAATGAGTTTTTCTCTTAAAAACAGATTTGTTCGTTTTCTTCTCCAAATATGACAAAAGCCACACGTTGGAATGTATGTTCACTTTTCAAAGAGGATTTTGGGGTTGGAATTGTTATATTTGTTCGGGCTGGCCATTATGTGGGGACTGTCGTTCATCTATAGCTTGTGAAAGTCCAATTTTGCTAATGACCACATAGTTCTGTAATACTTGTTGCATTTGCCAAATGTGAAATGAACGGATGATCGCCCTTTATCTAGTTGATGACTGAGCCTGATTAAACTTTTGTATAAGATAGTTGATTTCATTTTTGTAATATTGTATTGCTAAGGGACTAGCAATATGTAAGTTTGGGGGTGTGATAAGTGTTCAATTCTATGCATTTGAACCCTCTTTCTTACATACGTTAGTTTCGTTTTCGCGTTTACCGAGATATATTTACGGTATTTTTGTGTTTTTGATGTTTTGCAGGTATTGGAGCAAATGGAGCAAAGTTGGAAGCTTTCTGCAGTCAAGAGAAGAAATCAGAAAATGCAGCCCAAGGCATCTCGATCAATCGAGATGTTGATCTCGATTAATCGAAATCTCGATTGATCGAGATCTCATTTCGATTGATCAAAATCTCGATCAATCGAGATTCAATCTCGATCAATCGAGATGCTGCAGAGCCCACTTGGCCACTTGCTCACCTGCTCTCCCACTTGCAACAAAATTCCCCTTTTTGCACGACTTAGGGGGATTGTCTGACTTGAACAAGACTTTTGGGGGCCTTCTTGATACAAGAGATATATATAATGATATATATATATATATGGTGGGCCCCAAAGGAGAAAAAGGAGCCAAAAAGCACCAAAAAAGCCACACATATCTCATATCTAAAAACACACAAGAAGAGAGGAGAGAGACATTCGGGAGAGGAGGAGGAAAAGCTGAACCAGACCAAGAAGCTTCATTCTCTTCATCAATGGAAGGGTGCAAGGCAACCATGAGCAACTAACTCTTCTACTAGGGTGTTGGTTTCAACCCCTAGCCATGTAAACTTGTTCATCTTTGTAGCTCTTGGGATTTGTAATTAAATGTTGATTATTTAGCCTAGTGATTATGTACACAAATACATCTCTTATATATATTCATTTGATTTGGAATTTATTCTTGTCTTAGAGTAGATTTTGTCACTTGAATGCACAACATTTGCATATTCCACAAGAAGTGCAAATGATGGCTAGATAATGGTGTTTAAATGAATGTGTGATGTTAGTTTGTATAGACCATGCCAAGACAAGGTAGTTTGGATGCATGTAGTGTTCACTTAGAGAGTAGAGTAATTAGGTAGTTAGTTAGGTTGAAGAGCTATGCTTGTTGAAGATGGATTATGATAGGTTAGCACACACATTGATCTTTTGATATGTCATTGAGGTCACAAGCCTAATGACATTGCTACACTTATGAACATGTGAATGGCTAGTGGTGGAAACCAACCCTAGTTCTCTCTCCCAACTTTAAACTCTTTACTTTTCTTGTCATTTCATTCATGCAATAGTTTCTAAACATAAATTCAAAAATCTATTTTTCGAATTAAAGTAGAATTAATCTTCCTTTAAGACAATTGCGACTAGTCCTCGTGGGATCGATACCCTCTATATAGAACCTTATCTACAAAGATTCGTGCTCTTGCGAGTGGTTAAATTATATTTTGATAAAAAGGGAAAAATTAAGCTTACAATATAATTTAGTTCCGACCACATCACATAGAATTGAACACTTATCACACCCCCAAACTTACATATTGCTAGTCCCTTAGCACTGCAATATTACAAAAATGAAATTAACCATCTTAAACAAAAATTTACTCATGCTCAGTCATCAGCTAGATGAGAGGCGATCATCCGTTCATTTCACATTTGGCAAATGCAACAAGTATTACAGAATTATGTGGTCATTAGCAAAAATGGACTTTCACAAGCTACAAATAAACGACGGTCCCCACATAATGGCCAGTCCGAACAAACATACCAATTCCGACCCCAAAATCCTCTTTGAAAAGTAAACATGCGTTCTAACGCGTGGCCTTTGTCATATTTGGAGAAGAACAAGAACAAATCTATTTTTAAGAGAAAAACTCATTGAAAAAGCTCGACACAGCTGTTCATTATCACAAAACATTCATGATTGCTCATGTGCGGATGGCCGTGCAATGCTTAGCTCTTTTTGCATTCTTGTAAGCCCATGTAGCGGCATCGGGCCAATAACTCCCAAACCAATTGGTTTTAGGGCATTAGGTGAAGAAACACCCCTCGGACTTAATAACCGAGCTTACAAGGCGATGAACTTAAGCAAGCCACCCGCTTATTATTGCTCAACCTTGCACACTTATACGCGAACACTCCCTGCTTTGAGGCATAGAAATCCAGTTTATTGAGTGAGAAGGCTTATTGCATTTATTTTATAATGCTTTTTTTTTTTTTTTACAACAACCGGAAGAACTTATTATTTAAGTTGTTTAGATAAAAATAGAAATTTACAAAATTCTCCATCAGACTTATACCCCACAATTTAAAATGCATGTGTGTGAATTTGTGCGATTAAGGACAAATTTAGGGCAAGAACTATACGTGCTCATATTTTGACAAAAATGTAGACCGTTCTAGCCTACTATATAGCTTGCAAAAGTGTGGGTATTTACAATGTTAAAGTTCTTAACTACTTGCTGCATTTACCTCAGACATTTATTCGAATGAACTTCCTTTAAAAAGCAAGACATCATAGCAAGCATGCAAAAATATCAAGAAAACTACTCTACAATGACACTCAATACTAAGACTGAACATTCATGCATATGCAAGTGGTATAGCATACCGCATCCCCAAACTTATATGCAACATTGTCCTCAATGTTTGAACAAGAAGAATAAGGAAAGAAAGTACCGGGACTGCAGAATGCGACAAAAAAATGGTATTGCAACAGTAGCGGGCATCCTGCAAATAAGAAAAACCTGCACAGAACACCAACTGGATACCACGAGCATTAAAAGGAACAAAAAGTAGATGAAAAGAGCATAATAAAATAATTATGCACAAACGGACAATGCCAAGATCACTGTACATCTAAGGGTCTGAACTGGTGCTTCCCAATTGTCTAAGAGGTCTATGCGATAAGATATTGAAGCAATCTCAACAGTATTGGGAATTGAAACCAAACGATAATAAACGGAAATCATCAACTGAATCGCATATAACAATTAGACAAGTAGTACTACATACATAGTCAAAGTATAGAGAACAGATATATTGACAGAAAGCAAAAATAAAGATAGGAAAGATAACACAAGATATAAAAGAAGAGATAAATGTATTCCATATATATGAACATGAGTGCAGTACAAAGCGTACATGGAGGTGGAATACTCAGAAAAAGAAAGAAAACATGGCCAACATGGCCTATTAAACATAAAGAAAGAAAAAGAAAGAAAAGAAAATACAGAAAGTAGAACAGTAAGTGCAACTATATAGAGCTACTCGAGGGCGGGTGGTGGTGGTAGTGGCTCGGTGGGAGTAGAGGTGGAGGTGGAAGCTTGGCCGGCGAACAGGAATTGCAGGTCCTGCCGGAAGGCTCGGAACTCATCTAGAATCGCCCTCTGACCCTGTGCCAGAGATGAAATGTCCGATCTGATGCCCTCCAGCTGACTCTGCGTCACCTGGACGTGCTCGTCAAAACCCTGCTGGAGCTGCTCAACATCCGCTGCCAGGCAGGAATAGCCCGTCGTTAGGATGTCATGCCGCTCTGCAGCAATATCCATCTCCTCCTCCTCCATCTCCTCATCATCGGACTCACCCTCGGCAGGCTCTCCCTCATCCATCTCCACCGGGGCATCCATATCTACATCGTCTGGTGGATCACCCTGGTGGTCCTGTCGCTCTAAGTGTCACCTCACCCGCTCCCACTGCGTAGATGTGAAACGGGTGGGCGGTGCCAACTGAACGTCAATATCACTGACCGGTATACTGGCACGACTGAGAAAAGCTACGACCAGGAAAGGGAAGGGAAGCTGCCAGCTCGCTGCTCGCCGCATCCTCTTGTTGACGAGGCCGTCCCAGACCTTGAACATCTGCCCCCATACCAGCGACGGGACAGAAAATCACGTGCCCGTGTGGAAAGCATAAAGGCAACGGAGGAGGTCGCCCCTGCGCTCTGCCACGTGCTACAGAGGACACGCGTTCTTGATGAGAATGCAGTTATGACTGGGCATGGTGAATGCCCCGCCACACATGTCCATCACGATGGAAAATAGTGTAGAGTCTGCTGGAAGTGCGGCCCTGTAAAGCGGTCGACCGTCCTGGTCAACCATATCGGGAGGCTGCTGGTGAGGGATGCCGAGCATCTGCGCAATCTGGCTCGGCGTAATGGTGATCGTCGTGGTGCCCACGACTGTCTCCAATGTGTCCGGCGCTGTACAGGAGTAGGTCATGCGCTCGTAGAAGACCTGCACTAAGCGCTCGTGTGCCACATCAGTGGGAGGCACACACAATCAGTCGAGGCGACGCCTCTTGAGCTCGGCGACAGTCCATACGCTGTCGGGACGCCTCTCAAACTCGCCCAGGTCAAATATCTGCTCCGGGTGAAACTTCCGAGAACGGAAGGCTCGCCAGGGCACGTCTCGAACAGAACCGGGGGCATTCTTCACCCTAGCCATGATCTCGGAACAGTCTGCACTTTATTCCAAAATTACGTAAATAAAAAGAAAATAAAAGGAAAGCTAAATTAAGAATAAAAATAAAAGAATAAAAATGAAAATGAGGTCCTAGTCCATGGTGCTGACACAGGTATTAAAAAAAAAAAAAAATTCGTTCTCAAAGAGGCAGCTTGAGCGGATGCAACCGAAACGAAGGGCCGCGGATGCAAACCGTACAGAAAGCATTTGAAACAGAGAGTATGCAATATCTTACCCCTACATGAATTCCTACCCCACCCGAAATCCGCAAAATTTCACTATGGACATAACAAGCGCACCATTCCACCCAACATCATCTGTCTATGTTTATTACGCCGTAAAACTATCAAAAATAGCGAGAAAGGAAGCAAAATATAGCCATGCATCACTTACCTCAAGGTGAAGATGATGATCGGTACAAAAATGAAGACCCAACTCGCAGCCGCGAAGAAATGAGCGCGGGTGTGCTCGCGGAGATCTCGGACTACTGCGAACGGTGGTGGATGGTCGGGGATGGTCGATCACGCGCGGGATGGTGCTTGGGGAAGCTCTAAATCGCTCAGAGAGGAGAAGGAAGTTGGATGGTCTGAGAAAGAAATGTGGAAATGAGAGGGAAGCCCAACGGTTTAAATAAGAACTCGGCTCACGTGCAGGCATCGTGTGCATCTCGATTGATCGAGATGTGCATCTCGATTGATCGAGATTTTGATTAATCAAAATCCAACTTCAATCAATCGAGATCTGCTTCGATCAATCGAGATCTCTCATTCGATCAATCGAGACTTTTTTCCCTGAATTGAGACTTTAATTTGCTCAATCAAAATTTTACTTCGATCAATCGAAATTTCCCTTCGATCAATCAAAATTTCGATCGATCGATGACCTATCGAAGTGCTATCGAAGAATACTACCTCTCGGGACTTTGGACTTGGCACATTCTCTGCAATATCTCGATCAATCGAAATCTCGATTGATCGAGATCTCAGCTTCGATCGATCGAGATGCTCAAAAACAGTCAGCTTGAGTTTTGCTTCATGGACTTGGACTTTTGGGACTTAGATACTAAATTGCTTAGATACAAAATTTAATTTGGATTAAAGGGACATCATGGAAGCATGATAGCTACCATGGCTTCGCCACCTTACACGTCTATGGCATGACGTCCGAATCGGCTCACGAGTCAAATATACGGGATCCGTCAAAGTGATGACATCCACGTATTCGGTGGTAACTTGGTCATCCATGCACACTTTTAAGCGCTGCCCATTTACTTTGAACAACGAGCCGTCTTTCAAGTCCTTCAATTCCACCGCTCCGCGGGGAGCGACGGAATTAACCAACGGAGGAAAGGGTTCTCTCATAACTCTCCATTTAGGCACATCTATGATAGTAGTGACATCGAGCATGGAGTTGACTTCATTTATGGATTGCTCAATTTCAAAATCGTCACAGTTGAAATGATTTAGGCATGCCTCTAGAGGATCCTTGGAAAGAATAGAAGGAAGTGCTTCTTGAACAAGGTCTTCCACTACATCGATACAAAAGCACTCACTTTCGTCTTCGGATGTGTGGTGGGAAGCATTGAAGATGTTCAAGCGGACTTTCATATTCCCGAAAGAGATGTCCATCACTCCGGTTCGGCAATTAACGCAAGCGTTTGCCGTGGCCAAGAATGGACGACCTAGAATGACAGGAATATGTCGATCTGGAGTTTGGACTGGTTCCGTGTCAAGGACTATGAAGTCCACCGGAAAGTAGAATTTGTCCACTTGAATGATTACATCCTCAATTATGCCACGTGGTTGCTTCACCGATCGGTCGGCAAGTTGCAACACAACTGTGGTATGCTTAAGTTCCCCCAAACCTAGTTGTTGGTAAACTGAGAATGGAAGCAAATTGACACTAGCCCCTTAATCAAGAAGTGCCTTTTTCAAAAGATTGATTTTCGATGGTGCACAAAATGGTCGGAGCACCCGGATCTTTGAATTTAGGAGGGGCTTGGTGTTGGAAAATGGAGCTTATGTGCTCAGTTAAGAGGACTTTCTTAGGAGCATTATTCCTAGATTTGAGCTTTTGAGTGCACAAGTCCTTCAAGAATTTAGCATTGGAGGGAATTCGCCGGATAGCATCAAGGAGAGGGAGATTGATCTTTACTTGTTTGAAGATCTCCATCATGTCTTGGATTTTCTCTCCTTGCTTCCCAAAATGAGAAGGTTCCTTCAATCTTTGCGAAAAAGGAACCGAAGGTTCAAAAGAAGTGTCAAGATTTGGAATTGATGACGACACAACTTCACTTGCCTTTCCTTTTGGATTTAATGATATGTTATGCACATTTGGATTTAAAGGAAAAACATTTGGATTTAAATGGGATTCTTTCGGATTTTTGGGTTGCTCTTGGGATTCCTTTCTCTCTTCCTTCCCTACTTTGGAATTGATGACTTTACCACTCCTTAAGGTGGTGATTGATTGAACTTGCTCTGGAGGAGCATTACAAGATGAAGATGATAGATCCTCAATCATATGAACACCCTTAGGATTCGCCACCGGTTGACTCGGCAACTTACCTTCCTCCCTTCTATTTAAGGCATTGGCTAGTTGCCCTATTTGAGCTTCTAACCTAGTCATAGATTGAGCATTAGCTTCCAGCTTAGAGATTGATTGAGAGTGAGTTTGCAATAAACGGGTATTAGCCTCAAGATTGCTTATCACTATTTCTTCAAAGCCTTGGCTTCTTGGAGGAGGTGGTGGTTGTTGGTAATTGGATCTTTGATGGTAAGGTTGAGGATTCGGCCTATACTGAGGCTGTTGAGATTGGGAATTGAAAGAATTCTGCCCTTGAAAAGAGGGACTTGATTCTTGAGGTTTCCAAGAAAAAGCCGGATGATTCTTGTAACCAGGATTGTACGTATTTGAATATGGATCATTTATTTGTTTAGAGTACAAGGCATTCGCTTGCTCTTGAGCATAATCGGCAGATTGCCCGGCAATAGGACAACCTCGCACGAAATGTGAAGTACTATAGCAAAACGAACATCCTTCCTGATTTTGAACAGGTTGGCTTGGAGTAGGCAGCCCATTTTTCATGATTAGGTCCATTTTTCGGGATAAGGCTTCTACTTGCATGGCAACCTCATCTACCCGTGAAATTTCATGCACTCTTCTACAAGGTTGGGTGGCCTTCCCTTTCCTAGTGGAGGAGCGTTGAGCTGAATTGTTGCTTAGGGTTTGAAAAAGTTTCCATGCCTCATCGGGGCTTTTCAAAAGGTATCCACCTCCACACGCGGAGTCTATCATTTGTCTATGTTGCTCACTCACCCCATCATAAAAACTTTGCACTAGCTGCCATTTTGGGACAGCATGATGCGGACAAGATTTAAGAAGGTCTTTTAATCTCTCCCACGTCTCATGAAATTGTTCTTGATCAATTTGGGTGAATCCGGTGATTGCTCTCCGAATATCACTCGTCTTTCCCATTGGGAAGTATTTTTTTAAGAACTCTATTTGCATCTCTGCCCAAGAATGGATTGAGCTAGGTTCTAAGGAATTGAACTAACTTCTAGCTTTATCTTTTAGGGAGAATGGAAACATACGCAGCTTTAGATCATCTTCCGTAAAGTGTGGTACACGGATAGTGGAACACACAGAAAGGAAGTAATCTAAGTGCCGGTATGGATCCTTATTAGGGAGACCATGGAAGCTATTAAGAAGATTGATGGTGGAGGACTTTATTTCGAATTGATTTGCCGCTACATCCAGAAATTGAATACATGAAGGTACTTCAAATGTAGTCGGAAGGTAAAAGTCCATAAGCAACTCTCCTTGAGGAGGTGGAGGTGGTTGTTCATGATTAAAAAGAGGTAGTCCGGGAGGTTGTCTCTCATTTGGGTCCATGTTTTCATTCCTAGTCAATATAGGGTCCCTAGAGGTTCCTCTACGTTGTCTAAGTGTTCTTTCAAGTTCAATATTACAAGGAAGCAAAGAAAGTGACAATGACAGTCTACCTAGCATGCATTAATATTAGAACAACACCTCAATACACAAAATAAACGATAATATATACAAAAAAAATGAATGAACTCAAACCCATTAATTTTAGACTTTATACTCACAAAGGGTTCCAACTTTAATTCTTTTAGATGCCTGCTATGTGGTATACCTAAAATCAAGAAATTTGAGAAATAAGAACAAGATATATACAAAAAGAATGAAAGAATTTCTAGCCTAAGAATTAAACCAGATTTAATCTTCCAATGGCGACAATTACACCGTAATCCCCGGCAACGGCGCCAAAATTTTGATGTGGCTAAACTCGAATTATATTGTAAGCTTAATTTTGCCCTTTTTATCAAAATATAATTTAACCACTCGCAAGAGCACGAATCTTTGTAGATACGGTTCTATATAGAGGGTATCGATCCCACGAGGACTAGTCGCAATTGTCTTAAAGAAAGACTAATTCCACTTTAATCCTAAAAACATGTTTTTGAATTTTTGTTTATAAACTATTGCATGAATGTAATGACAATAAAATTAAAGAGTAAAGTTGGGAGAGAGAACTAGGGTTGGTTTCCACCACTAGCCATTCACATGTTCATAAGTGTAGCAAGCATGGGATTCATTAATTAAATGCCTAACAATGTCATTAGGCTTGTGACCTCAATGACATATCAAAAGATCAATGTGTTTGTCCACCTATCATAATCCATCTTCAACAAGCATAGCTCTTCAACCTAACTAACTATCTAATTACCCTACTCTCTAAGTGAACCTATATGCATCCAAACTACCTTATCTTGGCATGGTTTATACAAACAAACACAACACATTCATTTAAACACCATTATCTAGCCATCATTTGCACTTCTTGTGGAATATGCAAATGTTGTGCATTCACATGAAAGAATTTACTCTAAGACAAGAATAAACTCAACATCAAATGAATATATAAAAGAAATGTATTAGTGTACATGGTCACTAGACTAAATAATCAACGTTTAATTACAAATCCCAAGTGCTACAAAGATGAACAAGTTTACATGGCTAGGGGTTGAAACCAACACCCTAGTAGATGAGTTAGTTGCGCATGGTTGCCTTGCACTCTTCCATTGATGAAGAAGATGAAGCTTCTTGGTCTGGGGCTTCTCCTCTCCCTCTCTCCTCTTTTTTTGTGTGTTGAGAGATCTATGAGATATATGGCTATTGTACTTTTTTGGCTCTCCTTTTCAACCTTGGGGCCCCCCATATATATATATATATATATATATATATATATCAATATATACACTCTTTATATCAAAAAGGTCCCCAAGGGTCTTGTTCAAGTCAGACAATCCCCCTAAGTCATGCAAAAAGGGGGATTTTGTTGCAAGTGGGAGAGCAGGTGAGCAAGTGGGCAAGTGGCTTCTGCAGAATCTCGAACAATCGAGATTGGATCTCGATTGATCGAGATTTCGATCAATCGAAATGAGATCTCGATCAATCGAGATCTCGATTGATCGAGATCAACATCTCGATTGATCGAGATGCCTTTGGCTGCATTTCTGACTTTTCTCTTCAGCTGCAAATAGCTTCAAACTTTGCTCCTTTTACTACAAGACCTGCAATACATCAAAAACACAAAAATACCGTAAACATATCTCGGTAATCATAAAACAGAACTAACATATGCAATAAAGAGGGTTCAAATGCATAGAATTGAACACTTATCAAGAATTTACTTCCGTTGGGAGACAACAATCCCTTTCTTCGACCGAGCAACCGAGCAACCTCTATTCCAAGGAAATACCTCAGAGATCCTAAGTCCTTGATCTCAAATGTTGATGAGAGGGAAGTCTTCAATCAGTTCATCTCAAGTAAGTCATCTCTAGTGAGAATTAATATATCGTCTACATACACAATCAGTATCGCTATCTTCCCATGCTGTGAATATCTTATAAACATAGTATGATCACCTTTCCCTTGAGTATACCCCTGACTTTTAGCAAACTGAGTGAATTTCTCAAACCAGGCTCTTGGTTACTGTTTTAACCCATATAAAGACTTCTTTAGTTTACACACCTTTGTGCCAAACTTTTCACGAAATCCTAGAGGTGCATCCATGTACACTTCTTCCTCCAAGTCTCCATTGAGAAATGCATTTTTTACGTCCAACTATTGTAGAGGCCAGTCATGATTAGCTGCAAGTGACAAAAGAACTCTTACAGAGTTTAGCTTTGTGACTGGCGTGAATGTCTTCAAGTAATCAATGCCATAGGTCTAAGTGAATCCCTTGGAAACCAATCAAGCTTTATACTGTTCTAGAGAGCCATTCTGATTTATACTTGATTGTAAACACCCATTTGCTCCCTACAATTTTCTTTCCTCTTCGTAGATCAACTAACTCCCACGTGCCATTTTTTTCAAGAGTTTTCATCTCCTCGAAGATAGCCTTTTTCCACTTAGGAACTTTCAGAGCATCCTACACAGTATTAGGAATCTCCATACGAGACAATTGTGAGGTAAAGCATGAAAAATAGGTGAGAGATTTTCATATGACACATAATTGGACAATGGATGCTGGGTGCAAGCCTTCTGGATAGCAATGGGAAGTTTAGAATCATCGAACTCAGAATTGGAACCAGACTCGGGTTCAGAATTAGATGACTCAGAACTCGAAGATGAAATGGATTGAACATGAGGTAAAGACTCGGTAAGGACATTACCTGGAGGGTTTACGGATTCTGGGCAGTGCAAAGGATTGGAAGACCTTTCTTTTGAGTTGTCCTCTGTCACGAGTAGACAATGTCAAATGGTACCAACGATGTGGTTTTTTTTTCATGTTTCTCCTTCGTTAGTCGTTAAAAGATCATTAACATCATGAGATAGCACTGTAAGAAGACCTGCCTTTTCAGTATCTAAAAAACTTGACTCACTTTCTCCTGGTATAATAAAGCTTGGGTTTTGAGGTTGAATAATCAAAGTTGGAGAAGGATTATTTTTTGAGTCTTCAGTTTGGAAAAAATCATGACAAACAGCCGAATCTTTATTTTGGTTCCCCCCCTGAAGATGAGGCATGAAATAGGAATGTAATAAAAAAATGTAACATCCATGGTAACAAACATTTTTTTGAAACTGGGTTCAAAATATTTATACCCCTTTTGAGTGGAAGCATAACCAACAAACACACATTTTGTGGCTCGGGGTTCAAGTTTTCCTTATTATGACTATGAATATGAAGAAAAGCGGTATAACCAAATATCTTTAGTGATAAAGAAGAAGAAAGTCGATTTGTTGGATAAAACTTATGAAGAACATTAAAAGGTGTTTCAAAGCTTAAAACCTTATTAGGCATTTTATTTATGAGATATGTAGCAATAAGAACGGCTTCACCCCAAAGATATTTAGGTACCTGATTGGTAAAAAGCAATGCCCGAGCTACTTTCAATAAGTGTTTGTTTTTTCTTTTAGCCAAACCATTTTGTTGTGGAGTGTCGACACAAGAGCTTTGATGAATAATTCCTTTTTCAAGAAAAAATTGGCCCAAAATATTTTTGAAATATTCTCGACCATTATCACTCCGTAATATTTGAATATTTTTTTGAAATTGTATTTGTACCATGGTGTAAAAATTTTTGAAAATTATTTCCACTTTAGATTTTTCCTTCATCAAATAAACCCAATTTAATCTTGTGTGATCATCAACAAAGGTCACAAACCATTTTTGCCAAAATACGTAGATGTTCTACATGGGCCTAGATATCACTATGAATCACAGTAAATGGTGTAGTTGGTTTGTAGGGTTGGGTGGAAAAAGATGCATAATGATATTTAGTAAACTGACAAACTTCACATTGAAAAGAAGATAGACTTTTATTCCAAAATAATTTGGGAAACAAATATTTTAAATACTGAAAACTAGGATGGCCTAACCTATAATGCCATAACATAATATCATTGTCTTTGGAAATAGAAATAGAAAAAGAATTTAAGCAAGTACTTTGACATCGTCTACTTGAGTTAGGTCCATCATTAAAATAATGGAGTCCATCTTTTTCCTTAGCACTGCCAATCATCCTCCCCATGGTCAATTCCTGAACTCACAATAAGAAGAGTAGAAATTAGCTTGACACTGATGATCAGAGGTAATTTTACTGATGGACAACAAATTGCAAGACAAATTGGGAACATGGAGTACATCATGGAGGGTTAACAGCGAAGTGAGTTTGATAGTTCATATCCTAGCAATTACCGAGAGTGAACCATCTGTAATTTTGACCTTTTTATTAGTTGCACACGGACTATAGGATGAGAACAATTTGGAGCAACCAGTCATATGCTCAGTTGTGCCATAATCAATTATCCAATAATGAACAAAGTTGGGAATAACACCTAAAAACGCAATAGCAAGAGAGTTACCCTTCTTTACGAAAGAACAAGACGGAGTTAAGGACAGTTTTGGAGACTAAAACAATATGTACAAGTGCTTTAATTTCTCCTTGGTAAAAGGGACTGCATCCGAGTTGGTAGAAGGCTCCTAAGTCTCTTCAGCATTGGCTTGGTAGGCACGATCATCACGTTTAGATTTTGGCTTCCAATTTGCTGGTTTACCGTGAAGCTTCCAACACGTCTCCTTCTTATGCCACGATTTTTTGCAATGCTTGCACCACGGTTTCTTACACCCGTTGTTGTCAAAATCAACACCTCTTCACACAAGCGCAGAGCTCTCCTGCTCTAGGTTGAAACCAGGTTCGGTGTTGTGCAGCATGATTTTTCTCCTTGACTCCTCACGTCTAACTTCAGAAAAAACTTCCCGAATAGAGGGTAATGGATTCTTGCCGAGAATACGGCCTTGGACCTCGTCTAAACTCCGATTAAGGCCGGCTAAAAACATGGAAACCCTGTCATTTTCCTTTCCCTTCTTGTGGCGAGCATAGTCATTCGAATTCTCCCAAACATCATCATAGCACTAATAAAGTTCCCCCCATAACGTTACCAATTCATTGTAATAAGTAGTAACATCGCGATCATTCTAATTGGATTTCCAGAGTTGAGTTTTCAACTCAAAAATTTGAGAAGCATTCTCCAGGTCTGAATAAAGATCTCAAACAGTCTCCCAGACATCTTTAGCAGTGGGAAGAAATAGATGAGGTTTTCCAATGGCAAGTTCCATGGAATTGATGAGCCAAGCAATAACAAGGAAATTTTTAGACTTCCATCTTTTTAGATTAGGGTCACCAGCAGCAAGTTTCGATATTTCACTAATCAAATGCCCAATTTTGTGTCTGCCATCGATCGCCAAATTTACAGATTGAGCCCACTCGAGATAGTTGTGCCCATTGAGTTTTGTAATCATGAGATAAAGGACTGAATTCTGGAAATTGTAATCGGTGGATACAGGCGTGGGAGGAATATTGGGATTGGGTGGAATGGTTTTGGAAGTACCGGAAGAACTGGAAGAGATGGAAGGATTTCTTTGGGTGCCAGTCATCGCCGACTTATACGACATCATCAGAAGAAAGAAGAAAATAGAAAAAGAGCACAAGGCTCTGATACCATGAAGGTTTTTTGAGAAGAAGAATTATCATTCTTATTAAAATTCAAGAGAGAAGATTACAAGATAAATAGTAGAGAAAACCCACCAAATTAGGAAGGCCACCAAATCAGGAAGCCACAAAATCAGCAAAACTCTAGGCTAGAAAAAAGGAAATAAAATAAAATCAGAAATAGTAATTTCAGATTTGCACAAAATAGAATTTCCTAATTTATTCCCTAGAAATTCGACAGTAACATTGCAAAGACTGATTGGCCTCAAGTCATAGGCTTTAGAAGCATGATATTTCTTAAAGGTAAGTGTAGTGAAAGTACTAGACATATCTTTAGGGAGATGAGAAGTATGCAAAAAGTAATTAACAGCATTAGTAAGATCCATACCAACAAGATCCTAATATTGTTGAAAAAACATTATTGGGTTTCCATCTGGTCTAGGAGACTTATTAGAACTCACAGACATCAAGGCATCCTTAACTTCATCATAAGAGCAATCAACCTATAAAAAATCAGCCTCTACAACATATAAAGAAAATCTAGGCAGCAACATATTTTGAGTACAAACACTAGCACAATTTCAGAAGATATCTCTACAATAATCAACTAGCATATCCTTGACCTTCTTGAATACTTATTAATTAAAATAAGTAAATACTTGTGCTATAATTGTTTTTGCTTTTCTCATACTACAGTTCTAAAATGTTGATTTTATTTACAAGAATAATATTATTCTTTTTTTCCCCAAATAGAATAGTATTATTATGATGCAAAAAAAGTTCATAACATGTTGCTTATCTTTAACAATCTTCATAACATTTTAAAAAATGATTAAGTTACTGAAGCAGCAGTTGAAAGTAAAAAAAAAAAAAATAGAATTGTCATTAGGCAAAGTGGAAGAAGGAAGTTAAGAATGGAAGAAATCGATGAATTATTGGGATGGTGAGAATGGTCTTGAAATTTTGGATTACACTAAATGTGTAAATATTCAACAATGCCCCACATGGACATTTGCATTTTCATCTTCATTTAAGGGTAAAAAGAGAAGTGTCATGCCCCGACTTCCAACATCCGGTCAAGAACGAGGGTAGTGGGGGTGATAATTGAACGGTCAATCGGTCCACATTCATGAACTTCTCAAGTTTGGGTACTTAACTCTTTACATTTTTATAATTTCCAAATCAACCTTATTTCATTGGATAAAAATTTTAAAAATACTCAATTTCAAAAAAAGAATCACTCGATTCGAGTTTAAAATGAAGAAGTTATGCCCTTCCGAAATTGGGATAATAGTATTGTGAATAGTGTGCGAACCTTCACATTTTACTTGTGAACCTTTGCGTTTTTCAGGTGAAAAATGTACCAAAATTGAAATTTTCCAGTACCTTGCGAACCTTGATCCTTGGAATTGCAAACCTTCGCATTTTTAAGTGCGAACTTTCGCATTTGCCCCAAATGCAAACCTGATTTCAAATTCAGTTTTCTCCCAATTCGTAAGTCCGTTTATCCTGAAATTTAACATGGATGATCCTCAACAATTCTACCTTCCAACCCGATTTGAATCATCTAAAAATTATATCCACAACTCTAGTTATGCTCAAAATAACAGCATAGGTCAAATTATGCGCACCTATAGTAAAACATACATAACTCACTCAATTTAAATCCAATCAAGGCCCATGATTTATCAAATTAAAGCTAAGATAATCCTACTTTCATACATATAAGTAAACAACATCATAAATTCATTGATTGTAAATAGAATCGTGTCCAAATTCATATACATTGAATCCAAATACAACTTGTCCAACACCACTACTTACATATACCCTTGAATCCAAAAAAAGGAAAAATTAATGGAAAAAAAAACTCCAAAATAGGAGGTACAAATGTCCATAGTCCTAACATCTATTGTTCCATAGCAATATTCTAAATCTTCTTTGAATGTCCAAACATGGTATACATAGTCTAAATATACAAAAAAAAAAAAAACTCAAAAGAATGTCCAAGTGCTTCCAACCATAGCTCTTCTAAGTGTCTTCCCCCATCAGTACCTTATCTGTAAAAAATTTGTGGGAGAAGGGGTGAGCGATAACATGACCAGTAGAGATACCCAAATCAACCTAAGCATCGAATCAATGTAGAAACGTACATGAATGCAACATGGCATCCCTAATCCGCTATGTGGCAAGATTTCAATGCTCATTTTATCAATGACACCACTATGCAATACATGCATCAATAAGATTATTCAACAGTGCTTAATCAATAGCATAAGCAAATATAGCATTTACAATGACAATCACAAGTCAATCCCTTAACATAAATCCACAATTCAAACAAGACTTAAAATGTAATATCCTAGAAAGAAAAAGGGAAATTATATAGTGTATAATGTACGTCTATAGCTATATTATTTCAATTTGAAATAGTAGGTGACAGAAACAAAATAGGAGACCTTGAATTTTAAAAAGGACTCCTTATATCTCTCAACCATCTCATATATGTCTCTTTATAGAAGTTTGATATAATATTGTATTTATTTATATATATATATATATATATAATATTTTTCGAAACATATAGATCACCTATATATGTTAAACCTCTGCAGTAGCTAGAAGCAAAAACGATGATCAAAGAGTTGTGTAAAGAGAGACAATGATTTGAATAGCGATATCAAGCACGTCAATTCATTTTATATTTTGGTATATGATCGAGACTTCTTTGTTAAAAAATTTTAGAGTTAAGAAAAAGTGTTTATGTTGATACTTCCATATGGAGAGTTATATATATGGATGTATGTTATTTGTTAATATTCATGATAAAGCATGGTTACATTAAGTGCGTAAATATTTGATTGCATAACCTGTAAACTAGGTTTTAAATTAATGAAAGTAGAATTGGCTTGTAAAAGAACCTTGAAATCTTGTGTTGCTTGTATAATTATTTCAAAAGCTGTCACATTATTTTTTTAATTGGTGAGTATGGCCCTGTATTGCATTCGTTTAACTTACTGTGTGTGCATCAGACGGAGGGGTAGTTTGAGACTATTCTTATGATGACTTTGTTAGGTATGGCCAGGGACTCGCCTATTGGAAGTGTACTACCCTTTTGTTATGGCCATTGGGCTCAACATGCCTTTCTTAATGGTAGAGTTTATTCTATTGTGATTGATGTGAATATTGTTGCAAGTGATGCACTATATTTAAGTATGGAACCAGAGTTTTATTATTTAAGTTTAGGAGTGTGACATAAACACCAAGTCATATAATTCCAAAATAAAGTAATTGTGAGAGTATTCATAAGTCCACCGAATAAGTACCATTCGTTCAAATATCCAATATTCTACTTTACGGGTTACTACCCCCGAGAGTCTAGACAAAATCACATTGGCTAAGTTTTGGGCTTTGCACCCTAGGGCTCCAGACCCTTTTTGTGTTTACCGACCTCATCCCAAATCAACAACCAAACACATAGGTTTCAAGTATGTCAAATACATACAAATTCAAGAATGTATCAAATTATTTCAAGCAAGTCATAAGCAACTTAATTCCATGTTAAAACATGTTACCTTATGCACATATCAATACAATGCCAATCCTTTCACAAAACATCAACAAAAAAGCAATTTTATAAAAAAATTCATTTTCATGCATTTTATCAAACATGTGGCGTTCAACGTATGTACATACAACCTCATATTCCATAGACAACTTTAATGGCTATTTGTCTTTTAAGATCAACACATATGACATATGTAATCATATAAAAAGTATAAATCATATTTATACACAACTACACACCCACTTCCCATGAACAAAATCATCAATACATATACATATAGTTCATACACGTCAATTCCATCACATTTAGCAATTAAACAACATCTTTAGCACATATATAACATGTAAGAAATATATAAACTCTAAGACACAAACTTTCTAACTCTTCGAAACATATTAAATGAGTCGAAATCAAAGGGTTAACCTAGGAAATCAATGTTAGGAAGGATAACACACCCTTACCTCAAAATTCAAGTCAAAGAACACAAACCCTATAAATCATCCAAGCTCCAAAGATGTCCAAACCAAACTTTCTTCCTATCAATGCGTAGAGGAATGAAGGGAAACAACCTTTCTTCTTGCTTTGAGACCTCAATCTCACTCCAAACCTTCCAAATCAAGAGATAAAATGAAAAAAATAAAAATGGGAGAGGGAGAACCCTCTTCGCTAACTATAGAGAGGGAGTGTGTGTGTGTGTGTGTGTTGTGCAGTCTTTGTGAGCTCATATACATATATCCATCTTTGCAAGACCTCTTAAGTTGGTCCCAAAAGTTCTCTATAAATACTCTTTGTTACTAGTAACTCTTTAGTAATTACCAATTAGCACTCCCTTATTTTCTATAATTTCACTTATGTCAATCTAAGATCACTTATGCCCATAAGCCACTCATAAGAGTCCATAGTCACTTTCCAGGTTACCCGGACCTGCATCGATCCCACACCTGTGCATAAAAACACTAAAGAACCTTAAAAATTACTAAGCATGTAATTAAAAAATTAATCACGCTTAAATTCAATTAATCACATAATTAAAGTCAAAGAAAGTTTTGGGACTCTACAAGAAGAGTACCAAATTTGGTGAACTTGATAGAGTATTTGACTCCAATTGTGAAATGTATGATGTGAAAGTTGAGAGCAAGGTGACGTGGACAAGAGGTTTGTTTTGATCAGGACTTTTCTATCTCCAAATAAGTTTGGGAAACTGAAGAGCCACTCTTCTACTAGGACACGCTCCCATGTTACTGCTAATTAATACCCTTTAAAGTGCCTTTCTAGCTTGAACAAGCTTTTTTGATATTTGACTTGATCGTTGGAGTACAGTAGGCCGGTACCGCACTGGTGTCCTTCCGACTGCCCTACTCTTATCTTTTTACAGGTCACAATCCTCCGGTCGGATAGGATCCCCCTGCCAGTCACAATCCTCCCGTCGGACAGGATCCCCCTACCGATCACAATCCTCCAACTAGACAGGATCCTCTTGCCGGTCATAATCCTCCAGCCGAACAGGATCCCCCTGTCGGTCATAATCTTCCAATTAGACAGAATCCCTTTGCCAGTAAACAATCTTCTAATCGGACAGGATCCCCCTACCAGCCACAATCTACCCGTCGTCCCAGACCCTATTGGTCACACTTGCTGACAGTAGGAGAAGGAGGCATGCAGCCCCCTGGTTAAGAAGACTTCGCTGGGGCACGCCCCAGAATCCCAAATGACCAGGAACGAGTCACAGCATTTGAATACCAAGTTCATAACTTGAATCAGAGTCTGGCAGCGCCTTCCTCCTGTGGCACTAGTGCCGTCATGGAGCCACCTCAGGCCGATTGATCTAAAAGGGGATGACACAGGGTGAGATAGTAGAGTTCTGGCAGATGACGTAGCCTAGAGCCAAGTGAGAAGTGATCTAGAAGGGACGAATCCAATTCACCTAGTCCCACTAGAGAGAGCTCGTGCCCAAGGGGAATCGGGGTTTAGCACCCGTACTCATAGAAACTCAGGGCATCCAGGGGAGGTTGCCTATTATGATATAGAGATGCACGACCTCAGAGCCAAGGTAGAGAACATGGCTTATGCCATGAAGGGGAAAAGCCCTGCTACAGTAGAGGATCTAGTTCAACAAACCAAGCTCCTTTTCTCCACTGGGGTAGTGAACTGCCCTTTGCCCAACAAGTTCAAAATGCTTGGCCTTGAAAGCTTTGATGGGACCAAGGACCCACTAGATCATCTGGAGACCTACAAGGCTCTGATGCACCTCTAAGGAGTACCGAATGAAATCTTTTGCAGAGCCTTTCCTACTACATTGAAGGGTTTTGCCCAATCATGGTTTAACAACCTGAAGTCAGCATCTGTACGTTCTTTCAAAGAACTGAACCAATTGTTCATAGGCAATTTTATTGCCCCCCAAAGGCACAAAAAGCCCGCCACCCGTCACACCCCGATTTTTGTTCTCTAGAAACCAAAGGTGACTGAATCGTCACTCACTGAATCACCTCATCAATTACTGATGAGCTCTCTATACTCTTAAATACTACAAAATCTTAACTCTTTTCTTGCACATGGATGTGCTAATTCAACTTCAACCTCAACCACAACCAACCTCAAAGAGTCCCACATCAAGCCACACTTACATAACCCCTAAATTTTTAGAACTCAACTCCCTGTGTGACTTGAACTTGGTGTTGAAATGCTCACCATTGGATAGAGGATTTAAAAATACTCAATTTCAAAAAAAATCACACTTAATTTTGGTTTAAAACGAAGAAGTTATGCCCGATTGAAATTTGGGCAGATTTTGGAGAATGCTGTGAATATAACTTCGATGCATCGAAGTGGTAAGTTAGATGCATCGAAGCTGTGATGTATTGAACATGTATCGACCCAAGTATCAAAACCTACTGTCCCAGACTCAAAAATCTCAACTTTTAGTCTCCAAAACTCCTCTAAAAGCCTATAAATCATCAAAATATCACCCACAACATATACAAATGATAAAAACATCATCAAATATCATTCTAAGCATGAATCCACATCTCCAACAAGCATATTCAAAAATTTATACATAATGAAAATATAACCAACTTCTCCCATTCAAAACCCACAAATCACATATGATCCATATATGATCATTACACTTGAAACTAGAGTATATCAACATGAATCAAATGTAAATATAACATCATTAACATAGTCCACATGCCACAAACTGGCATGGACATCTATCTATATCTCAAAAGGTCAAAAGTCCAAAAATGGAACTTGTCACACCCCGGAACCTGGATCGCCGGGACTCCCCCGGACTGACCCAAATCCCAGGTCGCGAACCCGTTCACTCAACCCCGTGAACGATCTCAATCACACTCATGCGATAGTATCGAGGCTTGATACCATACTATAATGCCCCGATTTCTGACTCTTAGAGAACCGGAGGTTAACGTGTCTATTTAGCCCAATAGGCCCTCATTACCCTCATTTACCGAGGAAGCTTAACTCAATTCTTACATATAAATGCACACAACTTAATATCAACCAACCTCAATGGGCCCCACATCAAGCCACATCTTCATGTTCCTCACAATCCAGACCTGCAACTTTTTGATCAATCGAAAGTTCCTTTCGCACAATCGAAACTTCGATTGTGCGAAACCTGAATTTCGCATAATCGAAGTGCTTCGCACAATCGAAGTGCTTGCGAAGTAGTATCGAAATTCTTCTTCTCTCGAGACTTTTGTCCACTACCAAGACCTACATTATCTCGATTGTGCAAAACAGCCATTTCGTACAATCGAAACTTCGATCATGCGAAATGGTCATTTTGCACGATCGAAATTCTCTCTGTTGAGAATTTCTGCTATTTCACAACTTGGTCTTTTTTATCCCAACTCCTACTCTAGTCGTCTAGAATCATCCACATACATCCATACAACCTCCCAAACATCAAAGGAATGCTATAACATCATTCATGAAGTCCAAGTGCTTACATTAGTACATTTCTCAAGGGTTACCAACCTTCTACACATGGGAATCACTCAATCCTGGGACTCAATTCCTAGTATGAATGGAATTTGAATCTAAAACTAACATCATTAGATAAAGAATTCAAAAATACTCAATTTCAAAAAAACCCACACTCAATTTCAATAAAAAACGAAGGAGTTATGGCCGTTTGAAGTTTGGGCATAACAGGAAATTTCGATTGTACGAAATTGTCATTTCGCACAATCGAAATTGCACTCTGCAGAATTTCCTGCAACTTCACATTTTGTCCATTTTGGGTCTAAATCTCATTCTAACCACCTAGGACCATTCCCTCAACATTAAGATCATCCATATATGATATATTATCATACACAAACTCCAAATCACACAACATTTGGATATTAGGATCTTACCATCCTCATACATTTCTATCAAAATGCACATATTATTGCATACATTCACAATATCTATACACCAACATCATTTGTTATATATACAAGGTCCAAATGAACATACAAATTACATATAACGTGAATGTAACTATAACTCAACATAATCCACATGCCACATGCCGGCATGGGTAGCCAAATACATATTTCACCCTAAAAACTTCAAAATACACCAAATTGCTCCAATTTGTTCCAAGTGACTAAGCAAGTCCTTTTTCGTCCATCCATAATTGCCTTACCTGTAAAAAATGTTTGGGGGAGCAGGGTGAGCACCACTGCGGCTCAGTAGAGATACCCCAACCCTCCTAAGTGCCGACTCGACACCGACCTACATGGAATGCAAATGAATACACTACATGCCACATCCACAATCTCACAAACCAATCAACAAATGCAATTAAAGAGGATTGCATATTTCACGAATCATGTATAACATGTTCAAACATAAAAGCATTAAGAAAAGTAAATGCTCTCTCTCTCGGTCCTCATCTGATACCCTACATGATTGGCCCGCTTCGAGGATCATGTAACCTTGGACACCTCCGATAACCATCTAATGATCGGGAAAACTCCGAAAGGTCATTCTACCATAGCAATATATAGGATTGCCATAGAGTGAGGGAACAACTCCGAGGCTCACAAATCTTGGACATTCTCCGATAACCATCCTATGACCGGGACAACTCCGAGGGGTCATTAGTATTGGACATATTCCGATCCTAGGCATTAAGCCTTAGTATGGCGGGTCCACTCCGAGGGCCATACATAGTGGATACTTTCACCATATTTCATCACATGGTTGGACCACTCCGAAGCCCCGTGTACATCATTTGCGTCATTTTCCCGCAACTTCCCACATATGCAATATGAATGCATAAACACATGGCATTTCATTTTAATGCTCTACTCATGCTCATTGATACTAAAAGGAAGTAAAAAGCATGTTTCTAACCTCCACACACCACATATAGCACATATATGTATAACACATGCATATATCATCTCATATGCATACAACTTCAAAATTAGCATATTTTACTCATGCTACACTTAATGCATAATTTTAGTACATAAAAATAACATGCATTCAACAACCACATTCTCACATATAATCACATATATGACACTTGGTACACATTTTTCACATATACACCAAATTGAGCACATAATGTCTATGTATCAATTTCTTACACTCACACACTTCAAACCCACATGCTACCACTAACACAATGAACACAATTGTGAAAAGATAGGACTCTAGAGAAGGAGAAAACATAACTTTCCACACCTCTCACCACCCTAAAGCATGTGAAACACAACCTACACCTCTCTTCTTCACCCGAAACCCTAAAATTGACAATTAGAAGAGAAGAAGAACCTCTACCTCAAAAATGAAGGCCTTCCAAGCACTTCTCAAAATCCCAGTAATGTCAACCTTTCCAAAATGCGACTTTGTTCGGTTCAAATTGAAGCCCTAGCTATCCCCTACGTATCTCCCTCCTTCGGCGGATCACGAATCACACCCGAGGGCCTCCAAAACTTAGAGAGAAGGAAGAGGAAGAAAGAAGAGAGAGAAAGGAGCCATAGCTGGCTGCTGGGACATTAGAGATATGAAATATCTCTGCCACATCTAATATTTAAAGTCCCTAGGCCGTAAAAAGACCAAAATAGCCCCGAGCCACTTAACGCACCTTCATTGACTCCGTTTTCGATTTTGAAAACTCCTATGGCCTCAAAATCACTTCATTTACTCTCTAAATATTTCATCTAAGCCATTCTCAAAAATAAATATTTTGAAGAATTTTTTGGATTTCCGGGCCCACTTAAGTCGCATCCCGGGCTCCGGTTTGACCAAAAAGTCAAACTTCTCCAAATGTCCCGAAAACTTCTATAAACCTCAAATTAACCTTCCAAATATGTTTTTCACACTCGAAACATCCATATCATCATTCAAAACGCATTTATAGCGAAAATGATGAAAAATTGGTAAATCGGCCAAAATTAGTCACGGTCTCTACAGAACTCAACAAGGTCCATTGAGCTATTCATACTTCATCCTCCATTGGTGCTTTATCTAAAAATAATTTTGTAAATAGGGGGTGAGCTTATCCTCTCTCGCTCATTAGGAATGATCCACCCAACGCTACTATCACGCCCCGATTTCCAACACCCGGTTAAGAGCGAGAAAAATGGGGGTGAACGGTGAAATCTAATCAAAACAACCATTTTTGAAAATATAATATCCAAACCAATTCTCTTAACCACGGAAGCAACTAAATATGCATATAATTAAGTGAATATGCATGACTAACCATGGTCCTCATCGTTGAAACCATTTAGAACAAAAAAAATATATATGATTTTCGGCCCTCGTGAATAGTTCCGAAAATTATTTCGGACCATTGTCCCATCCTACTATAGTCCTAAGAAACTTAAAAATATAATTTAGACCTTTTGAAATGGTCCGGAACCATGATTTTGCATCTCCGGGCAGTAGCTAAATTGCTACAGTAACTCCTCTAGTGGACAATGCACTACCAGGTGCAATCTACGCAGAAGTCATAAAAAAATTCATAGAAAATTCATTTCAACTCGGAATGAGGCAAACTAAAATTATGTAGAAACTAGACTAAATGTGAAACAAGACTACATCAACCTCAATGTCTAGATGTAAGCCAAATGAAACAGTTTTGACAAAAAAGTTGGTGCCCAGCAGAAATAGTGAAATCTAGTGGCAGAATATTCTCGAATTTTTATAAAATTCTGTAGTTGTCCAAATGTCACCAAATTAAATCTGGGAATACTAGACATCTAGGGGAAGATGTGGTAAAAATTTCAGACCATTTGGAGTTGTGTAGACCCCTCAAAAAAAATTGCCAAAATATGGGCAGAATGTGTCCATTTGACCGGCAACACTTTCATTTCCAACAAAATCTAACACTCAACATTCCAAGGATCTACAAATGGTATGTCACCATACACACACTCTAAATCACAAATTCATATCACCATAGACTCACAAATCCTCATACATTTCTATTGAAATCATACAAATCATTTCATAAGTCATTCATACCGTAAATTCAAAATGAACACTTTTAGGCACGTGTCCCCCCCCCCCCCCCTAATGGCTATACAATTATGTTCAAAGTCTTCCATACATGTCCAACATGGATTATACATATGAAATTCAAATATAAATATGTTGTCCGACTTTAAGAATAACATTTCCCAAAAGAGTCCATATGCCACAAAACGGCATGGACATCTACATACATATCAAAAGATCCAAAAGTCCAAAAGAAACTCAACAAGGTCCATTGAGCTAATCATGGCTCATCCTCCATTGGTGCCTTATCTGAAAAAAAAAGTTGTATATAGGGGGTGAGCACCACTGCGGCTCAGTAGGAATGATCCACCCAACTCCACTCTAACTCAGGCGGCCATGCATGAATGTATATGAAATCATTAAAATCTATATGACAATTATCCATGCTTTTTACCCATAAACAATCACGTTTTATAAATCATGTGTGATGCTTCACATTCCAATGTATACATACATGAAGCAAAATAAACAAGTCACAATTAAAATATATACTCACGCCACATAAGTCCGAAAATCAATTCAATGGGGACTAGCTTATCAAACCACCTCATAGTAAGGGTTTCTTCGGCACCCAAACTCTGCTTACGCTACTCGGTTCACTATTCCGACTGATGCGCCATCCACTTGGCCAAGTCTTGGGTCTTTCACCCTAGGGGTCATCCCCTTATCTTAATTTTCAATGTTGTCACGCCCCAAAAACCTCGCTTTTCATATAGTGCACATAATCACATCAATGCACTCAATCAACACAATGCAATGCATTTTATTAAATCAATGCATTTTCCTTCCACTTCAAGATTGTCACAATGTCATCACACTCACATCATGGAAATCATCATGCTTATGCATTTTTCAAGAAATTCATATCTTTCATGCATAAATTTATAAACATCCACATTTTCATGTTTTCACCAAATGAACACATTTTCAACAATTAGCATATATAGTCTCAATATCACATATACAACACATATGATCCCTAAATAGCATATTAGACCTATACATATGCATAAATCACATTTATATATACATACATACATATACATAAAACCCTAAACTCAAAAAATCCCAACTTATCTTTCATGTCACAAATATGTGACCGATAGAATCAAAGTAAAGATGAGTCTAGCACCCCTACCTCAAATTCCAAGCTTTGAATCCAACTTTGAGAAATCCCAGCTTTTTCAACTTCACAAAATGTGGACTTTGTTCGGTTCAAACCGAAGCCCTCAACGCCCTCTACACAATTTCCTTCTTCGAGATCTTACAAATCACACCCCAAGTGACCTAAAATCTAGAGAGAAGGGAGAGAGATGAAGTGGCGAATTTTAGAGAGAGAGTGAAATCTGTAGATATGAAATATCCCAGACCTTGGGATATTTATTTCACTCCTAGGGGCGCGAAAAGACCATTTTGCCCCCGGGCCACTTAACGTACCCTCCCGACCTCCGAATTAATTCTTGAAAACTCCGTTGGACTCGAAATCACTTCCATAACACTCTAAACATTTCTAAAATAAATATTTTTGAAAATTTTCCAAATTCCCGGGCCCACTTAAGTCGCATCCCGGGCCCCGGTTTGACCAAAAAGTCAAACTTTTTCAAAAGTTCCCAAAACTTTCCAAAACCATAGTTCAACCTTCTAAACATGTTTTCCATATTCAAAACATGTTAAATATCATTTAAAATGCATTTAAAGCAATAAATGATGAAAATTTCAAAAAAATAGCCAAAATTGGGCACGATCTCTACAGCTACTCTAACTCAGGCGGCCATGCATGGATGTATATGAAATCATTACAATCTATGTGACAAATATCCATGCTTTTTACCCATAAACAATCACATTTTATAAATCATGCGTGATGCTTCATATTTCAAGGTATACATATATAGACACATCAACTTAAACAAGTCACATTTCATATATGTAACTCACGCCACAAAAATTCAAAAATTAATTCAATTGAGGACTTTGCTTATAATTGATATTTTTATCACTCCTAGGGGCACGAAAAGACCGTTCTACCCCCAGGCCACTTAATGTACCCTCCCGACCTCAAAATTAATTCTCAAAAACTCCAATGGACTCGAAATCACTTCCATGATATTCCAAACATTTTGTTTAGTCCATAACCAAAAATAAAATTTTTTTAAAATTTCCGGACTCATTTAACCTCATCCCAGGGCTCCCATTGACCAAAAAGTCAAACTTTTTCAAAAGTTGCTGATGTGTCTTGAGAGATATATGAGATATGTGGCTTTTTGGTGCTTTAAGGCTTCCTTTTTCAACCTTGGGGCCCACCATATATATATATATATATATATATATCAATATATATATCCCTTGTATCAAGAAGGTCTCCAAGGGTCTTATTCAAGCCAGACAATCCCCCTAAGTCATGCAAAAAGGGAGATTTTGTTGCAAGTGGGAGAGCAGGTGAGCAAGTGGGCAAGTGGCTTCTGCAGAATCTCGATCAATTGAGATTGGATCTCGATTGATCGAGATTTCGATCAATCAAAATGAGATCTCGATTGATCGAGATCAACATCTCGATTGATCGAGATGCCTTTAGCTGCATTTCTGACTTTTCTCTTCAGCTGCAAAAAACCTTCAAACTTTGCTCCATTTACTACAAGACCTGCAATACATCAAAAACACAAAAATACCGTAAACATATCTCGGTAATCATAAAAACGGAACTAACATATGCAATAAAAGGGTTCAAATGCATAGAATTGAACACTTATCACACCCCCAAACTTACATATTGCTAGTCCCTTAGCAATGCGATATTACAAAAATAAAATTAACTATCTTATACAAAAGTTTAATCATGCTCAGTCATTACTAGATAAAGGGCGATCATCCGTTCATTTCACATTTGGCAAATGCAATAAGTATTATAGAACTATGTGGTCATTAGCAAAAATGGACTTTCACAAGCTGTAAATAAACGACGGTCCCCACATAATGGCCAGCCCGAGTAAACATACCAATTCCGACCCCAAAATCCTCTTTGAAAAGTGAACATGCATTCTAACGCGTGGCTTTTGTCATATTTGGAGAAGAAAATGAACAAATCTGTTTTTAAGAAAAAAACTCATTGAAAACGCTCGACACCGTTGTTCATTATCACAAAATTTCATGATTGCTCATGTGCGGATGACCGTGCAATACTTAGCTCTTTTTGCTTTCTTGTAAGCCCATGTAGCGACATTGGGCCAATGACTCCCAAACCAATTAGTTTTAGGGCATTAGGTGAATAAACACCCCTCGGACTTAATAACCGAGCTTACAAGGCGATGAGCTTGAGCAAGCCACCCGCTTATTAATGCTCAACCTTGCACACTTATAAGCGAATACTCCCTGCTTTGAGGCATAAAAATCCAGTTTATTGAGTGAGAAGGCTTATTGCAAATTTTTCTCTTTTTCTCTCTTTTTCTCTTTTTTTCTTACAACAACCGGAAGAACATATTCTTTAAGTTGTTCAGATAAAAACAGAAATTTAAAAAATTCTCCATCAGACTTATACCCCACAATTTAAAATGTATGTGTGCGAATTTGTGCGGTTAAGGACAAATTTAGGGCAAGAACTATACGTGCTCATATTTGGACAAAAATGTAGACCGTTCTAGCCTACTATATAGCTTGCAAAAGTGCGGGTATTTACAATGTTAAAGTTATTAACTACCTGCTGCATTTACCTCGGACATTTATTCGAATGATCTTCCTTTAAAAAGCAAGACATCATAGCAAGCATGCAAAAATATCAAGAAAACTGCTCTACAATGACACTCAATACTAAGACTGAACATTGCATGGATATGCAAGTGGTATAGCATACCGCACCCCCAAACTTATATGCAACATTGTCCTCAATGTTTGGACAAGAAGAACAAGGAAAGAAGTTACCGGGATTACAGAATGCGACAAAAATGGTATTCCATAGTAGCGGTCATCCTGCAAATAAGAAAAACCTGCACAGAACTCCAACTGGATACCACGATCATTAAAAGGAACAAAAGTATATGAAAAGAACATAATGAAATAATAATGCACAAATGGACAATGTCAAGATCACTGCATATCTAAGGGTCTGAACTGGTGTTTCCCACTTGTCTAAGAGGTCTATGCAATAAGATATTGACTATCCAGGCACGCTAACGTATAGCATGCAAAGGGGCTGCCTTTCTTTATTACCGCCATACTGCGTTGAAGCAATCTCAACAGTATTGGGAATTTAAACCAGGCGGTAATAAACGGAAATCATCAACTAAATCGCATATAACAATTAGGCAAGTGGTACTACATACATAGTCAAAGTATAGAGAACAGATATATTGACAGAAAGCAAAAATAAAGACAGGAAAGATAACACATGGTATAACAGAAAAGATAAATGTTTTCCATAAATATGAAAATGAGTTTAGTACAAAGTGTACATGCATCTGGAATACTCATAAAAACTAAAAAGGAAAGAAAACATGGCCAACATGGCCCATCAAACATAAAGAAAGAAAAATACAGAAAGTAAAGCATAAAGGACAAATAAAAGCAGTTACTCGAGGGCGGGTGGTGGTGGTGGTGGCTCGGTGGGAGTAGAGGTGGAGGTGGAAGCTCGTCCGGCAAGCAGGAACTACAGGTCCTGCCAGAAGGCACGGAACTCGTCTAAAATAGCCCTTTGACCCTGTGCTCGAGATGAAATGCCCGTCCGAATGCCTGCCAGCTGACTCTGCGTCACCTGGACATGCTCGTCAAAACCCTGCTGGAGCCGCTCTACGTTAGCCGCCAGGCAAGAGTAGCCTGTCGCTAGGATGTCATGCCGTTCTGCAGCAATATCCATCGCCTTCTCCTCCATCTCCTCATCATCGGACCCATCCCCTGTAGGCTCTCCCTCATCCATCTCCACCGGGGCATCCATATCTACATCGTCTGGTGGATCACCCTGGTGGTCCTGTCGCTCTAAGTGTCGCCTCACCCGCTCCCAATGAGTAGATGTGAAGCGGGTGGGCGGTGCCAACTGAATTTCAGTATCACTGACCGGTATACTGGCACTACTGAGAAAAGCTACGACCAGGAAAGGAAAGGGAAGCCGCCAACTCGCTGCTCGCCGCATCCTCTTGTTGACGAGGCTGTCCCAGACCTTGAACATCTGCCCCCATACCAGCGACGGGATAGAAAACCACGTGCCCATGTGGAAAGCATAGAGGCAACGGAGGAGGTCGCCTCTGCGCTCTATCACGTGCTGCAGGGGACACGCGTTCTTGATGAGAACGGTGTCCAGGAACCATAATCTGCTCGGGCACATCGATTTGGATGTGCAATTGTGACTGGGCGTGGTAAACGCCCCGCCACACATGTCCATCACGATAGAGAACAGTGTCGAGTCTGCTGGAAGGGTGGCCCTGTAAAGCGGTCGACCATCCTGGTCAACCATATCTGGCGACTGCTGGTGAGGGATGCCGAGCATCTGCGCAATCCGGCTTGGCGTAATCGTAATTGTCGTGGTGCCCACGACCGTCTCTAATGTGTCCGGCGCTGTGCAGGAGTAAGTCATGCGCTCGTAGAAGACCTGCACTAAGCGCTCGTGTGCCACGTCAGTGGGAGGCACACACAATCGGTCGAGGCGACGCCTCCTAAGC
Organism: Cornus controversa; assembly: GCA_026545225.1. NCBI lineage: Eukaryota > Viridiplantae > Streptophyta > Magnoliopsida > Cornales > Cornaceae > Cornus > Cornus controversa. The sequence goes on from CM048849.1 coordinate 2,986,561, forward strand.
TCGGCGACAATCCATGCGCTGTCGGGACGCGTCTTAAACTCTCTTAAGTCAAAAATTTGCTCCGGGTGAAACTTCCGAGACCAGAAGGCTCGCCCGGGCACGTCTCGAACAGAACTGGGGGCATTCTTCACCCTCGCCATAATCTCGGAACAGTCTGCACTTTATTCCAAAAATTACGTAAATAAAAGATAAAAGAAGAGGAATACTAAACTAAGAATAAACTAAAAGAAGAGAGAAAAAAAATGAAAATGAGGTCCTAGTCCATGGTACTGACACATGTATTCAAAAGAATTCGATCTCAAAGAGGCAGCTTGAGCGGATGCAACCGAAATGATGGGTCATGGTTGCAAACCATACAATAAGCATTCGAAGCAAAAAAATGTAATATCTCACCCGTACATGCATTCCTACCCCCCCGAAACCCGCAAAATCTCATTACGAATATCGCAAATGCACCCATCCAACCCAACATCAACTGTCTATGTTTATTACACCGTAAAACTATCAAAAATAGCGAGAAAGTACGCAAAATGTAGCCATGCATTATTTACCTCAAGGTGAAGATGATGAACGGCACACAAAGACGAAAACCCAACTCGCAGCGGCGAAGAGAAGAGCGTGCGAGTGCTAGCGGCGATCTCGAACTATGTCAAACGGCGGTGGCTGATCGGGGATGGTAGATCAAGTGTGCGACAGTGCTCGGAGAAAGCCTTGGATCGCTTGGAGAAGAGAAGAAGTCGGATGGTCTTTTGAAATGAGAGGGAAGCCCAACGGTTTAAATACTAATTCGGCTCACGTGCAGGCATCGCGTGCATCTCGATTGATCGAGATGTGCATCTCGATCAATCGAGATTTCGATTGATCGAAATACCACTTCAATCAATCGAGATCAGCCTCGCTCAATCGAGATCTGCTTCGATGAATCGAAATTTTTCCTTCGATCAATCGAGATTTATTCAATGAATCGAGATTTTATTTCGATCGATCGAGACTTTACTTCGATTAATCGAGATTTTATTTCGATCAATCAAAATCCCATTTCGATCAATCAAAATTTTGATCGATCGAGGACCTATCGAAGTGCTATCGAAGAATACTACCTCTCGGGACTTTGGATTTGGCAACTTTCTACAATATCTCGATCAATCAAGACTAAGATCTCGATCAATCAAAATCTCGATTGATCGAGATCTTGGTTTCGATCAATCGAGATGCTCAAAAACAGCCAGCTTAAGTTAAGCTTCATGGACTTGGGTTTTTGGGACTTAGATACAAAATTGCTTAGATACAAAACCTACTTTGGATTAAAAAGGGACATCATGGAAGCATGATAACTACCACGGCTACGCCACCTTACACGTCTATGGCACGACGTCCGGATCGGCTCACGAGTCAAAATATACGGGATCCGTCAAAGTGACGACATCCACGTATTCAGTGGTGACTTGGTCATCCACGCATACTTTTAAGCGCTGCCCATTTACTTTGAATAACGAGCCATCTTTCAAGTCCTTCAATTCCACCGCTCCGTGGGGAGTGACGGAATTAACCAAAAATGGACCATCCCAACGGGAGCGAAGTTTTTTGGGAAACAAATGGAGGCGTGAGTTGTACAACCATACTTTTTGGCCCGGCGAAAATGTTTTGACTCGAATATTACGATCATGAAAGGCTTTGGACTTTGCCTTATAGATTTTTGCATTCTCATACGCGTCATGTCGCAATTCTTCCAATTCATTTAATTGAAGCTTTCAATTAGATCCGGCCTTTTGCATGTCAAAATTGAAAGTTTTGGTGGCCCACATAGCTTTGTGCTCCAATTCAACCGGAAGATGGCACACTTTGCCATAAACCAACCGATAAGGTGACATTCTAATGGGAGTTTTATATGCGGTTTGGTATGCCCATAATGCATCATTTAGTCGCAATGACCAATCTTTCCGGTCAGGCCGAACGGTTTTCTCAAGAATGTTCTTAATCTCCCTATTGGATACCTCTACTTGGCCACTAGTTTGAGGATGGTATGGGGTGGCAACTTTGTGTGTGACAGAGTATTTGGTAAGCAAGGTTCGAAGGAATCGGTTACAGAAATGTTTACCTCCGTCACTGATGATGGCCCGAGGCGTACCAAACGGCTAAAAATATTAGCTTGAATGAACTTAACCACGACTGCGTGATCATTGGTTTTGGTAGCAATGGCCTCTATCCACTTAGATACGTAGTCCACCGCCACAAGTATGTACTCATGACCAGTAGAGGGTGGAAATGGTCCCATGAAGTCAATGCCCCACACATCAAATATCTCAATAATAAGAATAGGGTTAAGAGGCATCATGTCCTTCCGAGACAACGCGCCGAGGCGCTGACATCGCTCACAAGAGCGGCAGAATGAATATACATCCCGATGAAGTGTTGGCCAGAAAAATCCGCATTGAAGAATTTTTGCTACGGTTTTCTTAGCACTAAAGTGTCCCCCACAAGCGAGTGTATGACAAAATTTGAGAATGCTTTAGAATTCACTGTTGGGTACACACTTACGAATTATTTGATCGGGGCAATATTTGAACAATTGAGGATCGTCCCAATAATATAATCGTGATTGGGAGAGGAAATGATCCTTCTCTTGCTTGATCCAAGAAGATGGTATTTTACCGGTTGCCAAGTAATTAACCACATCCGCATACCAAGGGATACTCTCTTGAGAGATGACAAAGAGTTGTTCGTCCGAGAAGGATTCACAAACTGGAGTGGAATTATAGAGGGATTCAACAAGAATTCTAGAAAGGTGGTCAGCCACCACATTTTCCGTTCCCTTTTTGTCTCTAATCTCAAAATTGAACTCTTGCAACAAGAGTATCCATCGGATCAACCTAGGCTTGGTGTCCTTTTTGGCCAAAAGATGTCGGAGGGCAGCATGGTCCGAATAGACAATGACCTTTGAACCTAATAAATAAGCTCGAAACTTGTCTAATGCAAATACTACCGCAAGCAACTCCTTTTCCGTTGTGGTATAATTGATTTGAGCCTCGAAAAGGGTTTTAATTGCGTAGTAGATGACATGTGACAGTTTGTCTACTCGTTGCCCTAAGATCGCACCCATGGCATAATCGGATGCATCACACATGATCTCAAATGGGAGAGCCCAATTTGGAGGGATTAGAATTGGGGCGGTTGTGAGCATGGTGCGGAGTTTTTCAAAAGCGTTAAGGCACGCTTCATCAAAGGTAAAGCAAGACTCTTTTTCAAGAAGGCAACACAAAGGCCGAGAGATCTTGCTAAAGTCCTTGATGAAACGGCGATAAAAGCCCGCATGCCCAAGGAATGAACGAATCTCTCTCACCGTTGATGGTGGAGGATGTTTGGAAATGAGTTCAACCTTGGCTTTATCAACCTCTATTCCTCTCTTAGACACAATGTGCCCCAGGAAAATACCCTCTTGAACCATAAAATGGCTCTTTTCCCAACTAAGAATTAGGTTGGTCTCTCGACATCGTTTGAGAACACGGGATAGATTTTGGAGGCATGATTCAAATGAAGGCCCAAAAATGGAAAAATCATCCATGAACACTTCCAAGAATTTTTTCACCATGTCCGAGAAGACAGACATCATACACCGTTGAAAAGTTGCCGGTGCATTGCACAACCCAAAGGGCATGCGTCTATAAGCAAATGTGCCGAAGGGACATGTAAAGGTGGTCTTCTCTTGGTCCCTCGGGTCTATAGCAACCTGATTATAGCCGAAATATCCATCTAAAAAGCAATAAAAACTTTGCCCGGCTAATCTCTCCAAGATTTAATCAATAAATGGGAGGGGGAAGTGATCTTTCCGAGTGGCTGAATTTAATTTCCTATAATCTATGCACACTCTCCAGCCCGTGGTGGTGCGTTGGGGAACTAATTCACCCTTGTCATTTGGTTGCACCGTAATACCTGACTTCTTTGGAACCACTTGAGTGGGACTAACCCACTTGCTATCTGAGATGGGGTAAATGATTCCCGCATCTAGTAACTTCACCACCTCCTTCATTACAACGTCCTTCATATTTGGATTCAATTGACGTTGTGCCTCTCTTGAGGTCTTTGCATCCTCTTCCAAGTGTATGCGGTGCATACAAATAGAAGGGTCTATTCCCTTAAGATCTGCCACACTCCATCCTATTGCTTCCTTGTGCTCTTTTAGCACTTTTTTGAGTTCCATCTCTTGATCATTGGTAAGATTGGAAGCAATAATGACTGGAAGGGTCTCATTAGCGCCCAAGAAAACATACTTGAGCGTCGCCGGTAGAGGCTTGAGCTCAAGTTGTGGTGGGGAAATTAGAGAAGGAGTTTGGGAAGTTTTGGACAAAGGAGGCAAGGGTTCTCTTGGAACTCTCCATTTAGGCACATCCATGACACTATTGACATCGAGCATTGAGTTAACTTCACATATGGATTGCTCAATGTCAAAATCATCATAGTTGAAGTGATTTAGGCATGCCTCTAAAGGATCCTTAGAAAGAATAGAAGGAAGTGCTTCTTGAACAAGGTCTTCCACTACATCAACACAAAAGCACTCACTTTCGTCTTCGGATGTGTGGTGGGAAGCATTGAAGATGTTCAAGCAGACTTTCATATTCCCGAAAGAGATGTCCATCACTCCGGTACGGCAATTAACGCAAGCGTTTGCCGTGGCCAAAAATGGACGACCTAGAATGATAGGAATATGTCGATTTGGATTTTGGACCAGTTCCGTGTCAAGGACTATGAAGTCCACCAGAAAATAGAATTTGTCCACTTGAATGATTACATCCTCAATTATGCCACGTGGTTGCTTCACCGAGCGGTCGGCAAGTTGCAACACAACTGTGGTATTCTTGAGTTCCCCCAAACCTAGTTGTTGGTAAACTGAGAATGGAAGCAAATTGACACTAGCCCCTAAATCAAGAAGTGCCTTTTCAAAAGATTGATTTCCGATGGTGCACGAAATGGTCAGAGCACCAGGATCTTTGAATTTAGGAGGGGCTTGGTGTTGGAAAATGGAGCTTATGTGCTCAGTTAGGAGGACTTTCTTAGGAACATTATTCCTAGATTTGCGCTTTTACGTGCACAAGTCCTTCAAGAATTTAGCATAGGAGGGAATTTATCGAATAGTATCAAGGATTCAAGAATTTAGCATAGGAGGGAATTTGTCGAATAGCATCAAGGAGAGGGAGATTGATTTTTACTTATTTGAAGATCTCCATCATGTCTTGGATTTTCTCTCCTTGCTTCCCAAAATGAGAAGGTTCCTTCAATCTTTGAGGAAAAGGAACCGGAGGTTCAAAAGAAGTGTCAAGATTTGGAATTGATGACGACACAACTTCACTTGCCTTTCTTTTTGGATTTAATGGGATGTTATGCACATTTGGATTTAACGGAAACAATTTTGGATTTAATTGGGATTCTTTTGGATTTTTGGGTTGCTCTTGGAATTCCTTTCTCTCTTCCTCCCCTACCTTGGAATTGATGACTTTACCACTCCTTAAGGTGGTAATTGATTGAACTTGCTCCGGAGGAGCATTATAAGATGAAGATAATGGATCTTCAATCATATGAACACCCTTAGGATTAGCCACCGGTTGACTCGACAACTTACCTTCCTCCCTTCTATTTAGGGCATTGGCTAGTTGCCCGATTTGAGCTTCTAGCCTAGCCATCAATTGAGCATTGGCTTCAAGCTTAGAGATTGATTGAGAGTGAGTTTGCAATAAGCGGGTATTAGCCTCAAGATTGCTTATCACTCTTTCTTCAAAGCCTTGGCTTCTCGGAGGAGGTGGTGGTTGTTGGTAATTAGACCTTTGAGAGTAAGGTTGAGGATTTTGCCTATAATGAGGCTGTTGAGCTTGAGAAGTGAAGGAATTTTGCCCTTGAAAAGAGGGACTTGATTCTTGGGGTTTCCATGAAAAAGCCGAATGATTCTTATAACCAGGATTGTACGTGTTTGAATATGGATCATTCATTTGTTTAGAGTACAAGGCATTCGCTTGCTCTTGAGCATAATCGGGAGATTGCCCGGCAATAGGACAATCTCGCACGAAATGTGAAGTACTATAGCAAAACGAACATCCTTCCTGATTTTGAACAGGTTGGCTTGGAGTAGGCAGCCCATTTTTCATGATTAGGTCCATTTTTTGGGATAAGGCTTCTACTTGCATGGCAACCTCATCTACCCATGAAATTTCATGCACTCCTCTACAAGGTTGGGTGGCCTTCCCTTTCCTAGTGGAGGAGCGTTGAGCTGAATTATTGCTTAGGGTTTGAAAAAGTTTTCATGCCTCATCGGGGCTTTTCAAAAGGTATCCACCTCCACAAGCGGAGTCTATCATTTGTCTATGTTGCTCACTCACCCCATCGTAAAAACTTTGCACTAGCTGCCATTTTGGGACAGCATGATGCGGACAAGATTTAAGAAGATCTTTTAACCTCTCCCACGTCTCATGAAATTGTTCTTGGTCAATTTGGGTGAATCCGGTGATGGCTCTCCGAATATCACTCGTCTTTCCCATTGGGAAGTATTTTTTTAAGAACTCTATTTGCATCTCCGCCCAAGAATGGATTGAGTTAGGTTCTAAGGAATTGAACCAACTTCTAGCTTTATCTTTTAGGGAGAAGGAAAACATACGCAGCTTTAGATCATCCTCCGTAAAGTGTGGTATACGAATGGTGGAACACACAGAAAGGAAGTAATCTAAGTGCCTGTATGGATCCTCATTAGGGAGACCATGGAAGCTATTAAGAAGATTGATGGTGGAGGACTTTATTTCGAATTGATTTGCCACTACATCCAGAAATTGAATACATGAAGGTACTTCAAATGTAGTCAGAATGTAAAAGTCCATAAGCAACTCTCCTTGAGGAGGTGGAGGTGGAGGTGGTTGTTCATGATTAAAAGGAGGTAGACCGGGAGGTTGTCTCTCATTTGGATCCATGTTTTCAGTCCTAGGCAATATAGGGTCCCTAGAGGTTCCTCTACGTTGTCTAAGTGTTCTTTTAAGTTCAATATTACAAGGAAGCAAAGGAAGTGACAATGACCGTCTACCTAGCATGCATTAATAGTAGAACAACACCTCAATATGCAAAATAAACAATAATATATGCAAAAAATATGAATGAACTCAAACCTACTAATTTTAGACTTTATACTCACAAAGGGTTCCAACTTTGATCCTTTTAGATGCCCGCTATGTGGTATACCTAAAATCAAGAAATTTGAGCAATAAGAATAAGATATATACAAAAAGAATGAAAGAATTTCTAGCCTAAGAATTAAACCAGATTTAATCTTCCAAAGGCAACAATTACACCGTAGTCCCCGGCAACGGCGCCAAAATTTTGATGTGTCTTGAGAGATATATGAGATATGTGGCTTTTTGGTGCTTTAAGGCTTCCTTTTTCAACCTTGGGGCCCACCATATATATATATATATATATATATCAATATATATATCACTTGTATCAAGAAGGTCCCCAAGGGTCTTGTTCAAGTCAGACAATCCCCCTAAGTCGTGCAAAAAGGGCATTTTGTTGCAAGTGGGAGAGCAGGTGAGCAAGTGGGCAAGTGGCTTCTGCAGAATCTCAATCAATCGAGATTGGATCTCGATTGATCGAGATTTCGATCAATCGAAATGAGATCTCGATCAATCGAGATCTCGATTGATCGAGATCAACATCTCGATTGATCGAGATGCCTTTAGCTGCATTTCTGACTTTTCTCTTCAGCTGCAAAAAACCTTCAAACTTTGCTCCATTTACTACAAGACCTGCAATACATCAAAAACACAAAAATACCGTAAACATATCTCGGTAATCATAAAAATGGAACTAACATATGCAATAAAAGGGTTCCAATGCATAGAATTGAACACTTATCAGTTGCCAAAACTTCCCAAAACCATATTCCACCCTCTAAACATGTTCCCCGTATTCAAAACATGTTAAATATCATTTAAAACGTGTTTAAAGTAATAAATGATAAAATTTGAAAAATCGACTAAAATTGGACACGGTCTCTACAACACTTATCTCCTGAACGTAAGACAGATTAAGGGGGAGTCAAACTACATTAACTGGTTTAACAGGGAGATGTTGTAGGTTGATGCTCTGGATGATAAGGTGGCAGTTACCGCATTCATGGGGGCTTGCTGCCTTCAAAATTCTTGTACTCAATTTCCAATTACCCTCCAAAAAGCATGTTCGAGCTACTCATGAAGGCCCAAAAGTACATAAACGCAGAGGATGCCCTTGACGCAAGCAAGGTAGACAAGAAAAGGGGGGGACATTCCAGTGAGGAGGATAGAGACACCAAATATAGCAGGACGCCACAGGAGAAGAGTGATAAAGCATCGCGTCGTGATAAGGGATTCAACACCTTTATCCCCTTAAACACGTTAATAAGCAAATCCTCCTCTATATCCAAGATGACCTGGTTGTGGCATGGCCCCCAAAACTAAGAACCGATCCTTCCAAGAGGTCTCGTGACAAGTATTACAGGTTTTATCGCGACCATGGGCATGATACAGATGAATGCATAGACTTGAAAGACATATTAAAAGTCTGATTTGTTGGGGCCAATTGCAAAGATTTGTGGCTAGAGATGAGAGGGGAACACGGAACCGCCCATAGGACGAGGACGATAAAGATGACAACAGTCGAAGAAATCCTCTATTGGAGAAAATCAGAGTTATCTCCAATGGACTTGGAGGCAATAGGGGACATATTGATTAGAGACATTGGAAGGGAGGCAATTAGGCCATCTTTGGAATGCTAAGTATCTGAGAAAGTGCTACCAGTAAGACTTTCTTTTAAAAGTTGCATTTCTTTAATAGTTTCAGCTAAAACTCAATTTAAATATTGAGCCTTAGGATAATATCTTTGAGATTTTTCTTGAATAATTCTCTATTTGTTACTAAAATACCAGTAATAGACCATTTTGTTTCAAAATATGTTGTTATAACTAAAACAAAAAGTGAACAAACAACCCTACGGAGACACACCTCTTCAGAGGACCTTTAATGAAAAAGGTAAGATGAATTAATTCTGAGAACATTGTCAAACAACCTTACAGGGACACACATCTGTAGAGGGCCTTTAATGAAAAAGGCATAATGAATTAATTCCGAGAACATTGTCAAACAGCCCTACGGGGACACACCTCTGTAGATGGCTTTTAATGAAAAAGGCGGGATGAATTAATTTTGAGAACATTGTCAAACAACCTTAGGGGGCATAGCTCTACGGGAAAACACCTCTGCAGAGGGCCTTTAATGAAAAAAGCGGGATGAATTAATTTCAAAAATATTGTCAAACAGCCCTACGGGTAGGGGTGCACAAAGAACCGTTGGAACAGGAATCGAGGGGAACTGTACCGAACCGTGGCTATAGTTCCGGTTCCAGTTCCTAAAATTAGGAACCGTTACCAACGGTTCCGGTTCCAGGACTAGTAGAACCGTACCGAACCGAAACCGTTGGGGGTAACGGTTCCCTGGAACCGAACTGGAACCGGAACCGTTTTATATTAAATACGTGTATATATATATATTTATATTATAATAACTAAATATAATATATATATGTATATATATAATAATTATATAAAATGTGTATATATATATATTATCTATAATAATTATATTATCATATATTATATAATAATTATATGATAATATAATTATTATATATAATATATATATATACATTATATATAATTATTATATGTAATGTATATATATATAATATAATTATATATATATATATAGGGTGCCATTTTCAGATTGTAGGTCTCACATTTATTTAATGAATATATATATATATATATATATATATATATATTTTGTATTTTCAAGCTTTATTGAAAAAAAATATTAAGGAATCGCGGTTCGGAATCGGAACCGAATCGACAACCACGGTTCGGTTCCTTATGGTTCCAACCGTTAACGGTTCCAGTTCCGGTTCCAAAAATTAGGAACTGTTGGTAACGGTTCCGGTTTCAGTTCCACCAAGAATCGTGGGGAACCGTATCGTGTGCACCCCTACCTACGGGGACACACTTCTGCAGAGGACCTTTAATGAAAAAGACGGGATGAATTAATTCCGAGAACATTATCAAATAGCCCTACGGGGGCACAACCCTAAGGGGACATAGCCCTGAGGGAACACACCTCTTTAGAGGGCCTCTAATGAAAAATGCAGGATAATTAATCCCGAGAACATTATCAACCGACCCTATGGGGGCATAACCCGTTAAAAGAAATTTTAGCAAATGGTGGGTAAGTCCCGCAAAGGATGTCGCATGGCTTTATCAAGAGCTGTGCTATAAAGGTTTATTAATTAAAGTTTCTTAACCAAATGAGTCATTAGCATAATGGTTAGGGTGATATCATTAAAGCTTATTAGCTAAAGTTCGATGCTTTATAGCAACAATTATTATTATTATATATATATATATATATATATATATATATATATATATATATAAATCGGGTTCTTATATACCAACCCAGGGCTGGTCGAGCCAAAAGAGCCCGAACAAGGGTCAAGCCCAAGAAGGGACTAGCCCTGCCATGGCTGGCCCAAGAGGAGCCCGACCAAGGGCCAGGCCCAAGAAGAGTCTGACCAAGAGCCAAGCGTAAGAAGAAACCAGCCCGGCCTAGGGCCGGGCCTAAAAGGAACCCGACCTGGCCAAGGGACAATCCCAAAGTGCCCAGCCAAGGGTCGGGCCCACCAAGGCCCCTAAGACTCTGCCCACCAAGGATCTGGGGCTGGATCCAAGGAACCGGCCTAGGCCGGGTAAACCAAGGCCCCAAGGATCCGGCTATGGCCACATCCACCAAGGCATAATCAACAAAAAAAAAAAAGAGAAGAGAAAAAATCATGGGTCATTAATCGATCGAGCATATAGGCCAAAGGTTAGTTTTTACAGCCCAACGGGCCAGCCAAGGTGTTCCTAAAGAACGACAAGCGACCCTCGTGAACATGGGGCATCTGATAGAGTATTTGACTCCAATTGTGAAATGTATGATGTGAAAGTTGAGAACAAGGTGACGTGGACATGAGATATGCTTTGAGTAAGACTTTTCTATCTCCAGATAAGTCTGGAGAACTAAAGAGTCAGTCTTCTACTAGGACATGTTCCCATGTTGTTATTATAAATATAGAGATGGTCCATATACCAAGGTATGCAATTAATACCCTCTAAAGTGCCTTTTTAGCTTGAACCAACCTTTTCAATATCTGACTTGATCGTCGGAGTACAATCGACTAGCACCACGCTGGTGTCCTTTCGACTACCCTACTCTTATTCTTTTATAGGTTGACGTTTGACTAGTTCGGGATGGATTTCTGCTTCATTAGAACTTAACCATCAATCTATAGACTTAATAAATAAGTTTTCAAATGTCCTTAATAGCTAATGTTGTGACTTAAAAAAAAACTTCAAATTTATTCAAAAGTACTGGTGTTTTCATGCTCCAAAGAATGGAGGGAGTGGATAGTATGTTGTTATTTCTACTTATGACATCCTTATTTTGGATTTTGCAGCAACAATTTTTCTCTGATGGCCAATTAATTTGCTTAAAAATTGGTTTCTCATTGAAAATTAATATGAGGTCTTCTTGGATGGGTTTTATATACATAATTGGGGTTATAGCAATGATAGTGTGTTTTCCCTTTTCTATTTCACATAGGTCTTTTTTTAATTTGTTGGTGAATTGGCTTTGATGTGAATGTAAGCTTAAATACAATTTGATAACTCAATGAAATCCAATAATTTGTTAATAATCCGAATATGATAATCAATTAAATTAAAAATCTAAATATGAGTTACGGTCAATCTAATCTGACCTAGTATAATATATAATATGTTATACATGTATTATTTATCATTCAATTGGTGTGCGTTTGATAAAAAATTAATCAAAATATTGATTTAATAATAGTTTATATAGTATTAAAACTTAATTATCTCAGTATTTCTTCTATTTTTTTCCTTCTTCTACTTCTTCTCTCAAATTTTCTCCTTCTTTATTCTTTTTGTCTTTAACAAAGAGTCAAAGATTCAATTTTTCTTTACTTTTTTTTAGGCTTCGTTTGGATAGACAAGAGATAAAAGAAAGGAGATGATAACTTTAGTTATGAGAGAAAAGAAAAGAAAGGAGAGGATAACAATAAGGATAAACATGAGAGAAAGAAAAGAAATGATAATATTATTGTTTGGATCAGACTGAGGAGAGAGAAGAGAAGAAAGGATAACAACCAAACTATTATCATACCCTTTTATATTTAATGGAACATGGGCGGAATAACAATTTTCTCTTTTTAATTGTTGTGGACAGTTTAGAGCTATGAAAGTATACTTAACTCACTATAATTTCTCTCACAATCTTTTCATTTTTGGAAGAATAGAATATGAGAAATTATGATGGATAACTATCCCTCCCAATTCTCTTATTTCTCTTTATTTAAAGTACCCAAACACAAAATACACTATCCTCTCATTTCTTTACTCTCCTTGTCCTTCCAAATCCTTTAATCCAAATGATGCCTTAATGCCCGATGAACACTGATATGAGTTTTTTTTTTCTCTCTCTGAAGGCAACATACAATGAGACTCTTTGGTCTGCATTAAGTCGATTGGATGGGATAGTACCACTTACACAAGTGCTTATCAGCTCCCAAAACAAATCACACCTTTTATGCCAACCGCGCCATTTCAATCTTCCCGCCTTTTTTTCTTGCCGCTCAACTTTTCTGCAAGTTTCCTGTCTCTCTCTCCCGGTAAGTTTGGGCAAGATTTGTTCTATGAGGTAACTCTCTCTCTCTAATAGTATTGCATAGTATCTATTTTGTTGTTGGTAGCTAGGGTTTTGTTTGAGGTAACTATCTATCTCTTTTTACTAGTTCGTAGTACCTAATTGTTTCTAATTACGTTTTTGTACTGTAGCTATTTCATTTCTTTCCCCCATCATTTTATTGACCTCTAAATCAATTTTCATAGATTTATAGAATAGTAGCTAAGCCATGGAAAGAATATTAGATTCAACCCAGAAAAGCAAAAAAGAAGCAGACAAGTCAAACGATGAACAAATTCAGATATTGGGTCGTTCAATCACAGATCTTTCGAGTCCCATTTTGGTAAGTATTCTGATAAGACTACCTTTAAGAGTATTCTCATTTGCAAGTACGTATGAAAAACTTGGGTAAGTCTAGTTTCTGACCCTCAATTCGCCAAGCTGCACTTCGTGTGGGCAGAGCCCAGTGCTCTGCTTCAAACGACCTTTCATTCAATGCTTGTGTCAAGAAAGCTTTACTTGGTTGAACCTGAGAGTTGCATCAATTTTGTTCATTGTGATCGTCATGCTAACATGAATCTTGAAACCAAATTGAAGATCCCATTCCGCAATGTTGACATGTTGATTGACATTGTAGCTCATAATGCCCAAATGGGTTGCCTCCCTAAAGGCAGTCGGGTTAAAAGGAAACACCACATCAAGTTTGGCCTCATAGATTATGTATTCAATATTGTGAATTCGTGCAATGGTTTCCTTTGCTTGTCTAAACCAATACGCAATAAACCTGTTGTTGTGTCTAATCCAATCATAGGTGAGTATATAAACCTTCCAATAATTTATTGCGGAGATGAGAATGGCAAAGATGTCTACGGTTGTGGGTTTGGCTACAGTCCAAGGGCAAATCAATGCAAGGTGATTAGAATGTTTAGTCACTAGATTCTTGATCCCACTTGTCGTAACCCTTGTGGACGGGTGTGAATGGGCGGGTGCAAAGACAGACACTGGGCTGAGCTACCACACTGACAGGGTACAGGGTGCTCAATCCCACATCGCTTGGGTGTGAAAAAAGAAATGTGCTTATATGTAGTATGTTCTCTTCAAATGGTATGAGGCCTTTTGGGGTAAAACCTAAGAGCAAAACCGTGCGAGCTCAGGCCCAAAGCGGATAATATCATACCATGTGTTGGAGCGGGGTATGACAGTTGGTATCAGAGCCTGAACCCAGCTAGAAGTGTGCCGACGAGGACGTCGGGCCTCGTAGGGGGGTGGATTGTAGTAACCCTTGTGGACGGGTGTGAGTGGGTGGGTGAGAAGATAGACACTAGGCTGAGCTACCATACTGACAGGGTACAGGGTGCTCAATCCCACATCGCCTGGGTGTGGAAAAGGGGATGTGCTTATATGTAGTATGTTCTCTTCAAATGGTATGAGGCCTTTTGGGGTAAAATCCAAGAGCAAAACCGTGCCGGCTAAGGCCCAAAGCGGACAATATCATACCATGTGTTGGAGCGGGGTATTACAGTTGGTCTGAATACAACTCCTAATCTGTCTATGGGAGTACTAGAAGACTGTCTATGCATTGGTGAGTCCTCCAATTATGATTCTATTCACATATGGGTTATGAAGAATTATGGTGCTCCACAATCTTGGACAAAAGTATTTTCTCTTAATGATGGGAGGTCACCTAATTGTTTATATTAGCCAATAAGTTACAAAAAGGATGGGACAGTATTGATGTTTGATTGTTCTAGAAGTGCTCTTATTTATTATGACTCTAAAGGACCAAAATTCAAGTATCTTAAGATTGATGGGGTTAAATCAAAATTTGAAGCAATTGCTTACATTCCAAGTTTTATTTCACTTAAAGACACTGTGGTTGGAGATAATGCTGTGGTGATGAATATCGGTTCAAGGTAAGGATGTGCTTGTTTGCAATCTATAGTCACTTTAATACATATATATATATATATATATATATATATATATATATATATATATATCTTATTTTCACTTTTTCTTGTTTTTTATCGCTAATTTGCATTTGGAAATTATGAAAACATGTATAGAACTTTCATCTTTAATCAGTTTTCAGTCCCCTCTATATATATTATATATGTACACACATATATTTGGTTGGGGGAGGGGGAGGAGGAGGAGGGAGGGAGTTTCTTTCAGAAACATATCTTTTTAGTGGCCATGTTGTGTGAAGATTTGTTTATGGCATGCATGAACCTTAAAAGACTACAATGTTGGACTAATAAGTGTTGTTGGATGGTTTAGTGTGAATTTAAGATGATCAAACTTTTAGAATATACTATTCCTCAATTCCTTTCTCAAGTATCAATGCTATCATCATGTTTTGAATATTATTGGACTTCATATGTACCAATATTTGTACTTGGTCAAGTTTATTTGAGTCGATCCTTGAACTAAATCAGCCATAAATTTAATTTTGTTATTATTTTGCTCTACTTGTTAGGTCTAGCCAAATGTTTATTCAATGTGATTCTTCTGTCGTAAATGATTTGTTTCAAGAATTTTTTTTCCTTTCATTTTCATTTTCCTTTCCTTCTCTGTTTTGGGTGGGAGTGGAGGTGGGGACATGCATACTAAGATGTCTACATAATGCAAAACAGGGAAAGATGAAAAAGGATATGTATCTAATTGTAGGTCATAATTGATCCTCATGCTTTATCTAAAATGAATGTAGCCCTATTAAATCTGTTCTTCCTTAAAAGGGATCTTCTTCTGGAAGTATGTCTTGAAGAAAGGATAATTAAACTTTGTGTTCATGCATAAAAAAAACTGGGAAAATTTTAACTGAATCTTGGATTTTCAAAGAACATTTTTTGTGCATAGTTTTTGGACCAAATCTACATTTTTTGTGCATAGTTTTTTGGACCAATACTGCTTATGCAGTATAGATATATGACTATACGTGGGGCCCCGAAGATAGATTCCTGACATTGTTACTGATTTGCACCTTATTGAGAGCGAGTTTGACTTTATTAAAGAATCATTGATAACTAAAAGATCACTTAGAAATGCATAATAATTTATTTTCTCTGTTTTACTTCTTAAGATGGTTGCTACCCTTTGGACAGGAGATTAGCCGCAACATTTGTTTGCTGCCAATGTGTGAGTGCATACATAAAAAACCCAATATTGGTTTAAATTAATACCCTTTACTGGTGGGAAGTCTCCACTTTGCTGACTAACTTTATCATTCCTGAACTAATTTGAATATTACAAGAATTTGAGAGACAGTTTTGATTCATTCTTTCTTGTCTCCTTTTTCTCTATGTTTTAATTTAATTTGTATGTGTGTATATATAATTTAATTTTTGAGCTATGATACACGTCTCGAACTTTTTTCGAGACCTGCATCATGAAATAATTACACCACACCGTATCTTTGTTCTCTTTTCTTGTTTTCTTTTCACCCTCTCTCAAAGACCCACAACATATCGCCGTTTCTCTTTGAACTCTCTCTTTCTAAAATATCAAAACTTTCATGGACAATATCTGTGTCACGACTCACCGTATCACAATATCTGTGTCACGACCCACTGTATCACTATATCTCTCTCAAATCTCTCTAAAAGTATCAAAACTGGAAAATCTCTGTATCACAGACATGACTGAAGCTGAGCAAATTTTTTAATCTTTGACAATAAAGCATCTATACATCTTA
This sequence comes from Cornus controversa, assembly GCA_026545225.1. Taxonomy (NCBI): domain Eukaryota; kingdom Viridiplantae; phylum Streptophyta; class Magnoliopsida; order Cornales; family Cornaceae; genus Cornus; species Cornus controversa. Next base: position 3,003,058 of record CM048849.1, read on the forward strand.
GGACTCAGATTTTTTGTCTCCTAAGTTTACTTAGCCTCCAAGATTATGTGCCTATAAATAAGCATTTATGTATTATTTACAAGACAATTCAATTCTATACAATTCTCTCAATATTTCTAACACTCCATAACCAAATTCCTAATAGATGCTTTGAAATTTTTTGATAATCAGCACATTACACTATTAGTTTGGTCTCTACATCTATACGCTAGTCATGTAAAAGATACATGAACAATCTTAATTTGAGAGTTATCATTCAAATTCCAGATTCAGAACAAGATATAAGGTTTCTTCTTTGGTTGAGAAAAATTCTTGATTAAACATTGTTTACCACCGATTCATAGGGAGAAGTAGAGAAGAAGAGTATATGAATTAATTGTCGTAGACTATTGGGTGACTCGCCGGAATATGCTGTAAAATAGGAAACAAGTTGTATGGCAATACACCATCTCACATAATAGAAAAGAAGTTGTATCACAATACATTATCTCACAGAAGGAAAAAATAAATAAATAAATAAAGGGACGTGGCTAACAAATAAGCAACCACGTCTTTCTGAATAAACATCACGAAATCTCATTAGTGATGTTTATCATTTTCCTAATGTTTTTCTCATGAATATATAACGCACAATAATTCATTTTATCCTTATGTTTATATTCTTATAGTATGTAACTCATTAAAACAGTTTTGAAAGAACAAAACTGTTTATATATCTAAGTATATTAAAGAGCTCGTTGTCTTTGAAACTTGTTTTCTTTTTTTTTTAATTTTGTTACAGGAGCAACTTGTCTTTGATTTGTCAAATTCTAATGAATTATCAAACATCATTATTGCATAGGGGGATTAAGTTTAGTGTTCTAGAATTTAGTAGACAATATGTTTGCCACTATGGAGTATTCATAACAAATACTAAATTTTTATGCTGATTCAAAAAATAAACTGTCGATTAAAAAAATAAAAACAAAAATAAATCTTCCTTTATGAAACTTAAGTGCTAAATATTCATCCAAGCTTGAAAGCAGCAACTTTGTGTAAAATGATGCCAATAGTTGGATCTATTTTCAGTGTTCCCTTCTAGCAACCTGTATAGAATATACACTAGATAATGAACTTTATTTTTTTAAGTGTATTTTATAAATCTGAGTAGAAAGTATTGCACTCAACTGGTATGTTGTGCCTAAAAGGGTCATAGCACCTGCATTTATGTTGAAGTTCGCCATGTGCAAATTTAGAGTTATATATGGGCTTCACATGATGTCAAGTGCAGAATGGACAGGGAAAAAAATATAGAAAAGGGCAAAGAGAAACGAAATTCTATCCTCTTCTCTCTTCATTCTCCATCTCTTCTTTATTTTATGCAACAATATGGTATCAGAGTGCTTTATGTGTATCCTGCAGGTTGAATCAGGTAGTCATTAAAAAAGTCATCTCCACATCTTTGTTGTTTTATTGATGACATTCCATTGGGTTGGTTCATGTCAAAGTGGAGATAAAACTATATTATCTTATAAACTATTAAGTTTTTCTTTTCTAACTTGCTTCATTTTTGAAAAAAAAAAAAAAGCACTATATTAATGAAAATAATGTATAATTAGTTCCTAAATATAATATAAAGGACTAAAATATCTAAGCTGCAAAATTTTTGCTAGAAGAAAATATTTGAGAAGTACGATGGGTAATATGGTGGTCCATGGGCTCGTGGTGATTATTATATTTAGAAGTTTTGAAATGATCAAAAGGATGAACTTTTCATAGCTTTAGGGATGATGATTATATGGATTTTTAGAAGTTTTGCAATGATCAAAAGGATGATTAGGGTTCTTTGATGGTCTTAGTTAAGACTGCTTTTACCCTCCTTGAGCTACTAACATCGGTGAGGGTGGGTTGAAGAGTCTATTCTTTTGGGTAAAGCCGTGAAGGCTCTTTTGGTTGATTCGTCTCTTTAGCTTTTTTGTTTCATACTTCACTTTTTTTTTTTTCCCTTCCCATTGGTTTTTATATCTGTTAACATAAATAATATTTGATTTATTGAGAAGTAACAGATAGGTATAATAGTATTATACAGACTTACTGTTATTTGACTCTGTGCTCGCTATAAATTATGTGTGTATTACTGGTGATGTCTATATTATATTATGAACCGTAGATGGTGAAATACTAACCACAGTTGCAGTTATTTGTCATTGCCTGAAGAAATGGGCATAGGGCAGTCTTTCATATAAATTTTGATGACATTTATTTTGAAGATCTAAATTGCTATCTATTTTAGTATTACGCTCTTCATTTTATGATTCTTGATGTAGTTGTGCAAAATTAAAAATTCGAGGAGAGAATAGAGCTCTTTCATTGGTGGACGAATACAAGGAAAAGCTGTTTGATTCGAATTGCTAATCTTATGATACTGATGAGTGGTGGGTGGAGGAAGCACTATAGTTAGGGAAGTGATGCAGCCATAATGTGTGCTTCATTAACTACTTTATAATTAGAGCTATATCTGGAGTTTGAGGGAGCATACCTTTACTGGAAGGGTCATGGAGGTTGGATACTTTGGAGCTTGGACAGAATCTTTCTAATACCAAGAATGGCAAGTTCTAAAGTTAATATTTTGCTTACCTTTGGTAGTTTTTTTGGTACCTGATTATGGTAAATATCTCATGTGAATGGAAACTATATTAAGAACTAAATTAAGAAGGTACAACTACATTTTTAGCATACTTAGCGCAAGTTTATTTGTTTCTGTTTTTCCCTTGGCAAGAAACTTACACACCCATATCCCCCTTATGGGGACTTAAACCCTTACCTTCCACTTTGGGAGATAGAGGAGAAAATGCTAGGTTTACAACCCTTAGTGGTGCTTGTAGTTAAGCTTCATTAGGCAGTTGTGATAGAAATTACACTTAAAACCTATTTACACAATTACTATAATAGGCTATAAAATATCCCCACAATAACTTTCTTTATACAAATTCCTTCTAATTTTTTATCCCCACCCCCCAGTGATGAGGCTCTAATGTCTACTTCTGTTATTTGTATTTATACGATTTCTGATAATGAAAAGTTTATTGCTCTCAATATGCTGAGTTGCAGCCATGGATGAATGTGGTTGCAAAATCTAAGTTTTGTCCTAATACTGAGATGGAACAATGAATTGCTTGCTTGGTAGTGTGTAGCACTGTGAGGTTGATATAATCTCCAGAGCAGTTGATGCTTACCGGATACGTAGTTTGACCATTAGGATCTGAGTAATGTTTATATTTTGTATGTTTCTCTGGGATGTAGGATCATCTAGGGCATAATGATAAAATGTCTCTTTCAAGTCCTTAGGACATGTTTAAGTTTAGGTTTTCCCATAATTTCATCAAGGTGTTAATGATACAAACCAACAACCTGGTGTTCTATATACATTATATATCCCATTCAAACTTATCAATGCGACCAGTCAAGAGTTCTGTTAAACCTTTTTGTTCACATCATTACTAAAACATTTCAGATCAAGGAACAACCAACTTATTATAAAAAGATATTGTCACCCTAAAAACTATAATCAGCTTAAGTAACACAACTTAAGCATAAAAAACACATGAAAGACTTGAAAGAATTTGGAATAAATGAAACAATTGTATCAATGACCAAATCATAGCTAAAGCTATAAAATCTTGTTCCATAACCATTTTTTGGTGCCAACTGCCAAGCTATAATGTCAACTCTTTATTTTAGTTAAGCAACCATGTCAACTTGAAGGAGCTTTACATGCAAAATATATTTGGGTATTGGCAAAATGTATAGAGTTCGATCAATTAAATTTTTAATAGAATGAGAGCAATAAACCTTTCATTCATCCAAAATTAGATAACTAATATTAATGAAAACAAACCAAAAAAGTTATTGTTGCTCCAAGTTCGTATCCTCTCCGATATATATTTTGGCTTTATCACTTTGCCACCAGTTCAGTTTCCATTCATTAGTATCAAAATAACAAGAAATTATATAATACTCCAAGGGTATTGATGATGTGGCATCTCCGACAGATGTAAGCCCTCCATCTCTTTTGAAAACTCCTAATTTTACTACAATCAAGGAGAAATTGAGGGCTTACACTTTTCGAAAATACCACATCATCAGTATTCCAATACTTTCTCCATAATAACATATCCTCAAATAATAGAAATTTTGGCTTTATCACTTTGCCACCAATTCAGTTTCCATTCATTAGTATCAGAATAACAAGAAATTATACAATACTCCAAGGGTATTGATGATGTGGCATCTCCGGCAGGTGTAAGCCCTCCATCTCTTTTGAAAACTACTAATTTTACTACAATCAAGGAGAAATTGAGGGCTTACACTTCCCGAAAATACCACATCACCAGTATTCCAATACTTTCTCCATAATAACATATCCTCAAATAATAGAAATTTGGCTTTATCACTTTGCCACCGGTTCAGTTTCCATTCATTAGTATCAAAATAACAAGAAATTATACAATACTCCAAGGGTATTGATGATGTGACATCTCCGGCAGGTGTAAGCCCTCCATCTCTTTTGAAAACTACTAATTTTACTACAATCAAGGAGAAATTGAGGGCTTACACTTTCCGGAAATACCACATCATCAGTATTCCAATACTTTCTCCATAATAACATCTCCTCAAATAATAGAAATTAAGATCTCCTGATACTTATGTGCTAAAAAACTTCACAAATGACTTCCCCATAACCCACTTATGCACACTCAATCCACACAATCATAGCAACTTTAGCTATTTTCAACACCTACGGTTCATGGTAAAATACATCCACGAGCGTGACACACTTACATTTATAACCAGCATGGACCCAAAACTGCAACATTATTACAACATTTCATAGATCAAAGACTACAAAGGCAATCTCTGCATGATTGTAAATATATACATGATAGGTAAGAATTCGAGTTAAGCCCATATGGTCCAGTTCAGGTTAGGTTCCGATTGCCAAATACCTCAACCCAAACCCAACTCGACTTTAATTCAAGTTGAAAATTTTTAAGCTCAGCTTAACTCTAATAGCAAAAATAATTGCTCAAGCTCCTAAAAATTTTGGGTTGGTTTAGGTTGTCCACCCAAATTGCATCCTTACATAGTATGACTTTTTAAGGCTCCCCTTTTTGGTACACTATCCCTCTGGATAGTGTATCGCTGTTTTATTTTTATATATAGGTATTAAATATTTCTATGCTTCTCTCAGCATTTTATTAATCATTAATAAGCTTACTAAATCATTTTATTAACTAATTGTTCGGTCTTAAGTAATTAGTCAGATAAGTCAATTGATTATCTATGTTTGTGGGCATGCCAGAGCTGTGGTGTCAGCTCGATGTAAATAATTGGTCGAACGCAAGTATCTCATTTAGAGGTCGTGTTCGATTAGGTGATTGGCTACGGAGAGATAATACAAAACTCCCTATTGAGTCATTTTCTTGCCTCAACTAAGAGGACTTTTAACTGTGTGCAAAGAGTTGCGAGGCTGAATCGTAGCAAGGAGGGAGGTAGAAAGAGGGAGATAGCAAGGAGGGAGGTAGTAACTGAGAGAGAAATAGATTGATAGACTAATTAGAGGAAGTCGAGAGCAAGACAATTGGGAGAGATATAGATCGAGTGAGATACAGAACAATATTTTGGAGAATATTGATGAAGAGAGACAGATTACACGTGATGTAATTGTTTAATTGTGGTTGTTAGAACCTTTAATGTAGATTACTTTCAATTATTTATAGAAAAAGTTTACATCGCTCAACATAACCCTAAATTACAAGATAAAATTGAAATAACTAAATTATAATAAAAGAAATACAAAATGTATATCAATGCATGTGTCTTCACGCCCTAAGAATGTAACCCTTTTTCATGTCAACCTCCTTAGAGTTCAGGTTCCACTCGACTTCATCCTTAATGCAACCTCTATTTGCACAGAATCCATGATTGACCCAAAATCTTCCAATATAGCCCAAGTTCATAGGAGTCCTCGCTCACTACCACCTAGCCTATGTATAGACATAGGCTATGTTTATATATACTTTGTATAACTGACTTTGTAGTTGTATTTTCATCATAAGCATCTTTATCCATGGGCAATTTTACCAAATCAGCACACTGTTTATGGTCATCAGCCTTCTCAGAGTCCTGTTTAAAGCCTAACTCCTCATAGCCTACACCCATTCCAGTCTCCACTCTGTACCAAACTCACCGGAGTCCAGATTGTACTTGACTCCTTGCTACCTACAAAAATAGTTATACAGATATATATATATACACCTAAATATGTACACATAATCATCTATGAATTTATATAAGTGTCATCTGCTTCTTTAGGACAACTTGCTAACAATCATCGGCCCTTAGAGTTTCCTTCGTGATGGACTCTTTATTTCAATCTTGTAAAAGACAGTTGCATAGGTACACACAAACACACACACACACACACACACACACACACACACAGATAGATATATATATATATATATATATATATATATACATACTAGGGTATTGCTCGTGCCTACGGCACTTCAGAATGTACCCAAACGGTATTGAGTGTTGATCACTACTGTCAGGTGGTTGATTCAACTGTTTCTCGTCTGCTAACAGCTCAGAAAAATTGAATAATACTGATTGCCCGTGCCTAAAGCACTATAAAATAAAAAATTATTAAATTGAAATAGAAACTGATTTTATATAATCAACGTGTCAATAAACAAATATTTACAAAACACTATTTGCATTAGCTAATGTTTACAAAAAATACAATGACCACGTGTCTCCTTCTTCTCTACTTCTTCAAAGATGAAGCATAAATTTTCTTCACTACTGAGAAGAATATCCTTGCGTGTCAATATGAATGTACTTCACCTTCAAAAAAGGACTATGTACAACAATCTACAAAATACATATATAACATTTTATTATATTATATTAACATTATGTAAAAAATAATAATTTAGAGTAAACACAAAATTGAATTACCTCATTACATCCCCAATTGCGTAGTGAAGATGAATTAATATATCAGAGTTTTCTTGCAGCAGTATCCCAGTCCTACAAAGTTATATTGGATAACACACTTTGATTAGAACACTATAATAAAACTTCTGGGTAGACAATATTTGTTATAGAATGCAGACCGTCGTCTGGAAAAAGGATACTTGTACGTTCAGAACTGGTGCATCTAGACAGTGCAACATATAACTGCCCATGACTAAATACTGGTGTGCGCAAATCAACCCCAACTGTCACGCCCCGGAACCCGGACCGCCGGGACTCCCCCGGACCGACCCCGAATCCCGAGTGTGAACCCGTTCACTCAACTCCATGAACAATCTCAATTACACTTATGCACTAGTATCAAGGTTTGATACCAAGCTATAATGCCCCGATTTCTAATTCTCGGAGAACCGGAGGTTAAACTGTCTATTTAGCCCAATAGACCCTCATTACCCTCATTTACTACGGAAGCTTAACTCAATTCTTGCATATGAATGCACCCAATTCCATCTTAACCAATCCCCATAGGCCCTATATCGAATCACACACCTTAGTGAAAATTCACTTGGCCACACCTTTGAGAATCACTCACTTTCGAGCCTCATAACTTTCTGTGATTGGAATCTGAAACTGAGGCTTACACATTTAGATATAGAATCCAAAAATACTCAAGTTCAAAAAAAACCACACTCAATTCTGATCTAAAACGAAGAAATTACGTCAAAATGAAGTTTTGGAAAATGCTGTGAATAGTAATTTCGATTGATCGAAGATGGGACTTCGATTGATCGAAACTGGCATCTCGATTGTGCGAAATAAATCTCGATTCTGCAAGAATTTCACCCTCTCGGGACCCCAGACCTGCAATATTTTGATTGATCGAAATGGGGGTTCGATTGATCGAAATTCCTCCTGTCTGGACCCTAAAAATCATCATAAATCATCACCCCTTCGCACAATCGAAATGAGAGTTTCAATTGTGCGAAATAGGTATTTCGCACGATCGAAATGCACCTCCCGGGACTTCCAACAACCCTATACATGGTCCACATGAAGCCCAATCAACATTCTATCATCTTAGAACCCCTCATACATGATTAATAACATAAATGGAAGGTTCCAACACCAATCTCACACTCAAGATCACATTCATAATTGAATTCATACACCGAAATGAATCATTCCCTTTCTCAACCAAAATCCATTTGCTATGAAAGCATCATCAAATGAACAAGATGCCACCACGAGCACTACATATATTAAACCGTTGTCTTTTCATACCCAACAAGTTTATAATCCAATACATACATCCAAATTACATTTGTCCAAAACATAACCGTAACTCAAAAAGGAAGTCACATGCCACAAGCTGGCATGCATAGCCACAAAAATGCACAAAATCTAAAAGATAGCAAAATCACTACTAGAATTCCACTTGGACACTCATGTCCCATCCGTCATTGGCGCTTTATCTATAAAATATTTAGAATAAAGGGGTGAGCACCACTGCGGCTCAGTAGAGATACCCCAACCCACCTAAGTGCCGACCCGACACGACCTACATGGATGCATGTCACAACATTTCACGAATCATTCAACATACATCATGTTCACTCACAACAATGCATATATATATATAGGGATGCATTAAACACATAACATACTTCATAATTCAAATGAAGGCAATAATCATACACTTGTCTCTCTCTCGGACTCGACCCGACATCCCAACATTATTCTTGACCAACCATGTGACCGAGACATTCTCCCCACACAATTCCAACACCGCCACCGAGTCATCACATACTCCAAGGTGATTAGTTGGTTTTGGAATTCATCACCGAGTCATCACATACTCCAAGGTGGTTAAATAATTTATCACCGAGTAATCACATACTCTAAGGTAATTAGATCGTCTATCACCGAGTCCTCACATACTCCAAGGTGATTAGATAGTTTTAAAATTCATCACCGAGTCATCACATACTCCCAGGTGGTTAAATCATTTTAAGAGTTTCACCGAGTCATCACATACTCCAAGGTGAAAATGTTACCCTTCCATACCTCCCCGTTTCGTCACAACGGCCCCAATATATGCATTTCGAACATATAAACATCAAACATTTAATTTCATGCGTCACAATGCACATGCTATTTGATAAAACATGTAACATGCATTCCGTCTCCACAACACCACACATATATTTACCTATATATGCAAAACCTAGCATAATATCCACATATGCTCACAAAATTTTACCTAAGCACATTTTAGTCATACTTCACCAATGCACACATTTTCTATACAAATATAGCATGCATTTAACTCACTTACAACATATAACACATATATGCCCAATATAACTCATTTCCACATATATGTACAAAAGCTAGCATATAAGCATACATGCTCTCATTCTCCCACATTCTCATGCATTTGTCCCTCACATCATGCATACTAGGAGATACACATCTATTGCATACAAGAGACTCAAGAGAAGAATAAAAATAACTTATCCCACCCCTCTTACTTCTCTAAAACATGCAATACACAACCTTAGCTCTCACCACTTCAGCCGAAACCCTAGATGAGAAAGAACACCCCTACCTCAAAAATGAAGGCCTTCCAATCACTTCTCAAAATCCCAGCAATGTCATCCTTGCCGAACCGCAACTTTGATCAGTTCAAAGGGAAGCCCTAGTCGTCCCCTACGTATCTCCCTTCTTCGGCGAAACTTGAATCACACCCGAAGACCTCCAAAACCTAGAGAGAAGGAAGAGAGAAGAAGTGGGAGCAATATAGAGAGAGAAGCAGCCGTGAGATATGAAATATCTCTGCAGATTTGACCATTTAAGGTCCCTAGGTCACAAAAAGACCAAAATACCCCTAGGCCACTTAACGCACCTTCCCGAACTCCTTTTTCGATTTCAAAAACTCCTACGTTCTCGAAATCACTTCCTTAACTCTCTAAACATTTAATCTAAGCCATTCTCAAAAATAAATATTTTCAAAAAAATTTTAGATTCTCGGGCCCACTTAAGTCGCATCCCAGGCCCCAGTTTGACCAAAAAGTCAAACTTCTCCAATTCTCCCGAAAACTTTCCAAAACCTTAAAAACACTTCCCAAACGTGTTTTCCATATTCAAAACATGTTAAACACCACTCAAAATGCATTTATGGCAATTATAATGCGAAAATACAAAACCGGCCAAAATTGGTCACGGTCTCCACAACCTCCCCCCCTTAAAGGAATTTCATCCCCAAAATTAGAAACATACCTCAAGTATAAAACAACTCAGGGTATTTCGAGCGAACTTCTTGTTCTCGCTCCCACGTAGCCTCCTCGACTCCGTGATGTCTCCAAAGGACTTTAACCAATAGAACAGTCTTGCCCCGAAGCACTTACTCCCTAGCATCCAAAATCTAAACCGGTCTTTTCTCATAAGACACGTCCTCCTCCACCTCAAGATCTGTCCAATCTAACACATGTGAAGGATTCGGCTCATACTTTCTTAACATCAAAACGTGGAAAGTATTGTGTACACTTGACAACTGTGGTCGCAATGCCAAGCGGTATGCAACCTAACCCACACGATCCAATATCTCAAATGGACCGATAAACCTTGGGGCTAGCTTTCTGCTATGCCCGAACCTCATCAAACCCCATCGTGGTGAGAACTTCAAAAAGACATGGTCCCCCACCTCAAATGCTAAAGGCCTCCGCCTTCTGTCAGCATAGCTTTTCTGACGACTCTGAGCCGTAAGCAAACGCTGCCGTATAATCTTAATCTTTTTTGTAGTCTCTCTGACTATATCCGACCTCAAAGCCACTGTCTCACCAACCTCTATCCAACAAACTGGTGACCTACAAGGTCTACCATACAAGGCCTCAAATGGAGCCATCTCAATACTAGCTTGGTAGCTATTATTGTACGCAAACTCCACCAATGGAAGGTGATCCTCCCAACTACCCCGAAAATCAATTGCACATGCTCTAAGCATATCCTCCAAAATCTGTATAGTACACTCTGACTATCCATCTGTCTGAGGATGGAAAGCCGTACTAAAATGGAGGTCCGTATCAAGTGCAGCCTGGAAACTCTGCCAAATTCGTGATGTGAATCTCGGATCCCTATCGAACACAATGGAAACAGGTACTCCAAGTAGTCTCACAATCTGATCAATATACAACCGACTAAGGGTATCTACATCAGCTGTCACTCGAATAGGAAGGAAATGAGCCACCTTGGTCAACCTATCCACAATGACCCAAACTGCATCATGACTCTTCCTTGTCCTAGGTAACCCCGTTACAAAGTCCATAGTAACGTGTTCCCACTTCCACATAGCTACTGGTAAGGGCTGTAACAAACCTGCCGATCTCTGATGCTCGGCCTTCACTTGTTGACAAGTGAGGCACCTCACCATAAACCGTGCGGCGTCCTTTTTCATGCCCTTCCACCAATACTGTCTACGAAGGTTGTGGTACATCTTGGTACCACCAGGATGTACTACAAGTCTGGAGCTATAAAACTCCCTCAGGACCTCATCCCTACAAGCCAATGGAACAACCATTTTGCCTCTGAACCTCAGACCTCCGTCTGAATGGATAACCCAATCTTCCACTACTCTGCCACCCATAATCCGAGTGCGAATGCTCTCTAACTCTGTGTCATACCTCTGCTCCTCAACCACCCTACTCACTAGATTTGGTTGCGCTATGAGTGTGAACAAAGTGGCCTGTCCATCACTCTCACTGAAGCACAATCCCATTTCTGAGATATCTTCCATCATCTTCCATTCACGGATAGCAATACTAGCCAAAGTACCATGTGATTTCTGGCTCAATGCATCAGCAACCACATTAGCCTTCCCCGGGTGATACTGAAGATCAAAGTTGTAGTCTTCCATGTATTCAACCCATCTCCTCTGTCTCATATTCAAGTCCTTTTGCGTGAAAAGGTACTTCAAACTCTTATGATCGGAGAAAACCTCAAACTTCTCTCCGTAGAGATAATGTCTCCACGTTTTCAAAGTAAAAATTACCGCCGCCAACTCCAAGTCATGAGTCGGGTAATTCTGCTCATGGATCTTCAATTGTCGGGAACCATATGCAACAACCCTCTCGGTCTGCATTAACACACATCCCAAACCATCTCGTGAAGTGTCACAGTAGATGACATAACCCAAACTGCGCTCAGGAATAATCAATATTGGAGCACTAATCAATCTACGCCTCAATTCCATAAAGGAATGCTCGCAAGCCTCATTCCACTCAAACTTAACTCCTTTACGAGTAAACTTGGTCATCGGCGCCGCTAACTTTGAAAAGTCCTTCACGAAACGCCGGTAATATCCTGCCAATCCCAAGAAGCTACGTATCTTGAATACGTTCTTAGGCCTCTCCCAATCCATTACCGCATCTATCTTAGAAGGGTCTACTGATACTCCTCTTTCTGACACCACGTGTCCTAGGAATTTCACTTCCGTTAGCCAAAATTCACATTTTTCGAATTTGGCATACAAACAGTGCTCTGTCAATGTCTACAACACTGTCCTTAAATGGATCTTATGCTCCTCCATAGAAGAAGAATACACAAGAATGTCATCCACGAAGACTACCACAAACCTATCCAAGTACACCCTGAATATCCGGTTCATCAAATCCATGAACGCTGCTGGTGCATTCGTCAATCCAAATGGCATCACTAGAAACTCATAGTGGCCATATCTAGTCCGAAAAGTTGTCTTCGAAATGTCCTCTTCCCTTACCCTCAACTGGTAATACCCCGACCTCAAGTCGATCTTTGAAAAACAAGTCGAACCCTTAAGCTGATCAAACAAGTCATCTATCCTTGGCAAAGGATACTTGTTCTTAATCGTCATTTGGTTCAACTTACGGTAGTCTATGCATAACCGTAAAGATCTGTCCTTCTTTTTAGCAAACAGGACCGGAGCTCCCCAAGGCGATGTACTAGGTCGTACAAATCCCTTATCCAACAATTCTTGCAATTGATCTTTCAACTCCATCAACTCTGTCGGTGCCATCCGATACGGTGCCATGGAGATAGGCGCGGTACCAGGAGCAAGATCAATGCTAAATACCACATCTCTCATCGGAGGAAACTCTGTCAAGTCCTCCGGAAACACATCCACAAACTCTCTAACCACCGGTGGAAATCCTCCACTAGTCACAATTTCATCCTCCTCGGCTAACAAGCTAGCTAGGAAATATTCAACCCCGTTCCACACACCGGAACCAAGTAGAGACGAAACGTAGAAATCATCCCGCTCTCCCACAAAATAAAAGCAATCACCCTCAAGTGTGCACACTGTCACTCTCCTACGGAGACAATCAATCATGGCTCTAAATGTAAATAGCCAATCTATGCCTAGAATGACATCGAAAGTAGTCATGTCTAGTAATACAAAGTCAAACACTAGTCGACGCCCAGCAACCTCGATCTCGCAAGACCGACACACTCTATCCAGGGTAACCCTACCCCCAACTGGTGTATCAATGGACAATGGTGACTCTATTGATGACACCCGCAGTCCCAAGGCACAAGCAAATGCAACAGATATGAATGAATATGATGCACCTGAATCTATCAACACCCTAGCCCACGAGTTAGAAACCAGGAAAATACCTCTGACCACTGACGATCCTGGTACATCCTCTGCCAGAGCAAGCGTGAACACACGGCCCCGTGACTGCTGACCAGTCCCCTGTAACCCTGACCGCTGACTAGAAGCAGGCGTGGGACCCCTCGCTACTCACGATCCCTATACTGACTGTGCTGGCTGCGGTGATGGTAATGCCCTAAAGCCAGACTGAACTGCAATTGTCTGCCCAGCTTTCTGCTGAGACCCTACACCACTCTGCGTCCCCTGCCTCTACGGGCAGTTAGCCCTAACGTGTCCTGGCTGCTTGTAATAGAAGCACACCACCTCTTTCACTGTCCCAGCTGGCACTGATGCCACTGCATGTCCCTGTGGGCATTCCCTACTAAAATGGCCCATTTGGTGGCAATTGTAGCACACCACAAATGGTCGTAAAGACACAGTCGGCAAGGTCAATGAAGGTGTCGAGCGGACTTGCTGGTGCCCTTGAAACCCTGACCTGCCCTCCCTGTGCCTCTTTCATCCCTGGCTACCCGAAGATGCCCCCGTACTCTTCACTTGCTGTTTAGACTCCCATATCCTTTGGGTGTCTTTGTCATCTTCCTCAGCCACTAAGGCTCTGTCAACCACTTCATTGTAGGCCCTTAGACCTAAAATGGATACCCTCTTTCTGATAGAGGTTTTGAGTCCCTTCACGAACCTTTTCACTTTTAGCTCCTCGTTCATTACCATCTCCGGGGCAAAACGAGCCAATGATGTGAATTTGGTCTCATACCCCATCACATCCAAGTCCCCTTGGACCAAGTCTATGAACTCTTGCCTCATCCGGTCTCTCACCGAAGTCAGAAAGAATTTATCAAAAAATAACCCCTTAAAGGTTTCCCAGTCCATAGTCTCGGTATTGTGGACATTCCCGATGAATTGCCACCACCGATCAGCTTCTCCTTATAAGTGAAGCGCCGCTACTCCCACTTTCAAATCCTCATCGATTACAAGAGCAACCATGAGTTTGTGAGTTTGGTCTATCCAACTCTCAGCCACAAGCAGATCACGCGCACCATCAAAGGTAAGCGACTTAAATTTCACATATTCCTTCATTGCCACCATTTGGTGGCTCAAGGCAACCCTAGGCAATGCCTGAACCTCCTCCTCTTTGACTTCCCTAGCCATCCGCCTCATAGTGTCCGCCATATCACGCATAAATTACGTTCCATCTGTTGGCTCCTGAGGAGCATCAGTGTCGATGTCTCGCGCTCTTCTTGGAGGCATTTCTTTCTATATGCACAACAAGAAAAATTTTAAGTCCAACAAATTTACACTTCTTACACATATCCATCATGCTTACACATGCCATGTCAATTTAGTCCATATAGGCATGTTATGAAAATGAGAGCATACATCAAGTTCCACATAAGCAATTTACAATCTCAAATTCAAATCCTTATGTTCTGATCCTTAACTCAAGTGATAACTAAGTCAAGTCTCACCCTTCATCCCTAGGTATTCCAACCTAGAGCTCTGATACCATCCTGTCACGCCCCGAAACCCGGACCGCCAGGACTCCCCCAGACCGACCCCGAATCCCAAGTGTGAACCCTTTCACTCAACCCCATGAACAATCTCAATTACACTCATGCATTAGTATCAAGGTTTGATACCAAGCTATAATGCCCCGATTTCTAATTCTCGGAGAACCGGAGGTTAAACTGTCTATTTAGACCAATAGACCCTCATTACCCTTATTTACTGCGAAAGCTTAACTCAATTCTTGCATATGAATGCACCTAATTTCATCTTAACCAATCCCCATGGGCCCTATATCGAATCACATACCTTAGTGAAAATTCACTTGGCCACACCTTTGAGAATCACTAACTTTTGAGCCTCAAAACTTTTTGTGATTGGAATCTGAAACTGAGGCTTACACCATTGGATATAGAATCCAAAAATACTCAAGTTAAAAAAAAAACCACACTCAATTCCGATCTAAAACGAAGAAATTACGTCAAAATGAAGTTTTGGAAAATGCTGTGAATAGTAATTTCGATTGATCGAAAATGGGACTTCGATTGATCGAAACTGGCATCTCGATTGTGCGAAATAAATCTCGATTCTACAAGAATTTCACCCTCTCGGGACCCCAGACTTGCAATATTTTGATTGATCGAAATGGGGGTTTCGATTGATCGAAATTTCTCCTGTCTGGACCCTAAAATTCATCATAAATCATCACCCCTTCGCACAATCGAAATGGGGGTTTCGATTGTGCGAAATAGGCATTTCGCACGATCGAAATGCACCTCCCGGGACTTCCAACAACCCTATACATGGTCCACATAAAGCCCAATCAACATTCTATCATCTTAGAACCCCTCATACATGATTAATAACATAAATGGAAGGTTCCAACACCAATCTCACACTCAAGATCACATTCATAATTGAATTCATACACCGATATGAATCATTCCCTTTCTCAACCATAATCCATTTGCTATGAAAGCATCATCAAATGAACAAGATGCCACCACGGGCACTACATATATTAAACCGTTGTCTTTTCACACCCAACAAGTTTATAATCCAATACAGACATCCAAATTACATTTGTACAAAACATAACCGTAACTCAAAAAGGAAGTCACATACCACAAACCGGTATGGATAGCCACAAAAATGCACAAAATCTAAAAGATAGCAAAACCACTACTAGAATTCCACTTAGACACTCATGTCCCATCCGTCATTGGCGCTTTATCTGTAAAATATTTAGAATAAAGGGGTAAGCACCACTGCGGCTCAGTAGAGATACCCCAACCCACCTAAGTGCCGACCCGACACGACCTACATGGATGCATGTCACAACATTTCACGTATCATTCAACATACATAATGTTCACTCACAACAATGCATATATATATATAGGGATACATTAAACACATAACATACTTCATAATTCAAATGAAGGAAATAATCATACACTTGTCTCTCTCTCGGACTCGACCCGACATCCCAACATTATTCTTGACCAACCATGTGACCGAGACATTCTCCCCACACAATTCCAACACCGCCACCGAGTCATCACATACTCCAAGGTGATTAGTTGGTTTTGGAATTCATCACTGAGTCATCACATACTCCAAGGTGGTTAAATAATTTATCACCGAGTAATCACATACTCCAAGGTAATTAGATCGTCTATCACCGAGTCCTCACATACTCCAAGGTGATTAGATAGTTTTGAAATTCATCACCGAGTCATCACATACTCCCAGGTCGTTAAATCATTTTAAGAGTTTCACCGAGTCATCACATACTCCAAGGTGAAAATGTTACCCTTCCATACCTCCCCGTTTCGTCACAACGGCCCCAATATATATATTTCGAACATATAAACATCAAGCATTTAATTTCATGCGTCACAATGCACATGCTATTTGATAAAACATGTAACATGCATTCCGTCTCCACAACACCACACATATATTTACCTATATATGCAAAACCTAGCATAATATCCACATATGCTCACAAAATTTCACCTAAGCACATTTTAGTCATGCTTCACCAATGCACACATTTTCTATACAAATATAACATGCATTTAACTCACTTACAACATATAACACATATATGCCCAATATAACTCATTTCCACATATATGCACAAAAGCTAGCATATAAGCATACATGCTCTCATTCTCCCACATTCTCATGCATTTGTCCCTCACATCATGCATACTAGGAGATACACATCTATTGCATACAAGAGACTCAAGAGAAGAATAAAAATAACTTATCCCACCCCTCTTACTTCTCTAAAACATGCAATACACAACCTTAGCTCTCACCACTTCAGCCGAAACCCTAGATGAGAAAGAACACCCCTACCTCGAAAATGAAGGCCTTCCAATCACTTCTCAAAATCCCAGCAATGTCATCCTTGCCGAACCGCAACTTTGATCAGTTCAAAGGGAAGCCCTAGCCACCCCCTACGTATCTCCCTTCTTCGGCGGAACTTGAATCACACCCGAAGACCTCCAAAACCTAGAGAGAAGGAAGAGAGAAGAAGTGGGAGCAATATAGAGAGAGAAGCAGCCGTGAGATATGAAATATCTCTGCAGATTTGACCATTTAAGGTCCCTAGGTCACGAAAAGACCAAAATACCCCTAGGCCACTTAACGCACCTTCCCGGACTCCTTTTTCGATTTTGAAAACTCCTACGGTCTAGAAATCACTTCCTTAACTCTCTAAACATTTCATCTGAGCCATTCTCAAAAATAAATATTTCCGAGAATTTTTCGGATTCCCGGGCCCACTTAAGTCGCATCTCGGGCCCCGATTTTACCAAAAAGTCAAACTTCTCCAATTCTCTCAAAAACTTTCCAAAACCTTAAAAACACTTCCCAAACATGTTTCCCACACTCAAAACATGTTAAACACTACTCAAAATGCATTTATGGCAATTATAATGCGAAAATGCAAAATCGGCCAAAATTGGTCACGGTCTCTACACCAACAAATTGAACAGACTGTCCTTGAGATTTATTAATGGTCATTGCATAGGCCAGTCGAACAGGAAATTGACATCTTATCATTTTAATGGGCAATTCTGAAGAGAATGAAGTCAAGGATATTCTTGGAATAAAGACAAAATTACCACATTTATCTCCCGTAAGAATCTGTGCTCCAAATACACGATGTGCACATTTGACAACCATCAGTCGTGTGCCATTTCATAGGCCATTCTTGGGTGCAATGTTCCTCAACAATATAATCGGGCATCTTATTTTCAAATTTAGCTTAAAGGGTGGTAACCCTGAAGGATCTAATGAGTTTCAAAATTCATTAGGATATCGATTAGTAATGATTCGATCTACTAACTCATCTTCTAATATTTTATTAGCTGCAAAATAAGTAATCGTCTCCCAGGAAATATATTTAATGCAACTCTATTGATAGTACTAACATCATCGTTTCAGGCAGAAAGAATTGTACATTCATTTAAAAATTTTGGTGTAACTGTACCCGCAACACTCAACTCTGGATAAATTGCACATAGTAAGTCATTTAAATTCCTACACTTTCATATTGTCTGCGAAAGTTCTATATTTTCTTGTGGGTTTCATCCAATCTAAAAATAAATAAATAAAATTTGTTAAGGTGGGATGTCAAAAAATAACACGGTACTAAAATTATTAACAACTTGTATGTTTTTAGAAATATTACCTCCGTCAAGAAATTTGAAAAGTCCATATTTGCAATGTCTGTGCTATTCAGGCGCATGTTCAAATGCAAAATTAGAATGTGTACCTGATTCCAGAGTTTGGAGCGTCTCAAAGTTAAGCCCACAATTTCCTCACGGGTGCCCTATTGTATAACTAGTAAGATTTGCCTGAAATTTCCACCAAGAACAACAGTAATACCCCCAAATGGCTTCTCATTATCGCAAATATCCTGAAAAGTACGTGCGATCAACAGCTTCCACACAATACCTGTGTTGCATAGGGACTTCATCCCAAATTATCAGTTTCGCTTCCTTAAGCAACTCAGCATGCAACGATTGCTTTGTAAACCCACAAATTGAATTTTCCAACACATCTAGTGGAATGCAAAATGTAGAATGTGCAGTATGACCCCCTACCAATAACAGATAAGCAATACCAGATGAAGCAATAGTGATAACAATGAGTCCAAGGCTGCGACATTTTGTTGCAATTGTATTATACAAAAATGTCTTTCCTGATCCAGCACCACCACTTAAGAAAAATGTCGTCCTGTCATTTTTGAGAACTGAAGAAGTAATTGCATTCTAAGCAGCACGTTGTCCATCATTAAGGCGGTCAACATTAAATTGAACATCTGATTGTTGTGCCTCGACTTGAAGTTGATGATGTTCCCAGATAAGTCTATTTCCAACTATCGTACTCCAATTGCCAGTCAGTAGTGGCATTGGCAAAAAGTCAGTTAAACTCTTACCAGATTCCTTTAGTAGCTGATTCAGGAGATACGAACCATAATCCGTGATTTGAGACTCAATTGGATTGGGAATCGCAAAGTCTTTAGAAATTATATAAGCAAGATCATCACACATGTGCATTGAAAATTTATTCCATAACACATGCGGTTGTAGTGGGGAGCAGTGTGTCAAAATAACACAGAACAAACTTCTCAACTGACGTCCATTTTTTATGGTTACTACTTCATCAAGGCATTGCATCCATTCTTCATCGTCTTCTAGAAGTCCCCTTTCAACACATGTAGGTTTGAATGTTTCGTGCACTATATTGTTGACGGTCTTTAAACATTCAAAGGATCATGGTCCTTTAACAATAGTAAGTAGCAAGCGCAAGTAAAATCTCTCACCTTCATTAGGGTTAACAAAGTACATTCTACCAATTGCAAATCCCCTCTGTCTTTCTGTCCACTTCTTTTCTTGAATGTGCCATACATATTGTTGGGGAAATTCTTGATAAGTAAATGCGCGGGCATCTTCATTGGCAGCACAGCATGCAAAAAAACCAGTAAGAGTTGACACTTCAGCCTTAGCTCGTTCCATGATCTTATGCATTGAATCAGCTTGATTGTAAACAACATGATGTTTGCCGGGTAAATGAAGTTGTAATCTCACAACATTTGGAAGTTCTTCGTGCATCAGATTGCCAAATATTTGCCAAGCAGCTTCTGCCGGCCCGATGTATCTTACATCAAGGTATTATTGAATCTCATCTACATCGCCTAAAATCATTGTCGTGCGATCATGGCCCTATAAATATACTTGTGAATATATTTTACGCATTTCAATCCCGCACAAACTTCCACATTGATATGACAGTTGAACATTCTGGACAAATACAGATTATATGGCACATCTCTATTATCAACATCATGTCCCCTCACAGAATAAACGCGACCATCATTGCGTCATCGATATAGCGGGTATCTATCTTGGTCCATACTTGTTTCTTCTGAAAACTATTTAGGGTACCTTTTAGTGCATTTACCATTTTCCATACACGATGTGTGTGGATTTCGAGTACCACACGATCCATGAACCATACAACTCTTGATAGTTTCAAAAAGTGTGGGATCTTTATTTGGATATAGAAATTCAGATGACACAATTTTATCCACCTGAGCACATGTTTGAATTTTGCTTCGACCTTCAAGGAATATGAGTAAATGCATATACGGTAACCCCTATTTTTGAAATTCAATTATGAAGACATGGCCAACTTTTTTGCCAAACACCTTTTTATTATCTAACTCCATCATTAGAGCGTGTCGCTTCAATTCAAAAACACGAGTAACTAAATCAGGACAATCATTGGCCTGTTGATGTGGTAATAAAGCTGAAGTAATTGTATGCCAGTTAGGATTTGCAGTCATTGTAAGGAATATATCTGGATTTTGATTATACCGAGTAATTGCCATTGAATCTTGAAAGATCTCAAACATATGTCTTGGACTACCCCTGAATGAAGAAGGCAAAACTATTCGTTGCCCAACTTGATGGGGTTCGAATCCATCTACAGAAATATCTATTAGACCTTGGTAGAGTTCCCAACGGAGTTTAGGCTGATTTAGCTTGTAGTACGTTAGTCGATTGTGCTCAGTAGTGGCCCAAGCATCTCTAATGAACTCCTGAAATAATTTCCCGCCTCTTAAAATGGTTGAGTACTCAGAAGAACGTTCAAACAAATGATAAGTATAGAACTGCAACTGGATAAGTCTATTAGTTGTATGTCTCCCATCTAGGATGTTCCACTGTTTTAACTCAGGTTCCCATCCAAGCTCACCGTAACGGAACAACAAAACATATTGCAAAGGTAAATAAGTAGGGTGACATTCATTAATTCGCATCAATTCATTATTTCCTCTCAAGCGCACAACAATATCTCTCATTCTATTGACTTGAGTTTCATCTCCAGGCAATATAACTACAACCTCATTTGCTGTCGGCAGATTATACCTACGTCGATCTGCTGTTGAAGATGGAGATGAAGATAGGTAGGTATATTTTGGTCTGCTGAATTCAATTGCTCTAGTATTGCAAATGCTTAACGGAATTTTTTCAAAAATGTGTTATACTGCAACAAATTTTTTTGAATATCTTTGAGAACATCCCTCCTCAGATGTGAATTTTTACGACTATGAATGTCTAAAGCCGCTTCAGGGTCATAAATGTACAACTGAGCATAACTTGCTTCCTATCCTAATTGGGGTAAAAGCGTCCCTGTACGATGATGCAATTCTCCATGAATGGTGAATGATGTTGGACCCTTGCCACTAAGAACTCTGTCATCCATTTGAACACCCAGACTTGTAAATGCATTAGCTGCATTATATTCCCGAGTATAACGACGAAACGATTTTGATTTATCATCCTCACCATTGTATAATGATGCAAGTTCTGGAGGGGGTGTAAGCAAGGCAAGTAATTGAATCTTTCCTTACAGACAACATGTCCCAAAAAGAGGATGCCCGCAAGATGAGTTTTTCAATTTTTCATCCATCCAGTGTAAGGCTTTACTATAAGGACATGCTACATTCATGTTAGCCAAAGAATGTCGACCAAGATTATGTTTAGACCGAACATTGACCGTTACATTGCCACATGTGTTTTGTAATTCATCACTCAAATGATCATTTTGAATGATATTTGATTCATTTAATTCCTGATCCAAGAACACACGCCGAGATCGACGACGATGCCGAGGCGAACCAGGAAAAAATCTTGGTTGTACTGGAGGGCGTTCATTCCTCTCCCTTTCTCGTCATAAACGTTGGGCTATTGTAGCTTTTGATGGAGGAGCATGTTCTAAAATTTGCTGATTTAAATTAGTAAGAAATTCTCGACTAAAATTTCTAGGAGAAAGATCAAAAGACATTTCTAATTGAGGTGCTACTTGCTTATTAGACGACACACTTTCCAATGTTATCGAAATTCTTTGCAGAGGAAGAATAGAATGCAACTGATGAGGTGTTGGTATAGTAATTACAAAAGAGGGCACCATAGAATGTGCTAACGCAGCTTTTGAGACATTATGATTAAGCTCCTATATTACATTTTTTAGTATCATATTTTCTCTCTTTCCACACACTTAAAACAATTTCACACAAACTTAAAACAATTATTTCTTTACATTTTTTCTTTCCACCTTTTTTAACAACTTTGAATAATATTTTTGTACAAATATGACATAAAAATTTATATTCACATTTTTAACTTTCATTTTTTTTAACTTTCCACACTTAAACCACTTTTCCACACATTGAAAATAGTTTTTCCACATATACGGTATTTTACACACACTTAAAATACTTGGTTTTTTTTTTCAGATTTTTTTAGCAACTATAAGGCATATTGGAAGGATGTTTTTGCGCAAGTCAGTCATAAATGAATATTTTCATATTTTTGAGTTCAACTTTTTCTCACTTGCAACACACTTCAAGCACTTTCGAACATTTAAAGGACTTTTCACTCATTTAAAGTACTTTTAGGCAAACTTAAAATAATTATTTTTTATGTTTTTTCTTTCTAAGTTTTTTTACAACATTTAGACATATTTGAAGGATGTTTTTGCACAAATAAGTCATAAAAATTTATATTCACATTTTTTAGTTTCATTTTCTCTCTCTTTTAGCACACTTAAAGCACTTCTTTAACACATTTAAAGTACTTTTTAGTACACTTAAAATAATAAATATTTTATCCTTTTTCTTTCCAACTATTTTAGCAACCTTTGGGCATATTTGAAGGATGCTTTTGGACAAATAATTTATAAAAATTTATATTCGTATTTTTTAGTTTCATTTTTTCTCACTTTTCACACACTTGAAGCACTTTTTCACATTTGTAAAGCACTTTACACACATATAAAGTACTTTTCCAAACACATAAAATAATTAATTATTTATATTTTTTCATTCCAATTCTATTAGCAACTTTTAGTTATATTTGTAGAAAGATTTTGCACAAGTAAATAACAAAAAAAAATTATATTCACATTTTTTAGAACCATTTTTTCTCACTTTATACACACTTAAAATTTTTTCCGCAAATTAAAAATAATTTTTTTTTTATATTTTCTTTTTTTTAAATTTTTTATCTACTTTTAGGAATATTTGAAAAATGTTTTTGCACAAATATGACATAAAAATTTATTTTCAAATTTTTTTAGTTTTATTTTTTCTCACTTTGCACACACTTAATACACTTTTCCACACATTTAAAATACTTTTGACACATATAAAGTACTTTTCCACACATTTAATACATTTATTTTTTGTCTTTTCTTTTCAATTTTTTTAGCAATTTTAGGCGTATTTAGTGGTCGTTTTTGCTCGCAAATACGACATAAAATTTTATATTCACATTTTTTAGTTTCATTTTTTCTCACTCTTCACACAATTAAGGAAATTTTTCACACATTCAAAACTTTTTTCACACATATAAAGTCCTTTTTCCAAACGCTTAAAATATTTATTTTTTCAAATTTTTTTTCAAATTTTTCTACGAAACTTTTAGGCATATTAGAAGAATGATATTGCACAAGTAATTCCTAAAATATTATATTCACATTTTTTAGTATATTTTTTCTCACATTCCAAACATTTAAAGCACCCTCTTAAAACAATTATTTTGTTATATTTTTTCCTTCCATTTTTTTGAGCAACTTTTGGGCGTATTTGAAAGATATTTTTTGCACAAATAAGTCATAAAAATTTATATTCACATTTTTTAGTTTCATTTTTTCTCCGTTTCACACACTTGAAGCATTTTTCCACACATTTAAAGCACTTTCCACACGTATAAAGTACTTTTTGAAACACTTGAAACAATTAATTTTTCAAGTTTTTTCGTTCCAACTTTTTTCACAACTTTTAGTCACATTGGAAAAATGTTTTTGCACAAGTAAATCATGAAAAAATATTTTACATTTTTTGGTATCAATTTTTCTCTCTTTTCACACACTTAAAACACATTGCCACAAACTTAAAACAATTATTTCTTTAGATTTTTTCTTCCCACTTTTTTTAGCAACGTTTAGGCATATTTGAAGAACATTTTTGTACAGATATGACATAAAAATTTAAATTCACATTTTTTAGATTCATTTTTTCTAACTTTCCACACACTTTAACCACTTTTCCAGACATTTAAAATAGTTTTCCCTCATTCAAAGTACTTTTCCACATAATTAAAATAATTTGTTTTTTTTTTCTATACAATTTTTTTAGCAATTGTTAAGCACATTGGAAGGATGTTTTTGAACAATTAAATCATAAATAATTATATTCATATTTTGTTAGTTCCTTTTTTTCTCACTTGCTGCACACCTAAAGCACTTACACACATTTAAAGGAGTTTTCACTCATTTAAATTACTTTTTGGCACGCTTAAAACAATTGTTTTTTTTGTGTTTTTTTCAATCTTTTTAACAACTTTTAGGCATATTTGAAAGACGTTTTTGTACAACTAAGTCATAAAAATTTATATTCAAATTTTTTAGTTCCATTTTTTCTCACTTTTCACACACTTAAATCAAATTTTCACACATTTAAAGCACTTTCAACACGTATAAAGTACTTTCTAAACACTTGACAGAATTAATTTTTTATGTTTTTTCGCTCCAATTTTTTTCGCAACTTTTAGTCATATTGAAAGAATGTTTTTGCACAAGTAAATCATAAAAAATTATATTAGATTTTTTAGTATCATATTTTTTCTCTTTCCACACACTTAAAACAATTTCACACAAACTTAAAACAATTATTTCTTTACATTTTTTCTTTCCACCTTTTTAAGAAACTTTGAGGCATATTTGAATAATATTTTCGTACAAATATGACATAAAAATTTATATTCACATTTTTAAACTTCATTTTTTCTAACTTTCCACACACTTAAACCACTTTTCCACACAGTTAAAATAGTTTTTCCACATATACGGTATTTTACACACACTTAAAATACTTGGTTTTTTTTTCAAATTTTTTTAGTAACTATAAGGCATATTGGAAGGATGTTTTTGCACAAGTCAGTCATAAAAGAATATTTTCATATTTTTTAGTTCAACTTTTTCTCACTTGCAACACACTTAGAGCACTTACGAACATTTAAAGGACTTTTCACTCATTTAAAGTACTTTTAGGCAAACTTAAAACAATTATTTTTTATGTTTTTTCTTTCTAAGTTTTTTTACAACATTTTGACATATTTGAAGGATGTTTTTGCACAAATAAGTCATAAAAATTTATATTCACATTTTTAGTTTCATTTTCTCTCTTTCAACACACTTAAAGCACTTCCTTCACACATTTAAAGTACTTTTTAGCACACATAAAACAATTAACTTTTTATCTTTTTTCTTTCCAACTATTTTAGCAACCTTTGGGCATATTTGAAGGATGCTTTTGGACAAATAATTTATAAAAATTTATATTCGCATTTTTTAGTTTCATTTTTTCTCACTTTTCACACACTTGGAGCACTTTTTCACATATGTAAAGCACTTTACACACATTAAAAGTACTTTTCCAAACACATAAAACAAATAATTATTTATGTTTTTTCATTCCATTTCTATTAGCAACTTTTAGTCATATTGGTAGAATGTTTTTGCACATGTAAATAACAAAAAATATATATTCACATTTTTTAGAACCATTTTTTCTCACTTTGCACAGTTAAAATTTTTTCTGCAAATTAATAATAATTGTTTTTTTATATTTTTTCTTTTTAATTTTTATCTACTTTTAGGAATATTTGAAAGATGTTTTCGCACAAAAATGACATAAAAATTTATTTTCAAATTTTTTAATTTTATTTTTTTCTCACTTTGCACGCACTTAATACACTTTGCACACATTTAAAATACTTTTCACACATATAAAGTACTTTTCCACACACTTAATACATTAGTTTTTTTTTCTTTTCTTTCCAATTTTTTTAGCAACTTTTAGGCGTTTTTGGTGGTCGTTTTTGCCCACAAATAGGACATAAAATTTTATATTTACATTTTTTAGTTTCATTTTTTCTCACTCTTCACACAATTAAAGCAATTTTTCACACATTCAAAACTTTTTTCACACATATAAAGTCCTTTTTCCAAACGATTAAAATATTTAGTTTTTAATATTTTTTTTAAAATTTCTCTACGAAACTTTTAGGCATATTGGAAGAATGATATTGCACAAGTAAATCCTAAAATATTTTATTCACATTTTTTAGTATATTTTCTCTCACATTCCAAACATTTAAATTACCCTCTTAAAACAATTATTTCGTTATATTTTTTACTTCCATTTTTTTTTAGCAATTTTTAGGCATATTTGAAAGATTTTTTTTGCCCCAATAAGTCATAAAAATTTATATTCACATTTTTTCTCCATTTCACACACTTAAAGCATTTTTCCACACATTTAAAACACTTTCCACACGTATGAAGTACTTTTCCAAACACTTGAAACAATTAATTTTTCAAGTTTTTTCGTTCCAACTTTTTTCGCAACTTTTAGTCACATTGGAAAAATGTTTTTGCACAAATAAATCATAAAAAAATATTTTACATTTTTTGGTATCAATTTTTCTCTCTTTTCACACACTTAAAACACATTGCCACAAACTTAAAACAATTATTTATTTATATTTTTTCTTCCCACTTTTTTTAGCAACGTTTAGGCATATTTGAAGAATATTTTTGTACAAATACGACATAAAAATTTAAATTCACATTTTTTAGATTCATTTTTTCGAACTTTCCACACACTTAAACCACTTTTCCACACATTTAAAATTGTTTTCCCTCATACAAAGTATTTTTCCAGACAATTAAAATACTTGATTTTTTTTTATTTTTCTTTCCAATTTTTTAGCATCTATAAGGCACATTGGAAAGATGTTGTTGAACAATTAAATCATAAATAATTATATACATTTTTTCTTAGTTCCATTTTTTCCCACTTGCCACACACTTAAAGCACTTACACACATTTGAAGGAGTTGTCACTCATCTAAATTACTTTTGGGCACGCTTAAAACAATTGTTTTTATGTATTTTTTTCAATCTTTTTAACAACTTTAAGACATATTTGTAAGATATTTTTCTAGAACTAAGTCAAAAAAATTTATATTCACATTTTTTAGTTCCATTTTTTCTCACCTTTCACACACTTAAATCATTTTTCCACACATTTAAAGCACTTTCCACACATATAAAGTACTTTTCTAAATACTTTAAACAATTAATTTTTTATGTTTTTTCGCTCCAATTTTTTTCGCAACTTTTAGTCATATTGGAAGAATGTTTTGGCACAAGTAAATCATAAAAAATTAATTTACATTTTTTGGTATCATTTTTTCTCTCTTTCCACACACTTAAAACACATTCCCACAAACTTAAAACAATTATTTCTTTATATTTTTCTTTCCACTTTTTTTAGCAAATTTTAGGAATATTTGAAGAAATATTTTTGGGCAAATACGACATAAAACTTTATATTCACATTTTTTAGATTCATTTTTTCTAACTTTTCACATACTTAAACCACTTCTCCACGGATTTAAACTAGTTTTCCCTCATACAAAGTATTTTTCCCCACAATTAAAATACTTTGTTTTTCTTTTTTTTCTATCCAATTTTTTTAGCAACTGTGAGGCACATTGGAAGGATGTTTTTGAACAATTAAATCATAAATAATTATATTCATATTTTCTTAGTTCCATTTTTTCTCACTTGCCACACACTTAAAGCACTTACACACATTTAAAGGAGTTTTCACACATTTAAATTACTTTTGGGCATGCTTAAAACAATTATTTTTTTTGTGTTTTTTTCAATCTTTTTAACAACTTTTAGGCATATTTGAAAGATGTTTTTGTACAACTAAGTTATAAAAATTTATATTCACATTTTTTATTTCCATTTTTTCTCACTTTTTACACACTTAAATCATTTTTTCACACATTTAAAGCACTTTCCACACGTATAAAGTACTTTCTAAAAACTTGAAACAATTAATTTTTTATGTTTTTTCGATCCAATTTTTTTCGCAACTTTTAGTCATATTGGAAGAATGTTTTTGCACAAGTAAATCATAAAAAATTATATTACATTTTTTAGTATCATATTTTCTCTCTTTCCACACACTTAAAACAATTTCACACAAACTTAGAACAATTATTTCTTTACATTTTTTCTTTCCACCTTTTTTAGCAACTTTGAGGCATATTTGAATAATATTTTTGTACAAATATGACATAAAAATTTATATTCACATTTTTAACTTTCATTTTTTCTAACTTTCCACACACTTAAACCACTTTTCCACACATTTAAAATAGTTTTTCCACATATAAGGTATTTTTCACGCACTTAAAATACTTGGTTTTTTTTTTCAGATTTTTTTAGCAACTATAAGGCATATTTGAAGGATGTTTTTGCACAAGTCAGTCATAAAAGAATATTTTCATATTTTTTAGTTTAACTTTTTCTCACTTGCTACACACTTAAAGCACTTACGCACATTTAAAGGGCTTTTCACACATTTAAAGTACTTTTACGCAAACTTAAAACAATTGTTTTTTATGTTTTTCTTTCTAAGTTTTTTTAGCAACTTTTAGACATATTTGAAGGATGTTTTGCCCAAACAAGTTATAAAAATTTATACTCACATTTTTTAATTTCAATTTCTCTCTTTTTCAAAACACTTAAAGCAATTCTTTCACACATTTAAAGTAGCTTTTAGCACACTTAAATCAATTAATTTTATCCTTTTTCTTTCCAACTAATTTAGCAACCTTTGGGCATATTTGAAAGATGCTTTTGGACAAATAATTTATAAAATTTTACATTCGTATTTTTTAGTTTCATTTTTTCTCACTTTTCACGCACTTGAAGCACTTTTTCACATATGTAAAGCACTTTACACGCATATAAAGTACTTTTTCGAACACATAAAACAATTAATTATTTATGTTTTTTCATTCCATTTCTTTTAGCAACTTTTAGTCATATCGGTAGAATGTTTTTGCACAAGTAAATAACAAAAAATATATATTTTTTGAAACCATTTTGCTCACTTTACACACACTTAAAATTTTTTCTGCAAATTAAAAATAATTGTTTTTTTATATTTTTTCTTTTTAATTTTTTATCTACTTTTTGGAATATTTGAAAAATGTTTTTGCACAAATATGACATAAAAATTTATTTTCAAATTTTTTAGTTTTATTTTTTCTCACTTTGCACGCACTTAATACACTTTTCAACACATTTAAAATACTTTTCAAACATATAAAGTACTTTTCCACACACTTAATACATTTGTTTTTTTGCCTTTTCTTTCCAATTTTTTTAGCAACTTTTAGGCGTATTTGGTGGTCGTTTTTGCTCACAAATAGGACATAAAATTTTATATTCACATTTTTTAGTTTCATTTTTTATCACTCTTCACACAATTAAGGCAATTTTTCACACATTCAAAACTTTTTTCACACATATAAAGTCCTTTTTCCAAACGCTTAAAATATTTATTTTTTAATATTTTTTTTCAAATTTTTTGACGAAACTTTTAGGCAAATTGGAAGAATGATATTGCACAAGTAAATCCAAAAAAATTATATTCACATTTTTTAATATATTTTTTCTCACATTCCAAACATTTAAAGCACCCTCTTAAAACAATTATTTCGTTATATTTTTTCCTTCCATTTTTTTTAGCAACTTTTAGGCATATTTGAAAGTTTTTTGCACAAATAAGTCATAAAGATTTATATTCACATTTTTTAGTTTCATTTTTTCTCCATTTCACACACTTAAGGCATTTTTCCACACATTTAAAACACTTTTCACACGTATAAGATACTTTTCCAAACACTTGAAATAATTAATTTTTCATGTTTTTTCATTCCAATTTTTTTTGGAACTTTTAGTCACATTGGAAAAATGTTTTTGCACAAGTAAATCATAAAAAATTATTTTACATTTTTTGGTATCATTTTTTCTATCTTTCCACGCACTTAAAACACATTCCAACAAAATTAAAACAATTATTTTTTTATATTTTTTCTTTCCACTTTTTTTAACAACTTTTAGACATATTTGAAGAATATTTTTGTACAAATACGACATAAAACTTTATATTCAAATTTTTTAGATTCATTTTTTCTAACTTTTCACGCACTTAAATCACTTTTCCACACATTTAAAATAGTTTTCCCTCATACAAAGTATTTTTCCATACAATTCAAATACTTTGTTTTTTTTTTTTTCTATCCAATTTTTTTAGCAATTGTAAGGCACATTGGAAGGATGTTTTTGAACAATTAAATCATAAATAATTATATTCATGTTTTCTGAGTTTCATTTTTTCTCACTTGTCACACAGTTAAAGCACTTACACACATTTAAAGGAGTTTTCACTCATTTAAATTTCTTTTGGGCACGCTTAAACCAATTGTTTTTTTTGTGTTTTTTTCAATCTTTTAACAACTTTTAGGCATATTTGAAAGACGTTTTTGTACAACTAAGTCATAAAAATTTAAATTCACATTTTTTAGTTTCATTTTTTCTCACTTTTCACACACTTAAATCATTTTTTCACACATTTAAAGCACTTTTCACACGTATAAAGTACTTTCTAAACACTTGAAACAATTAATTTTTTATGTTTTTTCGCTCCAATTTTTTTCGCAACTTTTAGTCATATTGAAAGAATGTTTTTGCACAACTAAATCATAAAAATTTATATTACATTATTTAGTATCAAATTTTCTCTCTTTCCACACACTTAAAACAATCTCACACAAACTTAAAACAATTATTTCTTTACATTTTTTCTTTCCACCTTTTTTAAAAACTTTGAATAATATTTTTGTACAAATATGACATAAAAATTTATATTCACATTTTTAACTTTCATTTTTTCTAACTTTACACACTTAAACCACTTTTTCACACATTTAAAATAGTTTTCCCTCACACAAAGTATTTTTCCACACAATTAAAATACTTTATTTTTTTTTTTCTATCCAATTTTTTTAGCAATTGTAAGGCACATTGGAAGGATGTTTTTGAACAATTAAATCATAAACAATTACATTCATATTTTCATAGTTCCATTTTTTCTCACTTGCCGCACACTTAAAGCACTTACACACATTTAAAGCAATTTTCACTCATTTAAATTACTTTTGGGCACGCTTAAAACAATTGTTTTTTTTGTATTTTTTTCAAACTTTTTAACAACTTTTAGGCATATTTGAAAGATGTTTTGTCCAACTAAGTCATAAAAATTTATATTCAAATTTTTTAGTTTCATTTTTTCTCACTTTTCACACACTTAAATCATTTTTCAACACATTTAAAGCACTTTCCACACGTATAAAACACTTTCTAAACACTTGAAACAATTAATTTTTTATGTTTTTTCGCTCCAATTTTTTTCGCAACTTTTAGTCATACTAAAAGAATGTTTTTGCACAAGTAAATCATAAAAATTTATATTACATTTTTTAGTATCATATTTTCTCTCTTTCCACACACTTAAAATAATTTCACACAAACTTAAAAAAATTATTTCTTTACATTTTTTCTTTCCACCTTTTTAAGCAACTTTGAGACATATTTGAATAATATTTTTGTACAAATACGACATAAAAATTTATATTCACATTTTTAACTTTCATTTTTTCTAACTTTCCACACACTTAAACCACTTTTCCACACATTTAAAATAGCTTTTCCACATATACGGTATTTTACACACACTTAAAATACTTGGTTTTTTTTTTCAGATTTTTTTAGCAACTATGAGGCATATTGGAAGGATGTTTTTGCACAAGTAAGTCATAAAAGAATATTTTCATATTTTTTAGTTCAACTTTTTCTCAATTGCTACACACTTACACCACTTATGCACATTTAAAGGACTTTTCACTCATTTAAACTACTTTTAGGCAAACTTAAAACAATTATTTTTTATGTTATTTCTTTCTAAGTTTTTTTACAACATTTAGACATATTTGAAGGATGTTTTTGCACAAATAAGTCTTAAAAATTTATATTCACATTTTTTCTCTCTTTCAACACATTGAAAGCACTTCTTTCACACATTTAAAGTACTTTTTAGCACACTTAAAGTAATTAATATTTTATCCTTTTTCTTTCCAACAATTTTAGCAACCATTGGGCATATTTGAAGGATGCTTTTGGACAAATAATTTATAAAAATTTATATTCGCATTTTTTCTCACTTTTCACACACTTGAAGCAGCTTTTCACATATGTAAAGCACTTTACACACATATAAAGTACTTTTCCAAACACATAAATCAATTAATTACATATGTTTTTTCATTCCATTTCTATTAGCAACTTTTAGTCATATTTTTAGAATGTTTTTGCACAAGTAAATAACAAAAAAAATTATATTCACATTTTTTAGAACCATTTTTTCTCACTTTACACACACTTAAATTTTTTTTCGCAAATTAAAAATAATTGTTTTTTTATATTTTTTGTTTTTAATTTTTTATCTACTTTTAGGAATATTTGAAAAATGTTTTTGCACAAATATGACATAAAACTTTATTTGTAAATTTTTTTAGTTTTCTTTTTTCTCGCTTTGCACACACTTAATACACTTTTTCACACATTTAAAATACTTTTCACACATATAAAGTACTTTTCCACACACTAAATACATTTGTTTTTTTGTCTTTTCTTTCCAATTTTTTTACCAACTTTTAGGCATTTTTGGTGGTCGTTTTTGCTCTCAAATAGGACAAAAAATTTTATATTCACATTTTTTAGTTTCATTTTTTCTCACTCTTCACACAATTAAGGCAATTTTTCACACATTCAAAACTTTTTTCACACATATTAAGTCCTTTTTCCAAGGACTTAAAATATTTATTTTTTAATTTTTTTTTTCAAATATTTCTACGAAACTTTTAGGCATATTGGAAGAATCATATTGCACAAGTAAATCCTAAAATATTATATTCACATTTTTTAGAATATTTTTTTTCACATTCCAAACATTTAAAGCACCATCTTAAAACAATTATTTCATTATATTTTTTCCTTCCATTTTTTTTAGCAACTTTTAATCATATTTGAAAGATGTTTTTGCACAAATAAGTCATAAAAATTTATATTCACATTTTTTAGTTTCATTTTTTCTCCATTTCACACACTTAAAGCATTTTTTCACACATTTAAAACACTTTCGACACGTATAAAGTACTTTTCCAAACACCTGAAACAATTAATTTTTCATGTTTTTTTGTTCCAATTTTATTTGCAACTTTTAGTCACATTGGAAAAATGTTTTTGCACAAGTAAATCATAAAAAATTATTTTACATTTTTTGGTATCATTTTTTCTCTCTTTCCCCACACTTAAAACACATTCCCACAAACTTAAAACAATTATTTCTTTATAGTTTTCTTTCCACTTTTTTTAGCAACTTTTAGGCATATTTGAAGAATATTTTTTTACAAATACGACATAAAACAATATATTCACAATTTTTGGATTCATTTTTTCTAACTTTTCACACACTTAAACCACTCTTTCACACATTTAAAATAGTTTTCCCTCATACAAAGTATTTTTCCACACAATTAAAATACTTTGTTTTTTTTTTCTATCCAATTTTTTTAGCAATTGTAAGGCACATTGGAAGGATGTTTTTGAACAATTAAATCATAAATAATTACATTCACATTTTCTTAGTTCCATTTTTTCTCACTTGCCGCACACCTAAAGCACTTACACACATTTAAAGGTGTTTTCACGCATTTAAATTACTTTTGGGCACGCTTAAAACAATTATTTTTTTTTGTATTTTTTTCAATCTTTTTAAAACTTTTAGGCATATTTGAAAGATGTTTTGTCCAACTAAGTCATAAAAATTTATATTCAATTTTTTTAGTTCCATTTTTTCTCACTTTTCACACACTTAAATCATTTTTCCACACATTTAAATCACTTTCCACACGTATAAAGTACTTTCTAAACACTTGAAACAATTAATTTTTTATGTTTTTTCGCTCTAATTTTTTTCGCAACTTTTAGTCATACTGAAAGAATGTTTTTGCACAAGTAAATCATAAAAAATTATATTACATTTTTTAGTATCATATCTTCTCTCTTTCTACACACTTAAAATAATTTCACACAAACTTAAAATAATTATTTCTTTACATTTTTTCATTCCACCTTTTTAAGCAACTTTGAGGCATATTTGAATAATATTTTTGTACAAATACGACTTAAAAATTTATATTCACATTTTTTAGTTTCATTTTTTCTCCATTTCACATACTTAAAGCATTTTTCCACACATTTAAAACACTTTCCACACGTATAAAGTACTTTTCCAAACACTTGAAACAATTAATTTTTCATGTTTTTTTGTTCCAATTTTATTTGCAACTTTTAGTCACATTGGAAAAATGTTTTTGCACAAGTAAATCATAAAAAATTATTTTACATTTTTTGGTATCATTTTTTCTCTCTTTCCACACACATAAAACACATTCCTACAAACATAAAACAATTATTTCTTTATAGTTTTTCTTTCCACTTTTTTTAGCAACTTTTAGGCATATTTGAATAATATTTTTGTACAAATATGACATAAAAATTTATATTCACATTTTTAACTTTCATTTTTTCTAACTTTCCACACACTTAAACCACTTTTCCACACATTTAAAATAGTTTTTCCACATATACGGTATTTTACACACACTAAAAATACTTGGTTTTTTTTTTCAGTTTTTTTCAGCAACTATAAGGCATATTGGAAGGATGTTTTTGCACAAGTCAGTCATAAAAGAATATTTTCATATTTTTTAGTTCAACTTTTTCTCAATTACTACACACTTAAAGCACTTACGCACATTTAAAGGACTTTTCACTCATTTAAACTACTTTTAGGCAAACTTAAAACAATTATTTTTTATGTTATTTCTTTCTAAGTTTTTTTACAACATTTAGACATATTTGAAGGATGTTTTTGCACAAATAAGTCTTAAAAATTTATATTCACATTTTTTCTCTCTTTCAACACATTGAAAGCACTTCTTTCACACATTTAAAGTACTTTTTAGCACACTTAAAGTAATTAATATTTTATCCTTTTTCTTTCCAACTATTTTAGCAACCTTTGGGCATATTTGAAGGATGCTTTTGGACAAATAATTTATAAAAATTTATATTCGCATTTTTTAGTTTCATTTTTTCTCACTTTTCATACACTTGTAGCACCTTTTCACATATGTAAAGCACTTTACACACGTATAAAGTACTTTTCCAAACACATAAATCAATTAATTACATATGTTTTTTCATTCCATTTCTATTAGAAACTTTTAGTCATATTTGTAGAATGTTTTTGCATAAGTAAATAACAAAAAAAATTATATTCACATTTTTAAGAACCATTTTTTCTCACTTTACACACACTTAAAATTTTTTCCGCAAATTAAAAATAATTGTTTTTTTATATTTTTTGTTTTTAATTTTTTATCTACTTTTAGGAATATTTGAAAAATGTTTTTGCACAAATATGACATAAAAATTTATTTGAAAATTTTTTTAGTTTTATTTTTTCTCACTTTGCACGCACTTAATACACTTTTCCACACATTTAAAATACTTTTCACACATATAAACTACTTTTCCTCACACTTAATACATTTGTTTTTTTTTCTTTTCTTTCCAATTTTTTTAGCAACTTTTAGGCGTTTTTGGTGGTCGTTTTTGCCCTCAAATAGGACATAAAATTTTATATTCACATTTTTTAGTTTCATTTTTACTCACTCTTCACACAATTAAGGCAATTTTTCACACATTCAAAACTTTTTTCACACATATTAAGTCCTTTTTCCAAGCACTTAAAATTTTAATTTTTTAAATTTTTTTTTCAAATATTTCTACGAAACTTTTAGGCATATTGGAAGAATGATATTGCACAAGTAAATCCTAAAATATTATATTCTCATTTTTTAGTATATTTTTTTTCACATTCCAAACATTTAAAGCACCATCTTAAAACAATTATTTCGTTTTATTTTTTCCTTCCATTTTTTTAACAACTTTTAATCGTATTTGAAAGATGCTTTTGCACAAATAAGTCATAAAAATTTATATTCACATTTTTTAGTTTCATTTTTTCTCCATTTCACACACTTAAAGCATTTTTCCACACATTTAAAACACTTTCCACACGTATAAAGTACTTTCCCAAACACTTGAAACAATTAATTTTTCATATTTTTTTGTTCCAATTTTATTTGCAACTTTTAGTCACATTGGAAAAATGATTTTGCACAAGTAAATCATAAAAAAATATTTTACATTTTTTGGTATCATTTTTTCTCTCTTTCCACACACTTAAAACACATTCCCACAAACTTAAAACAATTATTTCTTTATAGTTTTTCTTTCCAATTTTTTTGCAACTTTTAGGCATATTTGAAGAATATTTTTGTACAAATACGACATAAAACTTTATATCCACAATTTTTGGATTCATTTTTTCTAACTTTTCACACACTTAAACCACTCTTTCACACATTTAAAATAGTTTTCCCTCATACAAAGTATTTTTCCACACAATTAAAATACTTTGTTTTTTTTTTTTCTATCCAATTTTTTTAGCAATTGTAAGGCACATTGGAAGGGTGTTTCGCACATTTAAAGAACTTTTCACTCATTAAAACTACTTTTAGGCAAACTTAAAACAATTATTTTTTTATGTTTTTTCTTTCTAAGTTTTTTTACAACATTTAGATATATTTGAATGATGTTTTTGCACAAATAAGTCATAAAAATTTATATTCACTTTTTTTCTCTCTTTCAACACATTGAAAGCACTTCTTTCACACATTTAAAGTACTTTTTAGCACACTTAAAGTAATTAATATTTTATCCTTTTTCTTTCCAACTATTTTAGCAACCTTTGGGCATATTTGAAGGATGCTTTTGGACAAATAATTTATAAAAATTTATATTCACATTTTTTCTCACTTTTCACACACTTGAAGCACCTTTTCACATATGTAAAGCACTTTAAACACATATAAAGTACTTTTCCAAACACATAAATCAATTAATTACATATGTTTTTTCATTCCATTTCTATTAGAAACTTTTAGTCATATTTGTAGAATGTTTTTGCACAAGTAAATAACAAAAAAAATTATATTCACATTTTTTGGAACCATTTTTTCTCACTTTACACACACTTAAAATTTTTTCCGCAAATTAAAAATAATTGTTTTTTTATATTTTTTGTTTTTAATTTTTTATCTACTTTTAGGAATATTTGAAAAATGTTTTTGCACAAATATGACATAAAAATTTATTTGAAAATTTTTTTAGTTTTATTTTTTCTCACTTTGCTCACACTTAATACACTTTTCCACACATTTAAAATACTTTTCACACATATAAAGTACTTTTCCACACACTTAATACATTTGTTTTTTGTCTTTTCTTTCCAATTTTTTTAGCAACTTTTAGGTGTTTTTGCTCTCAAATAGGACATAAAATTTTATATTCACATTTTTTTGTTTCATTTTTTCTCACTCTTCACACAATTAAGGCAATTTTTCACACATTCAAAACTTTTTTCACACATATTAAGTCCTTTTTCCAAACACTTAAGGCACATTGGAAGGATGTTTTTGAACAATTAAATCAGAAATAATTGTATTCATATTTTCTTTGTTCCATTTTTTCTCGCTTGCCACACACTTAAAGCACTTACACACATTTAAAGGAGTTTTCACTCATTGAAATTACTTTTCGGCACGCTTGAAACAATTATTTTTTATGTGTCTTTTTCGATCTTTTCAACAACTTTTAGGCATATTTGAGAGATTTTTTTGTACAAATAAGACATCAAAATTTATATTCACATTTCTTGGTTCAATTTTTTTTCACTTTTCACACACTTTTTACACATTTAAGGCACTTTCCACACGTATAAAGTACTTTTCCAAACACTTGAAACCATTAATTTTTTTTGTTTTTTCGCTCTAATTTTTTTCGCAACTTTTAGTTAGATTGGAAGAAAGTTTTTGCACAAGTAAATCATAAAAAATTATATTGCATTTTTTAGTATCATATTTTCTCTATTTCCACACACTTAAAACAATTTCACACAAACTTAAAACAATTATTTCTTTATATTTTTTCTTCCTACCCTTTTTATCAACTTTGAGGCATATTTGAATAATATTTTTCTACGAATATGACATAAAACTTTATATTCACATTTTTAAGCTTCATTTTTTCTAACATTCCACACACTTAAACAAATTTTCCACACATTTAAAATAGTTTTTTTCCACATATAAGGTATCTTTTCACAAACTTAAAATACTTGGTTTTTTTTTTTAGCAACTATAAGGCATATTGGAAGGATGTTTTCGCACAAGTCAGTCATAAAAAAATATATTCATATTTTTTAGTTCCACTTTTTCTCACTTGACACACACTTAAGGCACTTCCGCACATTCAAAGGACTTTTCACTCAATTAAAGTACTTTTAGACAAACTTAAAACAATTGCTTTTTTTGTTTTTTCTTTCGAAGCTGGTTTAACAACTTTTAGACATATTTGAAAGATGTTTTTGCACAAATAAGTCATAAAAGTTTATATTCACATTTTTTAGTTCATTTTTTCTCTCTTTCATAACACTGAAAGTACTCCTTTCACACATTTAAAGTACTTTTTAGCACACTTAAAACAATTAATTTTTTATCCTTTTTCTTTCCAACTATTTTAGCAACTTTTGGGCATATTTGAAGGATTCTTTTGAACAAATAATTTATAAAAATTTATATTCGCAGTTTTTAGTTTCATTTTTTCTCACCTTCCACACACTTGAAGCACTTTTTCACATATATAATTCACTTTACACACAAATAAAGCACTTTTCCAAACACTTAAAACAATTAGTTATTTATGTTTTTTCATTCCATTTCTTTTAGCAACTTTAAGTCATATTGGTAGAATGCTTTTGCACAAGTAAATATTAAAAAAGAATTATATTCACATTTTTTAGTATCATTTTTTCTCACTTCACACACGCTCAAAATTTTTTACTCAAATTAAAAATAATGGTCTTTTTATATTTTTTCTTTTCAATTTTTTATCTACTTTTAGGAATATTTGAAAGATGCTTTTGCACAAATATGACATAAAAATTTATTTTCAAATTTTTTAGTTTTACTTTTTCTCGCTTTGCACACACTTAATTCACCTTTCCACACATTTTAAATATTTGTCACACATATAAAGTATTTTTCCACACACTTAATACATTTGTTTTTTTGTTTTTTCTTTCCAATTTTTTTAGCAACTTTTAGGCATATCTGATAGTCGTTTTTGCTGACAAATAGGACATAAAATTTTATATTCACATTTCCTAGTTTCATTTTTTCTCACTCTTCACACAATTAAAGCAGTTTTTAACACGTTCAAAACTTTTTTCACAGACATAAAGTACTTTTCCAAACGCTTAAAATATTTATTTTTCTACAAAACTTTTAGGCATATTGGAAGAATGATATTGCACAAGTAAATCGTAAAAAATTATATTCACATTTTTTAGTATATCTTTTTCTCACATTCCGAACATTTAAGGCAGCTTTTAAAACAATTATTTCTTTATATTTTTTCTGTCCATTTTTTTTAACAACTTTTAGGCATATTTTAAAGATTTTTTTGCACAAATAACTCATAAAAATATATATTTACATTTTTTAGTTTCGTTTTTTCTCCACTTCACACATTTAAACATTTTTCCACACATTTGAAGCACCTTCCACACGTACAAAGTACTTTTCCAAACACTTGAAACAATTAATTTTTCATGTTTTTTCGTTCCAATTTTTTTCGCAACTTTTTGTCACATTGGAAAAATGTTTTTGCATAAGTAAATCGTAAAAAATTATTTTACGTTTTTTGGTGTCATTTTTTTCTCTCTTTCCACACTCTCAAAACACATTCCCACAAACTTAAAACAATTATTTTCTTTATATTTTTTCTTTCCCCTTTTTTTTAGCGACTTTTAGGCATATTTGAAGAATATTTTTGTACAAATACGACATAAAAATTTATATTCACATGTTTTAGATTCATTTTTTCTAACTTTTGCACACACTTAAACCACTTTTCCACACAATTAAAATAGTTTTCCCTCATACATTGTACACTTAAAATACTTGGTTTTGTTTTTGTTTTTTCCTTCCAATTCTTTTGGCAACTTTAAGGCACATTGGAAGGATGTTTTTGAACAATTAAATCACAAATAATTGTATTCAAATTTTCCTAGTTCCATTTTTTCTCGCTTGCCACACACTTAGAGCACTTACACACATTTAAAGGAGTTTTCACTCATTGAAATTACTTTTGGGCACGCTTGAAACAATTGTTTTTTATGTGTTTTTTTTTATATTTTTAACAACTTTTAGGCATATTTGAGAGATTTTTTTGTACAAATAAGTCATAAATATTTATATTTACATTTCTTAGTTCCATTTTTTCTCACTTTTCACACACTTAAAGCATTTTTCTACACCTTTAAGGCACTTTCCACACGTATAAAGTACTTTTCCAAACACTTGAAACCATTAATTTTTTATGTTTTTCACTCCAATTTTTTTCGCAACTTTTAGTCAGATTGGAAGAAAGTTTCTGCACAAGTAAATCATAAAAAATTATCTTACGTTTTTTAGTATCATATTTTCTCTATTTCCACACATTTAAAATAGTTTTTTTCCACATATAAGGTATCTTTTCACAAACTTAAAATACTTGGTTTTTTTTTTTAGCAACTATAAGGCATATTGGAAGGATGTTTTCGCACAAGTCAGTCATAAAAAATATATTCATATTTTTTAGTTCCACTTTTTCTCACTTGACACACACTTAAGGCACTTCCGCACATTCAAAGGACTTTTCACTCAATTAAAGTACTTTTAGACAAACTTAAAACAATTGTTTTTTTTGTTTTGTCTTTCGAAGTTGGTTTAACAACTTTTAGACATATTTGAAAGATGTTTTTGCACAAATAAGTCATAAAAGTTTATATTCACATTTTTTAGTTCATTTTTTCTCTCTTTCAAAACACTGAAAGTACTTCTTTCACACATTTAAAGTACTTTTTAGCACACTTGAAACAATTAATTTTTTATCCTTTTTCTTTCCAACTATTTTAGCAACTTTTGGGCATATTTGAAGGATTCTTTTGAACAAATAATTTATAAAAATTTATATTCGCATTTTTTAGTTTCATTTTTTTTCACCTTGCACACGCTTGAAGCACTTTTTCACATATATAAAACACTTTACACACATATAAAGTACTTTTCCAAACACTTAAAACAATGAATTATTTATCATTTTTCATTCCATTCCTTTTAGCAACTTTTAGTCATACTGGTAGAATTTTTTTGCACAAGTAAAAAGTAAAAAAGAATTATATTTACATTTTTTAGTATCATTTTTTCTCACTTCACACACGCTCAAAATTTTTTACTCAAATTAAAAATAATGGTCTTTTTATATTTTTTCTTTTCAATTTTTTTATCTACTTTTAGGAATATTTGAAAGATGCTTTTGGACAAATATGACATAAAAATTTATTTTTAAATTTTTTAGTTTTACTTTTTCTCGCTTTGCACACACTTAATTCACCTTTTCACACATTTTAAATATTTGTCACACATATAAAGTATTTTCCCACACACTAAATACATTTGTGTTTTTGTTTTTTCTTTCCAATTTTTTTAGCAACTTTTAGGCATATCTGATGGTCGTTTTTGCTGACAAATAGGACATAAAATTTTATATTCACATTTCTTAGTTTCATTTTTTCTCACTCTTCACACAATTAAAGCAGTTTTTAACGCGTTCAAAACTTTTTTCACAGACATAAAGTACTTTTCCAAACGCTTAAAATATTTATTTTTCTACAAAACTTTTAGGCATTTTGGAAGAATGATATTGCACAAGTAAATCGTAAAAAATTATATTCACATTTTTTAGTATATCTTTTTCTCACATTCCGAACACTTAAGGCACCCTCTTAAAACAATTATTTCTTTATATTTTTTTTGTCCATTTTTTTTAGCAACTATTAGGCATATTTTAAAGATTTTTTTGCACAAATAAGTCATAAAAATTTATATTTACAGTTTTTAGTTTCATTTTTTCTCCACTTCACACACTTAAAGCATTTTTCCACACATTTGAAGCACTTTCCACAATACAAAGAACTTTTCCAAACACTTGAAACAATTAATTTTTCATGTTTTTTCGTTCCAATTTTTTTCGCAACTTTTTGTCACATTGGAAAAATGTTTTTGCATAAGTAAATCGTAAAAAATTATTTTACGTTTTTTGGTGTCATTTTTTTCTCTCTTTCCACACTCTCAAAACACATTCCCACAAACTTAAAACAATTATTTTCTTTATATTTTTTCTT
Organism: Cornus controversa; assembly: GCA_026545225.1. Taxonomy (NCBI): domain Eukaryota; kingdom Viridiplantae; phylum Streptophyta; class Magnoliopsida; order Cornales; family Cornaceae; genus Cornus; species Cornus controversa. The sequence continues at coordinate 3,046,230 of CM048849.1, forward strand.
TCCCCTTTTTTTTAGCGACTTTTAGGCATATTTGAAGAATATTTTTGTACAAATACGACATAAAAATTTATATTCACATTTTTTCTAACTTTTGCACACACTTAAACCACTTTTCCACACATTTAAAATAGTTTTCCCTCATACATTGTACACTTAAAATACTTGGTTTTGTTTTTGTTTTTTCTTTCCAATTCTTTTGGCAACTGTAAGGCACATTGGAAGGATGTTTTTGAACAATTAAATCACAAATAATTGTATTCAAATTTTCTTAGTTCCATTTTTTCTCGCTTGCCACACACTTAAAGCACTTACACACATTTAAAGGAGTTTTCACTCATTGAAATTACTTTTGGGCACGCTTGAAACAATTGTTTTTTATGTGTTTTTTTTATATTTTTAACAACTTTTAGGCATATTTGAGAGATTTTTTTGTACAAATAAGTCATAAATATTTATAATTACATTTCTTAGTTCCATTTTTTCTCACTTTTCACACACTTAAAGCATTTTTCTACACATTTAAGGCACTTTCCACACGTATAAAGTACTTTTCCAAACACTTGAAACCATTAATTTTTTATGTTTTTCACTCCAATTTTTTTCGCAACTTTTAGTCAGATTGGAAGAAAGTTTTTGCCCAAGTAAATCATAAAAAATTATATTACGTTTTTTAGTATCATATTTTCTCTATTTCCACACACTTAAAACAATTTCACACAAACTTAAAACAATTATTTCTTTATATTTTTTCTTTCCACCCTTTCTTGCAATTTTGAGGCATATTTGAATAATATTTTTCTACGAATATGACATTAAACTTTATATTCACATTTTTAAGCTTCCTTTTTTCTAACATTCCACACACTTAAACAACTTTTCCACACATTTAAATTAGTTTTTTTCACTTATAAGGTATCTTTTCACAAACTTAAAATACTTGGTTTTTTTTTTTTAGCAACTATAAGGCATATTGGAAGGATGTTTTCGCACAAGTCAGTCATAAAAAAATATATTCATATTTTTTAGTTCCACTTTTTCTCACTTGACACACACTTAAGGCACTTCCGCACATTCAAAGGACTTTTCACTCAATTAAAGTACTTTTAGACAAACTTAAAACAATTGTTTTTTTTGTTTTTTCTTTCGAAGTTGGTTTAACAACTTTTAGACATATTTGAAAGATGTTTTTGCACAAATAAGTCATAAAAGTTTATATTCACATTTTTTAGTTCATTTTTTCTCTCTTTCAAAACACTGAAAGTACTTCTTTCACACATTTAAAGTACTTTTTAGCACACTTGAAACAATTAATTTTTTATCCTTTTTCTTTCCAACTATTTTAGCAACTTTTGGGCATATTTGAAGGATTCTTTTGAACAAATAATTTATAAAAATTTATATTCGCATTTTTTAGTTTCATTTTTTTTCACCTTGCACACGCTTGAAGCACTTTTTCACATATATAAAACACTTTACACACATATAAAGTACTTTTCCAAACACTTAAAACAATGAATTATTTATGATTTTTCATTCCATTCCTTTTAGCAACTTTTAGTCATACTGGTAGAATTTTTTTGCACAAGTAAAAAGTAAAAAAGAATTATATTTACATTTTTTAGTATCATTTTTTCTCACTTCACACACGCTCAAAATTTTTTACTCAAATTAAAAATAATGGTCTTTTTATATTTTTTCTTTTCAATTTTTTTATCTACTTTTAGGAATATTTGAAAGATGCTTTTGGACAAATATGACATAAAAATTTATTTTTAAATTTTTTAGTTTTACTTTTTCTCGCTTTGCACACACTTAATTCACTTTTTCACACATTTTAAATATTTGTCACACATATAAAGTATTTTTCCACACACTTAATACATTTGTTTTTTTGTTTTTTCTTTCCAATTTTTTTAGCAACTTTTAGGCATATCTGATGGTCGTTTTTGCTGACAAATAGGACATAAAATTTTATATTCACATTTCTTAGTTTCATTTTTTCTCACTCTTCACACAATTAAAGCAGTTTTTAACGCGTTCAAAACTTTTTTCACAGACATAAAGTACTTTTCCAAACGCTTAAATTATTTATTTTTCTACAAAACTTTTAGGCATTTTGGAAGAATGATATTGCACAAGTAAATCGTAAAAAATTATATTCACATTTTTTAGTATATCTTTTTCTCACATTCCGAACACTTAAGGCACCCTCTTAAAACAATTATTTCTTTATATTTTTTTTGTCCATTTTTTTTAGCAACTATTAGGCATATTTTAAAGATTTTTTTGCACAAATAAGTCATAAAAATTTATATTTACAGTTTTTAGTTTCATTTTTTCTCCACTTCACACACTTAAAGCATTTTTCCACACATTTGAAGAACTTTCCACAATACAAAGAACTTTTCCAAACACTTGAAACAATTAATTTTTCATGTTTTTTCGTTCCAATTTTTTTCGCAACTTTTTGTCACATTGGAAAAATGTTTTTGCATAAGTAAATCGTAAAAAATTATTTTACGTTTTTTGGTGTCATTTTTTCTCTCTCTTTCCACACTCTCAAAACACATTCCCACAAACTTAAAACAATTATTTTCTTTATATTTTTTCTTTCCCCTTTTTTTTAGCGACTTTTAGGCATATTTGAAGAATATTTTTGTACAAATACGACATAAAAATTTATATTCACATTTTTTCTAACTTTTGCACACACTTAAACCACTTTTCCACACATTTAAAATAGTTTTCCCTCATACATTGTACACTTAAAATACTTGATTTTGTTTTTGTTTTTTCTTTCCAATTCTTTTGGCAACTGTAAGGCACATTGGAAGGATGTTTTTGAACAATTAAATCACAAATAATTGTATTCAAATTTTCTTAGTTCCATTTTTTCTCGCTTGCCACAAACTTAAAGCACTTACACACATTTAAAGGAGTTTTCACTCATTGAAATTACTTTTGGGCACGCTTGAAACAATTGTTTTTTATGTGTTTTTTTTTATATTTTTAACAACTTTTAGGCATATTTGAGAGATTTTTTCGTACAAATAAGTCATAAATATTTATATTTACATTTCTTAGTTCCATTTTTTCTCACTTTTCACACACTGAAAGCATTTTTTTACACATGTAAGGCACTTTCCACACGTATAAAGTACTTTTCCAAACACTTGAAACCATTAATTTTTTATGTTTTTCACTCCAATTTTTTTCGCAACTTTTAGTCAGATTGGAAGAAAGTTTTTGCACAAGTAAATCATAAAAAATTATATTACGTTTTTTAGTATCATATTTTCTCTATTTCCACACACTTAAAACAATTTCACACAAACTTAAAACAATTATTTCTTTATATTTTTTCTTTCCACCCTTTCTTGCAACTTTGAGGCATATTTGAATAATATTTTTCTACGAATATGACATTAAACTTTATATTCACATTTTTAAGCTTCCTTTTTTCTAACATTCCACACACTTAAACAACTTTTCCACACATTTAAAATAGTTTCTTCCACATATAAGGTATCTTTTCACAAACTTAAAATACTTGGTTTTTTTTTTTAGCAACTATAAGGCATATTGGAAGGATGTTTTCGCACAAGTCAGTCATAAAAAAATATATTCATATTTTTTAGTTCCACTTTTTCTCACTTGACACACACTTAAGGCACTTCCGCACATTCAAAGGACTTTTCACTCAATTAAAGTACTTTTAGACAAACTTAAAACAATTGTTTTTTTTGTTTTTTCTTTCAAAGCTGGTTTAACAACTTTTAGACATATTTGAAAGATGTTTTTGCACAAATAAGTCATAAAAGTTTATATTCACATTTTTTAGTTCATTTTTTATCTCTTTCAACACACTGAAAGTACTTCTTTCACACATTTAAAGTACTTTTTAGCACACTCAAAACAATTAATTTTTTATCCTTTTTTTTCCAACTATTTTAGCAACTTTTGGGCTTATTTGAAGGATGCTTTTGAACAAATAATTTATAAAAATTTATATTCGCATTTTTTAGTTTCATTTTTTCTCACCTTCCACACGCTTGAAGCACTTTTTCACATATATAAAGCACTTCACACACATATAAAGTACTTTTTCAAACACTTAAAACAATTAATTATTTATGTTTTTTCAGTCCATTCCTTTTAGCAACTTTTAGTCATACTGGTAGAATGTTTTTGCACAAGTAAAAAGTAAAAAAGAATTATATTCACATTTTTTAGTATCATTTTTTCTCACTTCACACACGCTCAAAATTTTTTACGCAAATTAAAAATAATGGTCTTTTTATATTTTTTCTTTTCAAATTTTTATCTACTTTTAGGAATATTTGAAAGATGCCTTTGCACAAATATGACATTTTACTTTTTCTCGCTTTGCACACACTTAATTCACCTTTCCACACATTTTAAATATTTGTCACACATATAAAGTATTTTTCCACACACTTAATACATTTGTTTTTTTGTTTTTTCTTTCCAATTTTTTTAGCAACTTTTAGGCATATCTGATGGTCGTTTTTGCTGACAAATAGGACATAAAATTTTATATTCACATTTCTTAGTTTCATTTTTCTCACTCTTCACACAGTTAAAGCAGCTTTTAACACGTTCAAATCTTTTTTCACACACATAAAGTACTTTTCCAAACGCTTAAAATATTTATTTTTCTACAAAACTTTTAGGCATATTGGAAGAATGATATTGCACAAGTAAATCGTAAAAAATTATATTCACATTTTTTAGTATATCTTTTTCTCACATTCCGAACACTAAAGGCACCCTCTTAAAACAATTATTTCTTTATATTTTTTCTGTCCATTACTTTTAGCAACTTCTAGGCATATTTTAAAGATTTTTTTGCACAAATAAGTCATAAAAATTTATATTTACATTTTTTAGTTTCGTTTTTTCTCCACTTCACACACTTAAAGCATTTTTCCACACATTTGAAGCACTTTCCACACGTACAAAGTACTTTTCCAAACACTTGAAACAATTAATTTTTCATGTTTTTTCGTTCCAATTTTTTTCACAACTTTTAGTCACATTGGAAAAATGTTTTTGCAAAAGTAAATCGTAAAAAATTATTTTACATTTTCTGGTGTCATTTTTTCTCTCTTTCCACACACTCAAAACATTCCCACAAACTTAAAACAATTATTTTCTTTATATTTTTTCTTTCCACTTTTTTTTAGCAACTTTTGGGCATATTTGAAGAATATTTTTGTACAAATACGACATAAAAATTTATGTTCACATTTTTTAGATTCATTTTTTCTAACTTTTGCACACACTTAAACCACTTTTCCACACATTTAAAATAGTTTTCCCTCATACATTGTACACTTAAAATACTTGGTTTTGTTTTTGTTTTTTCTTTCCAATTCTTTTGGCAACTGTAAGGCACATTGGAAGGATGTTTTTGAACAATTAAATCACAAATAATTGTATTCAAATTTTCTTAGTTTCATTTTTTCTCGCTTGCCACACACTTAAAGCACTTACACACATTTAAAGGAGTTTTCACTCATTGAAATTACTTTTGGGCACGCTTGAAACAATTGTTTTCTATGTGTTTTTTTTTATATTTTTAATAACAATTTTTAGGCATGTTTGAGAGATTTTTTTGTACAAATAAGTCATAAATATTTATATTTACATTTCCTATTTCCATTTTTTCTCACTTTTCACACACTGAAAGCATTTTTTTACACATGTAAGGCACTTTCCACGCGTATAAAGTACTTTTCCAAACACTTGAAACCATTAATTTTTTATGTTTTTCACTCCAATTTTTTTCGCAACTTTTAGTCAGATTGGAAGAAAGTTTTTGCACAGGTAAATCATAAAAAATTATATTACGTTTTTTAGTATCATATTTTCTCTATTTCCACACACTTAAAACAATTTCACACAAACTTAAAACAATTATTTCTTTATATTTTTTCTTTCCACCCTTTCTTGCAACTTTGAGGCATATTTGAATAATATTTTTCTACGAATATGACATTAAACTTTATATTCACATTTTTAAGCTTCCTTTTTTCTAACATTCCACACACTTAAACAACTTTTCCACACATTTAAAATAGTTTCTTCCACATATAAGGTATCTTTTCACAAACTTAAAATACTTGGTTTTTTTTTTTAGCAACTATAAGGCATATTGGAAGGATGTTTTCGCACAAGTCAGTCATAAAAAAATATATTCATATTTTTTAGTTCCACTTTTTCTCACTTGACACACACTTAAGGCACTTCCGCACATTCAAAGGACTTTTCACTCAATTAAAGTACTTTTAGACAAACTTAAAACAATTGTTTTTTTTGTTTTTTCTTTCGAAGCTGGTTTAACAACTTTTAGACATATTTGAAAGATGTTTTTGCACAAATAAGTCATAAAAGTTTATATTCACATTTTTTAGTTCATTTTTTCTCTCTTTCAAAACACTGAAAGTACTTCTTTCACACATTTAAAGTACATTTTAGCACACTGAAAACAATTAATTTTTTATCCTTTTTCTTTCCAACTATTTTAGCAACTTTTGGGCATATTTGAAGGATGCTTTTGAACAAATAATTTATAAAAATTTATATTCGCATTTTTTAGTTTCATTTTTTCTCACCTTCCACACGCTTGAAGCACTTTTTCACATATATAAAGCACTTCACACACATATAAAGTACTTTTTCAAACACTTAAAACAATTAATTATTTATGTTTTTTCAGTCCATTCCTTTTAGCAACTTTTAGTCATACTGGTAGAATGTTTTTGCACAAGTAAAAAGTAAAAAAGAATTATATTCACATTTTTTAGTATCATTTTTTCTCACTTCACACACGCTCAAAATTTTTTACGCAAATTAAAAATAATGGTCTTTTTATATTTTTTCTTTTCAAATTTTTATCTACTTTTAGGAATATTTGAAAGATGCCTTTGCACAAATATGACATAAAAATTTATTTTCAAATTTTTTAGTTTTACTTTTTCTCGCTTTGCACACACTTAATTCACCTTTCCACACATTTTAAATATTTGTCACACATATAAAGTATTTTTCCACACACTTAATACATTTGTTTTTTTGTTTTTTCTTTCCAATTTTTTTAGCAACTTTTAGGCATATCTGATGGTCGTTTTTGCTGACAAATAGGACATAAAATTTTATATTCACATTTCTTAGTTTCATTTTTCTCACTCTTCACACAGTTAAAGCAGCTTTTAACACGTTCAAATCTTTTTTCACACACATAAAGTACTTTTCCAAACGCTTAAAATATTTATTTTTCTACAAAACTTTTAGGCATATTGGAAGAATGATATTGCACAAGTAAATCGTAAAAAATTATATTCACATTTTTTAGTATATCTTTTTCTCACATTCCGAACACTAAAGGCACCCTCTTAAAACAATTATTTCTTTATATTTTTTCTGTCCATTACTTTTAGCAACTTCTAGGCATATTTTAAAGATTTTTTTGCACAAATAAGTCATAAAAATTTATATTTACATTTTTTAGTTTCGTTTTTTCTCCACTTCACACACTTAAAGCATTTTTCCACACATTTGAAGCACTTTCCACACGTACAAAGTACTTTTCCAAACACTTGAAACAATTAATTTTTCATGTTTTTTCGTTCCAATTTTTTTCACAACTTTTAGTCACATTGGAAAAATGTTTTTGCAAAAGTAAATCGTAAAAAATTATTTTACATTTTCTGGTGTCATTTTTTCTCTCTTTCCACACACTCAAAACATTCCCACAAACTTAAAACAATTATTTTCTTTATATTTTTTCTTTCCACTTTTTTTTAGCAACTTTTGGGCATATTTGAAGAATATTTTTGTACAAATACGACATAAAAATTTATGTTCACATTTTTTAGATTCATTTTTTCTAACTTTTGCACACACTTAAACCACTTTTCCACACATTTAAAATAGTTTTCCCTCATACATTGTACACTTAAAATACTTGGTTTTGTTTTTGTTTTTTCTTTCCAATTCTTTTGGCAACTGTAAGGCACATTGGAAGGATGTTTTTGAACAATTAAATCACAAATAATTGTATTCAAATTTTCTTAGTTTCATTTTTTCTCGCTTGCCACACACTTAAAGCACTTACACACATTTAAAGGAGTTTTCACTCATTGAAATTACTTTTGGGCACGCTTGAAACAATTGTTTTCTATGTGTTTTTTTTTATATTTTTAATAACAATTTTTAGGCATGTTTGAGAGATTTTTTTGTACAAATAAGTCATAAATATTTATATTTACATTTCCTATTTCCATTTTTTCTCACTTTTCACACACTGAAAGCATTTTTTTACACATGTAAGGCACTTTCCACGCGTATAAAGTACTTTTCCAAACACTTGAAACCATTAATTTTTTATGTTTTTCACTCCAATTTTTTTCGCAACTTTTAGTCAGATTGGAAGAAAGTTTTTGCACAGGTAAATCATAAAAAATTATATTACGTTTTTTAGTATCATATTTTCTCTATTTCCACACACTTAAAACAATTTCACACAAACTTAAAACAATTATTTCTTTATATTTTTTCTTTCCACCCTTTCTTGCAACTTTGAGGCATATTTGAATAATATTTTTCTACGAATATGACATTAAACTTTATATTCACATTTTTAAGCTTCCTTTTTTCTAACATTCCACACACTTAAACAACTTTTCCACACATTTAAAATAGTTTCTTCCACATATAAGGTATCTTTTCACAAACTTAAAATACTTGGTTTTTTTTTTTAGCAACTATAAGGCATATTGGAAGGATGTTTTCGCACAAGTCAGTCATAAAAAAATATATTCATATTTTTTAGTTCCACTTTTTCTCACTTGACACACACTTAAGGCACTTCCGCACATTCAAAGGACTTTTCACTCAATTAAAGTACTTTTAGACAAACTTAAAACAATTGTTTTTTTTGTTTTTTCTTTCGAAGCTGGTTTAACAACTTTTAGACATATTTGAAAGATGTTTTTGCACAAATAAGTCATAAAAGTTTATATTCACATTTTTTAGTTCATTTTTTCTCTCTTTCAAAACACTGAAAGTACTTCTTTCACACATTTAAAGTACATTTTAGCACACTGAAAACAATTAATTTTTTATCCTTTTTCTTTCCAACTATTTTAGCAACTTTTGGGCATATTTGAAGGATGCTTTTGAACAAATAATTTATAAAAATTTATATTCGCATTTTTTAGTTTCATTTTTTCTCACCTTCCACACGCTTGAAGCACTTTTTCACATATATAAAGCACTTCACACACATATAAAGTACTTTTTCAAACACTTAAAACAATTAATTATTTATGTTTTTTCAGTCCATTCCTTTTAGCAACTTTTAGTCATACTGGTAGAATGTTTTTGCACAAGTAAAAAGTAAAAAAGAATTATATTCACATTTTTTAGTATCATTTTTTCTCACTTCACACACGCTCAAAATTTTTTACGCAAATTAAAAATAATGGTCTTTTTATATTTTTTCTTTTCAAATTTTTATCTACTTTTAGGAATATTTGAAAGATGCCTTTGCACAAATATGACATAAAAATTTATTTTCAAATTTTTTAGTTTTACTTTTTCTCGCTTTGCACACACTTAATTCACCTTTCCACACATTTTAAATATTTGTCACACATATAAAGTATTTTTCCACACACTTAATACATTTGTTTTTTTGTTTTTTCTTTCCAATTTTTTTAGCAACTTTTAGGCATATCTGATGGTCGTTTTTGCTGACAAATAGGACATAAAATTTTATATTCACATTTCTTAGTTTCATTTTTCTCACTCTTCACACAGTTAAAGCAGCTTTTAACACGTTCAAATCTTTTTTCACCCACATAAAGTACTTTTCCAAACGCTTAAAATATTTATTTTTCTACAAAACTTTTAGGCATATTGGAAGAATGATATTGCACAAGTAAATCGTAAAAAATTATATTCACATTTTTTAGTATATCTTTTTCTCACATTCCGAACACTAAAGGCACCCTCTTAAAACAATTATTTCTTTATATTTTTTCTGTCCATTACTTTTAGCAACTTCTAGGCATATTTTAAAGATTTTTTTGCACAAATAAGTCATAAAAATTTATATTTACATTTTTTAGTTTCGTTTTTTCTCCACTTCACACACTTAAAGCATTTTTCCACACATTTGAAGCACTTTCCACACGTACAAAGTACTTTTCCAAACACTTGAAACAATTAATTTTTCATGTTTTTTCGTTCCAATTTTTTTCACAACTTTTAGTCACATTGGAAAAATGTTTTTGCAAAAGTAAATCGTAAAAAATTATTTTACATTTTCTGGTGTCATTTTTTCTCTCTTTCCACACACTCAAAACATTCCCACAAACTTAAAACAATTATTTTCTTTATATTTTTTCTTTCCACTTTTTTTTAGCAACTTTTGGGCATATTTGAAGAATATTTTTGTACAAATACGACATAAAAATTTATGTTCACATTTTTTAGATTCATTTTTTCTAACTTTTGCACACACTTAAACCACTTTTCCACACATTTAAAATAGTTTTCCCTCATACATTGTACACTTAAAATACTTGGTTTTGTTTTTGTTTTTTCTTTCCAATTCTTTTGGCAACTGTAAGGCACATTGGAAGGATGTTTTTGAACAATTAAATCACAAATAATTGTATTCAAATTTTCTTAGTTTCATTTTTTCTCGCTTGCCACACACTTAAAGCACTTACACACATTTAAAGGAGTTTTCACTCATTGAAATTACTTTTGGGCACGCTTGAAACAATTGTTTTCTATGTGTTTTTTTTTATATTTTTAATAACAATTTTTAGGCATGTTTGAGAGATTTTTTTGTACAAATAAGTCATAAATATTTATATTTACATTTCCTATTTCCATTTTTTCTCACTTTTCACACACTGAAAGCATTTTTTTACACATGTAAGGCACTTTCCACGCGTATAAAGTACTTTTCCAAACACTTGAAACCATTAATTTTTTATGTTTTTCACTCCAATTTTTTTCGCAACTTTTAGTCAGATTGGAAGAAAGTTTTTGCACAGGTAAATCATAAAAAATTATATTACGTTTTTTAGTATCATATTTTCTCTATTTCCACACACTTAAAACAATTTCACACAAACTTAAAACAATTATTTCTTTATATTTTTTCTTTCCACCCTTTCTTGCAACTTTGAGGCATATTTGAATAATATTTTTCTACGAATATGACATTAAACTTTATATTCACATTTTTAAGCTTCCTTTTTTCTAACATTCCACACACTTAAACAACTTTTCCACACATTTAAAATAGTTTCTTCCACATATAAGGTATCTTTTCACAAACTTAAAATACTTGGTTTTTTTTTTTAGCAACTATAAGGCATATTGGAAGGATGTTTTCGCACAAGTCAGTCATAAAAAAATATATTCATATTTTTTAGTTCCACTTTTTCTCACTTGACACACACTTAAGGCACTTCCGCACATTCAAAGGACTTTTCACTCAATTAAAGTACTTTTAGACAAACTTAAAACAATTGTTTTTTTTGTTTTTTCTTTCGAAGCTGGTTTAACAACTTTTAGACATATTTGAAAGATGTTTTTGCACAAATAAGTCATAAAAGTTTATATTCACATTTTTTAGTTCATTTTTTCTCTCTTTCAAAACACTGAAAGTACTTCTTTCACACATTTAAAGTACATTTTAGCACACTGAAAACAATTAATTTTTTATCCTTTTTCTTTCCAACTATTTTAGCAACTTTTGGGCATATTTGAAGGATGCTTTTGAACAAATAATTTATAAAAATTTATATTCGCATTTTTTAGTTTCATTTTTTCTCACCTTCCACACGCTTGAAGCACTTTTTCACATATATAAAGCACTTCACACACATATAAAGTACTTTTTCAAACACTTAAAACAATTAATTATTTATGTTTTTTCAGTCCATTCCTTTTAGCAACTTTTAGTCATACTGGTAGAATGTTTTTGCACAAGTAAAAAGTAAAAAAGAATTATATTCACATTTTTTAGTATCATTTTTTCTCACTTCACACACGCTCAAAATTTTTTACGCAAATTAAAAATAATGGTCTTTTTATATTTTTTCTTTTCAAATTTTTATCTACTTTTAGGAATATTTGAAAGATGCCTTTGCACAAATATGACATAAAAATTTATTTTCAAATTTTTTAGTTTTACTTTTTCTCGCTTTGCACACACTTAATTCACCTTTCCACACATTTTAAATATTTGTCACACATATAAAGTATTTTTCCACACACTTAATACATTTGTTTTTTTGTTTTTTCTTTCCAATTTTTTTAGCAACTTTTAGGCATATCTGATGGTCGTTTTTGCTGACAAATAGGACATAAAATTTTATATTCACATTTCTTAGTTTCATTTTTCTCACTCTTCACACAGTTAAAGCAGCTTTTAACACGTTCAAATCTTTTTTCACACACATAAAGTACTTTTCCAAACGCTTAAAATATTTATTTTTCTACAAAACTTTTAGGCATATTGGAAGAATGATATTGCACAAGTAAATCGTAAAAAATTATATTCACATTTTTTAGTATATCTTTTTCTCACATTCCGAACACTAAAGGCACCCTCTTAAAACAATTATTTCTTTATATTTTTTCTGTCCATTACTTTTAGCAACTTCTAGGCATATTTTAAAGATTTTTTTGCACAAATAAGTCATAAAAATTTATATTTACATTTTTTAGTTTCGTTTTTTCTCCACTTCACACACTTAAAGCATTTTTCCACACATTTGAAGCACTTTCCACACGTACAAAGTACTTTTCCAAACACTTGAAACAATTAATTTTTCATGTTTTTTCGTTCCAATTTTTTTCACAACTTTTAGTCACATTGGAAAAATGTTTTTGCAAAAGTAAATCGTAAAAAATTATTTTACATTTTCTGGTGTCATTTTTTCTCTCTTTCCACACACTCAAAACATTCCCACAAACTTAAAACAATTATTTTCTTTATATTTTTTCTTTCCACTTTTTTTTAGCAACTTTTGGGCATATTTGAAGAATATTTTTGTACAAATACGACATAAAAATTTATGTTCACATTTTTTAGATTCATTTTTTCTAACTTTTGCACACACTTAAACCACTTTTCCACACATTTAAAATAGTTTTCCCTCATACATTGTACACTTAAAATACTTGGTTTTGTTTTTGTTTTTTCTTTCCAATTCTTTTGGCAACTGTAAGGCACATTGGAAGGATGTTTTTGAACAATTAAATCACAAATAATTGTATTCAAATTTTCTTAGTTTCATTTTTTCTCGCTTGCCACACACTTAAAGCACTTACACACATTTAAAGGAGTTTTCACTCATTGAAATTACTTTTGGGCACGCTTGAAACAATTGTTTTCTATGTGTTTTTTTTTATATTTTTAATAACAATTTTTAGGCATGTTTGAGAGATTTTTTTGTACAAATAAGTCATAAATATTTATATTTACATTTCCTATTTCCATTTTTTCTCACTTTTCACACACTGAAAGCATTTTTTTACACATGTAAGGCACTTTCCACGCGTATAAAGTACTTTTCCAAACACTTGAAACCATTAATTTTTTATGTTTTTCACTCCAATTTTTTTCGCAACTTTTAGTCAGATTGGAAGAAAGTTTTTGCACAGGTAAATCATAAAAAATTATATTACGTTTTTTAGTATCATATTTTCTCTATTTCCACACACTTAAAACAATTTCACACAAACTTAAAACAATTATTTCTTTATATTTTTTCTTTCCACCCTTTCTTGCAACTTTGAGGCATATTTGAATAATATTTTTCTACGAATATGACATTAAACTTTATATTCACATTTTTAAGCTTCCTTTTTTCTAACATTCCACACACTTAAACAACTTTTCCACACATTTAAAATAGTTTCTTCCACATATAAGGTATCTTTTCACAAACTTAAAATACTTGGTTTTTTTTTTTAGCAACTATAAGGCATATTGGAAGGATGTTTTCGCACAAGTCAGTCATAAAAAAATATATTCATATTTTTTAGTTCCACTTTTTCTCACTTGACACACACTTAAGGCACTTCCGCACATTCAAAGGACTTTTCACTCAATTAAAGTACTTTTAGACAAACTTAAAACAATTGTTTTTTTTGTTTTTTCTTTCGAAGCTGGTTTAACAACTTTTAGACATATTTGAAAGATGTTTTTGCACAAATAAGTCATAAAAGTTTATATTCACATTTTTTAGTTCATTTTTTCTCTCTTTCAAAACACTGAAAGTACTTCTTTCACACATTTAAAGTACATTTTAGCACACTGAAAACAATTAATTTTTTATCCTTTTTCTTTCCAACTATTTTAGCAACTTTTGGGCATATTTGAAGGATGCTTTTGAACAAATAATTTATAAAAATTTATATTCGCATTTTTTAGTTTCATTTTTTCTCACCTTCCACACGCTTGAAGCACTTTTTCACATATATAAAGCACTTCACACACATATAAAGTACTTTTTCAAACACTTAAAACAATTAATTATTTATGTTTTTTCAGTCCATTCCTTTTAGCAACTTTTAGTCATACTGGTAGAATGTTTTTGCACAAGTAAAAAGTAAAAAAGAATTATATTCACATTTTTTAGTATCATTTTTTCTCACTTCACACACGCTCAAAATTTTTTACGCAAATTAAAAATAATGGTCTTTTTATATTTTTTCTTTTCAAATTTTTATCTACTTTTAGGAATATTTGAAAGATGCCTTTGCACAAATATGACATAAAAATTTATTTTCAAATTTTTTAGTTTTACTTTTTCTCGCTTTGCACACACTTAATTCACCTTTCCACACATTTTAAATATTTGTCACACATATAAAGTATTTTTCCACACACTTAATACATTTGTTTTTTTGTTTTTTCTTTCCAATTTTTTTAGCAACTTTTAGGCATATCTGATGGTCGTTTTTGCTGACAAATAGGACATAAAATTTTATATTCACATTTCTTAGTTTCATTTTTCTCACTCTTCACACAGTTAAAGCAGCTTTTAACACGTTCAAATCTTTTTTCACACACATAAAGTACTTTTCCAAACGCTTAAAATATTTATTTTTCTACAAAACTTTTAGGCATATTGGAAGAATGATATTGCACAAGTAAATCGTAAAAAATTATATTCACATTTTTTAGTATATCTTTTTCTCACATTCCGAACACTAAAGGCACCCTCTTAAAACAATTATTTCTTTATATTTTTTCTGTCCATTACTTTTAGCAACTTCTAGGCATATTTTAAAGATTTTTTTGCACAAATAAGTCATAAAAATTTATATTTACATTTTTTAGTTTCGTTTTTTCTCCACTTCACACACTTAAAGCATTTTTCCACACATTTGAAGCACTTTCCACACGTACAAAGTACTTTTCCAAACACTTGAAACAATTAATTTTTCATGTTTTTTCGTTCCAATTTTTTTCACAACTTTTAGTCACATTGGAAAAATGTTTTTGCAAAAGTAAATCGTAAAAAATTATTTTACATTTTCTGGTGTCATTTTTTCTCTCTTTCCACACACTCAAAACATTCCCACAAACTTAAAACAATTATTTTCTTTATATTTTTTCTTTCCACTTTTTTTTAGCAACTTTTGGGCATATTTGAAGAATATTTTTGTACAAATACGACATAAAAATTTATGTTCACATTTTTTAGATTCATTTTTTCTAACTTTTGCACACACTTAAACCACTTTTCCACACATTTAAAATAGTTTTCCCTCATACATTGTACACTTAAAATACTTGGTTTTGTTTTTGTTTTTTCTTTCCAATTCTTTTGGCAACTGTAAGGCACATTGGAAGGATGTTTTTGAACAATTAAATCACAAATAATTGTATTCAAATTTTCTTAGTTTCATTTTTTCTCGCTTGCCACACACTTAAAGCACTTACACACATTTAAAGGAGTTTTCACTCATTGAAATTACTTTTGGGCACGCTTGAAACAATTGTTTTCTATGTGTTTTTTTTTATATTTTTAATAACAATTTTTAGGCATGTTTGAGAGATTTTTTTGTACAAATAAGTCATAAATATTTATATTTACATTTCCTATTTCCATTTTTTCTCACTTTTCACACACTGAAAGCATTTTTTTACACATGTAAGGCACTTTCCACGCGTATAAAGTACTTTTCCAAACACTTGAAACCATTAATTTTTTATGTTTTTCACTCCAATTTTTTTCGCAACTTTTAGTCAGATTGGAAGAAAGTTTTTGCACAGGTAAATCATAAAAAATTATATTACGTTTTTTAGTATCATATTTTCTCTATTTCCACACACTTAAAACAATTTCACACAAACTTAAAACAATTATTTCTTTATATTTTTTCTTTCCACCCTTTCTTGCAACTTTGAGGCATATTTGAATAATATTTTTCTACGAATATGACATTAAACTTTATATTCACATTTTTAAGCTTCCTTTTTTCTAACATTCCACACACTTAAACAACTTTTCCACACATTTAAAATAGTTTCTTCCACATATAAGGTATCTTTTCACAAACTTAAAATACTTGGTTTTTTTTTTTAGCAACTATAAGGCATATTGGAAGGATGTTTTCGCACAAGTCAGTCATAAAAAAATATATTCATATTTTTTAGTTCCACTTTTTCTCACTTGACACACACTTAAGGCACTTCCGCACATTCAAAGGACTTTTCACTCAATTAAAGTACTTTTAGACAAACTTAAAACAATTGTTTTTTTTGTTTTTTCTTTCGAAGCTGGTTTAACAACTTTTAGACATATTTGAAAGATGTTTTTGCACAAATAAGTCATAAAAGTTTATATTCACATTTTTTAGTTCATTTTTTCTCTCTTTCAAAACACTGAAAGTACTTCTTTCACACATTTAAAGTACATTTTAGCACACTGAAAACAATTAATTTTTTATCCTTTTTCTTTCCAACTATTTTAGCAACTTTTGGGCATATTTGAAGGATGCTTTTGAACAAATAATTTATAAAAATTTATATTCGCATTTTTTAGTTTCATTTTTTCTCACCTTCCACACGCTTGAAGCACTTTTTCACATATATAAAGCACTTCACACACATATAAAGTACTTTTTCAAACACTTAAAACAATTAATTATTTATGTTTTTTCAGTCCATTCCTTTTAGCAACTTTTAGTCATACTGGTAGAATGTTTTTGCACAAGTAAAAAGTAAAAAAGAATTATATTCACATTTTTTAGTATCATTTTTTCTCACTTCACACACGCTCAAAATTTTTTACGCAAATTAAAAATAATGGTCTTTTTATATTTTTTCTTTTCAAATTTTTATCTACTTTTAGGAATATTTGAAAGATGCCTTTGCACAAATATGACATAAAAATTTATTTTCAAATTTTTTAGTTTTACTTTTTCTCGCTTTGCACACACTTAATTCACCTTTCCACACATTTTAAATATTTGTCACACATATAAAGTATTTTTCCACACACTTAATACATTTGTTTTTTTGTTTTTTCTTTCCAATTTTTTTAGCAACTTTTAGGCATATCTGATGGTCGTTTTTGCTGACAAATAGGACATAAAATTTTATATTCACATTTCTTAGTTTCATTTTTCTCACTCTTCACACAGTTAAAGCAGCTTTTAACACGTTCAAATCTTTTTTCACACACATAAAGTACTTTTCCAAACGCTTAAAATATTTATTTTTCTACAAAACTTTTAGGCATATTGGAAGAATGATATTGCACAAGTAAATCGTAAAAAATTATATTCACATTTTTTAGTATATCTTTTTCTCACATTCCGAACACTAAAGGCACCCTCTTAAAACAATTATTTCTTTATATTTTTTCTGTCCATTACTTTTAGCAACTTCTAGGCATATTTTAAAGATTTTTTTGCACAAATAAGTCATAAAAATTTATATTTACATTTTTTAGTTTCGTTTTTTCTCCACTTCACACACTTAAAGCATTTTTCCACACATTTGAAGCACTTTCCACACGTACAAAGTACTTTTCCAAACACTTGAAACAATTAATTTTTCATGTTTTTTCGTTCCAATTTTTTTCACAACTTTTAGTCACATTGGAAAAATGTTTTTGCAAAAGTAAATCGTAAAAAATTATTTTACATTTTCTGGTGTCATTTTTTCTCTCTTTCCACACACTCAAAACATTCCCACAAACTTAAAACAATTATTTTCTTTATATTTTTTCTTTCCACTTTTTTTTAGCAACTTTTGGGCATATTTGAAGAATATTTTTGTACAAATACGACATAAAAATTTATGTTCACATTTTTTAGATTCATTTTTTCTAACTTTTGCACACACTTAAACCACTTTTCCACACATTTAAAATAGTTTTCCCTCATACATTGTACACTTAAAATACTTGGTTTTGTTTTTGTTTTTTCTTTCCAATTCTTTTGGCAACTGTAAGGCACATTGGAAGGATGTTTTTGAACAATTAAATCACAAATAATTGTATTCAAATTTTCTTAGTTTCATTTTTTCTCGCTTGCCACACACTTAAAGCACTTACACACATTTAAAGGAGTTTTCACTCATTGAAATTACTTTTGGGCACGCTTGAAACAATTGTTTTCTATGTGTTTTTTTTTATATTTTTAATAACAATTTTTAGGCATGTTTGAGAGATTTTTTTGTACAAATAAGTCATAAATATTTATATTTACATTTCCTATTTCCATTTTTTCTCACTTTTCACACACTGAAAGCATTTTTTTACACATGTAAGGCACTTTCCACGCGTATAAAGTACTTTTCCAAACACTTGAAACCATTAATTTTTTATGTTTTTCACTCCAATTTTTTTCGCAACTTTTAGTCAGATTGGAAGAAAGTTTTTGCACAGGTAAATCATAAAAAATTATATTACGTTTTTTAGTATCATATTTTCTCTATTTCCACACACTTAAAACAATTTCACACAAACTTAAAACAATTATTTCTTTATATTTTTTCTTTCCACCCTTTCTTGCAACTTTGAGGCATATTTGAATAATATTTTTCTACGAATATGACATTAAACTTTATATTCACATTTTTAAGCTTCCTTTTTTCTAACATTCCACACACTTAAACAACTTTTCCACACATTTAAAATAGTTTCTTCCACATATAAGGTATCTTTTCACAAACTTAAAATACTTGGTTTTTTTTTTTAGCAACTATAAGGCATATTGGAAGGATGTTTTCGCACAAGTCAGTCATAAAAAAATATATTCATATTTTTTAGTTCCACTTTTTCTCACTTGACACACACTTAAGGCACTTCCGCACATTCAAAGGACTTTTCACTCAATTAAAGTACTTTTAGACAAACTTAAAACAATTGTTTTTTTTGTTTTTTCTTTCGAAGCTGGTTTAACAACTTTTAGACATATTTGAAAGATGTTTTTGCACAAATAAGTCATAAAAGTTTATATTCACATTTTTTAGTTCATTTTTTCTCTCTTTCAAAACACTGAAAGTACTTCTTTCACACATTTAAAGTACATTTTAGCACACTGAAAACAATTAATTTTTTATCCTTTTTCTTTCCAACTATTTTAGCAACTTTTGGGCATATTTGAAGGATGCTTTTGAACAAATAATTTATAAAAATTTATATTCGCATTTTTTAGTTTCATTTTTTCTCACCTTCCACACGCTTGAAGCACTTTTTCACATATATAAAGCACTTCACACACATATAAAGTACTTTTTCAAACACTTAAAACAATTAATTATTTATGTTTTTTCAGTCCATTCCTTTTAGCAACTTTTAGTCATACTGGTAGAATGTTTTTGCACAAGTAAAAAGTAAAAAAGAATTATATTCACATTTTTTAGTATCATTTTTTCTCACTTCACACACGCTCAAAATTTTTTACGCAAATTAAAAATAATGGTCTTTTTATATTTTTTCTTTTCAAATTTTTATCTACTTTTAGGAATATTTGAAAGATGCCTTTGCACAAATATGACATAAAAATTTATTTTCAAATTTTTTAGTTTTACTTTTTCTCGCTTTGCACACACTTAATTCACCTTTCCACACATTTTAAATATTTGTCACACATATAAAGTATTTTTCCACACACTTAATACATTTGTTTTTTTGTTTTTTCTTTCCAATTTTTTTAGCAACTTTTAGGCATATCTGATGGTCGTTTTTGCTGACAAATAGGACATAAAATTTTATATTCACATTTCTTAGTTTCATTTTTCTCACTCTTCACACAGTTAAAGCAGCTTTTAACACGTTCAAATCTTTTTTCACACACATAAAGTACTTTTCCAAACACTTAAAATATTTATTTTTTTTCAAATTTTTCTACGAACCTTTTAGGCATATTGGAAGAATGATATTGCACAAGTAAATCCTAAAATATTATATTCACATTTTTTAGTATATTTTTTTCTCACATTCCGAACACTTAAGGCACCCTCTTAAAACATTAATTTCTTTATATTTTTTCTTTCCATTTTTTTTAGCAACTTTTAGGCGTATTTGAAAGATTTTTTTGCACAAATACATTATAAAAATTTATATTCACATTTTTTAGTTTCATTTTTTATCCATTTCACACACTTAAAGCATTTTTTCACACATTTAAAGCACTTTCCGCACGTACAAAGTACTTTTCCAAACACTTGAAACAATTAATTTTTCATGTTTTTTCGTTCCAATTTTTTTCACAACTTTTAGTCACATTGGAAAAATGTTTTTGCACAAGTAAATCGTAAAAAATTATTTTACGTTTTCTGGTGTCATTTTTTCTCTCTTTCCACACACTTAAAACACATTCCCACAAACTTAAAACAATTATTTTCTTTGTATTTTTTCTTTCCACTTTTTTTAGCAACTTTTAGGCATATTTGAAGAATATTTTTGTACGAATACGACATAAAAATTTATATTCACATTTTTTAGATTCATTTTTTTCTAACTTTCCACACACTTAAACCACTTTTCCACACATTTAAAATAGTTTTCCCTCATTCAAAGTATTTCTCCACACGCTTAAAATACTTGGTTTTTTTTTTTTGTTTTTTCTTTCCAATTCTTTTGGCAACCGTAAGGCACAATGGAAGGATGTTTTTGAACAATTAAATCAAAAATAATTGTATTCATATTTTCTTAGTTCCATTTTTTCTCGCTTGCCACACACTTAAAGCACTTACACGCATTTTGAAGGAGTTTTCACTCATTGAAATTACTTTTGGGCAAGCTTGAAACAATTGTTTTCTACGTGTTTTCTTCAATCTTTCTAACAACTTTAAGGCGTATTTGAGAAAATATTTTGTACAAATAAGTCATAAAATTTTATATTCACATTTCTTAGTTCCATTTTTTCTTACTTTTCACACACTTAAAGCATTTTTTTACACATTTGAGGCACTTTCCACACGTATAAAGTACTTTTCCTAACACTTGAAACAATTAATTTTTTATGTTTTTTCGCAACTTTTAGTCATATTGGAAGAATGTTTTTGCACAAGTAAATCATAAAAAATTAAATTACATTTTTTTGTATCATATTTTCTCTCTTTCCACACACTTAAAACAATTTCACACAAACTTAAAACAATTTTTTCTTTATTTGTTTTCTTTCCACCCTTTTTAGCAACTTTGAGGCATATTTGAATAATATTTTTGTACGAATATGATATAAAAATTTATATTCACATTTTTAAGCTTCATTTTTTCTAACTTTTCACACATTTAAAATAGTTTTTTCCACATATAAGGTATCTTTTCACACACTTAAAATACTTGGTTTTTTTTTTAGCAACTATAAGGCATATTGGAAGGATGTTTTTGCACAAGTCAGTCATAAAAAAATATATTCATATTTTTTAGTTCCACTTTTTCTCACTTGCCACACACTTAAAGCACTTACACACATTCAAAGGACTTTTCACTCAATTAAAGTACTTTTAGGCAAACTTAAAACAATTGTTTTTTATATTTTTTCTTTCTAAGCTTTTTTAGCAACTTTTGGACATATTTGAAGGATGTTTTTGCACAAATAAGTCTTAAAAATTCATATTCTCATTTTTTAGTTTCATTTTTTCTCTCTTTCAACACACTGAAAGCACTTCTTTCACACATTTAAAGTACTGATAAGTGTTCAGTTCTATGTATTTGAACCCTCTTTATTGCATATGTTAGTTCCGTTTCTACGTTTACCGGAGATATGTTTACGGTATTTTTGTGTTTTTGATGTATTGCTGGTCTTGTAGTGAAAGGAGCAAAATTTGAGGCTTTTTGCAGCTGAAGAGAAAAGTCAGAATTGCAGCCAAGGCATCTCGATCAATCGAGATGTTGATCTCGATTAATCGAGATCTCGATTGATCGAGATCTTATTTCGATTTATCGAAATCTCGATCAAAAAAGATTCAATCTCGATTGATCGAGATTCTGCAGAGCACTTGCCCACTTGTTCACCTGCTCTCCCACTTGCAACAAAATCCCCTTTTTTGCACGACTTTGGGGGATTGTCTGACTTGAACAAGACCCTTGGGGACCTTCTTGATATAATGGATATATATATTGATATATATATATATATGGTGGGCCCCAAGGTTGAAAAAGGTAGCCATAAAGCACAAAAAGAAGCCATTTCTCACATATCTCTCACACACATCAGAATATACACGGAGAGACATTCGGGAGAGGAGAAGAGGGAGCTGAACCAGACCTTGAAGCTCCATTTTCTTCATCAACGGAAGAGTGCAAGGCAGCCATGAGCAACTAACTTCTCTACTAGGGTGTTGGTGAAACCCCTAGCCATGTAAACTTGTTCATCTTTGTAGCATATTGGGATTTGTAATTAAATGTTGATTATCTAGTCTAGTGACAATGTACACTTATACATTTCTCTTATCTATTCATTTGAAGTGGAATTTATTCTTGTCTTAGAGTAGGTTTTGTCATATGAATGCACAACATTTGCATATTCCACAAGAATTGCAGATGAGGTAATGGTACTTTAAATGAATGTGTTGTGTTTGCTTGTATAAACCATGCCAAGATAAGGTAGTTTGGATGCATGTAGGTTCACTTAGAGAGTAGGGTAATTAGGTAGTTAGTTAGGTTGAAGAGCTATGCTTGTTGAAGATGGATTATGATAGGTGGCACACACATTAATCTTTTGATATGTCATTGAGGTCACAAGCCTAATGACATTGTTAGGCATTTAATTTATGAACCCCAAGCTTGCTACACTTATGAACATATGAATGGCTAGTGGTGAAAACCACCCCTAGTTCTCTCTCCCATCCTTTACTCTTTAAATTTATTGTTATTACATTCAATAGTTTCATAAACAAAAACTCAAAACCTTGTTTTTAGGATTAAAGTGGAAGTAATATTTCTTTAAAGACAATTGCGACTAGTCCTCGTGGGATCGATACCCTCTATATAGAACCGTATCTACAAAGATTCGTGCTCTTGCGAGTGGTTAAATTATATTTTGATAAAAAGGGCAAAATTAAGCTTTCAATATAATTCAAGTCCAACCACATCAAGTACTTTTCAGCACACTTAAAACAATTAATTTTTTATCCTTTTTCTTTCCAACTATTTTAGCAACTTTTGGGCATATTTGAAGGATGCTTTTGAACAAATAATTTATAAAAACTTATATTCGCATTTTTTAGTTTCATTTTTTCTCACCTTCCACACACTTGAAGCACTTTTTCACATATGTAAAGCACTTTACACATATATAAAGTACTTTTCCAAACACTTAAAACAATTAACTATTTATGTTTTTTCATTCCATTTCTTTTAGCAACTTTTAGTCATATTGGTAGAATGTTTTTGCACAAGTAAATAGTAAAAAAGAATTATATTCACATTTTTTAGTATCATTTTTTCTCAATTTACACACACTTCAAATTTTTTACACAAATTAAAAATAATTGTCTTTTTATATTTTTTCTTTTCAATTTTTTATCTACTTTTAGGAATATTTGAAAGATGCTTTAGCACAAATATGATAGAAAAATTTATTTTCAAATTTTTTAGTTTAACTTTTTCTCACTTTGCACACACTTAATACACCTTTCCACACATTTAAAATTCTTTTCACACATATAAACTACTTTTCCACACACTTCATACGTTTGTTTTTCTGTTTTTTCTTTCCAATTTTTTTCGGAACTTTTAGGCATATCTGATGGTCGTTTTTGCTCACAAATAGGACATCAAATTTTATATTCACATTTCTTAGTTTCATTTTTTCTCTCTCTCTTCACACAATTAAAGCAGTTTTTCACACATTCAAAACTTTTTTCACACACATAAAGTACTTTTCCAAACGCTTAAAATATTTATTTTTTTTCAAATTTTTTCTACGAACCTTTTAGGCATATTGGAAGAATGATATTGCACAAGTAAATCCTAAAATATTATATTCACATTTTTTAGTATATTTTTTTCTCACATTTCGAACACTTAAGGCACCCTCTTAAAACATTAATTTCTTTATATTTTTTCTTTCCATTTTTTTTAGCAACTTTTAGGCATATTTGAAAGATTTTTTTGCACAAATAAGGTATAAAAATTTATATTCACATTTTTTAGTTTCATTTTTTCTCTATTTCACACACTTAAAGCATTTTTTCACACATTTAAAGCACTTTCCACAGGTACAAAGTACTTTTCCAAACACTTGAAACAATTAATTTTTCATGTTTTTTCGTTCCAATTTTTTTCGCAACTTTTAGTCACATTGGAAAAATGTTTTTGCACAAGTAAATCGTAAAAAATTATTTTACGTTTTCTGGTGTCATTTTCTCTCTCTTTCCACACACTTAGAACACATTCCCACAAACTTAAAACAATTATTTTCTTTATATTTTTTCTTTCCACCTTTTTTAGCAACTTTTAGGCATATTTGAAAAATATTTTTGTACAAATACGACATAAAAATTTATATTCACATTTTTTAGATTCATTTTTTTCTAACTTTCCACACACTTAAACCACTTTTCCACACATTTAAAATAGTTTTCCCTCATACAAAGTATTTCTCCACACACTTAAAATACTTGTTTTTTTTGTTTTTTCTTTCCAATTCTTTTGGCAACCGTAAGGCACAATGGAAGGATGTTTTTGAACAATTAAATCATAAATAATTGTATTCATATTTTCTTAGTTCCATTTTTTCTCGCTTGCCACACACTTAAATCACTTACACACGTTTAAAGGAGTTTTCACTCATTGAAATTACTTTTGGGCAAGCTTGAAACAATTGTTTTTTATGTGTTTTTTTCAAACTTTTTAACAACTTTTAGGCGTATTTGAGAAAAGTTTTTGTACAAATAAGTCATAAAATTTTATATTCACATTTCTTAGTTCCATTTTTTCTTACTTTTCACACACTTAAAGCATTTTTTTACACATTTAAGGCACTTTCCACACGTATAAAGTACTTTTCCAAGCACTTGAAACAATTAATTTTTTATGTTTTTTCGCAACTTTTAGTCATATTGGAAGAATGTTTTTGCACAAGGAAATCATAAAAAATTAAATTACATTTTTTTGTATCATATTTTCTCTCTTTCCACACACTTAAAACAATTTAACACAAACTTAAAACAATTATTTCTTTATATTTTTTCTTTCCACCCTTTTTAGCAACTTTGAGGCATATTTGAATAATATTTTTGTACGAATATGATATAAAAATTTATATTCACATTTTTAAGCTTCATTTTTTCTAACTTTTCACACATTTAAAATAGTTTTTTCCACATATAAGGTATCTTTTCACACACTTAAAATACTTGGTTTTTTTTTAGCAACTATAAGGCATATTGGAAGGATGTTTTTGCACAAGTCAGTCATAAAAAAATATATTCATATTTTTTAGTTCCACTTTTTCTCACTTGCCACACACTTAAAGCACTTACACACATTCAAAGGACTTTTCACTCAATTAAAGTACTTTTAGGCAAACTTAAAACAATTATTTTTTTATATTTTTTTTTCTAAGCTTTTTTAACAACTTTTAGACATATTTGAAGGATGTTTTTGCACAAATAAGTCATAAAAATTTATATTCTCATTTTTTAGTTTCATTTTTTCTCTCTTTCAACACACTGAAAGCACTTCTTTCACACATTTAAAGTACTTTTTAGCACACTTAAAACAATTAATTTTTTGTCCTTTTTCTTTCCAACTATTTTAGCAACTTTTGGGCAAATTTGAAGGATGCTTTTGAACAAATAATTTATAAAAATTTATATTCGCATTTTTTGGTTTCATTTTTTCTCACCTTCCACACACTTGAAGCACTTTTTCACATATGTAAAGCACTTTACACACATAAAAAGTACTTTTCCAAACACTTAAAACAATTAACTGTTTATGTTTTTTCATTCCATTTCTTTTAGCAACTTTTAGTCATATTGGTAGAATGTTTTTGCACAAGTAAATAGTAAAAGAGAATTATATTCACATTTTTTAGTATCATTTTTTCTCACTTTACACACACTTCAAATTTTTTACGCAAATTAAAAATAATTGTCTTTTTATATTTTTTCTTTTCAAATTTTTATCTACTTTTAGGAATATTTGAAAGATGCTTTTGCACAAATATGACAAAAAAATTTATTTTCAAATTTTTTAGTTTAACTTTTTCTCACTTTGCACACACTTAATACACCTTTTCACACATTTAAAATACTTTTCACACATATAAAGTTGTAGAGCCCCGAGTAATTATTTTAATTTAGTTTTGTGTTAAATATGATTTAGCATGAAAATTCTCTTAAGCATGTGTAATTTTGGGTTATAAGATTTTTCACGTGTTTTGGTACGAGCGTGGGACCCCGGATGGGTCGGGTGACCTGAAGGGTGTGTTCGGGCTCTCTAAGTAGAGGTCGGGTCATTGTGATATTATTTTTAAGGACTCAAGTGAAAAGAAGAGAGAAGATTATGTTAGTATGTAATTACAAGAAAATATCTTGTAACAAGGAGCATTATTAAGAGGGTTTAGGGACTTAGTTGCAAAAGTTGACTAGTCTTGCAAGAAAAAGATAGATATATGATATGTATAGGCATTTAGTGGAGAAAATTAGATTTCTCATTTGTCTTCTCCTTTCTCTCTCTACATCTCCCTCATGTAAGCTCTACCTTCTCTCTAGAATATCTCTAACTTAGGCTTAGATTTGGAAGAAGTTTTGAACATGAATGTTGTTCATCTCGACATTCTCTACGATCTCTATGGATTGAAAAGTTGATTTGGAGCATTTTGGTCCAGTGGAAGATTTTGTGATCTATTTCTTCTCTCTAGATTTTGAGGGTCTTCGACTTGGATTCAGGCGGTGTCAAAGAAGAGAAGTGTGTTCTACGTGATAAGGGCTTTGCTTTGAACCAAATAAAATCGCGAGTAGACAACTTTGAGATTTATGAAAGTTTGGGATAACTTGAAACTATAGCTATTGAGGTAGGGGGTGGGTGTTGTGTCTTCTAATTTGAAGTTTGATTTCATTCAATAGCATAAAATAAATGTTTTTCATATGATATATGAGGTATAAATTTTCTAAGTTGATATCCTTGTTCTATATGGATATACATATGTTTCTTTTGATTAGAAATGGTTGGTATATGCCTTATATTACTTGAATTGCTCATATATGCAAAATGTGGTATGTGATACATATATGAGATTTTTGGGGAAAAATGATGAAAACCTAATTTGGGGGTTAAACTTATGTATATGTTCATATAATTATTGTATGACATGCTAGAATGAACATAGGCATGTATTGGGTGCAATGCATTAAAACGTGCGAATGTATATGCAAGACGTGATGTATCTTGTGTGTTGTAGTGAATTCTCGAAAATGACTCATGGGAAAGAGGGGGGGAAAATATCCCATTGGGGTTGAAAGACCTCAACCTTGCGCAAGTTGGATGGTAACCGGATGGGTTAGTAGCCCGTAACAACCAAGGAATTGAGATGTGGGACTTCGGTACATATCTTGAGGATGTGTGTGTGAGTGTGAGTTTAATTCCGAGAGCAATGTGACTTTGGATTGAGTTATGTGAAATAATGTGACTTATGCGAATTGTGTAGAATTGGTTATAAATGTAGTTATGTCATATGTTATAGATATGATGAATTATGCAATAATGCTCGACTTGTAGTTATGTGGTTGTCAAGTTACATTTGATGCATATGCCACGATTTGAATGAAAAATGGGAGCTTTGACTAGAAATGCTAGGAAGCATGACACGTAGTCGTTGAAATATGTTTTGGTATTTATGCATTGAATATGAAATGTGGACTTGAATGGATTGCACAACATGTTGACCTTGAGCCGTTGAAATTTGCTCATCCCCCTACACTAACACTTTCAGGACGTGGCAAAGAAGTGGTTGAGGATGCATAACCATGAGTTGGATGTAGAGCTAGAAGATTTCTTTTGGTCATTTTTTGTTATGACTGCACGTCCGAGATGTGGACTAGGTGCTTTTGATTATATGTCATGAGATTCCATGTTGGAAAAAGTTATATATAAGTACTTATACCCAGAATGATGATTTTTGGACTAATATGTGTATTTTAAGCACATTTCTATTTGAATGACGTTCTTTTTATAATTTGGTCTTGATTTATATATATGCTATGATTGTGGTTGAATGATGAGTTTTCATATACTTGAAATGTATAGAAGGAGAATTGTATTAGCATCAATTTGATAGGTTATGGACATTTTTTTTATTTAAATTGAGGAAGATATGCATGTTTTAGTGCAAGGATTTAAATTCCGACCTATACCCGTTGATTTGAGGATAACCCAAATTTTGGTTGGAATTTTTGTATGATTTTAATTGGGTTGGAAACTAGACATGATGAGGATGATTCATGCCAAATTTCAAGTCAAACGGATGTATGGATTGAGAGATATTCAAATTTGAAGTTAGGGTGAAGTTGTAACTAAAACTGTGTTGCAGAATTTCGCCAGGGATTTACGGCGATCGATCCCCCTCTTTTACGGCGATCGATCGCCCCTGTAAAAGGCCTCGGTCGACCTTGGGCGATCGATCCCCCTTTTACAGTATGCACTATTCAAACAGTGTTTTTGTCCAACTTTAAAGAGGCATATCTCCTTCGTTTCAACTCGGATTTTGATGATTCTTTTTTTGACATTGTGTATTTTTAAACCCTCTTTCCAATGGTTGTATTTTCAGAAATTTATTATAAACTCACAAGGAGTTATGTATTCGTTTTTGTGGGATATAACCAATTGAATGGTTGTATGGTTGAGGCCATTGAGGCTAGGTGATGTTGACTTGTGCATATGTAAATACAAGTGGGTGATTAGGCTTTTGTAGTGATGAAAGATTAAAATGGTCCATTAGGGCTTAATGGACGGGTTCACACTCGGGATTCGGGTCGGTCCTGGGGAGTTCTGGCGATCCGGATTCTGGGGCGTGACAAAAGTACTTTTCCACACACTTAATACGTTTGTTTTTTTGTTTTTTCTTTCCAATTTTTTTAGCAACTTTTAGGCATATCTGATGGTCGTTTTTGCTCACAAATAGGAAATAAAATTTTATATTCACATTTCTTAGTTTCATT
This sequence comes from Cornus controversa, assembly GCA_026545225.1. NCBI lineage: Eukaryota > Viridiplantae > Streptophyta > Magnoliopsida > Cornales > Cornaceae > Cornus > Cornus controversa. The sequence continues at coordinate 3,075,931 of CM048849.1, forward strand.
TTTTCTCATTCTTCGCACAATTAAAGCAGTTTTTCACACATTCAAAACTTTTTTCACACACATAAAGTACTTTTCCAAACGCTTAAAATATTTATTTTTTTCAAATTTTTTCTACAAACCTTTTAGGCATATTGGAAGAATGATATTGCACAAGTAAATCCTAAAATATTATATTCACATTTTTTAGTATTTTTTTTCTCACTTTCTGGACACTTAAGGCACCCTCTTAAAACAATAATTTCTTTATATTTTTTCTTTCCATTTTTTCAGCAACTTTTAGGCATATTTGAAAGTTTTTTTTGCACAAATAAGTCATAAAAATTTATATTCACATTTTTTAGTTTCATTTTTTCTCCATTTCACACACTTAAAGCATTTTTCCACACATTTAAAGCACTTTCCACATGTACAAAGTACTTTTCCAAACACTTGAAACAATTAATTTTTCATGTTTTTTCGTTCCAATTTTTTTTGTATCTTTTAGTCACATTGGAAAAATGTTTTTGCACAAGTAAATCGTAAAAAATTATTTTACGTTTTCTGGTGTCATTTTTTTCTCTCTTTCCACACACTTAAAACACATTCCCACAAACTTAAAACAATTATTTTCTTTATATTTTTTCTTTCCACTTTTTTTAGCAACTTTTAGGCATATTTGAAGAATATTTTTGTACAAATACGACATAAAAATTTATATTCACATTTTTTAGATTCATTTTTTTCTAACTTTCCAAACACTTAAACCACTTTTTCACACATTTAAAATAGTTTTCCCTCATACAAAGTACACTTAAAATACTTGGTTTTTTTCTGTTTTTTCTTTCAAATTCTTTTGGCAACTGTAAGGCACATTGGAAGGATGTTTTTGAACAATTAAATCATAAATAATTGTATTCATATTTTCTTAGTTCCATTTTTTCTCACTTGCCACACACTTAAAGCACTTACACACGTTTAAAGGAGTTTTCACTGATTGAAATTACTTTTGGGCACGCTTGAAACAATTGTTTTTTATGTGTTTTTGTCAATCTTTTTGACAACTTTTAGGCATATTTGAGAGATGTTTTTGTACAAATAAGTCATAAAAATTTATATTCACATTTCTTAGTTCCATTTTTTCTCACTTTTCACACACTTAAAGCATTTTTTTACACATTTAAGGCACTTTCCACACGTACAAAGTACTTTTCCAAACACTTGAAACAATTAATTTTTTATGTTTTTCGCTCCAATTTTTTTCGCAACTTTTAGTCATATTGGAAGAATGTTTTTGCACAAGTAAATCATAAAAAATTATATTACATTTTTTAGTATCATATTTTCTCTCTTTCCACACACTTAAAACAATTTTACACAAACTTAAAACAATTATTTCTTTATATTTTTTCTTTCCACCCTTTTTAGCAACTTTGAGGCATATTTGAAAAATATTTTTGTACGAATATGATATAAAAATTTATATTCACATTTTTAAGCTTCATTTTTTCTAACTTTCCACACATTTAAAATAGTTTTTTCCACATATAAGGTATCTTTTCACACACTTAGAATACTTGGTTTTTTTTAGCAACTATAAGGCATATTGGAAGGATGTTTTTGCACAAGTCAGTCATAAAAAAATATATTCATATTTTTTAGTTCCACTTTTTCTCACTTGCCACACACTTAAAGCACTTACACACATTCAAAGGACTTTTCACTCAATTAAAGTACTTTTAGGCAAACTTAAAACAATTGTTTTTTTATGTTTTTTCTTTCTAAGATTTTTTAACAACTTTTAGACATATTTGAAGGATGTTTTTGCACAAATAAGTCATAAAAATTTATATTCTCATTTTTTAGTTTCATTTTTTCTCTCTTTCAACACACTGAAAGCACTTATTTCACACATTTAAAGTAGTTTTTAGCACACTTAAAACAATTAATTTTTTATCCTTTTTCTCTCCAACTATTTTAGCAACTTTTGGACATATTTGACGGATGCTTTTGAACAAATAATTTATAAAAGTTTATATTCGCATTTTTTAGTTTCATTTTTTCTCACCTTCCACACACTTGAAGCACTTTTTCACATATGTAAAGCACCTTAAACACATATAAAGTACTTTTCCAAACACTTGAAACAATTAATTATTTATGTTTTTTCATTCCATTTCTTTTAGCAACTTTTAGTCATATTGGTAGAATGTTTTTGCACAAGTAAATAGTAAAAAAGAATTATATTCACATTTTTAGTATCATTTTTTCTCACTTTACACACACTTCAAATTTTTTTACGCAAATTAAAAATAATTGTCTTTTTACATTTTTTCTTTTCAATTTTTTATCTACTTTTAGGAATATTTGAAAGATACTTTTGCACAAATATGACATAAAAATTTATTTTCAAATTTTTTAGTTTTACTTTTTCTTACTTTGCACACACTTAATACACCTTTCCACACATTTAAAATACTTTTCACACATATAAAGTACTTTTACACAGTTAATACGTTTGTTTTTTTGTTTTTTCTTTCCAATTTTTTTAGCAACTTTTAGGCATATCTGATGGTCGTTTTTGCTCACAAATAGGACATAAAATTTTATATTCACATTTCTTAGTTTCATTTTTTCTCACTCTTCACACAATTAAAGCAGTTTTTCACACATTCAAAACTTTTTTCACACACATAAAGTACTTTTCCAAACGCTTAAAATATTTATTTTTTTTCAAATTTTTCTACGAACCTTTTAGGCATATTGGAAGAATGATATTGCACAAGTAAATCCTAAAATATTATATTCACATTTTTTAGTATATTTTTTTCTCACATTCCGAACACTTAAGGCACCCTCTTAAAACAATTATTTCTTTATATTTTTTCTTTCCATTTTTTTTAGCAACTTTTAGGCATGTTTGAAACATTTTTTTGCACAAATAAGTCATAAAAAATTATATTCACATTTTTTAGTTTCATTTTTTCTCCATTTCACACACTTAAAGCATTTTCCCACACATTTAAAGCACTTTCCACACGTACAAAGTACTTTTCCAAACACTTGAAACAATTAATTTTTCATGTTTTTTTGTTCCAATTTTTTTCGCAACTTTTAGTCACATTGGAAAAATGTTTTTGCACAAGTAAATCATAAAAAATTATTTTACGTTTTCTGGTGTCATTTTTTCTCTCTTTCCACACACTTGAAACACATTCCCACAAACTTAAAACATTTATTTTCTTTATATTTTTTCTTTCCACTTTTTTTAGCAACTTTTAGGCATATTTGAAGAATATTTTTGTACAAATATGATAAGCGTTAAATGTTACACATTTATGCCTTCTTAATTGCATATGTTGATTCCATATTTATGTTTACCTTGGTATTTTTATGCCATTTTTGTGTTTTTGTTATATATTAGGTTTTATGCAAATAAGGGCGATGTTTCCGATCAAGTGCTGAGGAAGTGAAGAAATCAAGTAAAATTCATAAAGGCATTTCGTACAATTGAGATTTCGATTGTGCGAAACATCAATTTCGCACAATCGAAATTCTGCAGACTGCCACTTGCCCACTTGTCCACTTGTCTTGCCACTTGCTTCCAAGAATGACTTTTGCACGTCCTTTTTGAGAATTTTCTGACTTCAAAGAGCCATGTGAGGGGAATATATATATAGTAGGTGAACTATATATATATATATATGCAAGATAGGACCCAAGGACACAAGTGGATGGTCATATATGCATGTTTTTGGGAAAGAGAAGACACAATTTTCGGGAGGAGAGAAGGAGAGCTAAAACCAGACTTTGGAGCTTCACATCTCTGGCCATGGAGGATTGCAAGTCTACTATGATCAACTAACTTTCCATCTAGGGTGTGGTTGAACCCCTAGCCTTGTAACTTGTGCATTTTGTAGCTATTTCGGAATCTTTATGTATATGTTGATTACTTAGCCTAGTGTTTTGTATAATACTTGTAAACCTCTTCAATATATTCATTTGAATTTATTTCTTCCTCTTGTCTTAGAGTAGAAATGCTTCATTTTGAATGCTCAACATTTACAACTTTTACAAAAAAATATAAATGATGGTTTTGTAATGGTGTTTAATGGAATGTGGTATTTCTTGCTTATATAGCCCATGCCAAGATAGGGTAGTTCAGACACACGTAGGTACATTTAGAAGGTATGATAAATAGATAGGTTGAAGGACTATGCTTATTAAAGATGGGTTATGTTTAGTTAGAAATCACATGTGTCTTTTGATATGTCATTGTAGGTCACAAGCCTAATGACAATATGTTGCATATATTTGTAGAAGATCCCATTAGCTACATAAATGAACATGCCAAATGGCTAGAGGTGGAAACCACCCCTAGTTCTCTCTCCCTTAACGTTACAAATTGTTTTAAAATTTAATGCTTTTACATTCTACAAAGTAGTGTTAAACTCAAACCAAAATTCTATTTTTAGGATTAAATTGGAAATTCTCTCTTAGTAGTACGATTCAACCAAACTCCTTGTGGGATCGATACCCTCTATAAAGAACCATATCTACAAAGATTCATTCTCTTGCCAGTGGTTTAAATTATATTTTGATAGGCAATAGTAAGCTAAAAAAAGAAAGACATATTTGGCCACATCAAAATTTGACGCCGTTGCCGGGGAGTATGGTGTAATTGTCGCCATTAAGGAATTAAGTCTAATTTAATTCTTAGTCTAGAAATTTATTTATTCTATCCTTTTTGCATATATTTTGTTCTTATCTCTCAAATTGTTTAATTTTAGGTATTCCTCACACCGTGTCGCTTGAGATTGAAGCTTGGACTTTTTGTGAGTATATAGCCTAAAGTTGTGCATTTGATTGAATTTGATTTGTTCTATTGATGCATGCTAGGTAGACGGTCATTATCACTTCCTTTGCTTCCATGTAATATTGAACTTGAACGAACACTTAGACAACGTAGAGGAACCTCTAGGGACCCTATTTTGCCTAGGACTGAAAATATGGATCCAAACAATGTACAACCCCCCGGTCTACCACCATATAACCCTCCTCAAGGGGAGGTTCTTAGGGATTTTTATCTTCCTACTACATATACTTCGCCATCATGCATTCAATTTCCAAATATTGCGACGAATCATTTTGAAATTAAGTCCTCCACCATCAACCTTCTTAGTTATTTTCATGGACTTCCAAACGAAGACCCATACAAGCATCTAGATGACTTCCTTGAAGTTTGTTCAACCCTCCGGTTGCAAAATTTCTCAGAAGATGACTTGAGGCTTCGGTTATTTTCATTCTCCCTCAAAGATAAGGCCAAATATTGGTTTAACTCTTTAGAACATAATTTCATTCGTTCATGGGGGGAAATGCACCAGGCATTCCTTAAAAAGTACTTTCCAATGGGAAAGACAAGTGATATTCGGCGAGCAATCACCGGATTCACTCAACTTGACCAAGAACAATTCCATGAGACATGGGAAAGACTGAAAGAACTTTTAAGGTCATGTCCACACCATGCTGTCCCAAAGTGGCAGCTAGTGCAAAGTTTTTATGATGGGTTGAGTGATCAACATAGACAAATGGTAGATTCCTCGTGTGGAGGGACATTCCTTCTTAAGAGTTCAGATGAGGCATGAAAACTCTTTGAGAGCCTAAGTGAGAATTCATCTCAACGCTCTTCTTCTCGAAAGGGTAAAAACACCCAATCTAGTAAGGGAGTGTTTGAATTATCAAGGTCAGATGAGGTTGTCATGCAAGTAGAGGCCCTTACTCAAAAAATTGACCAACTCATGAAGAGTGGGCTGCATACTTCTAGCCAACCTGTTCCAAATCAGGATGGGTGTTCGTTTTGCTATAGCACTTCACATTATGTGCGAGATTGTCCTATGGCCGGTCAATCTCCTGATTATACTCAAGAGCAAGTAAATGCCGTGTACTTTAAACCAATAAATGATCCACACTCGAATACATACAATCTTGGGTACAAGAATAATCCTGCATTCCCTTGGAAATCTCAGGAACCAGGTCCATCTTTTCAAGGGCAACATTCCCACAATTCTCAATCTCAACAGCCTCAATATAGGCCGAATCCTCAATCGTACCATCAAAAATCTAACTACCAAATTCCTCCACCACCTCCTCCGAGAAGCCAAGGCTTTGAAGAAAGAGTGCTAAGCAATCTTGAGGCTAACACCCATTTATTGCAGTCCCATTCTCAATCAATTGCTAAGCTTGAAGCTAATGCTCAATCTATGGCTAGGCTAGAAGCTCAAATAGGGCAACTAGCTAATGCCTTGAATAAACGGGAGGAAGGAAAGTTGCCAAGTCAACTAGTGGCAAACCCTAAGGGTGTTCATGTGATTGATGATCCGTCATCTTCATCTTATGATGCTCCTCCTGAGCAGGTGCAATCAATCACCACCCTAAGGAGTGGTAAAGTCATAAACTCCAAAGTTGAGAAAGAAAAAAAGGAAACCATTGAGCATCCTAAAAATCCAAAAGATTCCCTCACAAATCCAAATGTAAACAAAATCTCTAAAAATCCAAAAGAAAAAGTAACTAAAAATGCTTCATCTCCTACTCCAAAATGTGACACATCATTTGAGCCTACAGTTCCCTTTCCTCAAAGATTGAAGGAACCTTCACATTTTGGGAAGCAAGGAGAGAAAATCCAGGACATGATGGAAATTTTTAAACAAGTGAAATCAATCTTCCTCTCCTTGATGCTATTAAGCAAATTCCTTCCTATGCTAAATACTTGAAGGACCTAGCACTCAAAAGCGTAAATCCAGGAACAATGTTCCTAGGAAAGTCCTTTTAACTGAACAAGTGAGTTCCATTTTTTAGCACCAAGCCCCTCCTAAATTCAAAGATCCGGGTGCCCCAACTATCTCGTGCACCATTGGTAACCATGAATTTGAAAAGGCACTTCTTGATCTAGGGGCTAGTGTCAACTTGCTTCCCTTTTCAGTATACAAGCAATTAGGTTTGGGGGAACTTAAGCCCACCACAATAGTGTTGCAACTCGTCGATCGATCGGTTAAGCAACCACGTGGCATTGTTGAAGATGTGATCATTCAAGTGGATAAGTTTTATTTTCCAGTGGATTTCATAGTCCTTGATACAGAACCTGTCCAAAATCCTACTCGGCATATTCCAATCATTCTAGGTCGTCCATTTCTAGCTACGGCAAACACTTGTGTTAATTGCCGCACTGGAGTAATGGATATCTCTTTCAAAAATATGAAAGTTCGACTGAACATCTTCAATGCTTCTCACCACCCATCCAATGACGAAAGTGAATGCTTTTGCGTTGATGTGTTGGAAGATCTAGTTCAAGAAGCACTGCCCTCCATTCTTTCAAAGGATCCCCTCGATGTGTGCTTAAGCCACTTCAACTGTGATGACTATGACATTGAGCAATCTATAAGTGAAGTCAATTCACTGCTTGATGCCACGACTATCGTGAATTCCCCTAAATGGAGAGCACCGAGAGAACCTTTGCCACCTTTGTCAAATGCTTCCCAAACTCCTTCTCTCGTATCCCCACCACAGCTTGCGCTTAAGCCTCTTCCAGCTACTCTCAAGTATGCTTTCTTAGGCTGCAATAAGACCCTCCCAGTCATCATTGCCTCCAATCTCACTAATGAACAAGAGAGGGAACTTCTCAAAGTGCTAGAAGAGCACAAGGAAGCCATAGGATAGAGTGTTGCTGATCTAAAGGGAATAGATCCTTCCATATGTATGCACCGCATACACTTGGAAGAGGATGCAAAGACCTCACGAGAGGCACAACGTCGATTAAATCCAAATATGAAAGACTTTGTAATGAAGGAGGTTGTGAAATTGCTAGATGCAGAAATCATTTACCCCATCTCAGATAGCAAGTGGGTTAGCCCTACTCAAGTGGTACCCAAGAAATCAGGCATCACTGTGCAACCAAATGACAAGGGTGAGTTAATTCCTCAGCGCACCACCACAGGATGGAGAGTGTGCATTGACTATAGGAAACTTAACCTAGCAACTAGGAAAGATCATTTCCCACTCCCATTCATTGATCAAATCCTAGAGAGGCTAGCAGGCCAAAGTTTCTTTTATTTTCTAGATGGATATTCCGGATACAATCAAGTGGCCATAGACCCGAGAGACCAAGAGAAAACCACTTTCACATGTCCATTCGGTACATTTGCTTATAGACGCATGCCTTTTGGGTTATGCAATGCACCTGCAACTTTCCAAAGGTATATGGTGTCTATCTTTTCTGACATGGTGGAGAACTTCTTGGAAGTATTCAAGGATGATTTTTCTGTCTTTGGACCTTCATTCGAATGTTGCCTCCATAATCTGTCCCGTGTTCTTACACGATGTCAAGAGACAAATCTCATCCTTAGTTGGGAAAAGAGCCATTTCATGGTTCAAGAAGGCATAGTCCTAGGGTATATTGTGTCCAAAAGAGGAATAGAAGTTGACAAAGCCAATATTGAACTTATTTCCAAACTTCCTCCACCATCAACGGTGAGAGAAATTCATTCATTCCTTGGGCATGCAGGTTTTTACCGTCGCTTCATCAAGGATTTTACCAAGATCTCTCGACCATTGTGTCGCCTTCTTGAAAAAGAGTCTTGTTTTACCTTTGATGCAGTGATAAGTGTTCAATACTATGCATTTGAACCTTCTTTATTGCATATGTTAGTCCCATTATTACGTTTATCGAGGTACATTTACGGTATTTTTGTGTTGTTGATGTATTGCAGGTTTTGTACCAAAAGGAGCAATGTTTGAGGCCATTTGCAGTTGAAGAGCAGAATTCAGAAATGAAGCTAAGGCATCTCGATCAATCGAGATGTTGATCTCGATCAATCGAGATCTCGATTGATCGAGACATGCATTTCGATTAATCAAAATCTTGATCAATCGAGATTCCAATCTCGATCAATTGAGATTCTGCAGACCCACTTGCCCACTTGCTAACCTGCTCTCCCACTTGCAACAAAATCCACCTTTTTGCACGACTTGGATGAATTTTCTGACTTGAAGAAGACACATGGAGATATTATTGATTTAGTTGGTATATATATTGCTATATATATATACATGGTGGGTCCCAAGGATGAAAAGTAGCCAAATATGCACAAAAGGAGCCATTTCTCTCATATATCACATACCATACATTAGAGACTTTCGGGAGAGGAGAAGGAGAAGCTGAACCAGACCTTGAAGCTTCATTTTCTCCATCAATGGAAGAGTGTAAGGCTGCCATGATCAACTAACTTCTCTACTAGGGTGTGGGTGAAACCCCTAGCCATGTAAACTTGTTCATTTTTGTAGCATTATTTGGGATTTGTATTTAAAATGTTGATTACTTAGTCTAGTGATGATGTACACTTATACATTTCTTATATATATTCATATGATGTTGTTTTTATTCTTGTCTTAGAGTAGAATCCATCTTATGAATGCACAACACTTGCATCTTCTACAAAAAGTGTAAGTAATGGCTAAGCAATGGTGTTTAAATGGAATGTGTTATTCTTGCTTGTATAAACCATGCCAAGATGAGGTAGTTTGGATGCATTTAGGTTCACTTAGAGAGTAGGGTAATTAGTTAGGTTGAAGAACTATGCTTGTTGAAGATGGGTTATGATAGGTTGGAAAACACATTGATCTTTTGATATGTTATTGAGGTCACAAACCTAATGACATTGTTAGGCATTTCATTTTATAAATCCCAAGCTTGCTACATTTATGGACATGTGAATGGCTAGTGATGGAAACCACCCCTAGTTCTCTCTCCCAACTTACAACTCTTTAAATTTAGTATTTTTACATTTCATGCAATAGTTTTAAAACAAAAATCAAAACCTTATTTTTAGAATTAAAGTGGAATTAATCTCTCTTCAAGACAATTAACAACTAGTCCTCGTGGGATCGATACCCTCGATATAGAACCGTATCTACAAAGATTCGTGCTCTTGCGAGTGGTTAAATTATATTTTGAAAAAGGGCAAAAATAAGCTTACAATTACAATCAAGTTTAGCCACATCAAAATTTTGGCACCGTTGCCGGAGACTACGGTTTAATTGTCGCCATTGAAAGATTAAATCTAGTTTAATTCTTAGGCTAGAAATTCTTTCATTCTTTTTTTTTGTATATATCTTGTGCTTATCTCTCAAATTGCTTGATTTTAGGTATACCACATAGTGGGCATCTCAAATACTCAAGGTTGGACCCTTTGTGAGTATAAAGTCTAAAATTTGTGGATTTGAGTAATTATTTTATTTTGCATATTGAGGTGTTGTTTTACTTTTAATGCATGCTAGGTAGACAGTCATTGTCACTTCCTTTGCTTCCGTGTAATATTGAACTTGAACGAACACTTTGACAATGTAGAGGAACCTCTAGGGACCCTATATTGCCTAGGACTGAAAACATGGAACAAATGATGGATAACCTCCTAGACTACCTTTATTTAATCATGAACAACAACCTCCACCTCCTCCTCCTCAAGGAATTGCTTATGGACTTTTATCTTCCGACTACATTTGAAGTACCTTCATGTATTCAATTTCTTGATGTAGCGGCAAATCAATTTGAAATAAAGTCCTCCACCATCAATCTTCTTAATAGCTTCCATGGTCTCCCAAATGAAGATCCATACTGGCATTTAGATTACTTCCTTTCTGTGTGTTCCACCATTCGGGTACCACAGTTTACAGAGGATGATCTAAAGCTTCGTATGTTTCCATTCTCCCTAAAGGATAAAGCTAGAACTTGGTTCAATTCCTTAGAACCTAACTCAATCCATTCTTGGCCGGAGATGCAAATTGAATTCTTAAAAAAATACTTCCCAATGGGAAAGACGAGTGATATTCGGCGAGCAATCATCGAATTCACCCAAATTGATCAAGAACAATTTCATGAGACTTGGGAGAGATTAAAAGATCTTCTAAAATCTTGTCTGCACCATGCTGTCCCAAAATGGCAGCTAGTGCAAAGCTTTTATGATGGGGTAAGTGAGCAACATAGGCAAATGATAGATTCCGCTTGTGGAGGTGGATACCTTTTGAAAAGCCCAGATGATGCATGAAAACTTTTTTAAACCCTAAGTAATAATTCAGCTCAATGCTCCTCCACTAGAAAAGAAAATCCACCCAACCTTGTAGAGGAGTGCATGAAATTTTAAGGGTAGATGAGGTTGCCATGCAAGGAGAAGCCTTAACCTGAAAAATGGACCAATTCATGAAAAATGGGCTGCCTACTCCAAGCCAACCTGTTCAAAATCAGGAAAGGTGTTCATTTTTCTATAGCACTTCACATTATGTGCGAGATTGTCCTATTGTCGGTCAATCTCCCGATTATGCTCAAGAGCAAGCGAATGCCGTGTATTCTAAACAGATTAATGATCCGTATTCAAATACCTACAATCCTGGTTACAAGAATCATCCGGCATTTTCATGGAAATCTCAAGAACCAAGTCCCTCTTTTCAAGGGCAAAATTCCTTTAATTCCCAATCTCAACAACCTCAATATAGGCCAAATCCTCAACCTTACCATCAAAGATCCATCTACCAACAACCACCACCTCCTCCGAGAAGCCAAGGCTTTGAGGAAAGAGTGATAAGCAATCTTGAGGCTAATACTCACTTGTTGCAATCTCACTCCCAATCAATCTCTAAGCTTGAAGCTAACGCTCAATCTATGGCTAGGTTAAAAGCTCAAATTGGGCAACTAGCTAATGCCTTGAATAGAAGAGAGGAAGGTAAGTTACCAAGTCAACCGGTGGCAAATCCTAAGGGTGTTCATGTGATTGATGATTCTTATTCATCTTCTTGGAATGCTCCTCCGGAGCAAGTTCAATCAATCACCACCTTAAGGAGTGGTAAAATCATAAATTCTAAGGTCGGGGAAGAGAAAAAGGAATCCAACTGTGTCTCCTTCAAATCCAAATGTGAACAAAGTCCCACAAAATCCAAAAGGAAAGGCAATTGAAGTTGTGTCACCATCTATTCCAAATCTTGACACCTCTTTTGAACCTCTGGTTCCTTTTCCTCAAAGATTGAAGGAACCTTCTCATTTTGAGAAGCAAGGAGAGAAATATCAAGACATGATGGAGATCTTCAAACAAGTAAAGATCAATCTCCCTCTCCTTGATGCTATCCGGCAAATTCCCTCCTATGCTAAATTCTTGAAGGACTTGTGCACTCAAAAGCGCAAATCTAGGAACAATGTTCCTAAGAAAGTCCTCCTAACTGAGCAAGTAAGCTCCATTTTCCAACACCAAGCCCCTCCTAAATTCAAATATCCGGGTGCTCCAACCATTTCATGCACCATCGGAAATCAAGCTTTTAAAAAGGCACTTCTTGATTTAGGGGCTAGTGTCAATTTGCTTCCAATCTCAGTTTACCAACAATTAGGTTTGGGGGAACTTAAGCCCACCACGATTGTGTTGCAGCTTGCCGACCGCTTGGTGAAGCAACCACGTGGCATCATTGAGGATGTGATAATTTAAGTGGACAAATTTTACTTTTCGGTGGACTTCATAGTCCTTGACACGGAACCGGTCCAAAATCCAAATAGACATATTCCTATCATTCTAGGTCGTCCATTTTTGGCCACGGCAAACGCTTGCGTTAATTGTCGTACCGGAGTAATGGACATCTCTTTCGGGAATATGAAAGTCCGCTTGAACATCTTTAATGCTTCTCACCACACATCCGATGAAGAAAGTGAATGCTTTTGTGTTGATGTAGTGGAAGATCTCGTTCAAGAAGCACTTCCTTCCATTCTTTCTAAGGATCCTCTAGAGGCATGCCTAAGTCATTTCAACTGTGATGATAATGACATTGAGCAATCCATTTGTGAAGTTAATTCAATGCTTGATGTCACGACCATCATGGATTTGCCTAAATGGAGAGTTCCGAGAGAACCTTTACCTCCTTTGTCCAATACTTCCCAAACTCCTTCTCTAATTTTCTCACCATAACTTGAGCTCAAGCCTTTACCGACTACACTCAAGTATGTTTTCTTGGGCTCTAATGAAACCCTTCCAGTCATTATTGCTTCCAATCTCACCAATGATCAAGAGATGGAACTTCTAAAAGTGCTAAAAGAGCACAAGGAAGCAATAGGATGGAGTGTGGCAATCTTAAGGGAATAGATCCTTCTATTTGTATGCACCGCATACACTTGGAAGAAGTTGCAAAGACCTCAAGAGAGGCACAACGTCGATTAAATCCAAATATGAAGGACGTTATAATGAAGGAGGTTGTGAAGTTGCTAGATGCGGGAATCATTTACCCCATCTCAGATAGTAAGTGGGTTAGTCCCACTCAAGTGGTTCCTAAGAAGTCCGGTATTACGGTGCAACCAAATGATAAGGGTGAATTGGTTCCCCAACGCACCACCATGGGATGGAGAGTTTGCATAGATTATCAGAAACTAAATTCAGCAACTCGGAAAGATCACTTCCCTCTTCCATTTATTGATCAAATCTTAGAGAGATTAGCTGGTCAAAGTTTTTATTGCTTCTTAGATGGATATTCCGGCTATAATCAGGTTGCTATAGACCCGAGGGACCAATAGAAAACCACATTTACATGTCCTTTTGGCACATTCGCTTATAGACGCATGCCCTTTGGGTTGTGCAATGCACCGACGACTTTTCAACGGTGTATGATGTCTATCTTTTCGGACATGGTGGAAAATTTCTTGGAAGTGTTCATGGATGATTTCTCCGTGTTTGGACCTTCATTCGAATCATGCCTCCAAAATTTATCCTGTGTTCTCACACGATGTCAAGAAACCAATCTAATCCTCAGTTGGAAAAGAGCCATTTTATGGTTCAAGAGGGCATTGTCCTAGGGCACATTGTGTCTAAGAGAGGAATTGAGGTTGACAAGGCCAAGGTTGAACTTATTTCCAAACTTCCTCCACCATCAACGGTGAGAGAGATTCGTTCATTCCTTGGGCATGCGGGCTTTTATCGCCGTTTCATCAAAGACTTTAGCAAGATCTCTCAGCCTTTGTGTTGCCTTCTTGAAAAAGAGTCTTGTTTTACCTTTGATGAAGCGTGCCTTAACGCTTTTGAAAAGCTCCGCACCATGCTTACAACCGTTCCAATTCTCATCCCTCCAAATTGGGCTCTCCCATTTGAGATCATGTGTGATGCATCCGATTATGCTATGGGTGCGGTCTTAGGGCAACGGGCAGACAAATTACCACATGTTATCTACTATGCAAGTGAAACCCTTTTCGAGGCCAAATCAATTATACCACAACGGAAAAGGAGTTGCTTGCGGTAGTATTTGCCTTGGACAAATTTCGAGCTTATTTATTAGGTTCCAAGGTCATTGTCTATTCGGATCATGCTGCCCTTCAGCATCTTTTGGCCAAAAAGGACACTAAGCCTAGATTGATCCGATGGATACTCTTGTTGCAAGAGTTTAATTTTGAGATTAGAGACAAAAAGGGAACCAAAAATGTGGTGGCTGACCACCTCTCTAGAATTCTTGTTGAATCCCTCAATGATTCCATTCCAGTTTGTGAATCCTTCCCGGATGAATAAATTTTTGTAATCTCTCAAGAGAGTATCCCTTGGTATGCGGACATTGTCAACTACTTGGCAACCAGCAAAATACCGTCTTCTTGGACCAAGCAAGAGAATGATTGATTTTTCTCCCAATCACGATCATATTATTGGGACGATCCTCAATTATTCAAATATTACCCCGATCAAATAATCCAAAAATGTATACCCAACAGTGAATTCCAAAACATTCTAAAATTCTGTCATACACTTGCTTGTGGGGGACACTTTAGTGCTAAGAAAATCGCAGCAAAGATTCTTCAATGCGGGTTTTTTTGGCCAACACTTCATTGGGATGCATACTCATTTTGCCGCTCGTGTGAGCGATGTCAGCACCTTGGCGCGATGTCTCGGAAGGACATGGTGCCTCTTAACCCTATTCTTATTGTTGAGATATTTGATGTGTGGGGCATCGACTTCATGGGACCTTTTCCACCATCTACTGGTCATGAGTACATACTTGTGGCAGTGAACTACGTTTCTAAATGGATAGAGGCCGTTGCTACCAAAACCAATGACCACACAGTCGTGGTTAAGTTCATTCAAGCTAATATCTTTAGCCGTTTTGGTACGCCTCTGGCCCTCATCAGTGACGGAGGTAAACATTTCTGCAATCGGTTCCTTCGAACCTTGCTTACCAAATACTCTGTCACACACAAAGTAGCCACCCCATACCATCCTCAAACTAGTGGACAAGTGGAAGTATCCAATAGGGAGATAAAGAATATCCTTGAGAAAACAGTTCGGCCTGACCGGAAAGATTGGTCATTGCAATTAAATGATGCATTATGGGCTTACCGAACTGCTTATAAGACTCCCATTGGAATGTCACCTTACCGGTTGGTTTATGGTAAAGCATGCCATCTTTCGGTTGAATTGGAGCACAAAGCTATGTGGGCCACCAAAATGTTTAATTTTGACATGCAAATGGCCGGCTCTAATCGAAAGCTTCAATTGAATGAATTGGAAGAATTGCGATATGACGTGTATGAGAACGCTAAAATCTATAAGGCAAAGTCTAAAACCTTTCATGATCGCAATATTCGAGTCGAAACATTTTCTCTGGGATAGAAAGTATGGTTGTACAACTCACGCCTTCGTTTGTTTCCTGAAAAACTTTGCTCCCGTTGGGATGGTCCATTTTTGGTTAATTCCGTTGCTCCCCACGGAGCGGTGGAATTGAAGGACTTGAAAGATGGAACGTTGTTCAAAGTGAACGGGCAGCGCTTAAAACCGTGCGTGGATGACCAAGTTACCATGGAGTATGTAGATGTCGTCAATTTGACGGATCCCGTTTATTTTGACTCGTGAATCGATTCCAACGTCATGCCATAGACGTATAATTTGGTGCGGCCATGGTAGCTATCATGCTTCCATGATGTCCCTCTAATCCAAAGCAATTTTGTATCTAAGTCCCATAAGTTCAAGTCCATGAGGTTCTAAATCAAGTTGATCAACAAGGCTATTTTTCAGAATCTCAATTGATCGAAACAAGGATCTCGATCAATCGAGATCTCGATTAATCGAGATTTTGGTCTCGATTGATCGAAATAATACAGAGATTTTGGAACATTTTGCAAAGTGCAAAGTACCGAGAGGTGTTTTTTCTCGATAGCACTTCGATAGGTACTCGATCAATCGAAATCTCGATCAATCGAGATCCCATTCTCGATCAATCGAGATCTCGATTAATCGAGATGTGCATCTCGATTAATCGAGATTGCCACGCTGACTGCACGTGTTTCACTTACATATTCGAAACCGTCGGCTCCCTCTCATTTCTCTATTTCTTCTCGCGACCATCCAACTTCTTCCTCCAGCCCGAGAGCTCCAAAGCCATCCCCGATCACCTTCTAACCTTTTTCGATCATTCTCGGCCCTCTGCCTTCGTTCTCCATTGTCCGAGCCTTCCGCATATTCACACGAGTTCTTATCTTCGCGGCTGCATGTTGGGTTTCATTTTCTTGCACCGTTCATCATCTTCGCCTTGAGGTAAGTTGATGCATGCTTTATTTTGTTTGATTTACCGCTATTTTTGTTAGTTTACTGGCTTAATAAACATAGATAGATGATGTTGGGTTGGAGTGGCTTGCATTCGCTACGTTCATAATGGGAACTTGCGAGTTATGGGGATAGGTGTGCAAGAGTGATTGAGATCCTATATATTGTTTTTGTTTCGGGTGCTTGATGTTCGGTTTGCAACCACGACTTCATTGTTTGGTTGCATCCGCTTATCGTCGCTTGGTTGAGAGCGGAGTGAGAGATATATTTGTGTGGGTCGTGTTAGCTTTTGAGTTGCATTGTACATCCTGTGCATTACATGGGTTGCATGTTTTTGATTCCTCGTAGGCCTAATCGAGTTGATTCGAGCATATTTTGGCGTGCACGTCTTGGCATCATGGACTAGAACTTCTTTTTACTTTTTATTTTTATTTTAGTATTTATTTTATTTTATTTTTATTTACTTTATTTTTGGAATAAGTGCAGACTGTTCCGTATTATGGCGCGTGTGAAGAATCCCACCGTTGTTATTCGAGATGTGCCCGGGTGAGCCTTCCGGAGTCAGAAATTCCACCCGGAGCACCGATTTGATTTGGCGGAGTTCGAGAGCCGTTCCGATTGCTCGTGGGCGATAGCAGAGCTCCGGCGGCATCGGCTCGACCAGTTATGTGTGCCACCCACCGATGTGGCGTACAAGCGATTGGTGCGGGTTTTCTACGAGCGCATGACCTATTCATGCACCGAGCCCGACACCTTAGAGACAATCATGGGGGGCTCGACGATTACCATTACGCCGAGTCGGATAGCACAGATGATCGGTATTCCACACCAGCAGCTCCCGGACATGGTTGACTAGGATGGTCAACCGCTCTACAGGCCCGAGTTTTCGGCTGATATGACCCTTTTGTCCATCGTCATGGACATGTGTGGCGGGGTGTTTACCACTCCCAGTCACAACTGCACGTCCAAATCGATGTGCCCGAGCATTTTATAGTTTCTGGACACTGTTCTCATCAAGAACGTGTGTCCTTTACAGCATGTGGCAGAGCGCCGGGGCGACCTTCTCCGTTACCTGTGCGCTTTCCACACAGGCACATGGTTTTCTGTCCTGTCACTGATTTGGGGACAGATGTACAAAGTCTGGGACGGGCTCTTTAAGAAGAAGATGAGTCGGGCGTCAAGTTGGCGGCTTCCCTTCCCTTTCCTAGTCGTAGTTTTCCTCAGCCATGCCAATATACTGGTCAGTGACACTAACATCCAGTTGGCACCGCCCTCCCGCTTCACACATACTCAGTGGGTGCGGGTGAGGAGGCACTTGGAGCGCCAGGACCACAAGGGCAATCCACCAGAGGACATGGACATGGATACTCCAGTGGAGATGGCTGAGGATGCACCCGCAGAGGGTGAGGCATCCGATGAGGATCTAGAGGATGATGAGACTGACATCGCCGCAGAGTGGCATGAGATTTTAGCTACGGGCTATTCCTGTCTGGCAGCCGATGTTGAGCGTCTCCAGCAGGGTTTTGAGGAGCATGTCCAGGTGACGCAGAGTCAGCTGGCAGCTATGAGAACGGACATTACGTCTCTGACGCAAGGTCAGAGGGTGCTTTTAGATGAGTTCCGGGCTTTTCGGCAGGACCTGCAGTTCATGTTTGCCAGCCGAGCTTCCACCTCCACCTCTACTCCACCCACCGAGCCACCTCCACCACCACCCACCCTAGAGTAGCTTTATCTTTTCGTATTTTCTGCTTTACTTTCCGTTGTTTTTCTTTCTTTGCTTTTTGATAGGCCATGTTGGCCATGTTAGTTTTTGTGTATTCCAAATGCATGTACCCTTTTGTACTGAAACTCATTTTGACATATATGGAATACAGTTGTCATTTCTTTTATAGCATGTGTTCTATTTACTGTCTTTCTTTTTACTTTCTGCCAATATCTCTGCTCTCTATACTTTGACTATGTATGTAGTACCACTTGCCTAATTGTTATATGCGATTCAGTTGATGATTTTCGTTTATTACCGCCTGGTTTCAATTCCCAATACTATTGAGATTGCTTCAACGCAGTATGGCGTTAATAAA
This sequence comes from Cornus controversa, assembly GCA_026545225.1. Taxonomy (NCBI): domain Eukaryota; kingdom Viridiplantae; phylum Streptophyta; class Magnoliopsida; order Cornales; family Cornaceae; genus Cornus; species Cornus controversa. Next base: position 3,094,583 of record CM048849.1, read on the forward strand.
GAAAGGCAGCCCCTTTGCATGCTATACGTTAGTGTGCCTGGATAGTCAATATCTTATCGCATAGACCTCTTAGTCAATTGGGAAACACCAGTTCAGAGCCTTGGATGTGCAGTGATCTCGGCATTGTCAACTTGTACATAATTCTTTTATCATGTTCTTTTCATGTACTTTTTGTTCCATTTAATGCTCGTGGTATCCAGTTGGTGTTCCATGTAGGGTTTTCTCATTTACAGGATGACCGGTCGTGTTGGAATGCCATTTTTGTCGAGTTCTGCAGTCCCGGCAATTTCTTTCCTTGTTCTTTTTGTCCAAGCATTGAGGACAATGTTGCATCTAAGTTTGGGGGTGCGGTATGCTATACCACTTGCATATGCATGCAAATGTTCAATCTTTGTATTGATTGTCATTGTAGAGCAGTTTTTTTTCTTGATATTTTTGCATGCTTGCTATGATGTCTTGCTTTTTAAGGGAAGATCATTCGAATAAATGTCCGAGGTAAATGCAGCAGGTAGTTAAGAGCTTTAACATTGTAAATACCCGCACTTTTGCAAGCTATGTAATAAGTTAGAACGGTCCACATTTTTGTTCAAATATGAATATGTATGGTTCTTGCCCTAAATTTGTCCTTAACCGCACAAATTCGCACACATGCATTTTAAATTGTGGGGTATAAGTCTGATGGAGAATTTTGTAAATTTCTGTTTTTATTTGAACAGCTTAAAGAATGAGTTCTTCCGGTTGTTTTAAAAAAAAAGAAAAAAGAAAAAAAAAGAGAAAAATATGCAATAAGCCTTCTCACTCAATAAACCGGATCTCTATGCCTCATTAAGCATGGAGTATTCGCGTATAAGTGTGCAAGGTTGAGCAATAATAAGTAGGTGGGTTGTTTAAGCTCATCGCCTTGTAAGCTCATTTATTAAGTCCGAGGGGTGTTTCTTCACCTAATGCTCTAAAACCAATTGGTTTGGAAGTCATTGGCCCAATGCCACTACATGGGCTTGCAAGAAAGTAAAAAGAGCTAAGCATTGCACGGTCATCCGCACATGAGCATTCATGTATGTTTTGTGGTAATGAACAATAGTGTCAAGCTTTTTCAATGAGTTTTTCTTTTAAAAACATATTTGTTCTTATTTTTCTCCAAATATGACAAAGCCATGCGTTAGAATGCATGTTCACTTTTCAAAGAGGATTTTGGGGTTGGAATCGGTATTTTTGTTCGGACTAGCCATTATGTGGGGACTATCGTCTGTTTGTAGTTTGTGAAGGTCCATTTTTGCTAATGACCACATAATTTTGTAATACTTGTTGCATTTGTCAGGTGTGAAATGAACGAATAATCATCCTTTATCTAGTTGATGACTGAGCATGATTCAATTTTTGTATAAGATAGTTCATGTCATTTTTGTAACATTGCATTGCTAAGGGACTAGCAATGTGTAAGTTTGGGGGTGTGATAAGTGTTTAATACTATGCATTTGAACCCACTTTATTGTATATGTTAGTCCCGTTATTACGATTACCGAGGTACATTTACGGTATTTTTGTGTTGTTGATGTATTGCAGGTTTTGTACCAAAAGGAGCAATGTTTGAGGCCATTTGCAGTTGAAGAGCAGAATTCAGAAATGAAGCTAAGGCATCTCGATCAATCGAGATGTTGATCTCGATCAATCAAGATCTCGATTGATCGAGACATGCATTTCGATTAATCAAAATCTCGATCAATCGAGATTCTGCAGACCCACTTGCCCACTTGCTCACCTGCTCTCCCACTTGTAACAAAATTCACCTTTTTGCACGACTTGGATGGATTTTCTGACTTGAAGAAGACACATGGAGATATTATTGATTTAGTTGGTATATATATTGCTATATATATATATACATGGTGGGTCCCAAGGATGAAAAGTAGCCAAATATGCACAAAAAGGAGCCATTTCTCTCATATATCACATACCATACATTAGAGACTTTCGGGAGAGGAGAAGGAGAAGCTGAACCAGACCTTGAAGCTTCATTTTCTCCATCAATGGAAGAGTGCAAGGCTGCCATGATCAACTAACTTCTCTACTAGGGAGTGTGATGTGGTCGGAACTAAATTATATTGTAAGTTTAATTTTGCCCTTTTTATCAAAATATAATTTAACCACTCGCAAGAGCACGAATCTTTGTAGATAATGTTCTATATAGAGGGTATCGATCCCACGAGGACTAGTCGCAATTGTCTTAAAGGAAGATTAATTCTACTTTAATTCGAAAAACAGATTTTTGAATTTGTGTTTATAAACTATTGCATGAATGAAATGACAAGAAAAGTAAAGAGTTTAAAGTTGGGAGAGAGAACTAGGGTTGATTTCCACCACTAGCCATTCACATGTTCATAAGTGTAGCAAGCATGGGATTCATTAATTAAATGCCTAACAATGTCATTAGGCTTGTGACCTCAATGACATATCAAAAGATCAATGTGTGTGCTAACCTATCATAATCCATCTTCAATAAGCATAGCTCTTCAACCTAACTAACTACCTAATTACTCTACTCTCTAAGTGAACACTACATGCATCCAAACTACCTTGTCTTGGCATGGTCTATACAAACTAACATCACACATTCATTTAAACACCATTATCTAGCCATCATTCGCACTTCTTGTGGAATATGCAAATGTTGTGCATTCAAGTGACAAAATCTACTCTAAGACAAGAATAAATTTCATATCAAATGAATATATATAAGAGATGCATTTGTGTACATAATCACTAGGCTAAATAATCAACATTTAATTACAAATCCCAAGAGCTACAAAGATGAACAAGTTTACATGGCTAGGGGTTGAAACCAACACCCTAGTAGAAGAGTTAGTTGCTCATGGTTGCCTTGCACCCTTCCATTGATGAAGAAAGTGAAGCTTCTTGGTCTGGTTCAGCTTCTCCTCTTCCTCTCCCGAAGGTCTCTCTTCAAGTATTCTGATGTGTCTTGAGAGATATGTGAGATATGAGAGATATGGCCCTTTTTATGCTTTTTGGCTCCTTTTTCTCCCTTGGGGGCCCACCATATATATATATATATATCATTATATATATCTCTTGTATCAAGAAGGCACCCAAAAGTCTTGTTCAAGTCAGACAATCCCCCTAAGTCGTGCAAAAAGGGGGATTTTGTTACAAGTGGGAGAGCAGGTGAGCAAGTGGCCAAGTGGGTTCTGCAGAATCTCGATTGATCGAGATTTCGATCAATCGAAATGAGATCTCGATCAATCGAGATTTCGATTAATCGAGATCAACATCTCAATTGATCGAGATGCCTTTGGCTGCATTTTCTGATTTCTTCTCTTGACTGCAGAAAGCTTCAAACTTTGCTCCATTTACTCCAATACCTGCAAAACATTGAAAACACAAAAATACCGTAAATATATCTCGGTAAACACAAAAACGAAACTAACGTATGCAATAAAGAGGGTTCAAATGCATTGAATTGAACACTTGTCACACCCCCAAACTTACATATTGCTAGTCCCTTAGCAATACAATATTACAAAAATGGAATCAACTATCTTATACAAAAGTTTAATCATGCTCAGTCATCAACTAGATAAAGGGCGATCATCCGTTCATTTCACATTTGGCAAATGCAACAAGTATTACAAAACTATGTGGTCATTAGCAAAAATGGACTTTCACAAGCTATAAATGAACGACAGTCCCCACATAATGGCCAGCCTGAACAAACATAACAATTCCAACCCCAAAATCCTCTTTGAAAAGTGAACATGCATTCTAACGTGTGGCTTTTGTTATATTTGGAGAAGAAAATGAACAAATCTATTTTTAAGAGAAAAACTCATTGAAAACGCTCGACACGGCCGTTCATTATCACAAAACATTCATGATTGCTCATGTGCGGATGACCGTGCAATGCTTAGCTCTTTTTGCTTTCTTGCAAGCCCATGTAGCGGCGTTGGGCCAATGACTCCCAAACCAATTGGTTTTAGGGCATTAGGTGAAGAAGCACCCCTCGGACTTAATGACCGAGCTTATAAGGCGATGAGCGTAAGCACACCACCCGCTTATTATTGCTCAACCTTACACACTTTTACGCGAATATTCCCTGCTTTGAGGCATAGAAATCCGGTTTATTGAGTGAGAAGGCTTATTGCATATTTTTCTCTTTTTCTTTCTTTTTCCTTTTTTTTTTTACAACAACCGGAAGAACTTATTCTTTAAGTTGTTCAGATAAAAACAAAAATTTTCAAAAATTCTCCCTCAGACTTATACCCCACAATTTAAAATGCATGTGTGCGAATTTGTGCGGTTAAGGACAAATTTAGGGCAAGAACTGTACGTGCTCGAATTTGGACAAAAATGTAGACCATTCTAGCTTACTATAAAGCTTGCAAAAGTGCGGGTATTTACAATGTTAAAGTTCTTAACTACCTGCTGCATTTACCTCGGACATTTATTCGAATAACTTCCTTTAAAAAGCAAGACATCATGGCAAGTATGCAAAATATCAAGAAAACTGCTCTACAATGACACTCAATATAACGACTGAACATTGCATGTATATACAAGTGGTATAGCATACCGCACCCCCAAACTTATATGCAACATGGTCCTCAATGTTTGGACAAGAAGAATAAGGAAAGAAGTTACCGGGATGGCAGAAGGCGACAAAAATGGTATTCCACAGCAGCGGTTATCCTGTAATTTAAGAAAAACCTGCACAGAACACCAACTGGATACCACGAGCATTAAAAGGAACAAAAAGTAGATAAATAGAACATAATGAAATAATTATGCACAAACAGACAATGCCAATATCACTGTATATCTAAGGGTTTGAACTGGTGTTTCCCAATTGTCTAAGAGGTCTATGCGATAAGATATTGACTATCCAGGCACGCTAACGTATAGCACGCAAAGGGGCTGCCTTTCTTTATTACCGCCATACTGTGTTGAAGCAATCTCAACAGTATTGGGAATCGAAACCAGGCGGTAATAAACGAAAATCATCAACTGAATCGCATATAACAAGTAGACAAGTGGTACTACATACATAGTCAAAGTATAGAGAACAGATATATTGACAGAAAGCAAAAATAAAGACAGTAAAGATAACACATGGTGCAAAAGAAAATATAAATGTATTCCATATAGATGAAAATGAGTTTCAGTACAAAGTGTACATGTAGGTGGAATACTAAAAAAGAAGCTAAAAATGAAAGAAAACATGGCCAACATGGCCTATCAAACATAAAGAAAGAAAAATAGTCGAAAATAAAACATAAAAGACAAAGAAATGCAGCTACTCGAGGGCGGGTGGTGGTGGTGGTGGCTCGGTGGGAGGAGAAGTGGAGGTGGAAGCTCGACCTGCGAACAGGAACTGCAGGTCCTGTCGGAAGGCTCGGAACTCGTCTAGAATCGCTCTCTGGCCTTGTGCCAGAGAAGAAATGTCTGTCCGAATGCCTGCCAGCTGACTCTGCGTCACCTGGACATGCTCGTCAAAACCCTGCTGGAGCCGCTCTACGTCAGCCGCCAGGCAGGAATAGCCCGTTGCTAAAATATCATGCCGCTCTGCAGCCACATCCATCTCCTCCTCCTCCATCTCCTCGTCATCGGACTCACCCTCTACTGGCTCGCCCTCATCCGTCTCCACCGGGGCATCCATATCTACATCGTCTGGTGGATCACCCTGGTGGTCCTGTCGCTCTAAGTGTCGCCTCACCCTCTCCCACTGAGTAGATGTGAAGTGGGTGGGCAGTGCCAACTGAATGTCAGTACGACTGACCGGTATATTGGCACTGCTCAGAAAAGTGGTGATCAGGAAAGGAAAGGGAAGCCGCCAACTCGCTGCTCTCCGCATCCTCTTGTTCACGAGGTCGTCCCAGACCTTGAACATCTACCCCCAGATTAGCGACAGGATCGAAAACCAAGTGCCCGTGTGGAAAGCATAGAGGCAACGGAGGAGGTCGCCCCTGCGCTCTGCCACGTGCTGCTGCGGACACGCGTTCTTGATGAGAACGGTGTCCAGAAACCAAAACCTGCTCGGGCACATCGATTTGGATGTGCAGTTGTGACTGGGTATGGTAAACGCTCCGCCACACATGTCCATCACGATCGAGAACAGTGTCGTGTCTGCGGGGAGTGCGGCCCTGAAAAGAGGCTGACCGTCCGGGCCAACCATGTCCGGTGGCTGCTGGTGAGGGATGCCGAGCATCTGAGCAATCCGGCTCGGCGTAATCGTGATCGTGACAGTGCCCACAACCGTCTTTAGTGTATCCGGCGCGGTGCAGGAGTAGGTCATGTGATCGTAAAAGACCTGCACTAAGCGCTCGTGTGCCGCGTCGGTGGGAGGCACACATAGCCGGTCGAGGCGACGCCTCCTGAGCTCGGCAACAGTCCACGCGGTGTCGGGACGCCTCTCGAACTCTGCTAAGTCAAAAATCTGCCCTGGGTGGAACTTCCGAGATCGGAAGACTCGCCCGGGCACGTCTCGAACAGAACCGGCGGCGTTCTTCACCCTCGCCATAGTCTCGGAACAGTCTGCACTTGATTCCAAAAATTACGTAAATAAAAGATAAATAAGAAGAAAACTAAACTAAGAATAAACTAAAAGAAGAAAAAAAATGAAAATGAGGTCCTAGTTCTTGGCACGGACAAGAATTCAAAAAGTCTCTCTTAAAGAAGCGGTGCGAACTGATGCAACCGAAATGAAGGGTTGCGGTTGCAACCGGTACACTAAGCATTTGAAACAGAGAGAATGAAAAATCTCAACCCTATATATACTCCTACCCCCCCGAACTTGCAAAATCTCATTACAAACACCGCAAATGCACCCATCCAACCCAATATCATCTAAATATGTTTATTACGCCGTAAAACTATCAAAAATGGCGAAAAAGTATACAAAAAGTAGCCATGCATCACTTACCTCAAGAGGAAGAAGATGAACGGCTCAAATAGAAGAAGACCCACTCGCAGCCGCGAAGAGAAGATAGTGCGAGTGCTAGCGGCGGCTTCGTACTGTGTCAGATGGCGGCGGATGATCGGGAATGGTAGATCGAGTGCTCGGGAGTGCTTGGAGAAGGTCTGGATCGCACGGAGGAGAGAAGGAAGTCGGATGGTTGCTTTGAAATGAGAGGGAAGCCCAACGGTTTAAATAAGCTTTCGGATCACGTGCAGGCATCGCGTGCATCTCGATTGATCGAGATGTGCATTTTGATCAATCGAGATTTCGATTGATCGAAATCTCACTTCGATCAATCGAAATCAGCATTGATTGATCAAAATTCTTTCCTCGATCAATCAAAAATTCCTTCACTGAATCGAGTTTTTACTTCGATCAATCGAACTTTTATTTCGATCAATCGAAATTTTATTTCGATCAATCGAAATCTTCGATCGATCGAAGACCTATCGAAGTGCAATCGAAGAATACTACCTCTCGGGACTTTGGACTTGGCAAATTCTCTGCAATTTTTCGATCGATCGAAACTGAAATCTCGATCAATCGAAATCTCGATTGATCGAGATCCTGGTTTCGATCAATCGAGATGCTCAAAAACAGTCAGCTTGAGTTATGCTTCAGGGACTTGGATATTTGGGAATTAGATACTACATTGCTTAGATACAAACCTACTTTAGATTAAAGGGACATCATGGAAGCATGATATCTACCATGGCTTTGCCACCTTACACGTCTATGGCGCGACGTTCGGATCGGCTCACGAGTCAAAATACACGGGATCCGTCAAAGTGACGACATCCACGTATTCGGTGGTGACTTGGTCATCCACGCACACTTTTAAGCGCTGCCCGTTTACTTTGAACAACGAGCCGTCTTTCAAGTCCTTCAATTCCACCGCTCCGTGGGGAGCGATGGAATTAACCAAAAATGGACCATCCCAATGGGAGCGAAGTTTTCCGGGAAACAAATGGAGGCGTGAGTTATACAACCATACTTTTTGGCCCGGCGAAAATGTTTTGACTCGATTATTACGATCATGAAAGGCTTTGGACTTTGCCTTATAGATTTTCGCATTCTCATACGCGTCATGTCACAATTCTTCCAATTCATTTAATTGAAGCTTTCGATTAGATCCGGCCTTTTGCATGTCAAAATTGAAAGTTTTGGTGGCGCACATAGCTTTATGCTCCAATTCAACCGGAAGATGGCATGCCTTGCCATAAACCAACCGATAAGGTGACATTCCAATGGGAGTTTTATATGCAGTTCGGTATGCCCATAATGCACCGTTTAGTCGCAATGACCAATCTTTCCGGTCAGGCCGAACAGTTTTCTGAAGAATGTTCTTAATCTCCCTATTGGATACTTCTACTTGGCCACTGGTTTGAGGATGGTATGGGGTGGCTACTTTGTGTGTGACGGAGTATTTGGTAAGCAAGGTTCGAAGGAACCGGTTACAGAAATGTTTACCTCCGTCACTGATGATGGCCCGAGGCGTACCAAACCGGCTAAAAATATTAGCTTGAATGAATTTAACCACGACTGCGTGATCATTGGTTTTGGTAGCAACGGCCTCTATCCACTTAGATACGTAGTCCACCGCCACAAGTATGTACTCATGACCAGTAGAGGGTGGAAATGGTCCCATGAAGTCAATGCCCCACACATCAAATATTTCAACGATAAGAATAGGGTTAAGAGGCATCATGTCCTTCCGAGACATCGCGCCAAGGCGCTGACATCGCTCACAAGAGCGGCAGAATGAATATGCATCCCGATGAAGTGTCGGCCAGAAAAATCCGCATTGGAGAATTTTTGTTGCGGTTTTCTTAGCACTAAAGTGTCCCCTACAAGCGAGTGTATGACAAAACTTGAGAATGCTTTAGAATTCACTGTTGGGTACACACCTTCGAATTATTTGGTCGGGGCAATATTTGAACAATTGAGGATCGTCCCAATAATATGATCGTGATTGGGAGAGAAAACGATCCTTCTCTTGCTTGGTCCAAGAAGATGGTATTTTACCGGTTGCCAAGTAATTAACCACATCCGCATACCAAGGGATACTCTCTTGAGAGATGACAAAGAGTTGTTCATCCGGGAAGGATTCACAAACTGGAATGGAATTATGGAGGGATTCAACAAGAATTCTAGACAGGTGGTTAGCCACCACATTTTCAGTTCCCTTTTTGTCTCTAATCTCAAAATTGAACTCTTGCAATAAGAGTATCCATCGGATCAACCTAGGCTTGGTGTCCTTTTTGGCCAAAAGATGCTGGAGGGCAGCATGGTCCGAATAGACAATGACCTTTGAACCTAATAAATAAGCTCAAAATTTGTCTAATGCAAATACTACCGCAAGCAATTCCTTTTCCGTTGTGGTATAATTGAATTGAGCCTCGAAAAGGGTTTTACTTGCGTAGTAGATGACATGTGGCAGTTTGTCTACTCGTTGCCCTAAGACAGCACCCATGGCATAATCGGATGCATCACACATAATCTCAAATGGGAGAGCCCAATTTGGAGGGATTAGAATTGGAGCGGTTGTAAGCATGGTGCAGAGTTTTTCAAAAGCGTTAAGGCACGCTTCATCAAAGGTAAAGCAAGACTCTTTTTCAAGAAGGTGACACAAAGGCCGAGAGATCTTGCTAAAGTCTTTGATGAAACGGCGATAAAAGCCCGTATGCCCAAGGAATGAACGAATCTCTCTCACCGTTGATGGTGGAGGAAGCTTAGAAATGAGTTCAACCTTGGCTTTATCAACCTCTATTCCTCTCTTAGACACAATGTGCCCTAGGACAATACCCTCTTGAACCATAAAATGGCTCTTTTCCCAACTAAGAATTAGGTTGGTCTCTTGACATCGTTTGAGAACACAAGCTAGATTTTGGAGGCATGATTCAAATGAAGGCCCAAAAACGGAAAAATCATCCATGAACACTTCCAAGAATTTTTCCACCATGTCTGAGAAGATAGACATCATACACCGTTGAAAAGTCGTCGGTGCATTGCACAACCCAAAGGGCATGCGTCTATAAGTAAATGTGCCGAAGGGACATGTAAAGGTGGTTTTCTCTTGGTCCCTCGGGTCTATAGCAACCTGATTATAGCCGGAATATCCATCCAAAAAACAATAAAAACTTTGCCCGGCTAATCTCTCCAATATTTGATCAATAAATGGGAGGGGGAAGTGATCTTTCCGAGTGGCTGAATTTAATTTCCGATAATCAATACACACTCTCCATCCTGTGGTGGTGCGTTGGGGAACTAATTCACCCTTATCATTAGGTTGCACCGTAATACCAGACTTCTTTGGAACCACTTGAGTGGGACTAACCCACTTGCTATCTGAGATGGGGTAAATGATTCTCACATCTAGTAACTTCACCACCTCCTTCATTACAACGTCCTTCATGTTTGGATTTAATCGACGTTGTGCCTCCCTTGAGGTCTTTGCATCCTCTTCCAAGTGTATGCGGTGCATACAAATAGAAGGGTCTATTCCCTTAAGATCTGCCACACTCCATCCTATTGCCTCCTTGTGCTCTTTTAGCACCTTTATAAGTTCCATCTCTTGATCATTGGTAAGATTGGAAGCAATAATGACTGGAAGGGTCTCATTAGCGCCCAAGAAAACATACTTGAGTGTAGCCGGTAGGGGCTTGAGCTCAAGTTGTGGTGGGGAAATTAAAGAAGGAGTTTGGGAAGTTTTGGACAAAGGGGGCAAGGGTTCTCTCGGAACTCTCCATTTAGGCAAATCCATGATAGTATTAACATCGAGCATGGAATTGACTTCACATATGGATTGCTCAATGTCAAAATCATCATAGTTGAAGTGATTTAGGCATGCCTCTAAAGGATCCTTGGAAAGAATAGAAGGAAGTGCTTCTTGAACAAGGTCTTCCACAACATCAACACAAAAGCACTCACTTTCATCGTCGGATGTGTGGTGGGAAGCATTGAAAATGTTCAAGCGGACTTTCATATTCCCAAAAGAGATGTCCATCACTCCGGTACGGCAATTAACGCAAGCGTTTGCCGTGGCCAAGAATGGATGACCTAGAATGATAGGAATATGACGATTCGGATTTTGGACCGGTTCCGTGTCAAGGACTATGAAGTCCACCGGAAAATAGAATTTGTCCACTTGAATGATGACATCCTTAATTATGCCACGTGGTTGCTTCACCGAGCGGTCGGCGAGTTGCAACACAACCGTGGTATGCTTGAGTTCCCCCAAACCTAGTTGTTGGTAAACTGAGAATGGAAGCAAATTGACACTAGCCCCTAGATCAAGAAGTGCCTTTTCAAAAGATTGATTTCCGATGGTGCATGAAATGGTCGGAGCACCCGGATCTTTGAATTTAGGAGGGGCTTGGTGTTGGAAAATGGAGCTTATGTGCTCAGTTAAGAGGACTTTCTTAGGAACATCATTCCTAGATTGGCGCTTTTGAGTGCACAAGTCCTTCAAGAATTTCGCATAGGAGGGAATTTGTCGAATAGCATCAAGGAGAGGGAGATTGATCTTTACTTGCTTGAAGATCTCCATCATGTCTTGGATTTTCTCTCCTTGCTTCCCGAAATGAGAAGCTTCCTTCAATCTTTGAGGAAAAGGAACCGGAGGTTCATAAGAGGTGTCAAGATTTGGAATCGATGATGACACAACTTCACTTGCCTTTCCTTTTGGATTTGAAGGGGTAATTTGCAAATTTAGATTTAACGGAAACAATTTTGGATTTAATTGGGATTCTTTTGGATTTTTAGGTTGCTCTTGGAATTCCTTTCTCTCTTCCTCCCCTACTTTGGAATTGATGAATTTTCCACTCCTTAAGGTGGTGATTGATTGAACTTGCTCCGGAGGAGCATTACAAGTTGAAGATGATGGATCCTCAATCACATGGACACCTTTGGGATTCGCCACCGGTTGACTCGGCAATTTACCTTCCTCCCTTCTATTTAAGGCATTAGCTAGTTGCCCGATTTGAGCTTCTAACCTAGCCATAGATTGAGCATTGGCTTCAAGCTTAGAGATTGATTGAGAGTGAGTTTGCAATAAGCGGGTATTGGCCTCAAGATTGCTTATCACTCTTTCTTCAAAGCTTTGGCTTCTCGGAGGGGGTGGTGGTTGTTGGTAATTAGATCTTTGATTGTAAGGTTGAGGATTTGGCCTATAATGAGGCTGTTGAGATTGGGAATTGAAAGAATTTTGCCCTTGGAAAGAGGGACTTGATTCTTGAGGTTTCCATGAAAAAGCCGGATGGTTCTTGTAACCAGGATTGTACGTGTTTGAATATGGATCATTCATTTGTTTAGAGTACAAGGCATTCGCTTGCTCTTGAGCATAATCGGGAGATTGCCCGGCAATAGGACAATCTCGCACAAAATGCGAAGTGCTATAGCAAAACGAACACCCTTCCTGATTTTGGATAGATTGGTTTGGAGTAGGCAGCCCATTTTTCATGATTAAATCCATTTTTCGGGATAGGGCTTCTACTTGCATGGCAACCTCATCTACCCGTGAAATTTCATGCACTCCTCTACAAGGTTGGGTGGCCTTCCCTTTCCTAGTGGAGGAGCGTTGAGCTGAATTGTTGCTTAGGGTTTGAAAAATTTTCCATGCCTCATCGGGGCTTTTCAAAAGGTACCCACCCCCACACGCGGAGTCTATCATTTGTCTATGTTGCTCACTCACCCCATCATAAAAGCTTTGCACTAGCTGCCATTTTGGGACAGCATGATGCAGACAAGATTTTAAAAGATCTTTTAACCTCTCCCACGTCTCATGGAATTGTTCTTGGTCAATTTGGGTGAATCCGGTGATTGCTCGCCGAATATCACTTGTCTTACCCATTGGGAAGTATTTTTTCAAGAACTCTATTTGCATCTCCGCCCAAGAATGAATTGAGTTAGGTTCTAAGGAGTTGAACCAACTTCTAGCTTTATCTTTTAGGGAGAAGGGGAACATACGCATCTTTAGGTTATCCTCCATAAAGTGTGGTACACGAATAGTGGAACACACGGAAAGGAAGTAATCTAAGTGCCGGTACGGATCCTCATTAGGGAGACCGTGGAAGCTATTAAGAAGATTGATGGTGGAGGACTTTATTTCGAATTGAGTTGCCGCTACATCCGGAAATTGGATACATGAAGGTACTTCAAATGTAGTCGGAAGGTAAAAGTACATAAGCAACTCTCCTTGAGGAGGTGGTGGTGGAGGTGGTTGTTCATGATTAAAAGGAGGTAGTCTGGGAGGTTGTCTCTCATTTGGATCCATGTTTTCAATCCTAGGCAATATAGGGTCCCTAGAGGTTCCTCTACGTTGTCTAAGTGTTCGTTCAAGTTCAATGTTACACGGAAGCAAAGGAAGTGACAAGGACCGTCTACCTAGCATGCATTAACAATCGAACAACACCTCAATACACAAAGTAACAATAATCTATACAAAAAGAATGAATGAATTCAAACCACTAATTTTAGGCATTATACTCACAAAGGGTTCTAAGTTTACTCCTTTTAGATGCCCGCCATGTGGTATATCTAAAATCAAGAAGTTTGAGCAATAAGAACAAAATATATACCAAAAGAATGAAAGAATTTCTAGCCTAAGAATTAAACCAGATTTAATCTTCCCATGGCGACAATTAAACCGTAGTCCCCGGCAACGGCGCCAAAATTTTGATGTGGTTGGAACTAAATTATATTGTAAGCTTAATTTTGCCCTTTTTATCAAAATATAATTTAACCACTCGCAAGAGCACGAATCTTTGTAGATAATGTTCTATATAGAGGGTATCGATCCCACGAGGACTAGTCGCAATTGTCTTAAAGGAAGATTAATTCTACTTTAATTCGAAAAACAGATTTTTGAATATGTGTTTATAAACTATTGCATGAATGAAATGACAAGAAAAGTAAAGAGTTTAAAGTTGGGAGAGAGAACTAGGGTTGGTTTCCACCACTAGCCATTCACATGTTCATAAGTGTAGCAAGCATGGGATTCATTAATTAAATGCCTAACAATGTCATTAGGCTTGTGACCTCAATGACATATCAAAAGATCAATGTGTGTGCTAACCTATCATAATCCATCTTCAATAAGCATAGCTCTTCAACCTAACTAACTACCTAATTACTCTACTCTCTAAGTGAACACTACATGCATCCAAACTACCTTGTCTTGGCATGGTCTATACAAACTAACATCACACATTCATTTAAACACCATTATCTAGCCATCATTCGCACTTCTTGTGGAATATGCAAATGTTGTGCATTCAAGTGACAAAATCTACTCTAAGACAAGAATAAATTTCATATCAAATGAATATATATAAGAGATGCATTTGTGTACATAATCACTAGGCTAAATAATCAACATTTAATTACAAATCCCAAGAGCTACAAAGATGAACAAGTTTACATGGCTAGGGGTTGAAACCAACACCCTAGTAGAAGAGTTAGTTGCTCATGGTTGCCTTGCACCCTTCCATTGATGAAGAAAGTGAAGCTTCTTGGTCTGGTTCAGCTTCTCCTCTTCCTCTCCCGAAGGTCTCTCTTCAAGTATTCTGATGTGTCTTGAGAGATATGTGAGATATGAGAGATATGGCCCTTTTTATGCTTTTTGGCTCCTTTTTCTCCCTTGGGGGCCCACCATATATATATATATATATCATTATATATATCTCTTATATCAAGAAGGCACCCAAAAGTCTTGTTCAAGTCAGACAATCCCCCTAAGTCGTGCAAAAAGGGGGATTTTGTTACAAGTGGGAGAGCAGGTGAGCAAGTGGCCAAGTGGGTTCTGCAGAATCTCGATTGATCGAGATTGAATCTCGATTGATCGAGATTTCGATCAATCGAGATTTCGATTAATCGAGATCAACATCTCGATTGATCGAGATGCCTTTGGCTGCATTTTCTGATTTCTTCTCTTGACTGCAGAAAGCTTCAAACTTTGCTCCATTTACTCCAATACCTGCAAAACATCAAAAACACAAAAATACCGTAAATATATCTCGGTAAACGCAAAAATAGAACTAACGTATGCAATAAAGAGGGTTCAAATGCATAGAATTGAACACTTAACAATGTGGGTGAAACCCCTAGCCATGTAAACTTGTTCATTTTTGTAGCATTATTTGGGATTTGTATTTAAAATGTTGATTAGTTAGTCTAGTGATGATGTACACTTATACATTTCTTATATATATTCATATGATGTTGTTTTTATTCTTGTCTTAGAGTAGAATCCATCTTATGAATGCACAACACTTGCATCTTCTACAAAAAGTGTAAGTGATGGCTA
This sequence comes from Cornus controversa, assembly GCA_026545225.1. Taxonomy (NCBI): domain Eukaryota; kingdom Viridiplantae; phylum Streptophyta; class Magnoliopsida; order Cornales; family Cornaceae; genus Cornus; species Cornus controversa. The sequence goes on from CM048849.1 coordinate 3,109,855, forward strand.
AACAATGGTGTTTAAATGGAATATGTTGTTCTTGCTTGTATAAACCATGCCAAGATGAGGTAGTTTGGATGCATTTAGGTTCACTTAGAGAGTAGGGTAATTAGTTAGGTTGAAGAACTATACTTGTTGAAGATGGGTTATGATAGGTTGGAAAACACATTGATCTTTTGATATGTTATTGAGGTCACAAGCCTAATGACATTGTTAGGCATTTCATTTTATAAATCCCAAGCTTGCTACATATATGGACATGTGAATGGCTAGTGGTGGAAACTACCCCTAGTTCTCTCTCCCAACTTACAACTCTTTAAATTTAGTGTTTTTACATTTCATGCAATAGTTTTAAAACAAAAATCAAAACCTTGTTTTTAGAATTAAAGTGGAATTAATCTCTCTTCAAGACAATTAACAACTAGTCCTCGTGGGATCGATACCCTCTATATAGAACCGTATCTACAAAGATTCGTGCTCTTGCGAGTGGTTAAATTATATTTTGAAAAAGGGCAAAAATAAGCTTACAATTACAATCAAGTTTAGCCACATCATGTAGCATGCCTTGAAGCTTTTGAGAAGCTGCGCGCATTGCTTACACAAGCTCCAATACTCATTCCTCCAAATTAGGCTCTCCCATTTGAGGTGATGTGTGATGCATCCGACTATGAAATGGGTGCAGTTTTAGGGCAACGTGTGGATAAATTGCCTCATGCAATCTATTATGCAAGCAAAACACTTTCCGAAGCCCAAATAAATTATACCACAACAGAAAAGGAATTGCTTGCTGTGGTGTATGCTTTAGATAAATTTTGAGCTTACCTCTTAAGGTCAAAGGTCATTGTCTATTCTGATCATGCTGCCCTCTGGCATCTTTTGGCAAAGAAGGACACCAAACCCCGACTGATCAGATGGATACTTTTGTTACAAGAGTTTAATTTTGAGATTAGAGATAAAAAGGGAACAGAAAATGTAGTGGCAGATCACCTTTCTAGGATTATCATAGAGACTCTAAATGATCCACGCCCAGTTTGTGAATCCTTTCCGGATGAGCAACTCTTTGTAGTCTCTCACGAGAGCACTCATTGGTATGCGGACATTGCCAATTTTTTGGCAACCGACAAAATTCCGTCCTCTTGGACCAAGCAAGAGAAGGATCGTTTCTTCTCCCAAAGCATTGCCCCGATCAGTTAATTAGAAAATGTGTCCCCGACATTGAATTCCAAAGCATTTTAGAATTTTGTCATACACTTGCTTGTGGAGGACATTTTAGTGCAAAAAAAATCGCAGCAAAAATCCTTCAATGTTTCTGGCCAACACTTCATCGGGACGCATATTCGTTCTGCCGCTCTTGTGAGCGATGCCAGCGCCTCGGTGCAATGTCCCGCAAAGACATGATGCCTCTCAACCCCATTCTAATTGTTGAGATATTTGATATATGGGGCATCGATTTCATGGGACCCTTCCCATCATCCTTTGGTCATGAGTATATACTTGTGGCGGTGGACTACGTATCTAAATGGATAGAGGCTGTGGCTACCAAGTCCAATGATCACGCGGTCGTGGTCAAGTTTATACAAGCTAATATATTTAGTCGATTTGGCACGCCACGAGACCTCATCAGTGATGGAGGTAAGCATTTCTGTAATCGGTTCCTCCGAACCCTTCTCACCAAATACTCCGTCACACATAAAGTAGCCACACCTTACCATCCTCAAACCAGTGGACAAGTGGAAGTATCCAATAGGGAAATAAAGAATATTCTTGAAAATACAGTTCGGCGTGACCTGAAAGATTGGTGATTACGCTTAAATGATGCACTATGGGCCTACCGAACTGTGTATAAAACTCTCATTGGAATGTCACCTTACCAGTTAGTATATGGAAAAGCTTGCCATCTTCTGGTGGAATTAGAGCACAAGGCTATGTGGGCCACTAAAGCATTCAACTTTGACATGTACTTAGTCGGCTCAAATCGAAGGCTTCAAGTTAATGAATTAGAAGAATTATGACATGATGCGTATGAAAACGCTAAAATCTAAAAGGAAAGGTCTAAGGGCTTTTATGATCGCAATATTCGAGTCAAAACATTTTCTCCATGACAAAAGGTATGGTTGTACAATTCACAGCTCCGTTTGTTCCTTGGAAAGCTTCGCTCCTGGTGGGATGGCCCATTTCTGGTACATTCTGTTGCTCCTCATGGCGCAGTAGAATTAAAAGACACTAAGGAAGGCACATTTTTCAAAGTCAATGGACAATGGTTAAAATCATGTGTGGATGACCAAGCTAGAATGGAGTATGTGGATGTCGTCAATTTGACGGATCCCATCTATGTTGACTCGTAAAGCTAATCCAAACGTCAAGCCATAGACATACAATTTGGTGCGACCATGGTAGCTATCACGCATCCATGAGGTCCCTCTAATCCAAATCAAATTTGTATCAAAGGGATGTAAATTAGGGACAGATAGGTATCAAATGAGGTAACATAAAAAATTCTACAATCATCATTTCGATTGTGCAAAATGGACCTTTCTCACAATCGAAATCTCGATTGTGCAAAATCCACATTTCGCACAATTGAGATTTGGAGAAAAATTTGAGAAACTGATAGGCGTTGAATGTTACGCATTCTAGCCTCTTAACTTATGTATTTTATTCTCTTAGTGATAGATTATTTTGTGATTTTACTTTGTTTTAGTGTTTTCTGTATTTTCAGGGCCTTAATGATTATTTCAGTTAAAACCGTGCTTTTGGGTTTTTAAAGAAGACATCCAAGATGGTGAGATGAAGCCTACATCAAGGAGATTCACTCAACCATTTATTTCAACTCAAATCAGCCCAAGAAAGAGGTCCAAGAGAATTACAGCTGCTTAAGAAGGTTTCGGGCCTGAAGCCCAAATCTGCGCATAATGCAGTCTTAATCCCGTTTTGGAAAACGGACCAGAAGTCTTATTTCCGAGCCTCAAATCGACATTATTGTCGCGAAGGGTTGAACGAAATTTGATTCTGCACACTTTTGTATTTCACAAAAATTCCGTAAAACGGACTTCTAGTGGGTAAAAAGTCGGGCCGAAGTCAGCAGGAAAAACCCACCTGATTAGTGCTGCGGGAAACCCTAATTTATTCCTAATTGGATTAGGACTTTGGTGTATTCTCTTGGGGAATAAAGTGAGGACTTGGAGGCTGAATTGGGAGAGCTTACACAGAGATTGGAGAGTCTGAGAGGGCTGAGAAGAGAACAGAAACATATTCGCAGAGCCATTGGAGAACGAAGTCATACGCATAATTCAGAAAGATGATGTCTTCTTCCTCAACAGTTGAAGCTTCTTCTTTTACCATGAGCGGCTAGTTCATCCACTAGGGTTTTGATGTAGCCCTAACAAAGCATCAATGGTTTGATTGTTTTAATTATTGGGGACCTTTATATACATGCATAGATTGTGTAATTGTGAGGATTCTTATTATAGAATTGAGCAATAAAAGTCTTGTAAATTCAGTTTCAATGATTTCTTATCTTATCTTAGATATTTAGTTGTTGTTATTGAACTCAATCTCTTTTGTTTTCTGTGATCATAAGAGAGATTATTACACAATGGTAATCACTGAATATATTGTTATGAGCTTTGATGGATTATGCCTAGAGAAGATGAACCATACTGCACCCTAGATTAGAGTAGTTAGGCAGATGGCCCATGCTAATCGAAGATAGTCCATGGATTAGCCTTAATCATATGTTATCTTCTTGACGGATGAAGGTGAGCTTGTAGCCACCGACACCACTTATGCATGATGTAATTCCCCTATAGTTGATTTAATTAACCATTGATTGTGGAGTTAGTGGTGAAGTCAAACACCCTAGGTTTCTCTCCTATTATCTTCACTATCTTGTTTACTTTGATTTATTTTATTTTATCTTTTTAATTAGTTTAAAAATCAGAATTCTTTTCTTATAAATTTAATTAGAATTAGTTCCGTATTCCAACTCATCAGACCATAATCCCTGAGGTACGATACCCCTTTCGATAGCCCTATTCTGTAAGGAATTCGTTCTATTGCGAAGTGTGAAAATTTTTAATTGATATACTTTTTGAGTCACACTCACACACGAATCAATTTTTGGCGCCGTTGCCGGGGATTATCTATTTGATTGATTGGATTTTACAGAATTAGTTTTAATTGGATTTTTAGTTTAGGAAATTTTTATATTTTATTTTTAATTTTGTTTTTGTTTTCTTTTCAGGTGCTTTCGGTAAATATATGCAAGGTCGTCGTTCTGTAGCTGATCCTTTGATACCTCTTGATCTTGAGCCTGAACGTACTCTTAGACAACAGAGGAACATCCCTGTTGACATCATTGTGCAAGAGGAAGAATTAATTGAAGCCATGGCAGAAGAGAGGAATAACAACCTTGTTCCTAATGCTGATGGAGAAAGAGCTAGATTGCTTAGGGACTATTATGTTCCTGAGACATATACCTCGCCAGCAGGTTTTCAACTGCCCAATGTCACAGCATAGAATTATGAGATCAAGTCCAGCATTATTCAGATGCTACCATCTTATTTTGGGCTGACTCAAGAAGACCCTTACAAGCATCTGGATGACTTCATTGAAGTGTGCTCAACTACAAAAATTCACAACTTCTCTGAAGATGCTTTCAGAATGAGACTTTTTCCATTCTCTCTGAAAGACAAAGCAAAGTATTGGTTCAACTCTCTACCGGCTGGTTCTATCACGACTTGGACTCAGATGCAACATGAGTTTCTCAAGAAGTATTTTCCGATAGGGAAGACCAATCAGTTCAGACGTGCTATCACTGGTTTCTCCCAACATGAGGGGGAACAATTTTATGAGACATGGGAAAGATTCAAGGACCTTCTTAGGAAGTGTCCCCATCATCAAGTTCCTAAGTGGCAACTAGTGCAGAGTTTTCATGAAGGGCTCACAGAAGCCAACAGACAGATGGTTGATGCGTCATGTGGAGGTACTTTCATGTTGAAGAGTGAAGAGGAGGCATGGACCTTATTTGAAAATCTTAGTGACAACTCTCTACAACATGTGTCCTCTACTCGTTCTAGCAGACATGCCACTACCAGGAAGACTGATGGAATTTATGAGGTTGGTGCTTCAGAAGTTATGCCAACTGATATTGATTTAATTGCACAGAAGGTAGCAGCAATCATGGCTGCCAATCAAACTCCTTCTGCTTCAAATTCTTCATTGCTAGGCCCTTATGAATTTTGCTCTAGTCCTATGCATAATGTGAGCAATTGTCCTTCAATGGGGCAATTTTCTGATATTCAACATGAGCAAGTTCAAGCTACTTTCACTGGACCAATGAATCCTCCACGAGGTAATACTTACAATCCCACATGGAGGAATCATCCTGGTTTTTCTTACAGTAACCAAGGGGCAGCAATGCAACCATCATATCAACCTAGGACTTTTGTGCCTCAACAGCAATATCAAACACAAAGTCCTATGGCCCAAAGAATTTCTGCTATTGAAGACAAGCTGACTCTTACCTTGTCTAAATTTGACAAGCTTGATTCTCTTATAGAGACAGTGCAAGCTACTGCAGCAACAGTACAATCTACAGTTCAGCTAGTGCACTCGCATTCTCAATCCATTGCCAAACTGGAATCTCAGTTTGGACAGCTTGCTACTTCATTGAGTAGAAGAGAAGAAGGGAAGCTCCCTAGTCAACCAATTGCTAATCCAAGAGGGATGCAAGCTTCCACAAGCAACCCACACCATGAGCAAGTTCAAGCCATTACCACTTTGAGAAGTGGGAAAATAATTGACAATAAGGTGGGTGAAAAGAAAGAAGGAGAAAAAGTGACCACAAGTCCTAGTGCTGAAATTCCTTATGAGCTCAAGGCTCCTTTCCCACAACGTTTTCTTGAAGCATCTAAATTGGGGAAGCAAGGGGACAAGCTGCATGACATGATGGAGGTGTTTCGCCAAGTGAAGATTAATTTGCCACTCTTTGATGCCATCAAGCAAATTCCTCCTTATGCAAAATTTTTGAAGGACTTGTGCACTCAGAAAAGACGTTCTAAAAGCCATGTGCCAAAGAAAGTAATGCTGCCACAACAAGTAAGTTCAATAATTTAGCAGTGTACTCCTCCCAAGTACAAAGATCCTGGTGCTCCAACTATCTCATGCATTATTGGGGAGCACCATGTGGATAAAGCTCTCCTTGATTTGGGTGTAAGTGTGAATTTGCTACCTTATTCAGTTTACTTACAATTGGGCTTGGGAGAATTGAAGCCTACCTCAGTGGTATTACAATTTGCAGACAGATCAACAAAGCAACCCTGAGGAATCATAGAAGATGTGCTCATTAAAGTGGACAAGTTCTACTTTCCTGTTGATTTCATTGTACTTGACACTGAGCCGGTTCACAATCCGAAGAGGCACATTCCTGTGATCCTTGGTCGACCTTTCTTAGCTACTGCTGATGCTTGCATAAATTGTAGGTCGGGGATCATGGATATTTCCTTTGGCAACATGAATGTCAAGCTCAATGTGTTCAATGCTATCCAACACCCCCCAGATCAGAGTGATGTGTTCTGCATGGATGATATTGATGAATGTGTGGAGGAATTTGTTTCATCCTCTATATCTCGAAACTCCCTGGAGGTATGTAAGTCTGTTTATGACTTTGAGAACATTAATGATGAAGGGTTGTGTGAAGAAGTGCATGCTATGCTGGAAGTGGATGCTATTCTAAATACTCCACCATGGAGAATTCCAATTGAGCCACTACCTTTTCTCTCTAGCACTCCCTTAGTGCCTTCATTAGAGTCCCCTCCAGAATTAGAGTTGAAGCCTTTGCCTGACAAATTGAAGTATGTATTCTTGGGGGCACAGAAAACTCTTCCTGTTATAATTGCCTCTGATCTGACAGAAATTCAAGAGAAGAGCTTAGTAGAGGTTTTATACCAACATCGTGAAGCAATTGGATGGAGTGTTGCTGATCTTAAGGGCATTGATCCCTCAGTTTGCATGCACAAAATCCATTTGGAAGAAGGATGTAAGCCAACTTGAGAGGTACAGAGGCGATTGAACCCCAACATGAAGGAGGTGGTAAAGAAAGAGGTTGTCAAGTTACTTGATGCAGGAATCATTTATCCAATTTCTGACAGCACATGGGTGAGTCCGACACAAGTGGTTCCAAAGAAATCTGGTCTTACCATTGTCCCTAACTCCATGGGAGAGCTTGTTCCACAACGTACTGCCATAGGTTGGTGTGTTTGCATTGATTACAGAAAGCTCAATTCTATGACAAGGAAGGATCACTTCCCTCTTCCATTCATTGATCAAATACTTGAAAGGTTAGCTGGTCAGAGCTATTATTGCTTTCTGGATGGCTACTCTGGTTATAACCAAGTAGCTATGGATCCAGAAGATCAAGAGAAGACCACTTTCACTTGTCCCTTTGGTACTTTTGCGTATCGTCGTATGCCTTTTGGATTATGTAATGCTCCGGCTACATTCCAAAGGTGTATGATGGCCATCTTTTCTGACATGGTGGAAAAATTCTTGGAGGTGTTTATGGATGACTTCTCTGTTTTTGGATCATCTTTTGAACATTGTTTGAGCAATTTATCACTTGTGCTTCAAAGGTGCCGAGAACGGAATCTGGTACTTAGTTGGGAGAAGAGCCACTTTATGGTGAAAGAAGGTATTGTATTGGGCCATATTGTTTCAGAGAGGGGCATTGAAGTTGATAAAGCAAAGATTGATCTAATTGCAACTCTGCCTCATCCAACTTCGGTAAGGCAAGTTCGATCTTTCTTAGGCCATGCCGGGTTCTATAGAAGATTCATCAAGGATTTCAGTAAAGTGGCTCGACCATTATGCCATTTGTTATCTAAAGATGTTCCCTTTATCTTTGATGAAGATTGTGTGAAAGCTTTTGAAAAGCTTCGGTCTCTGTTATCCTCTGCACCAATTATGCAGTCTCCAAAATGGGCTATACCTTTTGAAATCATGTGTGATGCCTCTGATTATGCAGTGGGAGCCGTGTTGGGACAGAGAGAAGAGAAACGACCACATGTCATCTACTATGCTAGTAAGACTCTCTCTGATGCCCAACTCAATTATACAACCACAGAGAAAGAGCTTCTAGCTGTAGTGTTTGCCTTGGACAAATTTCGTTCTTATTTATTGGGGTCCAAGGTGGTTGTCTACTCTGATCATGAAGCATTGAGACACTTATTGGCAAAGAAAGAAACCAAACCGCGTCTTATTCGGTGGATTTTATTGCTGCAAGAATTTGATTTGGAAATAAAAGACAAAAAGGGGACGGAGAATGTGGTAGCGGATCATTTATCTCGAATCGAGTCTGAGCCGGTATTCGGTGCATTACCTATTCGAGACTCCTTCCCGGATGAGCAATTGTTTGAAACTACTTTGATGAAAGTTAATGGCCAAAGGTTGAAACATTGTGTGGAAGGATGTGTGCCAAGAAGAGACATGGAGTCCGTCGACTTGACGGATCCCGTCTATTCGACTTAATCCCTTCGGAGAGTCAATCGTCTCCTACGGACGTTAAATTGTAGGTTTTGTATGTATTTCTATCCTTTAATTTCTTTAGTTTTCTTTGATTCTAAGTTTTAGTTTTAGTTTTCTTACTTTTTCTTTCAATTCTAGTTGCGTTTTAATGTTTTTTCTTTGAGTTTTTGATGTATAAGTTGCTTCCGGAGGATGCCAAGAGGTGTACCGAGGTATTTGGACTCAAGACGGGTGAAAAATCGTGCTCTCGGTCGACCTTGGGCGATGGAGACTCAAAATTATCAAGGTTCGGTCGACCTTGGGCGATGGAGGGTCCAACAGGCATCCAGGGGGGGATCGATCGCCCCATTTGAGGGGGATCGATCGCCCCATGGTTTTTCAAGAGATCACCCACTAGCAGGTGGGCGATCGATCGCCCATCCAAGGGGGGATCGATCGCCCAGGCCCATTGAAGGGCCGCCCGAATTTTTAAGGCCTATAAAGGCCACCTCTCATCCTTTGTTGCTACCACTTGCATCCTAGACCTCTTTGAACTCCAATTCAAGTCCTACATCATTCAGAAAACTAATTTCTTCAATTAGTGATTATTATACAAGAATTCAACATTGATCAACATCAACTTCAACATCAAATTGGATCAAAAATCACTAGTTCTCAAAGGAAGCTCACACTTTTTCAAGTTCAACATCAAAGTAAGTGAAGTTTTTCCTTGAAGAAATTGTTCAAATCTTTTTGAGGGCTTTTGAAGACCAAGTTTGGGGGATCAATTTGGTGCAATTACTTGTTCAATTTGGGTGGAAAAATTGCCGAAAAAGGAGGTTGAAGGATACAAAAGAATTGTGCACACCAAGTGTTCGATTTAATTCCTCAACCACACTTTTTCTATTTCTATGGCACCAAAGAGAGCAAGTCACCAAGATGCTTCAAGTTCACGTAATCCTCGCCGAGCGAGGCATGATCCGACCACAGGTTCTTCACGATCTCGCCGAGACGGTATTCAAGAGAGATGGCATCCAAGGGCGTTGAATTTCGAAACAATGTTTGACATAGCCGAGCTTTATGGTATGTTTCCCGAGACACAGTGGGGGATTTCCGACATCCGTTGTCGTCGGTCGGCATCCATTTTTGTTCCACTCTCATCTACCATTTACCCGAGGCTTGTCAAGGTATTTTATCAGAACTTAATGCCGAAACCTGATGAGCGGGATGTGCTTACTTCTTCCGTAGATGGAACAATAGTTTGGGTGGACATGTCATCCATTGCCATTGCCATGGGTTGTCCTCATGAATGCCCAACTGATTTATCTCATATCTATACTCCTCTACCCGACGAGTTGTCGGTAGGTAATGTGGTTGCACGATTGTGTGCCAACCAATTTTCCGAGCCGAAAAGGAATGCAGCTTCAAAGTCTTCAATGCCAAATCATTTATGGTTCCTTGACGCTGTGCTACTCAAGAATGTATGTCCAATTGGACATAAAACTGAAAGACGTCAAGAGTTCCTCAGAGCCTTATATGCTGTACATTTTGGGCATTGGCTGTCATTCCCATAGATTGTCTGGGGCCAGATGGAGAAATTCTATTCCAGAGTTGTGGCCAAGGCACCAGACAGTGCAAGTGACTGGGAGTTTCCATTCCCTACCATTATTCATCAGTTGCTTGTGTCACAGGGGTATGCAGTCCATGAGGACGAGCTTGCCTTTCCACGTGATCTTCATTATGGCACGCATGACTGGAACCTGAGTCGATCTCATATGCACCAGAGAATCATAGCGGCGCCTGGTGAGGTATCTCGGTTGGCCCAGGGAGGAGAGCATGTAGATATACCACCACCGGTGGACGGTCCAGAAGAGATGGAGGCAGAGGAAGAGGAAGTGCATGCACAGGCTGGTGGCCATGATTATCAATATTTAGAAGGGCAGATTGCTGGGTTGACAGCCCAGTTTGGCACCTTACAGACAGAGGTCTCCACACAGTTTGGTGCAATGAGAGCAGAGATGGCGGATCACTTTCGTGACACTCGCCAAGAGCAACTAGAGATGAGGAGGATGATGTGTGCACTGATGCGCCAAGCAAACTTGGATCCAGATGCTCAGTCACCACCACATCCTTGACAGGAAGGTAACCATCTTTTGTATTTTATTTTATTTTTAGCTTTTATTTTTCTCTTTATTTTTCTTTTTGTAGTTAGATTTTTATTATCAATAAAAAAAAAAAAAGAAAAAAAAAATGGAAAAATGAAAAAATATTTTATTTTAGGATTTTTCTCTTTCATATTTATTTTCACCCATACTATTTTCACTTGATCTTTGGGGTATAGTGGTTTGTTTTGACAGGTTTTAACATCCAAGTTTGGGGGTGTGCTTGCATTGCCTTCGTACTCGTGATGTACTCTATTTTCTTTCGACTACTCCATGATCCCGGTAATATCGTTCTTACTCTTCTCTTTGCTTTGATTGATAGTCCATTGAGGACAATGTACAGTTTAAGTTTGGGGGTGAGGCGATGCCTATTTATGTGCTTTATTGCATATGGGGGAAATTTGTGTGAAATTCTTTTGTATTAGGATTTTATTTTATTTTATTTTCTTAGTTTATTTATTTTATTTTATTTTATTTTGTTTTATTTTTAGATAGAATGTTTTGACATCATTCAAGGGATTAATACCTTATGTAGGTGCTTAACTTGCAATTTTTGAGTAGGTTTTAAATCTTTGGAAACTATGGTTTAAATTAAGTGGTTTTAATCATGGTTTGCAATAACATGTTTTGAAGTGATTAATTTTAGTTTCCTTACATGCACAAACACACTAGCATAATCTTATGGGGTATAAACTATGGTTTTGAGTTATTGAGTTACATATGCTTGATATTAATTAGTATCTCTGGAGAATGAGTACCAATGATGTGTTTTACTTGACTTCAATAAAAAAAAAAGAGATGAAAAAAGAAAAAAATGATGAATAAGCAATCAATTTGATCCTTTTCATGAGTAACCGGGCCTCTATGCCTCAGGAAGCACGGAGTGTTCGCGTCAAAAGTGAAAAGGTGAGAAAAGATGAGCATTGGTTGTCTTGATTTGTAGCCTGACTGATTCGAGTAATTAGGGCTTCGGGGTATCTTAAAGCCTAGTGCCCTAAAGCCATCTGGTTTGGGAGTCACTGACTGAAAGCTTGCTACATGGATCTTTCAGAAAGCTTAATAGATCAAGACATTGCACAACCAATAAAGCAATGGAAAAAAAAAGGAATGATGAAAAAAAAAAAAAAAAAGAAAAAAAGTCATGTATTCATGTTTGGAAGTATGATTTCAATAAGGGGAGCTAGTGAGTAGAAGGGGTATGTGCCTTAATATATTCAGAGCTGAGTTATGCTACATGAGAGGACTGCTAGTTCACTTTACACGAGGGAGCTAGAGTTGATTATTTTGAGATATGTTGATGTGAATTATGTATGGGGACCATTGCTTTGAATTATAGAATTTGAAAGTTTGAAATTATTCTTGAATGCAAGTTTGTAACTATATATTGTAATCTTCTTCTTGAATTAATGTTGAAACAGAATTTTGAATGTTTGTGGGTAATATTTCTGGAAACCCTCACGAGACTATACTCGTCCACTAGGGGGAACCTAGGGGTTTAAAGGCTTGTTGCATATGCTAAATGCAATCGTTTCTCCCACGAAAGTGGAGTTAGGTAGTTTAGTTAATGTTTAGTAGTTTTGTTTTGTTTTAGTTTTCTTTTATTCTATTGCTAAGGGACTAGCAATATGTAAGTTTGGGGGTGTGATAGGCGTTGAATGTTACGCATTCTACCCTCTTAACTTATGTATTTTATTCTCTTAGTGATAGATTATTTTGTGATTTTACTTTGTTTTAGTGTTTTCTGTATTTTCAGAGCCTTAATGATTATTTCAGTTAAAACCGTGCTTTTGGGTTTTTAAAGAAGACATCCAAGATGGTGAGATGAAGCCTACATCAAGGAGATTCACTCAACCATTTATTTCAACTCAAATCAGCCCAAGAAAGAGGTCCAAGAGAATTACAGCTGCTTAAGAAGGTTTCGGGCCTGAAGCCCAAATCTGCGCATAATGCAGTCTTAATCCCGTTTTGGAAAACGGACCAGAAGTCTTATTTTCGAGCCTCAAATCGACATTATTGTCGCGAAGGGTTGAACGAAATTTGATTCTGCACACTTTTGTATTTCACAAAAATTCCGTAAAACGGACTTCTAGTGGGTAAAAAGTCGGGCCGAAGTCAGCAGGAAAAACCCACCTGATTAGTGCTGCGGGAAACCCTAATTTATTCCTAATTGGATTAGGACTTTGGTGTATTCTCTTGGGGAATAAAGTGAGGACTTGGAGGCTGAATTGGGAGAGCTTACACAGAGATTGGAGAGTCTGAGAGGGCTGAGAAGAGAACAGAAACATATTCGCAGAGCCATTGGAGAACGAAGTCATACGCATAATTCAGAAAGATGATGTCTTCTTCCTCAAATGTTGAAGCTTCTTCTTCTACCATGAGGGGCTAGTTCATCCACTAGGGTTTTGATGTAGCCCTAACAAAGTATCAATGGTTTGATTGTTTTAATTATTGGGGACCTTTATATACATGCATAGATTGTGTAATTGTGAGGATTCTTATTATAGAATTGAGCAATAAAAGTCTTGTAAATTCAGTTTCAATGATTTCTTATCTTGTCTTAGATATTTAGTTGTTGTTATTCAACTCAATCTCTTTTGTTTTTTGTGATCATGAGAGAGATTATTACACAATGGTAATCACTGAATATATTGTTATGAGCTTTGATGGATTATGCCTAGAGAAGATGAACCATACTGCACCCTAGATTAGAGTAGTTAGGCAGATGGCCCATGCCAATCGAAGATAGTCCATGGCTTAGCCTTAATCATATGTTATCTTCTTGAGGGATGAAGGTGAGCTTGTAGCCACCGACACCACTTATGCATGATGTAATTCCCCTATAGTTGATTTAATTAACCATTGATTGTGGAGTTAGTGGTGAAGTCAAACACCCTAGGTTTCTCTCCTATTATCTTCACTATCTTGTTTACTTTGATTTATTTTATTTTATCTTTTTAATTAGTTTAAAAATCAGAATTATTTTCTTATAAATTTAATTAGAATTAGTTCTGTATTCCAACTCATCAGACCATAATCCCTGAGGTACGATACCCCTTTCGATAGCTCTATTCTGCAAGGAATTCGTTCTATTGCGAAGTGTGAAAATTTTTAATTGGTATACTTTTTGAGTCACACTCACACACGAATCAGAAACTCTGCAGAGTGCAAAGTCCCGAGAGGTGAATTCCTTCGATAGCATTTTGATCTATCGAAATCTCGAATGTGCGAAACCTCAATTTTGCACAATCGAAATAGGCACGTGGACTGCATATGCGCAAACTTATATATTTTGAACCCACCCCTCCACCATTATTTCTTCTTACTCCTTGCGGCCCATGCACTCCTCCCCTTCGTCCGAACACCCACCACCATCATCTCCCGATCTTCCCTTCTCACTCAACCACTTGCATCCATCATCCGACTAGAACCGAGCCCCCTCTACTGCCACCCACCCTTGATTTGTTTAGCGATTTTCTATTTGATTTTCAGTTTTAGTTTTGTATTTATTTTTAGTAGGCCATGTCTTCAGATCTTTTTATGTATTCCATCGTTTTACTTTGTACAGAACATGTTTTGCATATCTATGGAATATTTTTTTTTCGTTTCATTATACTTTTTCTCACTGTTTTTCTTTTACATTTGGCATCGCTATAGCTATCTCCAATGCTCTGACTATGTATGTAGTACCAATTTAATACTTGGCATATACATGATACTGTTGATGATTTCCGTTTATTAAAGCCTGGTTTCAATTCCCAATACTGTTGAGATTGCTTCAACACAGTATGGCTTTAATAAAGAAAGGCAGCCCCTTTGCATACTATACGTTAGTATGCCTGGATAATCAATATCTTATCGTCTATGCCTCTTAGCAAATTGGGAACCACCAGTTCAGAGTTTAGAATAAAGCGTACAGATGCCTACAATCCTACACATGCAACGAAATCATTATGGTTGCATAATTGCTTTCTCCTTGTACTTTTATTTAATTTTTGTTCCCCATAATGCTTGTGGTATACTGTTGATGATCCATACAGGTTTTGATGCTCTTGTGGTCTAGTGATCGTAATTGACTGCTGTTTCTATCCGCAACCACATTCTCGGTAATTTTGTTCCTTTCTCTTCTTTTCCAATCATTGAGGGCAATGTTTGATGTAAGTTTGGGGGTGTGCGATATACCATGGGCATATGCTTGCAATTGTTCAATTCTTTGGTACTTATTGACATTGTAATGCATTTTTTTTGTATTTTTGTGTAGTATAATGAATTTTTGTGCATTTTAGCCATGATGTCATACTATTTAAGGGAAGACCATCCCATTTAATGCTCGAGGCAAATGCAGCGGGTAATTAGGAGCTTTGGACATTGTAAATACTCGCACTTTTGCAAGTTATGTATTAGGTTAGAATGGTCCACATTTTTGTTCAATTTTGAATATGGTGCAGCTCTAGCCCTAAATGTGTCCTTAACAGCACAAACTAGCACACATGCATTTTAAGATGTGGGGTAAGGTCTGATGGAGAATCCTGTAAAGTTCTATTTTTATTTGAACAGTTTAGAGAATGAGTCTTCCAGCTGTTTGCGAAAAAATTTAAAAAAAAAAAAATCATTTGTGCAATAAGTTTTCTCACTCAATAAACTGGATCTCTGTGCCTCATAAAGCATAAAGTATTCGCGTATAGGTGTGTAAGGTTGAGCCTTAATGAAGCGAGTGGCTTGTTTAAGCTCATCGCCTTGGAAGCTCAGCTATTAAGTCTTAAGGGTGCCTTTTCACCTAATGCCCTAAAATTGTTTGGTTTGGAAGTCATTGACCCAACATCGCTACATGGGCTTTCAAGAAAGCAAAAAGAGTTTAAGCATTGCACAGTCATCTACGCACAAGCATTTATGTATCCTTCACGGTAATGAACCACAATGTAGCGCTTTCTATGAGTTGTTCTTCTAAAAATAGTTATATTCTTGTATTCTCCAAATATGATGATAAGCCATGCATTAGAATGGATGTTCACTTTTCAAAGAGGATTTTAGGGTTGGCGTTGGTATTTTTGTTCAAACTGACCATTATATGGGGACTATCATCTAACTCTACTTTGCAAAGGTTCATTTTTGTTAAATATCCACGTAGCTCTATAATACTTGTTGCATTTGTCTGTCACGAAATGAATGGGAAATCATCCCTTATCCAATTAATGACTGATAAGTGCTCCGTTTTTGCATAAATTAAGCCATTCTATTTTGCATTGCTAAGGGACTAGCAATATGTAAGTTTGGGGGTCTGATAAGCTTTAAATGTGACACATTTATGCCTTTTTAATTGCATATGTTGATTCCATATTTATGTTTACCTTGGTATTTTTATGTCATTTTTGTGTTTATGTTATATATTAGGTTTTATCCCAAAGAAGGGCGATGTTTCCGATCAAGTGCTGAGGAAGTGAAGAAATTAAGAAAAATTCATAAAGGCATTTCGCACAATCGAGATTTCGATTGTACGAAACATTAATTTCGCACAATCGAAATTTTGCAGACTGCCACTTGCCTACTTGCCCACTTGTCTTGTCACTTGCTTCCAAGAATGACCTTTGCACGTCCTTTTTGAGGATTTTCTGACTTCAAAGAGCCATGTGAGGGGAATATATATATAGTAGGTGAACTATATATATATATATATATATATATATATGCAAGGTGGGACCCAAGGACACAAGTGGATGGTCATATATGCATGTTTTTGGGAAAGAGAAGACACAATTTTTGGGAGGAGAGAAGGAGAGCTAAAACCAGACCTTTGGAGCTTCACATCTCTGGCCATGGAGGATTGCAAGTCTACTATGATCAACTAACTTTCCATCTAGGGTGTGGTTGAACCCCTAGCCATGTAACTTGTGCATTTTGTAGCTATTTTGGGATCTTTATGTATATGTTGATTACTTAGCCTAGTGTTTTGTATAATAAGTGTAAACCCCTTCAATACATTCATTTGAATTTATTTCTTTCTCTTGTCTTAGAGTAGAAATGTTTCATTTTGAGTGCTCAACATTTACAACTTTCACAAAAAAGTGTAAATGATGGTTTTGTAATGGTGTTTAATGGAATGTGGTATTTCTTGCTTATATAGCCCATGCCAAGATAGGGTAGTTCGGACACACGTAGGTATATTTAGAAGGTATGATAAATAGATAGGTTGAAGGACTATGCTTATTAAAGATGGGTTATGTTTAGTTAGAAATCACATGTATCTTTTGATATGTCATTGTAGGTCACAAGCCTAATGACATTGTGTTGGATATACTTGTAGAAGATCCCATTAGCTACATAAATAAACATGTCAAATGGCTAGAGGTGGAAACCACCCCTAGTTCTCTCTCCCTTAACTTTACAAATTGTTTTAAAATTTAATGCTTTTACATTCTACAGAGTAGTGTTAAACTCAAACCAAAATTCTGTTTCTAGGATTAAATTGGAAATTCTGTCTTAGTAGTACGATTCAACCAAACTCCTTGTGGGATCGATACCCTCTATAAAGAACCATATCTACAAAGATTCGTTCTCTTGGGAGTGGTTTAAATTATATTTTGATAAGCAATAGTAAGCTATAAAAAGAAAGACATATTTGGCCACATCAAAATACGACATAAAAATTTATATTCACATTTTTTAGATTCGTTTTTTCTAACTTTCCACACACTTAAACCACTTTTCGATACAGTTAAAATAGTTTTCCCTCATACAAAGTATTTCTCCACACACTTAAAATACTTGGTTTTTTTTTTTTCTTTCCAATTCTTTTGGCAACTGTAAGGCACATTGGAAGGATATTTTTGAACAATTAAATCATAAATAATTGTATTCATACTTAGTTCCATTTTTTCTTGCTTGCCACACACTTAAAGAACTTACACACATTTAAAGGAGTTTTCACTCATTGAAATTACTTTTGGGCACGCTCGAAACAATTGTTTTTTATGTATTTTTTTCAATCTTTTTAACAACTTTTAGGCATATTTGAGAGATGTTTTTGTACAAATAAGTCATAAAAATTTATATTCACATTTCTTAGTTCCATTTTTTCTCACTTTTCACACACTTAAAGCATTTTTTCACACATTTAAGACACTTTCCACACGTATAAAGTACTTTTCCAAACACTTGAAACAATTAACTTTTTATGTTTTTTCGCTCCAATTTTTTTCACAACTTTTAGTCATATTGGAAGAATGTTTTTGCACAAGTAAATTGTAAAAAATTATATTACATTTTTTAGTATCATATTTTCTCTCTTTCCACACACATAAAACAATTTCACACAAACTTAAAACAATTATTTCTTTATATTTTTTCTTTCCACCCTTTTTAGCAACTTTGAGGCATATTTGAATAATATTTTTGTATGAATATGACATAAAAATTTATATTCACATTTTTAAGCTTCATTTTTTCTAACTTTCCACACACTTAAACCAAAGTTTCCACACATTTAAAATAGTTTTTCCACATATAAGGTATCTTTTCACACACTTAAAATACTTGGTTTTTTTTTTTAGCAACTATAAGGCATATTGGAAGGATGATTTTGCACAAGTCAGTCATAAAAAAATATATTCATATTTTTTAGTTCCACTTTTTCTCACTTGCCACACACTTAAAGAACTTACACACATTCAAAGGACTTTTCACTCAATTAAAGTACTTTTAGGCAAACTTAAAACAATTGTTTTTTATGTTTTTTCTTTCGAAGCTGTTTTAACAACTTTTAGACATATTTGAAGGATGTTTTTGCACAAATAAGTCATAAAAGTTTGTATTCACATTTTTTAGTTTCATTTTTTTTCTCTTTCAACACACTGAAAGCACTTCTTTCACACATTTAAAGTACTTTTTAGCACACTTAAAACAATTAATTTTTTATCCTTTTTCTTTAGCACACTTAAAACAATTAATTTTTTATCCTTTTTCTTTCCAACTATTTTAGCAACTATTGGGCATATTTGAAGGATGCTTTTGAACAAATAATTTATAAAAATTTATATTCGCATTTTTTAGTTTCATTTTTTCTCACCTTCCACACACTTGAAGCACTTTTTCACATATGTAAAGCACTTTACACACATATAAAGTACTTTTCCAAACACTTAAAACAATTAATTATTTATATTTTTTCATTCCATTTCTTTTAGCAACTTTTAGTCATATTGGTAGAATGTTTTTGCACAAGTAAATAGTAAAAAAGAATTATATTCACATTTTTTAGTATCATTTTTTCTCACTTTACACACACTTCAAATTTTTTACGCAAATTAAAAATAATTGTCTTTTTATATTTTTTCTTTTCAAATTTTTATCTACTTTTAGGAATATTTGAGAGATGCTTTTGCACAAATATGACATAAAAATTTATTTTCAAATTTTTTAGTTTTACTTTTTCTCACTTTGCACACACTTAATACACCTTTCCACACATTTAAAACACTTTTCACACATATAAAGTACTTTTCCACACACTTAATACGTTTGTTTTTTTGTTTTTTCTTTCCAATTTTTTTAGCAACTTTTAGGCATATCTGATGGTCGTTTTTGCTCACAAATAGGACATAAAATTTTATATTCACATTCCTTAGTTTAATTTTTTCTCACTCTTCACACAATTAAAGCAGTTTTTCACACATTCAAAACTTTTTTCACACTCATAAAGTACTTTTCCAAACGCTTAAAATATATATTTTTTTTCAAATTTTTCTACGAACCTTTTAGGCATATTGGAAGAATGATATTGCACAAATAAATCCTAAAATATTATATTCACATTTTTTAGTATATTTTTTTCTCACATTCCGAACACTTAAGGCACCTTCTTAAAACAATTATTTCTTTATATTTTTTCTTTCCATTTTTTTTAGCAAGTTTTAGGCATATTTGAAAGATTTTTTTGCACAAATAAGTCATAAACATTTATATTCACATTTTTTAGTTTCATTTTTTCTCCATTTAACACACTTAAAGCATTTTTCCACACATTTAAAGCACTTTCCACACGTACAAAGTACTTTTCCAAACACTTGAAACAATTAATTTTTCATGTTTTTTCGTTCCAATTTTTTTCGCAACTTTTAGTCACATTGGAAAAATGTTTTTGCACAAGTAAATCGTAAAAAATTATTTTACGTTTTCTGGTGTCATTGTTTCTCTCTTTCTACACACTTGAAACACATTCCCACAAACTTAAAACAATTATTTTCTTTATATTTTTTCTTTCCACTTTTTTTAGCAACTTTTAGGCATATTTGAAGAATATTTTTGTACAAATATGACATAAAAATTTATATTCACATTTTTTAGATTCATTTTTGCTAACTTTCCACACACTTAAACCACTTTTCCACACATTTAAAATAGTTTTCCCTCATACAAAGTATTTCTCCACACACTTAAACTACTTGGTTTTTTTTTTTGTTTTTTCTTTCCAATTCTTTTGGCAACTGTAAGGCACAATGGAAGGATGTTTTTGAACAATTAAATCATAAATAATTGTATTCATATTTTCTTAGTTCCATTTTTTCTCGCTTGCCACACACTTAAAGAACTTTCACACATTTAAAGGAGTTTTCACTCATTGAAATTACTTTTGGGCACGCTTGAAACAATTGTTTTTTATGTATTTTTTTCAATCTTTTTAACAACTTTTAGGCATATTTGAGAGATTTTTTTGTACAAATAAGTCATAAAAATTTATATTCACATTTTTTAGTTTCATTTTATCTCCATTTCAGACACTTAAAGCATTTTTCCACACATTTAAAGCACTTTCCACACGTGCAAAGTACTTTTCCAAACACTTGAAACAATTAATTTTTCATGTTTTTTTGTTCCAATTTTTTTCGCAACTTTTTGGGACTTTCGAGTCGGTGGGACCTGGGACGTAGGTCAAGTTGGGACTGGAAAACCAGAAATTATTTCAGGAATACTTATTTTTGGTTTTTGACCAATTGAAATGTTAGGAGAGTGATGGAATTGATTTCGGGGTCATAGCTGCTTTCGAAATTGAAAATAGAGTCGAGAGGGTACGTTAAGTGGCTTAGGGGCATTTTGGTCATTTCATATCTAAGTAAAAAATATCAAGAGATAGACATTTTGGCCATTAATTGTCTCTCTAAATAGCTGACTGCTACTCTCTCTCTCTCTTTTCCTTCATCTCTCTTACTTCTTTCTTGATTTTAAGGCCCTAGAATTGTGATTCTTAAGGTGCCAAAGGAGTAAAAGTTATTCTACACGACAAAGGCTTCGACATAATCAGTTCAAAGGTATTTTTGAGTGATTTTGAAATTGATGGAATTGGGGTTTTGTTTAGAAAGTCTTATAAACTGAGGTAGAGATGCCTAAATCATAAATTCCAGGGTTGTGTGAGTAAGTTGGATGTCTATGGCATCCAACTAGGGTTCTTATACATTTAAATGTTATATTTTGATTAAATACATGTAATTATGTGGTATTTACATGAGATTATGTGTTGAGAAATGTTAACTCCATGACTACATGCCTATGTGAGATTTATGTGTACATGTGTTGTGGAAGAATTAAGGTTTTGAGCTTGTTTGTCACTCATATGTGTAAATTTAGACAAGTGTTAATTAAATACCTAAATGAGCATGTTATTGTGTTATATATATGTGGTGAAATTCCTCAATGTACTTTCATATATTAAATTGGCATAGAAAATGCATGCTAGTAGCATTTGGATATAAATGTGCGTATTGGCATGCTTTGGGGGCGTTTGTGCATCACATGGACCTAGGGTGTGGGAGTGTGATGGTGATAGAGGAAACAAAATGTTTTTTCCTAAAAACTTGATCAAAAGATGGGTGGTTAACCTATATTCGAGTTAGTTGACCAACCTAAGGTGGTGTTTAACTATACCATTGATGGAGATGGACGGTGTCTATACCTAGATGGTTGATATTGACTTTGTGGGACGGTTTTCCAAAGTTTGATTGACGCAATTTGTGGGTGGGTGTGTGGGGGCACGAAGAAGGTGTTGAGAACTACGTGTGGGCATAACATATTTGCATAGGGTACATTTAAATGCATAATTTCCTTGCATATTTCTATGTTCTTATGTGTGTGGTATTCACAGGGCCTTAGGAGACGTGTTTCAAACATTTCTTTTGAGTACGCAAGAACTCATCCCTTATATAAACATTTTAGGTCATAGCAAGAAAGTGGCAGAGTCTCACCAACCTTGAGTTGGTTTGGAGTATAGATGAGTTCGAAAGACTTTTGATAGCTTTTGCAAATGCATGTTCGGAATGTGGACTTAAATGCATTGTTATATGTGTAACGGGAATACATTTAAAAAGAATGATGTAAGATGACATCTATGTTTTGGATATATCTAGTTTTGGACAATGAAATCATGTATAAGAGTTCTCTTTTGAAATTATTGTGTAGAGAATGATTGATGACTCAAGTATAGGATCATTAAGTTTGAGTTATGGTTATTATATACTTCATTGATCTTGAAATATCCAGTTGATTGTATGTGTTTTATGGGTATTCTTGGAGATGCTTAAATGAATGTTAGGTTAAAGGGAGGACTTAATAAGCATAGATTTAGATTTGGGCTAAAAATGGGACTTTCAGCCGCCTGGTAAACTCTACTGATCGGCCAACTAAATTTGTTATTACAAACCCAAAAGTTGGGAAAATATGAACTAGCAGAATCATTGTTTCAATTGAATGAAAAGGGCCTTCAGCCGACTAAAATAAGGCCTTCAGCCGACTAATACTGGGCCACAAAGAACTTATTGGTTTTATGGATGAAAAAGGGCTGGGTTGGTTGGTTATGGAGTGAGGGGTCTGATGTGGTTAAATTTGTTTTTCTTTTTGTAGCTTACTATTGCCTATCAAAATATAAATTAAACCACTCGCAAGAGAACGAATCTTTATAGATATGGTTCTATATAGAGGGTATTGATCCCACGAGGACTACGTGGGTGAATTGCACTATTGAGAGAACTTCCAATTTAATCCTAAAAACAGAATTTTTGATTTGAATTTAAAACTATTTCGTAGAATGTAGAAACATTAAAAGTAAAGAGTTTGTAAAGTTGAGAGAGAGAGAGAGAGAGAGAGAGAGAGAGCTAGGGGTGGTTTCCACCTCTAGCCATTTGATGTGTCCAAGTATGTAGCAAATGGGATTCTCTATAAGTATATGCAACACAATGTCATTAGGCTTGTGGCCTACAATAACATATCAAAAGATAAACATGATTTCTAACTAAACATAGCCTATCTTTAACAAGCATAGTCCTTCAACCTATCTACTTATCCTACCTTCTAAATGTACCTACGTGCATCCGAACTACCCTATCTTGGCATAGGCTATATAAGCAAGAAACATCACATTCCATTAAAAATCATCACAAAGCCATCATTTACACTTTTTTTTTGTTAAAGTTGTAAATGTTGAGTATTCAAAATGAAATATTTCTACTCTAAGACAAGATGAAGAAATGATATCAAATGAATATATTGAAGAGATTCACAAATATTATACAAAACACTAGGCTAAATAATCAACATATAAATATAAATCCCAAAGTTGCTACAAAATAAACAAGTTACATGGCTAGGGGTTTCACCCACACCCTAGATGGAAAGTTAGTTGAACATAGGAGACTTACAATCCTCCATGGACAGAGATATGAAGCTCCAAAGGTCTGGTTCAGCTCTTCCTCTTTTCCCCTCCAAGTTGTTTTTTCTCTTTTACTCAAAAACATGCATATATGTCCATCCACTAGTGTCATTGGGTCCCACCTTGCCTATATATCTATATAATCCACCTAATATATATATGATCCCTTCATATATCTCTTTGAAGTCAAAAAATCCTCCAAAAGGACATGCAAAGGTCATTCATGAATGCAAGTGGCAAGACAAGTGGACAAGTGGGCAAGTGGACAAGTGGCCAACTTGCAGTCTGTAGAATCTCGATTGTGCAAAATTTAAGTTTTGCACGATCGAGATTTCGATTTGAACCGAATAAAGTTGTGATCCAACAAGGTAGACAATGCTGGAAATTTGAGTAGTACTTGGACAACCTTTAATTTTGAGGTAGGGGTTCTTTTTCTCATTTATTTGTCGATTCTAGGGTTTCGGATGAAACAGTGAGAGCTAAAGATGTGTATTGCATGATTTAGAGTGGTAAGAGGGGTGTGATGTAGTGTATTTCTACTTATCGTTAATCTCTTGTATGCAATTGATGTGTATAGGTAGTATACATGACATAAGGGATGAATGTGTGAGAGGTATTAGCATGTATGCTTATACCTTAGGTTTTGTGAACATATGTGGAAAATGTGATGCAATGAACATGTATGTATTATGTATTGTTATGTGGGTTGAATGCATGCTATCTTTTATTTGAAAATGTGTGCGTTGGTGAAGCGTGACTAACATGTGCTTAAGTGAAGTTATGAGCATATGTGAATTGTATGCAAGGGTTTACATGTATAGGTAAATATATGTGTTACTTTATGGAAGTGAAATGCATGCTAAGTACCTTCATAACTACCTTATGTATTGCGAAGCATGAGTATTGATTACTTGATTCTTATATGTCCGAAATGCATATATGGGGTCGTTGTGAGAAAATGGGGAAAGGTGGCCAAGTCATCTAGAGTAGGTGAATACATGGCGACGGTTGTGAAGTGGTCAAATCACTTGGAGTAGGTAAATACTCGGTGATGATTCTGAAATGGCCAAATCACCTAGAGTAGGTAAGTACTCGGTGATGGTGGTCTAATCACCTTGGAGTAGGTAACTACTCGGTGACAAATTCTAAGAGGGGCCAAATCACCTAGAGTAGGTAAATACTCAGTGACGGTGGTCTAATCACTTGGAGTAGGTAAATACTCGGTGACAAATTCTAAGAGGGGCCAAATCACCTGGAGTAGAAAAATACTCGGTGACGGTGTTGGAGTATTGTGAGAAATGTCCCAGGCCACATGGTTGGTCAAAATCATATTAGGGTATCAGGTTGGGTCCGAGAGAGAAACAAGTGAATGACTATGGTTGCATTTTAATTATGAAACATAATTGTGTGGTTAAATGCAATCTTATATATGCATTGCTTGTAAACGAACATCATATATGTTGGATGATACATGTAATATGGTGACATACATTCATGTAGGTTGGTGTCGAGTCGGCACTTAGGTGGGTTGGCATATCTCTAATGAGCCGCCGTGGTGCTCACCCTTTTTTCCTAAATTCTTTTATAGATAAGGCTTTGATGACAGATAGGACTTGAGCATCCATGTAGTGCTTGTC
The DNA here is from genome assembly GCA_026545225.1 of Cornus controversa. Classification (NCBI taxonomy): domain Eukaryota; kingdom Viridiplantae; phylum Streptophyta; class Magnoliopsida; order Cornales; family Cornaceae; genus Cornus; species Cornus controversa. Next base: position 3,134,835 of record CM048849.1, read on the forward strand.
ATAGCATTTTTGTTTACCTTTTGGATAGTGTATATATTGTGGCTATCCATACCGGCTTGTGGCATGAGACTTCATTTTGAGTTATAGTTATACTTTGGATAAATGTAACTTGGTTGTGTGCTTGGACTATAAGCTTGTTAAATATGAAAGAACTATGGATTTTGTGTATGTAATGGTAGTTGGAAGCATTTGGTTTCATTTGATGGACGTTTTCAACATGAGTGGGTTATGTTTGTGAAGGAAAATGGTTTGTATTGATGTATAATTTAATCATAAGTATGTTTTAGAACCTGTGATTGATGTTGGTACTGTTCATATAGGATATAAATGTTGCATGATAGATTCTAGGTTGATAGAATGGGTATTGAGCTCAAAAGGGGCTAAGTGAGAAGTTGCAGGATTTGTTGTAGGTGCATCAGTTCGGGCATTTTGATGCATCGAACTGTCCACTTCGGTGCATCGATCCTACAATGTATCGAAATGACAGGGACGATGCATCAAAAAACCTATAGGATTTTGGAATATCAAAAGTCCCGAGAGTGTGTTTTGGTCGATGGGTGGTCGATACATATACGATGCATTGAAATCCTCTTTTCGATACCTCAAAATGTATAGATTCTACATTTTTATAGAGAGATGCAAGGGAATGTTTGAGGGACCCATTGAGGTTGGTATGGTCTGTAGTGCACGTATATACGTGTACATTAGAAAAGTATGCTTCCACGGTACTCTAGAGGTAAAAAAGGTCCGTTAAGGTTAAATAGATGGATGTCACCATCGATTTCTGAGGGTCGGGAACTGAGGTGTGACAGAATAATATCAGAGCATGGTGCCATAGTAAGAGTGTTGATGTAAAATCTTGGTATCAAAGTATGATATCAAGAGGGATTGTGGTTCGAAGTGTGGCTCGGTAAACATAATCACATTCAGTTTTCAGGAGTCGAGAACTGGAGTGATAGAATGGTATCAGAGCTCTAGGTTAGAATACCTAGGAATGATGAGTAAAGGTTTTACCACATTTTGATTTGAAAGGATTTAATGATTTTTGGATAATTATGAGAACACTAGGTTCAAAAACTAAGGACGAATGGTGAAACTTGATCTACTGATCACATGAGGTTGAGGATCAGAACATAAGGATTTAGACTTGAAGTTGTAAATTGCTTATATGGAACTTGATTTATGCTTACGCTTTCATGACATGATTTTATGGATTAAATTGACATAGCGTGTGTAAGCATGGTGAGAATGGTGTAAGAGTATAAATTTTGGTCTTCAAGTTTTCTTATCGTGCATATAGCGAAATACCTCCATGAAGATCGCGAGATATAGGCGTTGATGCTCCTCATGAACCAACTAATGGCATGCAATTCATGCATGACATAACAGACACTATGAAAATAATAGCTAGGGAAGCCAGGGAAGAAGAGTTTTAGGCATTGCCTAGGGTTGCCTTGAGCAGACAAATGGTGGCTATGAAAGAGTATGTGAAATTTAAGCCGCCTAACTTTGATGGTGCACATGACCCATTAGTGGCAGAGAGTTGGATTGATCAGGCTCATAAGCTCATGGTTACCCTTACAATCAATAAGGATCTAAAAGTGGGATTGGCAGCGCTTCACTTACTAGGGGAAGCGGATCAGTGGTGGCAATTCATTGGGAATGTCCACAACAATGAGACCATGGATTGGGAAACCTTTAAAGGGTTATTTTTCGACAAGTTCTTTCTGGCTTTGGTGAGGGACTAGATGAGGCATGAGTTTATGAATCTAGTCTAAGGGGACTTAGATGTTATAGGATACGAGACCAAGTTTACATCTTTAGCTCATTTTGCCCTAGAGATGGTGATGAATGAGGATTGAAAGTGAAGAAGTTTGTGAAAGGGCTGAAAACCTCTATCAGAAAAAGGGTGTCCATTCTAGGTTTGAAGACCTACAATGAGGTTGTTGACAAAGCCTTGGTGGCTGAAGAGGATGACAGAGACACCCAGAGGATATGGGACTTTAAACAAAAACGAAGGGTGCAGGGGCATCTTCAGGTAGTCAGGGAAGCAAGAGGCACAGAGAAGGCGAATCAGGTTTTCAGGGGCAGCAGCAAGCTCGCCCAATACCTTCATTGGCCTTACCTACTAGATCTTCAAGGTCATCTGTGGTGTGCTATACTTGCCAGCAGACTGGCCATTACAATAGGGAGTGCCCACAGGGATATGTTGTGGCACTAGTGCTAGCAGGAACAGTGAGGGAAAGGGTATGCTTCTATTACAAGTAGCCCTGGCATATGAAAGTTAACTGCCCATAGAGGTAGGGGACTCAGAGTGGTTCGATATCTCAACAAAGGTCAGTATAGATAGATGTGGTTTAGTTTGGATTTAGAGAGTTACCACCACTTCAGCCAGCACAGTCAGTTTAGGGATCTCAGGTAGCGAGAGGCTCTACATCTGCTTCTAGTCAGTAGTCGGGTTTATAGGGGACTAGCCAGCAGGGTCAGCAAACTCGGGGCCATGTTTTCACGCTCAGTCTGGCTGAGGATATACCAGGTGATAAGTGTTCAATTCTATGCATTTGAACCCTCTTTATTGCATATGTTAGTTCCGTTTCTACGTTTACCGAGATATGTTTACGGTATCTTTGTGTTTTTGATGTATTGCAGGTCTTGTAGTGAAAGGAGCAAAGTTTGAGGCTTTTTTGCAGCTGAAGAGAAAAGTTAGAAATTGCAGCCAAGGCATCTCGATCAATCGAGATGTTGATCTCGATCAATCGAGATCTCAATTGATCGAGATCTCATTTCGATTGATCGAAATCTCGATTAATCGAGATTCTGCAGAAGCCACTTGCCCACTTGCTCACCTGCTCTCCCACTTGCAACAAAATCTCCCTTTTTACACGACTTAGGGGGATTGTCTGACTTGAACAAGACCCTTGGGGACCTTCTTGATATAAAGGGTGTATATATTGATATATATATATATATATATATATATATATATGGTGGGCCCCAAGGTTGAAAAAGGAGCCATAAAGCACAAAGAAGCCACATTTTCTCACATATCTCACATACACATCAGAATATCTCAAGAGAGACTTTCGGGAGAGGAGAAGAAGGAGCTGAACTAGACCTTGAAGCTCTAATTTCTCCATTAATGGAAGAGTGCAAGGCAACCATGAGCAACTAACTTCTCTACTAGGGTGTTGGTTTCAACCCCTAGCCATGTAAACTTGTTCATCTTTGTAGCACTTGGGATTTGTAATTAAATGTTGATTATTTAGCCTAGTGACCATGTACACTAATACATTTCTTTTATATATTCATTTGATATTGAGTTTATTCTTGTCTTAGAGTAGATTCTTTCTTGTGAATGCACAACATTTGCATATTCCACAAGAAGTGCAAATGATGGCTAGATAATGGTGTTTAAATGAATATGTGGTGTTTGTTTGTATAAACCATGCCAAGATAAGGTAGTTTGGATGCATGTAGGTTCACTTAGAGAGTAGGGTAATTAGGTAGTTAGTTAGGTTGAAGAGCTATGCTTGTTGAAGATGGATTATGATAGGTTGGCACACACATTAATCTTTTGATATGTCATTGAGGTCACAAGCCTAATGACATTGTTAGGCATTTAATTTATGAATCCCATGCTTGCTACACTTATGAACATGTGAATGGCTAGTGGTGGAAACCAACCCTAGTTCTCTCTCCCATCCTTTACTCTTTAATTTTATTGTTATTACATTCATGCAATAGTTTTATAAACAAAAACTCAAAACCCTATTTTTAGGATTAAAGTGGAAGTAATCTTTCTTTAAGACAATTACGACTAGTCCTTGTGGGATCGATACCCTCTATATAGAACCTTATCTACAAAGATTCGTGCTCTTGCGAGTGGTTAAATTATATTTTGATAAAAAGGGCAAAATTAAGCTTACAATATAATTCGAGTTTAGCCACATCACTAGGCCTGTCAATGGTCAGAGGTATTTTCCTGGTTTCTAGCTCGTGGGTTGGGGTGTCAATAGATTCAGGAGCATCGTATTCAATCATCTCTATTGCATTTGCTTGTGCCTTGGGGTTAGAGGTGTCATCACTGGAGTCACCTTTGTCCATTGATATGCCTGTTGGGGCAGGGTTACCCCTGGGTAGAGTATGTTAGTCTTGCGAGATCGAGGTTGCTGGGCGTCGATTAGTCTTCGACTTTGTACTACTAGATATAACCATTTTTGATGTCATTCTAGGTATGGACTGGTTATCTACCTTTAGAGCCATGATTGATTATCTCCGTAGGAAAGTGACAGTGTGCACACCCGAGGGTGATTGTTTTTACTTTGTGAGAGAGCGGGATGACTACTACATTTCGTCTTTGCTTAGTTCTGGTGTATGGGATGGTTTGGATATTTTCTAGCTAGTTTGTTAGCCGAGGAGGATGAGAATATGACTAGTGGAGGATTTCCACCGGTGGTTTGTGAGTTTGTGGATGTGTATCCGGGGAATTTGACAGAGTTACCTCCGACGAGGGATGTTGTGTTTAGCACTGATCTTGCTCTTAGTATCATGCCTATCTCTATGGCACCGTACCGGATGGCACCGACAAAGTTGAAGGAGTTGAAAGATCAATTGCAAGAATTGTTGGATAAGGGATTTGAACAACCAAGTACATCGCCTTGGGGAGCTCCAGTCCTATTTGCAAAAAAGAAGGACGGATCTTTACGGTTATGTATAGATTACTGTAAGTTAAACCAAGTAACGGTTAAGAACAAGTATCATTTACCAAGAATAGATGACTTGTTTGATTAGTTTCAGGGTTCGACTTGTTTTTCGAAGATCGACTTGAGGTTGAGGTATTACCAGTTAAGGGTAAGGAAAGAGGACATTCCGAAGACAGCCTTTCGGACTAGATATGGCCACTATGAGTTTCTAGTGATGCCATTTAGACTGATGAACTGATCGACAATGAATTTTGCACATTCTAGCTGTCACGCCCCAGAATTCGGACCGCCCGGACTCCCCCCGGACCGACCCGAATCCCGAGTGTGAACTCTATGAGATCACCCTCACGCTATAACCACCACCTGATCATACAAACTCAATTTCCTATTATTTTCACAAAAATTGGGCATGACCCATTCTAAATAATCAGATCCTGGCACGTTATACCTGCTTTCAATTCAAATGGACACTTCTGGGCACGTGTCCCCCCAGCATTTATATCTAAAAAATCAAAATGGACACTTTTAGGCACGTGTCCCCCCAGCATTTCTACAATATGCATAATATAATCAAAAATACATGTCTCAGTCCTTGAATGTCCGTATTAAATACATACATCACATGAACAAAATACAACTGAAGGAACTGAATCAACATAATCGCTCCATACATTTAATCCAAATGTAATGCGTCTATCAAAAATCTTGAACATAAGTCAGATTCTAAGGAGACTAATCACTACCTCAGCAACTGGTGCTATCAATCCCCTAACTGACTCCAAAACTAGCAACACCTACAAAACCTGGGAGGGGGTGAGCTCAAAGGCCCAACAAGGTATGTAGAATCATACTATCATCGCAGCAGCAGGTCGATCCTCACATATTCTCAAAAATATACATGCACTTACATATCTCACAATATTTAAAGTCATGCCCCTCCTAGCATACATGAACCAACAATGTATATGGCTACTCTAGCACATATGAACATATAAAATCTACTACACATGACTTATGAAAAATCATTTAGAACATGCTCAAAAGCAATACACATCCAACATCAATATGTATAGAAAACATATGTGAATAGAAGCATTTACATGAACAATGTAAATCAAATACCACATCACCCACTCAACAAGATCCACTGAATCATGCATAAATGCACATGAAATCGCTATATGTCTACATGACATATATACATGTTTTTTACCCATAAACAATCACGTTTTTCAAATCATGCGTGATGCTTTCCACCTCAATGCATATACATATATATATATATATATCAACTTGACAGTCACATTTCGTATATATAACTCACGCCACAAATTTCCAAAAATCAATTCAATTGAGGACTTCGTTTGTGACAATCCGTAGTAAGGGTCGCTTCGGGACCACATACTCTGCTCACGCTTTTCGGGCTACTAACCTGACGGAAGCGACACCCGCTTGGCCAAGTTTTGGGTCTTGCACCCTAGAGTTCAATACCCTTATTAATTCTCACACATGCCCCAAAAACCTCTCTTTTCACATAGTGCACATAATCACATCAATGCACTTATCCACACCATACAATGTATTTTATCAATTCAATGCATTTTCCTTCTCAACTCAAGATTGTCACAATGTCATTCACTCATTTCATGAAAATCATCATACTTATGCATTTTCAGGAAAATCACATCTTTCATGCATAACTTTATAAACACCACATTTTCACGTTTTTCACCAATGAACACACTTTTCACCGAAATCATTCATAGTCATATTTGCACATACACAACATATATATATGTCACATCCTGCATATAATCACATATATATGTATATTAGCATAATTATAATCATGCTTTCATTCTAATCATGCATTTACTACGAGCAACCAACATGCATTCTTACAACCATATGCCATCACGCAAAATATATATCTATATATAGATATCATGTCACCCATATAGGTAGTGAAAACATACATAACTCTTCACACATTTCATGCTTTTACAATGCCCTTCTATGCTATAATCAATTTAGCATGCATTTCTACTACTGCACCAAATATACAATCATATATATATATATACGTATACTCAACTCATGCATAAGAATCATATATTCATGCAAGGCAACATCTAGCTAAATATACATATATAATTTAGCATACTTTACATGGCTCAATCCCTAAATATGCATATAACAATGCAAATCAGCATTTGAATTTAATAATTCTCTTACCCTCCAAGCCCACACATATATATATATATATATATATATATATATATATATATATATATCTACCCACATATATATATATCCTCACATCCCACGTATATATATATATATATAAAATCCACCTTTATATACATATATATACAAACGCCACATATGATCAAATTAAGAACATACGTAAAATTAATCAGCATAACTAAAATATATATAAGAGATAGAGGCAAGAATCAACTTGCCTTAGGTCCTGCTTTTACTGTGCCCGCGCCTGCAAAGTGGTCTATTTCCAAGCCCGATCCAGTCCTGTGTCGAAGTCCACACGAACAATTTATCGGACCACTTCGTTTCCTTTTTAATTTCCATTCTTGGCCCAACCCAAATCACTTTCATGAAGAAGAGCCAAAGCCCAGTATGACAACTCACTATCTAAACCAACCCAAGCCACAAAATATCAACCCAATCCATGAAATGCCCTAAACCATGAGCATCACCTCCATCAGCTACCCCAAGCCGCAGTTCCATATGATCAAGTTCCATGGTTGCAGTGACCCACCGTCGGCAACAACCAGCCCACATGGCCATTATAGCAACCTCAACCAACTATCCAAAACTCGCCGGCACCACTGTGAACCACCACAGTCACCGTCCTCACCCAACAAAACCTCCACCACTGTCATGGCAGCCATGAGCCACCAACCACAAACCACGGCCATGAAGATCGCCTCATAACCGAACCCATCAGCCAGCTTGAGCCAAGCCCAAGACCACTGTTAATCCCACCCGACCCAAGCCAAAAAAGACCTCAGCCGCGAATAGACCCACCACCTGAACCGGCCACTACCACTGGTCGTGAGCCTCCAATCACGAAATCGTCACCACCGCCTCAGCTGAGGAACTCCACCATGAGTCGCGAACAACCAAGAACAAGGAATCAAAAAATTGGATCCCATCAACACCACGGTCAAACTCAGCCACTGTCGCCGCCTACCATCGGCCTTCATTTCCATCACCAAACAACCACTCAAAACCCAACTGGAACAACCCCAAAAAAAATCAGACCAAGCACAGCCCCAATCAAGCCTTGCGCACCATCGTCGGGCCATTCGAAGCCAACCCAAACACGACCCACCGCCGACCACTACCGTGGCCGGAACCCACCTACCGAAGACCCTTCCGAGCCTCTGCTAGAGTCGTCGGAACTAACAAAAAACCCAGCCGTGAGAACCCACACAGTCCCCACCGTTCGGTCCACCGTACCAGCCGAGAGTCACCACCGAGAACAGCCGCTTCAGCCACCGCGAACAGCCGACAGCCACTACCACCACCGGCACCGGGATTGGCTCTCCCTCTCTCTCCTTCGGCTTCACCCAATCTGCGATCCCTCTCTCTTCTCTCTCCCGATCTCTCTCTCCTTTTTCCTTTTCTTTTTCCTTTTTTTTTCTTTTCTTTTTCTTCTTTTCTTTCTCTCTTTTCTCTTTCTTTCCTCTCTTTTCTTTATGGCCAACCACCCATGTGGGTCTGCCTCTTTTATCACTTCCCTCTCACCTTATCTTCTTTCAACATACACCACTCACCATCCCAACATATCTCCTCCACACACACACATATATATATTATTTATATATATACACAACACTACACATATACTTGTACACATACACCTTTTTCCATCTACCATACTTATACATATGTATACCCATATATATATAATTAAATAAAAATACACCATGACCATATATATATCCCCATATATATATATAATCACATCCTCCATCTATATATGTAATCCCACATATATGAACATCCACTTCTATATATATATATAACTCCATTTATATACATATATATCCACATATTTTTTTTGAAATTAATTTATTCGAAAAAAATTAAATCCGGTCAAAATCCACCCGGAACCGGTCAAAAAAAATTCCGGTCCTTACACTAGCCTCTTAATTTGCATATTTTATTCTCTTACTGATAGATTATTTTGTGATTTTAATTCGTTTTAGTGTTTTCTATATTTTCAGGGCCTTAATGATAATTTCAGTTAAAACCATATTTTTGGGCTTTTAAAGATGACATCCAAGAGGGTTATATGAAGCCTACATCAAATAGATCTACTCCACTCCATATTTTAACCCAAAACATACCAAGGAAGTGGTCCAAGAGAATTATAATTGCTTAAGGAGATTCCGAGCCACAAGCCCAATTCTGCGCTTAATCCTGTTTTGGAAAACAGTCCGAAAGTCATATTTTCGAGCATCAATTCGACTTAATTTTCGCATGGGTAAACAAAATTCAATTCTGGACACCTTTGTATTTCACATAAATTCCGTTAATTGGACTTCTAGTAGGTTAAAAGTTGGGCCGAATGTCAGCAGAAAAATTTACCTATTTAGTGCTGCGGGAAAATCCTAATTATCTCTTAATTGGGTTGGGACTTTATGTATTCTCTTGGGGTATAAAGTGGCGAATTAGAGGCTATTTTGACATAGCTTAGAGGAGTTTGGAGAGACTTTTGAACAGCAACTTGTAGAGCTTTGGAGTGGAGAACCATTAGAGAACAAGGTCCTGCGCGCTCCATCAAGATGACGCATTCTTCCTCAACAATTGCAGTGTCTTCTTCTACCATGAGTGGCTAGTTCATCCACTAGGGTTTTGATGTAGCCCTAACTAAGTATTAATGGTTTGATTGTTCTAATTATTAGGAATTTTTGTATTCATGCATAGATTGTGTAACTTAGAGGATTCTTCTTATAGAATTGAGCAATAAAAGTCTTACAAATTCAGTTTCAATGATTTCTTATCTTGTCTTAGATACTTGATTTTTGTTAATAAACTCAATCTCTCTTATTTTCTGTGATTATAAGAGTGATTATTACACAATGATAATCACTAAATATATCATTAAAAGCTTTGATGGATTATGCCTAGAGAAGATGGAACATACTGCACCCTAGAGTAGAGTAGTTAGGCACATGGCCAATGCCAATCGAAGATAGTCCATAACTTAGCCTTAATCATATGTTATCTTCTTGACGGATGAATGTGAGCTTATAGCCACTGACACCACTTATGCATGATTTAATTACTCATAGTTAGTTCAATTGGCCATTGATTGTGAAGTTAATGGTGAAGTCAATAACCCTAGATCTATCTCATATTTTCTACACTCTCTAGTTTCTCTTGTTTTATTTTAATTTCTTCTTTAGTTAATTTAGTTATAAATATCAGCTACCTATTCTTTCTTAATTCAATTAGAATTAATTTCGGACATCCAACTTAATCAGACCATAGTCCCTAAGATTCGACACCCCTTTCGATAGCCCTATTCTATAAGGAATTCATTCTATTGTGAAGTGTGTTAATTTAATTGATAAACTTACCAACAAATGACAAACACACCGGCAGCATTCATGGATTTGATGAACCGGATATTCAGGGTGTACTTGGATAGGTTTGTGGAGGTCTTTGTGGACGACATTCTTGTGTATTCTTTTTCTATGAAGAAGCATGAGATCCACTTGAGGACAGTGTTACAGATTTTGAGAGAGCACCGTTTGTATGCCAAATTCAAAAAATGTGAATTTTCACTAACGGAGGTGAAATTCCTAGGACACGTGGTGTCGAAAGGAGGAGTATCGGTGGATCCTTCTAAAATTGAAGCGGTGATGAGTTGGGAAAGGCCTAAGAACGTATTTGAGATACGTAGCTTCTTGGGATGGGCAGGATATTACCGACGTTTCGTGAAGGACTTTTCAAAGTTAGCAAAGCCGATAACCAAGCTTACTCGTAAAGGAGTTAAGTTTGAGTGGAACGATGCTTACGAGCATTCTTTTATGGAACTAAAGTGTAGATTGACTAGTGCTCCGATTTTGATTATTCTCGAGCGCGGTTTGGGTTGTGTCATCTACTGTGATGATTCACGGGATGGTTTGGGTTGTGTGTTAATGCAAACCGAGAGAGTTGTTGCATATGGTTCCCGACAGTTAAAGATTTACTAGCAGAATTACCCAACTCATGACTTGGAGTTAGCGGCGGTAATTTTTGCTTTAAAAATGTGGGGGCATTATATCTACGGAGAGAAGTTTGAGGTTTTCTCCCATCATAAGAGCTCAAAGTACCTTTTCACACAAAAGGACTTGAATTTGAGATAGAGGAGATAGGTTGAATATATGGAAGACTACAACTTTGATCTTCAGTATCACCCAGGAAAGGCTAATGTGGTTACCGATGCTTTGAGCAGGAAATCACATGGTACATTGGCTAGTATTGCCATCCGAGAGTGGAAGATGATGGAAGAAATCTCAGAAATGGGATTGTGCTTTAGTGAGAGTGGTAGACAGGCCACGTTGTTCACGCTTATAGTGCAACCAACTCTAGTGAGTAGGGTGGCTGAGGAACAGACGCATAATAGTGAGTTAGAAAGTATTCGCACTTGCATTTTGGGTGGCAAAGCAGTGGAGGATTGGGTTATTTATTCAGACAGAGATCTGAGGTTTAGAGGCAGGATGGTTGTTCCTTTGTCTTATAAGGATGAGGTTTTGAGGGAGTTTCATTGCTTTAGACTTGCAGTGCATCCTGGTGGTACCAAAATGTACCACAACCTTCGTAGACAGTATTGGTAGAAATGCATGAAAAAGGACATCGCATGGTTTGTGGCGAGGTTCCTCACCTATCAACAAGTAAAGACAGAGCATCAGAGACTGGCAGGTTTATTACAGCTACTACCGGTGGCTATGTCAAAGTGGGAACATGTCACTATGGACTTTGCGATGGGGTTACCTAGGACGAGGAAGAGTCACGATGCAGTTTGGGTCATTATGGATAGATTGACCAAGGTGGCTCCTTTTCTTGTGATTCAAGTGACAGATGACGTGGATACTCTTAGTCGGTTGTACATTGATTAGATCTTGAGGCTGCACGGAGTGCCAGTTTTCATTGTGTCTGATAGAGATCCGAGATTCATGTCATGATTTTGGCAGAGTTTTTAGGCTGCACTTAATACAGACCTCCATTTTAGTATGACTTTCCATCCCCAAACAGAAAGTCAGTCAGAGCATACCATTCAAATTTTGGAGGATACATTTAGAGCATGTGCACTTGATTTTTGAGACAGTTGGGAGGATCACCTTCTATTGGTGGCATTTACATATAATAATAGCTACCAAGTTAGTATTGAGATGGCTCCATTTTAGGCTTTATATGGTAGACCTTACAGGTCACAGGTTTCTTGGGCAAAGGTTGGTGAGACAGTGGCTTTGGGCCAAATATAGTCAGAGAGACTACGAAAAAGATCAAGATCATACAACAACGTTTGCTTACGGCTCAGAGTCATCAGAAAAGCTATGTCGACAAAAGGCAGAGGCCTTTAGCATTTGAGGTGGGGGACCATGTCTTCCTGAATGTCTTACCACGATGGGGTTTGATGAGGTTTGGACATAGCAGGAGCTAGCGCCATGGTTTATCGGTCCATTCGAAATATTGGACCGAGTAGGAGAGGTTTCATACCGATTAACATTGCCACTGCAAATGTTAAGTGTGCACAATACATTCCACATTTCTATGTAGAAAAGTATGAGTTGGATCATTCACATGTGTTAGATTGGACAGATCTTGAGGTAGAGGAGGATGTGTCTTACGAGGAGAGACCGGTACAGGTATTGGATACTAGGGAACAAGTGCTTCAGGGCAAGACCATTCCATTGGTTAAGGTCCTTTGGAGGCATAATCGAGTCGAGTTGTTTATTACTTGAGATATGTTACTAATTTCGAGGATGAAATTCCTTGAAGGAGGGGAGGTTGTAAAGACTATGACCAATTTTGGTCGATTTACATTTTTCGCACCATAATTGCTATAAATACATTGAGTGATGTTTAACATGTTTTGAGTGTGGAAAACATGTTTGGAAAGTGTTATATCAGTTTTGGTAAGTTTTTGGGACATTTGGAGAAGTTTGACTTTTTAGTCAAATCAGGGCCCGAGATACGGTCCTAGTGGGCCCTAGAATCCAAAATTTTTTGAAAAATAATTATTTCTCAAGATGACTTAGAATTTTTAGAGAGTTAAGAAAGTGATTTCAAGGCCGTAGGATTTTTCAAAATCAAAAACGGAATCCGGGAAGGTATGTTAAGTGGCGTGAGGGGCATTTTGTCTTTTCAAGGCCTAAGGGCCTTAAAGGTCAAATTCTGCAAAAATATTTTATATCTCTCACTCTCACACCAGCTGCTCTCCCTTTCTTCTTTCTCCCTCTTCCTTCTCTCTAAGTTTCGGAGGCCTTCGGGCGTGATTCGAGTTCCGCCAAAGAAGGGAGATATGTAGGGGATGGCTAAGGCTTCAGTTTGAATTGAATAAAGTTACGATCCGGCAAGGTAGACAATGCTGGAAATTTGAGTAGTGCTTGGACAACCTTCAATTTCGAGGTACGGGTTCTTTTTCTCATTTATTTCTCGATTCTAGGGTTTCGAGTGAAACGGTGAGAGCTAAGGATGTGTATTGCATGATTTAGAGTGGTAAGAGGGTGGGATGTAGTGTATTTCTACTTATCTTTAATCTCTTGTATGCAATTAATGTGTATAGATAGTATACATGACATAAGGGATGAATATGTGAGAGGTATTAGCATGTATGCTTATACGCTAGGTTTTGTGAACATATGTGGAAAATGTGATGCAATGAACATGTATGTATTATGTATTGTTATGTGGGTTAAACGCATGCTATCTTTTATTTAAAAATTTGTGCATTGGTGAAGCATGACTAAAATGTGCTTAAGTGAAGTTATGAGCATATGTGAATTATATGCTAGGGTTTACATGTATAGGTAAATATATGTGTGGCTTTTTGGAAGTGAAATGCATGCTAAGTACCTTCATAACTACCTTATGCATTGCAAAGCATGAGTATTGATTGCTTGATTCTTATATGTCCGAAATTCATATATGGGGCCGTTGTGAGAAAACGGGGAAAGGTGGTCAAGTCATCTAGAATAGGTGAATACTCGGCGATGGTTGTGAAGTGGTCAAATCACTTGGAGTAGGTAAATACTCGGTGATGATTTTGAAATAGCCAAATCACCTGAAGTAGGTAAATACTCGGTGACAGTGATCTAATCACCTTGGAGTAGGCAAATACTCGGTGACAAATTCTGAGAGGGGCCAAATCACCTAGAGTAGGTAAATACTTGGTGAAAGGGTCTAATCACCTTAGAGTAGGTAAATACTTGGTGATGAATTCTAAGAGGGGTCAAATCACCTAGAGTAATAAAATAATCGGTGACGGTGGTCTAATCACCTTGGAGTAGGTAAATACTTGGTGACAGTGTTGGAGCATTGTGGGAAACTTCCCAGGCCACATGGTTAGTTAAAATCATGTTAGGATATCAGGTTGAGTCTGAGGGAGAAACAAGTGAATGACTCTGCTTGCATTTTAATGGTGAAACATGATTGTGTGGTTAAATGTATTCTTATATATGTGTTGGTTGTGAACGAACATGATATATGTTGGATAATATATGTAATGTAGTGACATGCATTCATGTAGGTCGGTGTCGAGTCAGCACTTAGGTGGGTTGGTGTAGCTCTACTGAGCTACCGTGGTGCTCACCCCTTTTTCCTAAATTCTTTTATAGATAAGGCACTGATGACAGATGGGACTTGAGCTTCCATATAGTACTTATCATAGCATTTTTGTGTACCTTTTGGATATTTTATATACTGTGGCTATCCTTGATGGCTTGTGGCATAAGACTTCATTTTGTGTTATAGTTATATTTTGGATAAATGTAACTTGGTTATGTGCTTGGACTATAAGCTTGTTAAATACAAAAGAATTATGGATTTTGTGTATGTAATGCTAGTTGGAAGCATTTGGTTTCATTTGATGGACGTTTCCAATATGAATAGGTTATGTTTGTGAAGGAAAATGGTTCGTATTGATGTATGATTTAAACATAAGTATATTTTAGAACCTATGATTGATGTAGGTACCATTCATATAGGATATAAATGTTGCATGACTAGGTTGATAGAATGGGTATTGAGCTCAAAATGGGCTACGTGAGAAGTTGCAGGATTTGCTATATATGCATCAGTCCGGGCATTTTAATGCATTGAAATGTCCACTTCAATGCATCTATCCTACGATGCATCGAAATGACAGGGACGATGCATTAAAAAACCTGTAGGATTTTGGAATGTCAAAAGTCCCAAGAGTGTGTTTTGGTCGATGGATGGTCGATACATATACAGTTCATTGAACCTTTGATGCATCGAAATCCTCATTTTGATGCATTGAAATATATGGATTCTACATTTTCATAGAGAGATGCAAGGGAATGTTTAAAGGACCCATTGAGGTTGGTATGGTCTGCAGTGCACATATATACGTGTGCATTGGAAAAGTACGCTTCCGCGGTACTCGAGAGGTAGAAAAGGTCCATTAGGGTTAAATGGACGAACGTCACCATCGGTTTTCGGGAGTCAGGAACCAGGCGTGACAGAATGGTATCAGAGCATGGTACCTTAGTAAGAGTGTTGAGGTAAAATATTAGTATCAAAGTATGATATCAATAGGGATTGTAGTTTGAAGTGTGGCTCGGTAAACATAATCACACTCGGTTTCGGGGAGTCGGGAACCGGGGCGTGACATATTATGTGTTTGTTTGATGAAATGTTAATGTGTTATGTGTTTATGTGATAACATGACTATATGATAACATATTTTTATGTTGTGTACGTGATATGCATGTTTTTTCGAGTGCGTAGCATGTGATATTTGGTTGTTATTAGTTTATCTCTTCGCTATATAGCAGTATGCCGCCTAGATGAGCTAGAGGAGAAGGTGAGGATGAAATCCCTACGGTGAACCATTTGGTCATAGATATGATAGCAGTCCTAAGGGACTTTGTGAGGACAGTGACAACTGAAGTACAACAATCGATAGTGCAACCGAAAGAAATTGAATCGAAGAGGTGATTCAAGTACATTACAAGGTTTAAGAAGT
Source organism: Cornus controversa (assembly GCA_026545225.1). Lineage (NCBI taxonomy): Eukaryota > Viridiplantae > Streptophyta > Magnoliopsida > Cornales > Cornaceae > Cornus > Cornus controversa. The sequence continues at coordinate 3,150,768 of CM048849.1, forward strand.
TGATGCCACCAACTTTTGAGGGTAGTTTAGACCCTTTGATGGCATATAATTGGATTTAACAAGTGGAGAAATATCTGAGGGCAATGTCAGTGCCTAATGATGGACAAAGGTGATGTTGACCACTTATCTATAAGAGGAGGGCATTGAGGAAAAAGTTCAAGTTGAAACATAAGAATATGATGGTGACTAAGTATGAAAACAAGTTTACTTCCCTTTCATATTTCCCTCCTGGAGTGATAAGAGACAAAGAGGAAAATACTTGGAGGTTCATTGATGGACTTCATTACTCCATCAGGCTAGTTGTTACAATTCTTGACTTGAAGGTCTATGTTGAGCCTATAAAAAGGGCCTTAATGGCAAAAGTTGAAGCGAAAGATAGACAAAAGAAAAAGGAAGCCTAGAGGCAAAGTAAGAAATTGATTACTGCTTATGAGGGTTAGGTAAAGAATAAGCACAATAGTGGTCCTTCACAGTCAGTGGGATCAATGGGGTAGCCGATGGCACATTCTGTGCTTACAACATCTATACCATTAGAGTCTACTAGGGCTGAAGTGGTGTGTTATCGGTGCAGGCAACTAGGGCATATTAAGGTGGACTATCCTATGAGTCAACCTAGTTTTAGACTATTCTTTAGCTGTGACCAGCTGGGTCACATGGTGAGAAATTGTCCACAGCCAAGTGGGAGTCCTAAAGGTGGGTAGAGCTCTCAGCAGCGGCCAACTCAAACTGTAACTACATAGTCATGCTTTTGAGTATTACCTCCACCACAAAGAGCTTTGTCTACTCAGAGTGCACGATCAGTTAGGGGGTCTACCCCTAATACGTCCACACAATGGTCTGGTTATCATAGAAGTGAACTACAAGAGTAAAGGGTTTAGGGCAAAGTATATGTTGTGACTCCAACAAACATTTTAGTTGGACCTTCAATGGTTCGAGGTATATTTCTGGTGCACAACTATCGGGCTTGTATTTTAGTTGATTCGGGTGTGTTATACTCATTCATTGCTATATCATTTGCACATGTATTGAGGCTAGAGGTTAGTCTATTGGGCAGAGCTATCTGTGTAGATACATTGGTGGGTGGTATAGTGATTCTGGACAGAGTGTGTTGGGGCTATGCTATTAAGATAGCTGGGCGGACACTTGAGTGTGATTTCATCGTTCTTGAGATGAGTTTTGATATCATTCTTGGGATAGAATGGTTGTCCGAGTTCCACGCCCTTACTAATTGTTTTAGAGGGAGAGTTTCAATTTGTCCATTAGGGAATGATTGCTTTTGTTTTGTGGGAGATCGGAGTGATTCTTATACTTCTTCATTTTATGACATTAGCAGTCGGGACAGATAGAGTTTCTTCTTCTTTAGTCTTTTGGCTGAGTAAAAGGAAATTTTGAGAGGCTATATCCGGCAGATGTTTGTGTTTTTAGATATCTTTCCGGAAGATTTGATAGACTTACCTCCTAAAAGGAATGTATAGTGTCACGCCCCAATTTCTGACAATCGGTTAACAGCGAGGAAAATGGGGTTGGTGATTATAGAATATACTATGATTCGTCACCCAAAATTTAATCAATTCAAAACTTCAATACCGTAGAAGCATGATAACAACCATATATATATATATATATATATATATATATATATATATATATATATATATATATATAACGTGTGTATTTGTATATACCTAAGTCAACTATTTCAAGTGGGTCCCTCATTATGGCAAATGTGTACTTAACTCCAACATCAATTTCATAATAACTAATTAGTGTGATAAATCGAACCTTACCTTTTGATTAATTGTAACTCTCATTACGATTAATCGTAATCGAGGTTACGATCAATCGTAGATGTATCATAGGATCCATCGAAAGACACTAGAATTGGCTTCCATTTTCACTTGAAATTACGATCAATCGAGATGGTGTCTACGATTAATCGAATAATTTTGATTAATAGAAGAGGGATTTACGATTAATCGTAGACCCTAAACTAAAAATCCAACAGAGTTTTTAAAATGTTTAATTTGGTAGTTTACTCTCATCCGTGACGTGCAACATTCCAAATGACTTTACATATGTCTAATTTAAGTCATATCATGCATAAATGACAAGAAAATCATAATTTCGTCATATAAAAGGGAAACAACTCAAATTTATACATAAGTCCCGCGTCTCATTCTCAATTGTTTTCAAACTCCGAACATGGATCATATATACACTATCTAATATCCATATTCAAATTACAAATTTTAATAAATGCCCAAACATGGCATATGAAAACATAACATAGCTAATTGTAATGAAAGATTGAGTCCTTCAATCTTAGCACCTCAAGCTCCATCGACCCCCGGTGCCTTCTATGTAAAAATGTTTGGGGGAAGGGGGTGAGCGCTAACATGCCCAGTAGAGATACCCAAACCAACTTATGCATCAACTCAACGCAACCTACATGAAATGCAATCATGGCATTCCTATGTACTATATGACATACCCCTAATGCTCGTGAAATGCAATTATGGCATTCTTATATATTACGTGGCATACTTTAATGCTCATGTTCATGGGACCTCAACCCAATATGTCACGCCCCAAAATTCAGACCGCCAGGACTTTCCCGAACAAACTCAAATCCCGAGTGTGAACCCGTTCACTAAATCCCACGAATGACCTTAACCACACTCATGCTATAGTATCAAGCTCTGATACCATTTTGTCACGCCCCAATTCCCGAGTCCTGGGAATCGAAGGTGAACCCGTCCGTTTGCCTTAACGAACCTTTCCTATCTCTTATATCCCGCGGAAGCATACTTTTCAAATGTATGTGTATGTACGTGCACTACAGACCATACTAACATCAATGGACCCCTAAAACATCCCCTTACCCTCTTTAAGAATTTAAAATCTATACACTTCGATGCATCGAAGTGATGATTTTGATGCATCGAAAGTTCGATGCATCGAACAAGTATCGAGCAAAATTCACTTTCGATACTTTGACATTCTAAAATCCTGCATCGTACTTGCTATTTCGATACATCAAAGGATTGATCGATGCATTGAAATGCCCAGACTGGTGCACCTGCAGAAAATCCTACAACTATGCATTTGCCTATTTTTGGCATTCCAAGTCCATCCAACCACCTAATTTACTCATGCCAACTTAAAATCATACAAGAAAGGAATCTACATCATTCACAAGTTCTAAATCATACTTATAATCAAATCATACACCAAAATGAGTCATTCTCCATCATAAACATATTCCAATTCATATTGAAAACGTCTATCAAATGAAACTAGATGATCTTAACAAGCATTACATAAACAAGTCCATTGTCTTATCATATTTGACAAGCTCATAGTACAAGCATACAACAAAGTTACATTTTTCCAAAATATAACTACTACTCAAAACAAAGCCTCATGCCACAAGCCGGCATGGATAGCCACAAAATATACAATATCCAAAATATATCAAAATACTACTAGAGTTCCACCTAGACACTCAAATTCCATCCGTCATCGGTGTCTTATCTGTAAAAAGAGTTTAGAAGAAAGGGGTGAGCACCACGGTGGCTCAATAGAGATACGCCAACCCACCTAAGTGTCAACTCGACACCGACCTACATGAATGCATGTCACTACATTACACATATCATCCAATATATATACCATGTTCATTCATAATCAACGCATATATAAGAAGGCATTAAACATATATCATGCTTTACAATTAACAATGTAAGTAAAATCATACACTTGTCTCCCTCTCGGACTCAACCCGACACCCTAACATGATTTTTGCCAACCATGTGACTTGGGATGCCTCCCACACAATTTCAACATCATCACCGAGTATTTACCTACTCCAAGGTGATTAAACCGTCATCACCGAGTATTTACCTACTCAAAGGTGAATAGGCCATTTTGGAATCATCACCGAGTATTTACCTACTCCAAGGTGATTTGACCACTTCACAACTATAACCATAACCGAGTATATAACCATAACCGAGTATTAACCTACTCTTGGTAATTCAACCACACCTCCCCATTTCCTCATAAAGGCCCCATATATGCATTTCGAACATATAACAATCTAGCATTTAATTTCATGCTTCACAATGCATAAGCTAGTTAATAGAGTACGTAACATGCACTTCATCTTCACAAAACCACACATATTTACCTATACATGTAAAACCTAGCATACCATTTACATATGCTCTTAAACCTCACCTAAGCACATTTTAATCATGTTTCACCCATGCACACATTTTTTATATGAAGATAGCATGCATTTAACTCACATAGCAACATATAATACATACATGTCCATATAACACATTTTCACATATATGCACAAAACCTAGCATATAAATATACATGTTAAAATCTCTCACACATTCACTCCTTATAACATATATACTACCATATACACATCAATTTCACACTAGAGACTTAAGAGAGTAGAAACACAACACATCCCACCCCTCTTACCACTCTAAATCATGCAATACACACCCTTAGCTCCCACTGCTACAGCCAAAACCCTAGAATCGACAAATAAATGAGAAGGAGAACCCCTACCTCAACTTTGAAGCCTGTCCAAGCACTTCTTGAAATTCATAGCAATGTCTACCTCGTTGGATCACAACTTCGTTTGGTTCAATTCGAAGCCCTAGCCATCCCCTACGTATCTCCCTTCTTCAACGGATCATGAATCACACCCGAAGGCCTCCAAAACTTAGAAAGAATAAAAAAGGAGAAAGAAGTGAGAGAGAGAGAGAGAGAGCAACTAGCATGAGAATGAGAGATGTGAAATATCTCTGCAGAATCTGACCTTTAAGGTCCCTAGGCAGCAAAAAGACCAAAATGCCCCTCGGGCCACTTAATGTACCTTTTCAAACTCCGTTTTTGATTTCAAAAACTTCTACGATCTCGAAATCACTTCTCTAACCCTCTAAAAATTTCATCTAAGCCATTCTGAGAAATAAATATTTTCCAAAAATTTTCAAGTTTCCAGGCCCACTAGGATCGCATCCCGGGCCCTGGTTGACCAAAAAGTCAAGTTCTCCAAATGTCCTGAAAACTTACCAAAACTCTAATAACACTTCCCAAACATGTTCCCCACACTCAAAACATGCTTAACATCACTTAAAATGCACCTACGATAATTATGACGCAAAAGAAATGGAAACTGACCAAAATTGGTTACGATCTCTATAACCTCCCCTCCATCAAGGAATTTCATCCTCAAAATTAGAAACATACCTCAAGTAGAAAATAACTCGGGGTATTTTGAGCAGACTTCTTGTTCTCGCTCCCATATAGCCTCATCTACTCTGTGATGCCTACAAAGGACTTTAACCAATGGAATAGTCTTGCCCAGAAGCATTTGTTCCCTGGTATCCAATACCTATATCGGTCTCTCCTCATAAGATACATCCTCGTCCACCTCACGATCTATCCAATCTAACACATATGAAGGATCTGGCTTATACTTCCTTAACATTGAAATGTGAAAAGTATTGTGCACACTTGACACTTGCGGTGGCAATGCCAAGCGATATGCAACCTCACTCACACGATCCAATATCTCAAATGGACTGATAAATCATAGGGCTAGCTTCCTGCTATGCCCAAACCTCATTAAACCCTATCGTGGTGAGACCTTCAAGAAGACATGGTCCCCCACCTCAAATGCTAAAGGCCTCTATTTTTTGTCGACATAGCTCTTTTAACGACTCTATAAGCAAACATTGCCGTATGATCTTGATCTTTTCCGTAGTCTCTCTGACTATATCTGACCCCAAAGTCACTCTCTCACCGACCTCTGTCCAACAAACCAGTGATCTACAAGGTCTACCGTACAACGCCTCAAATGGAACCATTTCAGTACTAGCTTGGAAGCTGTTATTGTATACAAACTCCACCAATGGAAGGTGATCTTCCCAACTGCCTCAAAAATCAAGCACACATGCTCTAAGCATATCCTCTAAAATCTAAATGGTACGCTCTAACTGACCATCTGTCTGAGGATGGAAAGTCATATTGAAATAGTGGTCTGTATCAAGTGCAGCCTGAAAGCTCTACCAAAACCGCGATGTGAATCTCAGAACCTTGTCAAACACTATTAAAATTGGCACTCCATACAGTCTCAAAATTTGATTGATGTATAACCAACTAAGAGTATCCATATCATCCGTCACTCGAATAGGAATTAAATGAGCCACCTTGGTCAATCTATCCACAATGACCCAAACCGATCGTGACCCCTCCTCGTCCTAGGCAACCCCGTCACAAAATTCATAGTGACGTGCTCCCACTTCCACATGCTACAGGTAATGACTGTAACAAACCTATCGATCTCTAATACTCAGCCTTCACTTGTTAACAAGTGAGGCACCTCGCTACAAACTGTGCGATGTCATTCTTCATACCTTTCCACCAATACTATCTATGAAGGTTGTGGTACATTTTAGTACCATCAGGATGTAATGCAAGTCTGGAGCTATGAAACTCTCTCAGAACCTCATCCTTACAAGCTAATGGAACGACCATTCTATCTCTGAACCTCAGACCTCCATCTAAATGGATAACCTAATCCTCTACCACTTCACCACCCATAATCTGAGTGCGAATGCTCTCTAACTCGGTGTCATGCCTCTGCTCCTTAGCCACCCTACTCACTAAAGTTGGTTGTGTTATAAGCGTGAACAAAGTGGCCTATCCACCACTCTCACTAAAGTACAATCCTATATCAGAGATGTCGTCCATCATCTTCCACTCTCGAATAGCAATACTAGCCAAAGTACCACGTGATTTCCTGCTCAATGCATCGGTAACCACATTATCCTTTCCCAGGTGATACTAAAGATCAAAGTTATAATCTTCCATGTATTAAACCCATCTCCCCTACCTCATATTCAAGTCCTTTTGTGTAAAAAGGTACTTCAAACTCTTATGATTAGAAAAAACCTCAAACTTCTCTCCGTAGATATAATATATCCACATTTTTAAAGCAAAAATTACCGCCGCTAACTCCAAATCATGAATCGGGTAATTTTGCTCGTGGATCTTCAACTATTGGGAACCATATGCAACAACCCTCTCAGTCTGCATCAACAAACAACCCAAACCATCCCATCAAGTGTCACAGTAGATGACATAACCTAAACCGTGCTCGGGACTAATCAAAATCGGAGCACCAATTAATTTACGCTTCAGTTCCATAAAGGAACGCTCGCAAGCATCATTCCACTCAAACTTAACTCCTTTAGGAGTAAGCTTGGTCATCGATGCCACTAACTTTGAAAAGTCTTTCACAAAACACTTGTAATTTTCTACCAATCCGAAGAAGCTACGTATCTCGAATACGTTCTTAGGCCATTCCCAATTCATCACTGCTTCAATTTTTGAAGGGTCTACCAATACTCTTTCCGATACCACGTGTCCTAAGAATTTCACCTCCATTAGCCAAAATTTGCATTTCTGGAATTTAGCATACAAACGGTGCTCTCTCAAAATCTGCAACACTGTCCTCAAGTGGATCTCATGTTCTTCAATAAAAGAGGAATACAAGAAGTCCGCTCAAAGTATCCTGAGTTGTTCATCACTTGAGGTACATTCTAATTTTAGAACGAAATTTCTTTAAGGTTGAGAGGTTGTAGAAACAGTGCCCAACTTTGGCCAATTTTTTAATTTTTGTTATTTATTACTTTAAACATATTTTAAATCATATTTAACATGTTTTGAATGTGGAGAACGTGTTTAAAAGGTTGGAATATGATTTTGAGAAGTTTTGGCAACTTTTGAAAAAGTTTAACTTTTTGGTCAGCGGGAGCCCGGGATGAGCTTAAGTGGGTCTGGAAAATCCAAAAAATTTTAATTTTGGTTATGGACTAAACGAATGTTTAGAGTTTTAAGGAAGCGATTTTGAGTCCAACGAAGTTTTCGGGAATTAATTTCGAGGTCAGGAGGGTACATTAAGTGGCCCAGGGGTAAAATGGTCTTTTTGCGCCCTTAAGAGTGATATAAATATCAATGAGGTCTAAGATATTTCATATTTACAGATCTCCTTCTCTCTCTACCTCTCCCACTTCATCTCTCTCCCTTCTCTTTAGATTATAGGTCACTTAAGGTGTGATTTGTAAGATCCCAAAGAAGGAAAATGTGTAGAGGGCGTTGTGGGCTTCGGTTTGAACCGATCAAAGTCTTCATTTTGTGAAGTTAAGAAAGCTGCGATTTCTCAAAGTTGGATTCAAAGCATAGGATTTGTGGTAGGGGTGCTGGACTCATCTTTACTTTGATTCTATAGGTCACATATTTGTGACATGAAAGATAGGTTGTGAATATGTGTGTATATATATATATATATATATATATATAAATGTGATTTATGTATATGTATATGTCTAACATGCTAGTTAGGGCTCATATGTGTTGCATATGTGATATTGAGACTATATATGCAAATTGTTGAAATTATGTTCATTTGATGAAAATGTATAAATCTGAGTTTGTATATAAAATGATACATGAAAGATATGATTTCCTTAAAAATTGCATAAACATGATGATTTTCATGAGGTGAGTGAAATAACATTGTGACATGTTGATTTGAGGAAGAAAATGCATTGATTTGATAAAATGCATTTCAATGTGTGGGATATGTGCATTATGTGATAACATGCACTATGTGACGATTTTTGGGGCAGGAGTGTAAAAAATTAAGATAAGGGCATGGATCCCTAGGGTGAAAGACCCAAAACTTGTCCAAGCAGGTGTCGCATTCGTCAGAATAGTGAACCGAGAAGCGTAATCGGAGTTTGGGTGCCAATGGGACCCTTATTATTGATTTGATTTGATTTGAGCACCCCTTTGATTTGATTTTCGGACTTATGTGGCGTGAGTTGTACATTGAATTGTGACTTGCTCAATTTGCTTCATGTATGTATACATTGGAATGTGAAGTATCATGCATGATTTATAAAACGTGATTGTTTATGGGTAAAAAGCATGGATATTTGTCATATAGATTGTAATGATTTCATATGCATCCATGCATGGTCGCCTGAGTTAGAGTGGAGTTGGGTGGATCATTCCTACTGAGCGAGAGAGGATAAGCTCACCCCCTATTTATATAAATATTTTAGATAAGGCCCCAATAGAGGATGAAGCATGAATAGCTCTATGGACCTTGCCGGGTTCCATTTTTTTGGAATTTTGACCTTTTGAGATGTAAATAGATGTCAATGCCGGTTTGTGGCATGTGGACTATGTTAATGATATTATATTTACATTTGATTTATGTTTATACACTCTAGTTTCAAGTATAATGATCATATATGGATCATATGTGAATTGTGGATTTTGAATGGAAGAGTTAGTTTTAATTCCATTATGTATAAATTATTGGATATGATTGTTGGAGATGTGGATTTATACTTAAAATGATGTTTGATGATGTTTTTATCATTTGTACATGTTGTAGGTGATATTTTAATGATTTTTAGGCTTTTAGATGAGTTTTAGAGCCTAAAAGTTGAGATTTTTGAGTCTGGGATAGTAGGTTTTGATACTTGCGATGATACATGTTCGATGCGTTGCAGCTTTGATGCATCTAACTCCCCAGTTCGATGCATCAAAGTTATTATTCACATCATTCTCTAAAATCTGCCCAAATTTCAATCGGGCATAACTTCTTCATTTTAAATCAAAATTAAGTGTGTTATTTTTTTAAATTGAGTATTTTTGAATGCTCTATCCAATGGTGATGGTTTCAACACCAAGTTCCAGTCATATGGGAAGTTGAGTTCTGAAAATTTAGGGGTTATGTAAGTGTTGCTTGATGTGGGACTCTTTGAGGTTGATTGTATTTGACGTTGAACTTGCACATCTATGTGCAAGAAAAGAGTTAAGCTTCTGTAGTATTTAAGAGTATAGAGAGTTCATTAGTGATTAATGAGGTGATTGTGGTTAAGGTATAGATGATAAGTGCGAGTCACCCTCAGTTTCTGGAGAATGGAAATCGGGGCGTGACAACATGGTATCAGAGCTCTAGGTTGGAACACCTAGGGATGATGGGGAATGTCCATATCATGTGTAAGTTGGAGAGGATTAGATCAAGTATCTGATACCAACAACATGGTATCAAAGCTTAATCGGGTTTGAATACTTTATGACGATGGGAAGGGTTAAGCCACGTGTTGGATTGAAAGGATTTGATAATTTTTAGGATTGTGAACTTGAGGTTTTAGTCTTGGAATTGAGAATCTTTGTGATTCGTGTGCGAGTGTGACTCAAAAAGTATATCAATTAAAATTTTCCACACTTCGCAATAGAACAAATTCCTTGCAGAATAGGGCTATCGAAAGGGGTATCGTACCTCAGGGATTATGGTTTGATGAGTTGGAATACGGAATTAATTCTAATTAAATTTATCAAGAAAAGAATTCTGATTTTTAAACTAAAACAATTAAAAAGGAAAATAAAATAAATCAAAGTAAAATAGATATTGAAGATAATAAGAGAGAAATTTAGGGTGTTTGACTTCACCACTAACTCCACAATCAATAGTCAATTGAATCAATTATAGGGGAATTACATCATGCATAAGTGGTGTCGGTGGCTACAAGCTCACCTTCATCCGTCAAGAAGATAACATATGATTAAGGCTAAGCCATGGACTATCTTCGATTGGCATGGGTCATCTGCCTAACTACTCTAATCTAGGGTGAGGTATGGTTCATCTTCTCTAGGCATAATCCATCAAAGCTCTTAACAATATATTCAGTGATTACCATTGTGTAATAATCTCTCTCATGATCACAGAAAACAAGAAAGATTGAGTTCAAAAATAACAACTAAATATCTAAGACAAGATAAGAAATCATTGAGATTGAATTTACAAGACTTTTATTACTTAATTCTATAATAAGAATCCTCTGAATTACACAATCTATGCATGTATATAAAGGTCCCCAATAATTAAAACAATCAAACAATTGATGCTTTGTTAGGGCTACATCAAAACCCTAGTGGATGAACTAGCTGCTCATGGTAGAAGAAGAAGCTTCAACTGTTGAGGAAGAAGACATCATCTTTCTGAATTACGCGTATGACTTCGTTCTCCAATGGCTCTGCAAATATGTTTCTGTTCTCTTCTCAGCCCTCTGAAACTCTCCAAGCTTTGTTCTCTCTATGTAATCTCTCCCTCAATTCAGCCTCCAAGTCTTCACTTTATTTCCCAATAGAATACACCAAAGTCCTAATCCAATTAGGAATAAATTAGGGTTTCCCGCAGCACTAATCAGGTGGGTTTTTCCTGCTGACTTCGGCCCAACTTTTGATCCACTAGAAGTCCGATTTACGGAATTTTTGTGAAATACAAAAGTGTGCAGAATCGAATTTCGTTCAATCGTGCAAGAAAATAATGTCGATTTGAGGCTCGAAAATAAGACTTCTGGTCCATTTTCCAAAATGGGATTAAGACTGTATTATGCGCATATTTGGGCTTCAGGCCCGAAACCTTCTTAAGCAGCTGTAATTCTCTTGGACCTCTTTCTTGGGCTGATTTGAGTTGAAATAAATGGTTGAGTGATTCTCCTTGATGTAGGCTTTATCTCACCATCTTGGATGTCTTCTTTAAAAGCCCAAAAGCTTAGTTTTAACTGAAATAATCATTAAGGCCCTGAAAATACAGAAAACACTAAAACAAAGTACAATCATAAAATAATCTATCACTAAGAGAATAAAATACATAAGTTAAGAGGCTAGAATGCGTAACATTCAACGCCTATCACACCCCCAAACTTACATATTGCTAGTCCCTTAGCAATAGAATAAAAGAAAACTAAAACAAAAAAAACTACTAAATACTAACTAAACTACCCAACTCCACTTTCGTGGGAGAAACGATTGCATTTAGCATATGCAACAAGCCTTTAAACCCCTAGGTTCCCCCTAGTGGACGAGTATAGTCTCGTGAGGGTTTCCAGAAATGTTACCCACAAACATTCAAAATTCTGTTTCAACATTAATTCAAGAAGAAAATTACAATATATAGTTACAAACTTGCATTCAAGAAGAATTTCAAATTTTCAAATTCCACAATTCAAATCACTGGTCCTCATGCATAATTCACAACAAGATATCTCAAAATAATCAACCCTAGCTTCATCGTGTAAAGTGAACTAGCAGTCATCTCATGTAGCATAACCAAGCTCTGAATATATTAAGGCACATACCCCTTCAACTCACTAGCTCCCCTTATTGAAATCATACTTCCAAACATGAATACATGACTTTTCAATTTTTTTCTTATCATTTTTTTTCATTACTTTATTGGTTGTGCAATGTCTTGATCTATTAAGCTTTCTGAAAGATCCATGTAGCAAGCTTTCAGTCAGTGACTCCCAAACCAGATGGCTTTAGGGCACTAGGTTTTAAGATACCCTGAAGACCTAATTACTTGAATCAGTCAGGCTACAAATCAAGACAACCAATGCTCATCTTTTCTCACCCTTTCACTTTTGACGCGAACACTCCGTGCTTCCTGAGGCATAGAGGCCCGGTTACTCATGAAAAGGATCAAATTGATTGCTTATTCATCACATTCTTTTTCTTTTTTTTTTCACTTCTTTTCTTTTTTTTTCATTGAAGTCAAGTAATACACATTATCGGTACTCATTCTCAAGAGATACTAATTAATATCAAGCATATGTAACTCAATAACTCAAAACCAAAGTTTATACCTCACAAAACTATGCTAGTGTGTTTGTGCATGTAAGGAAACTAAAATCAATCACTCCAAAATATGTTATTGCAAACCATGATTAAAACCACATAATTCAAACCATAGTTTCCAAAAATTTAAAACATACTCAAAAATTGCAAGTTATGCACCTACATAAGGTATTAATCCTTTGAATAATGTCAAAACATTCTATCTAAAAACAAAACAAAAGAAAATAATAAACAAACTAATAAAATAAAATAAAATAAAATAAAATAAAATCCTAATACAAGAAGAATTTCACACAAATTTCCCCCCATAATGCAATAAGCACATAAATAGGCATCGCCTCACCCCCAAACTTAAACTGTACATTGTCCTCAATGTACGATCAATCAAAGCAAAGAGAAGAGTAAGAACGATGTTACCAGGAATCTGGAGAATAAGTGGCAAGAAAATAGAGCACACCACTAGCATGAAGGCAATGCAAGCACACCCCCAAACTTGGATGGTAAAACCTGTCAAAACAAACCACTATACCCCAAAAATCAAGTGAAATAGTATGGGTGAAAATAAATATGAAAGAGAAAAATCCTAAAAAAAAAATATTTTTTCATTTTTTAGAACTTTTTTTTTTATAACAAAAATCTAACTACAAAAAGGAAAATAAAATTAAAAGAGAAAAAAAAATAAAACTAAAAATAAAATAAAATACAAAAGATGGTTACCTTCCTGTCAAAGGTGTGGTGGTGACTGAGCATCTGGATCCAAGTTTGTTTGGCGCATCAGTACACGCATCATCCTCCTTATCTCTAGTTGCTCTTGGCGAGTGTCACAAAAGTGATCCGCCATCTCAGTCCTCAGTGCTCCAAATTGGGTGGATACCTCTGTCTGTAAGGTGCCAAACTGGGCTGTCAACCCAGCAATCTGCCCCTCTAAATATTGATAATCATGGCCACCAACCTGTGCATGCACATCCTCTTCCTCTGCCTCCATCTCCTCTGGATCTTCCACCGATGGTGGTATATCTACATGCTCTCCTCCTTGGGCCAACCGAGATACTTCACCAGGCGCCGCTATGACTCTCTGGTGCATATGAGATCGGCTCAAATTCCAGTCATGCGTGCCATAATGAAGATCACGTAGAAAGGCAAGCTCGTCCTCATGGACTGCATACCCCTGTGCCACAAACAACTGGTGAATAATAGTAGGGAATGGAAACTCCCAGTCACTTGCACTGTCTGGTGCCTTGGCCACTACCTTGGAATAGAACTTCTACATCTGGCCCCAGACAATCTGTGGGAATAACAACCAATGCCCAAAATGTATAGCATATAAGGCTCTGAGGAACTCTTGACGTCTCTCGATCTTATGTCCAATTGGACATACATTCTTAAGTAGAACAGCATTAAGGAACCATAAATGATTTGGCATTGAAGACTTTGAAGCTGCATTCCTTTTCGGCCCAGAAAATTGGTTGGCACACAATCGTGCAACCACATTACCCACTGACAACTCATCGGGTAAAGGAGTATAGATATGAGATAAATCATCTGGGCACTCATAAGGACAACCCATGGCAATGGCAATGGATGACATGTCCACCTGAACTATTGTTCCATCTACTGAAGAAGTAAGCACATCCCGCTCATCAGGTGTCGGCATTAAGTTCTGATAAAATACCCTGACAAGCCTCGGGTAAGTAGTAGATGAGAGTGGAACAAAAATGGATGCCAACCGACGACGACGAATGTCAGAAATCCCCCATCGAGTCTCTGGAAACATACCATAGGGTTCGGCTATGTCAAACGTGGTTTCAAAATTCAACACCCTTGGATGCCATCTCTCTTGAATACCTTCTCGGCGAGATCGTGAAGAACCTGTGGTCGGATCTTGCCTAGCTTGGCGAGGATTACGTGAACTTGAAGCACCTTGGTGACTTGCTCTCTTTGGTGCCATAGAAATAGAAAAAGTGTGGTTGAAGAATTAAATCGAACACTTGGCGTGCACAATTAACTTGAAACCTCCAACCTCCTCTTTTCGGTAATTTTTCCACCCAAATCGAACAAGTAATTACACCAAATTGATCCCCCAAACTTGTTCTTCAAAAGCCCTCAAAAAGATTTGAACAATTTCTTCAAAGAAAAACTTCACTTACTTTGATGTTGAACTTGAAAAAGTGAGAGCTTCCTTTGAGAACTACTGATTCTTGATCCGGTTTTGATGTTGAAGTTGATGATGATCAATGTTGAATTCTTGTTAAATACTCACCAATTGAAGAAATTAATTTTTTGGATGATGTAGGACTTGAATTGGAGTTCAAAGAGGTCTAGGATGCAAGTAGTAGCAACATAGGAGGATAAGGAGGCTTTAAATACCAAGAAATTTTGGGCAGCCCACATTTAACCTTGGGCGATCGATCCCCCCCAGGGTGGACGATTGATCGCCCACCTGCTGGTGGGTTCCTCTTTAAAAAATCATGGGACGATCGATCCCCCTCCAATGGGGCGATCGATCCCCCTTCTGGTAGCCTGCTGGACCCTCCATCGCCCAAGGTCGACCGAGAGCATGATTTTTCACCCGTCTTGAGCTCAAATACCTCGGTACACCTCTTGGCATCCTCCGGGAGCAACTTATACATCAAAAACTCAAAGAAAAAAACATTAAAATGCAACTAGAATTGAAGAAAAACTTAAGAAAACTAAAACTAAAAATTAAAATTAAAGAAAACTAAAGGAAATAATGTATAGAAATACATACAGAACCTACAATTTAACGTCCGTAGGAGACGATCGACTCTCCGAAGGGATTAAGTCGGATAGACGGGATCCGTCAAGTCGACGGACTCTACGTCTCTTTTTGGCACACATCCTTCCACACAATGCTTCAACCTTTGGCCATTTACTTTCATCAAAGTATTATCTCGGAAGCTTTGAATTTCCACAACTCCATGAGGAAAAACCGAAATCACTTGGAATGGTCCATCCCACCTTGAATGCAATTTTTCGGGCAACAACCGAAGCTTGGAATTGAAGAGCCACACTTTATCACCTGGGGAGAAGGACTTCCGTGAGATACGTTGATCATGAAATGCCTTTGTCCTCTCTTTGTAAATTTGTGAACTTTCATAAGCATCACGTCTAAACTCTTCTAATTCGTTCAATTGCAACTTCCTCTCTTCCCCAGCTCTTTTTGCATCGAAATTGAATTTTTGAATTGCCTAAAGTGCCTTATGCTCGATTTCTCCTGGAAGATGACATGTTTTCCCATACACCAACCGATATGGTGACATACCGATAGGAGTCTTGTAAGCAGTCCGATATGCCCATAGTGGCTCACTCAGTCGCAATGACCAATCTCTTCGATCCGGTCTCACTGTCTTCTCAAGAACATGCTTAATTTCTCGGTTGGACAACTCTACTTGCCCACTTGTCTGAGGATGATAAGGTGTCGCCACCTTATGTGTCACTAAATATTTAGCAAGCAGACTTCTCAAGAATTTATTGCAAAAATGAGTACCACCATCACTGATCAAGGCTCTAGGGATTCCGAATCGACTAAGAATGTTCTCATGCATGAATTTGATTACCACCTTATGATCATTGGTTCGAGTTGCAATGGCCTCCACCCATTTGGAAACATAATCCACACCAACCAGAATGTATTCGTAGCCAAAAGAAGGTGGAAAGGGTCCCATAAAATCAATTCCCCATACATCAAAAATCTTAACCACCAGAATGGGGCTCATTGGCATCATATCTCGCCTCGACATTGAACCCAATCTTTGACAATGATCACAAGTCTTACAGAAAACATATGCATCATGAAACAGAGAAGGCCAAAAGAATCCACGTTGAAGTACCTTTGCTGCTGTCTTCCTTGCACTGAAATGGCCTCCACATGCTAATGAGTGGCAGAACTTGAGAATATCTTGAAACTCATGGTCTGGGACACATCACCGAATAATCTGATCTGGACAGTATTTAAATAACTCTAGATCCTCCCAAAAGTAATGATGAACTTTAGAGAAGAATCGATCACGTTCTCGCTTGGTCCAGTCTCTTGGCACTTTTCCTGTGACCAAATAATTCACAATATCTGCATACCATGGTGTGGAGTTGTTGGACACTCCAAACAATTGCTCCCTCTGAAGTGTTTTGGAAAGTGTAGTGCATACAGAAATTACCACCATGGTAGAAAATTGATCTTCAAACATCTTCTTCTCCTTCTGTTTTTCGTGCACCTTTATTTCATTTGTAGATTCAACCACATCTTTAGAGTCCATGAAGAAAACATCAGTCTGATCTGGAGGATTCTCAACAGCATTGAAAGTATTAAGTTTAACCTTCATGTTGCCAAATGAAATATCCATGATCCCCGACCTACAATTTATGCAAGCATCAGCAGTAGCTAAGAAAGGTCAACCAAGGATCACTGGAATGTGCCTCTTCGGATTATGAACCAGCTCAGTGTCAAGTACAATAAAATCAACAGGAAAGTAGAACTTGTCCACTTTAATGAGCACGTCTTCTATGATTCCTCGGGGCTGCTTTTTTGATCTGTCTGCAAATTGCAATACCACCGAGGTAGGCTTCAATTCTCCCAAGCCCAATTGTAAGTAGACTGAATAGGGTAGCAAATTCACACTTGCACCCAAATCAAGAAGAGCTTTATCCACATGGTGCTCACCAATAATGCATGAGATAGTTGGAGCACCAGGATCTTTGTACTTGGGAGGAGTACACTGCTGAATTATTGAACTTACTTGTTGTGGCAGCATCAGTTTCTTTGGCTCATGGCTTTTAGAATGCCTTTTCTGAGTGCACAAGTCCTTCAAAAATTTAGCATACGGAAGAATTTGCTTGATGGCATCAAGGAGTGGCAAATTAATCTTCACTTGTCGAAACACCTCCATCATGTCATGCAGCTTGTCCCCTTGCTTTCCCAATTTAGATGCTTCAAGGAAACGTTGTGGGAAAGGAGCCTTGGGCTCATAAGGAATTTTAGCACTTGGACTTGTGGTCACTTTTTCTTCTACTTTCTTCTCACCCACCTTATTATCAATTATTTTCCCACTCCTCAAAGTGGTAATAGCTTGGACTTGCTCATGGTGTGAGTTGCTTGTGGAAGCTTGCATCCCTCTTAGATTAGCAATTGGTTGACTAGGGAGCTTCCCTTCTTCTCTTCTACTTAATGAAGTAGCAAGCTGTCCAAACTGAGATTCCAGTTTGGCAATGGATTGAGAATGTGAGTGCACTAGCTGAACTATAGATTGTACTATTGCTGCAGTAGCTTGCACTGTCTCTATGAGAGAATCAAGCTTGTCAAATTTAGACAAGGTAAGAGTCAGCTTGTCTTCAATAGCAGAAATTCTTTGGGCCATAGGACTTTGTGTTTGATATTGCTGTTGAGGCACAAAAGTCCTAGGTTGATATGATGGTTGCATTGCTGCCCCTTGATTACTATAGGAAAAACCAGGATGATTCCTCCATGTGGGATTGTAAGTATTACCTCGTGGAGGATTCATTGGTCCAGTGAATGTAGCTTGAACTTGCTCATGTTGAATATCAGAAAATTACCCCACTGAAGGACAATTGCTCACATTATGCATAGGACTAGAGCAAAATTCACAAGGGCCTAGCAATGAAGAATTTGGAGTAGAAGGAGTTTGATTGGCAGCCATAATTGCTGCTACCTTCTGTGCAATTAAATCAATGTCGGTTGGCATAGCTTCTGAAGCACCAACCTCAAAAATCCCATCAGTCTTCCTTGTAGTGGCAGGTCTGCTAGAACGAGTAGAGGACATATGTTGTAGAGAGTTGTCACTAAGATTTTCAAATAAGGTCTATGCCCCTTCTTCACTCTTCAACATAAAAGTACCTCCACACGACGCATCAACCATCTGTCTGTTGGCTTCTGTCAGCCCTTCATGAAAACTCTGCACTAGTTGCCACTTAGGAACTTGATGATGGGGACACTTCCTAAGAAGGTCCTTGAATCTTTCCCATGTCTCATAAAATTGTTCCCCCTCATGTTGGGAGAAACCAGTGATAGCACGTCTGAACTGATTGGTCTTCCCTATCGGAAAATACTTCTTGAGAAATTTATGTTACATCTGAGTCCAAGTCGTGATAGAACCAGCCGGTAGAGAATTAAACCAATACTTTGCTTTGTCTTTCAGAGAGAATGGAAAAAGTCTCATTCTGAAAGCATCTTCAGAGAAGTTGTGAATTTTTGTAGTTGAGCACACTTCAATGAAGTCATCCAGATGCTTGTAAGGGTCTTCTTGAGTCAGCCCAAAATAAGATGGTAGCATCTGAATAATGCTGGACTTGATCTCATAATTCTGTGCTGTGACATTGGGCAGTTGAAAACCTGCTGGCGAGGTATATGTCTCAGGAACATAGTAGTCCTTAAGCAATCTAGCTCTTTCTCCATCAGCATTAGGAACAAGGTTGTTATTTCTCTCTTCTGCCATGTCTTCAATTATTTCTTCCTCTTACACAATTGTATCAACAGGGATGTTCCTCTGTTGTCTAAGAGTACGTTCAGGCTCAGGATCAAGAGGTATCAAAGGATCAGCTACAAAACGACGACCTTGCATATATTCACCAAAAGCACCTGAAAAGAAAACAAAAACAAAATTAAAAATAAAATATAAAAATTTCCTAAACTAAAAATCCAATTAAAACTAATTTTGTAAAATCCAATCAATCAAATAGATAATCCCCGGCAACAGCGCCAAAAATTGATTCGTGTGTGAGTGTGACTCAAAAAATATATCAATTAAAATTTTTCACACTTCGCAATAGAACGAATTCCTTGTAGAATAGGGCTATCGAAAGGGGTATCGTACCTCAAGGATTATGGTTTGATGAGTTGGAATACGGAATTAATTCTAATTAAATTTATCAAGAAAAGAATTCTAATTTTTAAACTAAAACAATTAAAAAGGAAAATAAAATAAATCAAAGTAAAATAGATATTGAAGATAATAAGAGAGAAATCTAGGGTGTTTGACTTCACCACTAACTCCACAATCAATGGTCAATTGAATCAATTATAGGGGAATTACATCATGCATAAGTGGTGTCGGTGGCTACAAGCTCACCTTCATCCGTCAAGAAGATAACATATGATTAAGGCTAAGCCATGGACTATCTTCTATTGGCATGGGCCATCTGCCTAACTACTCTAATCTAGGGTGCAGTATGGTTCATCTTCTCTAGGCATAATCCATCAAAGCTCTTAACAATATATTCAGTGATTACCATTGTGTAATAATCTCTCTCATGATCACAGAAAACAAGAAAGATTGAGTTCAAAAACAACAACTAAATATCTAAGACAAGATAAGAAACCATTGAGATTGAATTTACAAGACTTTTATTACTCAATTCTATAATAAGAATCCTCTGAATTACACAATCTATGCATGTATATAAAGGTCCCCAATAATTAAAATAATCAAACCATTGATGCTTTGTTACGGTTACATCAAAACCCTAATGGATGAACTAGCCGCTCATGGTAGAAGAAGAAGTTTCAACTGTTGAGGAAGAAGACATCATCTTTCTGAATTACGCGTATGACTTCGTTCTCCAATGGCTCTGCAAATATGTTTCTGTTCTCTTCTCAGCCCTCTCAGACTCTCCAAGCTCTGTTCTCTCTGTGTAATCTCTCCCTCAATTCAGCCTCCAAGTCTTCACTTTATTCCCCAAGAGAATACACCAAAGTCCTAATCCAATTAGGAATAAATTAGGGTTTCCCGCAACACTAATCAGGTGGGTTTTTCCTGCTGACTTCGGCCCAACTTTTGACCCACTAGAAGTCCGATTTACGGAATTTTTGTGAAATACAAAAGTGTGCAGAATTGAATTTCGTTCAACCATACAACAAAATAATGTCAATTTGAGGCTCAGAAATAAGACATCTGGTCCATTTTCCAAAATGGGATTAAGACTGTATTATGCGCAGATTTGGGCTTCAGGCCCGAAACCTTCTTAAGCAGCTGTAATTCTCTTGGACCTCTTTCTTGGGCTGATTTGAGTTGAAATAAATGGTTGAGTGATTCTCCTTGATGTAGGCTTCATCTCACCATCTTGGATGTCTTCTTTAAAAGTCCAAAAGCTTGGTTTTAACTGAAATAATCATTAAGGCCCTGAAAATACAGAAAACACTAAAACAAAGTAAAATCATAAAATAATCTATCACTAAGAGAATAAAATACATAAGTTAAGAGGCTAGAATGCATAACATTCAACGCCTATCACTTTGAGTGTAATCTAAGACTAAGTGCATATCACATAAAATTTTATGTGCTTACTTGTTTGATATAACATGCTACTTTGGAGTAAATAAGCATGTTGAGTAAGCATGAAGTAAATTGGACTTGACATTCATGCTATGAATTTTTAGTGTCTTCTTATCATCTATATAGAAGGATGCCACCCAGAAGGGCTCATGAAAGGACACCGGAAGTGGTTCCTATTGGAGGAGATCAATTTATGCAAAACATGGTCACTACCATGCGACAAATTGTAAAGGAAACGCAAAGAGAGACTCAAGAGGAGACACAAGCTCCACTGAGAATAGCTCCTCCTGGCCAGATGATAATGGCATTAGGGCACATCAAGAAACATAACCCGCCAACCTATTCAGGGGGATCCGACCCCATGGTGGCAGAGAACTGGTTAGATCAGATTATCAAGCTTCTTACCGTGCTTGAAATAGAGGGAGACTTGAGGGTGAAAGTGGTCACTCATTATTTAGTAGATGAGGCCAGTCCTTAGTGGAAATTCATCAGAGATTACCATGACACCGAGGCGATGGATTGGGATATGTTTCAAGTACTCTTCCTTGAGAAGTACTTTCCAATGATGGTGAAGGATAACATGAGAAGAGGGTTCTTCAACTTAACGTAGGGTATGATAATGGTAATGGAATATAAGACCAAATTCACATCTTTGGCTCAGTTTACGAAGGAAATGATTTCAACGGAAGAGTTGAGGATCAAGCAGTTTGTTTGGGGTCTCCAACCTTATTTGAGAGATAGAGTTAGAATTCTGGGTCTGACCAACTATGCAACAGTGGTAGAGAGGGTATTGGTAGCCGACGGGTTCGGCAACGACAACCAAAGGATAAGGGAATCGAAGAACCAAACTAGGAGTACAAGTTCCCTTCCGGACAATCGTGGTAGAAAGAAGCGAAGGGATAATGGGTCATTTTCATGGGAACAACAGAGTCAATCAATAGCATCCATGCCTATACCTACTGGATCCGTCCAATCTAGAATGGTTTGTTTTAACTGTCATAAGCTCGGACAAAAAATGGCTGAGTGTATGCAAGGAAAGATTCCTTCAGCGATAGAGAAAAAGTGTTTCCATTGTCATCAGGTAGGGCATATGAGTTGGGATTGTCCATAGAAGAAGGGTACACAAGGTGGGGTTGGTTCACATCAATGTCCTACACAGCCTGTGACCTCACAGTCGGGTTATAGGGCATTGCCACTACCACAGATAGTGCCTTTAGTTCAGAGTTCACGGGCACCAGCTAGAGGGGCTACGTCTAGTGCTCCCAGTCAGTAGTCTGGATATCAGGGTGCCGGAGAGCAGGGCCAGAGAGCACAGGGTCGTGCCTTTACTCTTGTCCCAGCAGAGACCTCGACAGGACCATCAGTGGTTTGAGGTATATTTCTTGTATCTAGCTTGTGGGCTAGGGTTTTAGTGGATTCGGATGCATCACATTCATTCATATCATATGCATTTGCTTGTGCTTTGGGGTTAGAGGTGTCATCTTTGGACTCAGTTCTATCCATTGATACACCAGTTGGTGGTAGAGTGATCTTGAGTGATGTGTGCCGATCATGCGAGATCAAAATTTGGGACATCGACTAGTGTTTGATTTCATTGTTCTCGATATGTCTAGTTTTGATGTGATCTTGGGTATGGATTGGCTATCAACCTATAAGGCCAACATTGATTGTTATCGAGGTAGAGTGACCTTGTATATATCGGACGGTGTTAACATTTGTTTTGTGGGAGAGCATGATGAGGTTCTAGTGACCGAAAAGGGTTTGGACATTTCTTAGTGAGCCTACTTGCTGATAGTGATGATGGGACACTTGGAGAGTTTCCTTGTGTAGTATGTGAGTTTATAGATGTATTTTCGGTGGACTTGACACAGTTGCCTCCAATTCGGGAAGTGGAGTTTGTGATAGATCTTACTCCAGGTACCGTGCCCATTTCTATGGCACCATACCGAATGGCACCGGCTGAGTTGAAAGAGCTAAAGGACCAATTGCATGAGCTACTAGATAAGAGGTTTGTGCATCCTAGTACTTCACCTTGGGGAGCTCTGATTCTTTTTGCTAAGAAGAAGGATGGATATTTGCGGCTTTGCATTGAATATCGGAAGTTGAATCAGGCAACGATCAAGAATAAGTATCATTAACCAAGGATAGATGACTTGTTCAATCAACTTAAGGGTTTGAGATGTTTCTCAAAGATAGACTTGGGATCAGGCTACTATCAATTGGGGATTAGAGAGGCGGACATTCAGAAAACCACTTTTCGCACAGGATACAAACACTATGAGTTTTTGGTGATGCTGTTTGGTTTGACGAATGCACCAGCAGCATTCATGGACTTAATGAATCAAGTGTTCAATGCTTACTTGGACAAGTTTGTGGTTGTGTTCGTTGATGGCATCCTAGTGTACTCGTCTTCGAAAGAAGAGCACGAAAGTCACTTGAGGATCGTGTTGCAGCTTCTAAGAGAACATCAATTGTATGCCAAGTACGAGAAATATGAGTTTTGGCTAGCAGAAGTGAAATTCCTTGGGCATGTTATATCCGAAGGAGGAGTTTCCATAGATCTATCCAAGGTAGAGGCGGTGATGAGATGGGAAAGACCTAAGAGCGTATTTAAGATATGTAGTTTCTTGGGATTGGTTGGATATTATAGGAGGTTTGTGAAAGACTTTTTGAGGTTAGCAGCACCAATGACTAAGATTACCCAAAAAGGAGTGAAGTTTGCGTGGAATGATGCTTGCGAGCATGCATTCTTGGAATTGAAGAGTCGGTTGACTTCAGCTCCAATTTTGATCATACTAGAATGTGGGCTGGGGTATACGATTTATTATGACACTTCATGACTTGGTTTGGGATGTGTGATAATGCAAACTGGACGAGTAGTGGCGTATGGTTCAAGGCAGTTGAAGAACCACGAACAGAATTACCCGACACATGAGTTGGAATTACCAGCAGTGATCTTTGCACTTAAGGTATGGAGGTACTATTTGTATGGCAAGAAGTTCGAAGTGTTCTCGGACCATAAAAGTCTCAAATACCTTTTCTTACAAAAGGATTTGAATATAAGACAACGGAGGTGGATGGAATATATGGAATACTATGACTTCGAATTATAATATCATCCGGGAAAGGCCAATGTGGTAATCGATGCATTGAGTAGGAAGTCACATGGTAGCTTAGAGAGCTTAGCCATACGGGAGTGGAAGATGATGGAAGATATCTCAGAAATGGGATGACATTTTTGTGAGGATGATGGACAGACGATGTTATTTACTCTTATCGCTCAACCAACTCTTGTGAGTAAAGTGATTGAAGAGTAGACAAAGGATAGTGAGGTTGAGGCTATTCGCACATGAATTTTGGGTGGTAAAATGGTGGAAGGATGGACAGTTCATTCATATGAGAGCATAAAATTTTGAGGTAAGATGTTTATTCCCTTAGCTTGTTGGGATGAGATCCTGAAAAAGTTTCAAAACTCAGGACTAGCAGTACATCCAGGTGGTACCAAGATGTATCATAACCTATGCTGACAGTATTGGTGGAAAGGTATGAAAAGGGATGTAGCTCAGTTTGTGGTGAGGTTCCTCACTTGTCAACAAGTGAAGGCCGAGCATCAAAGACTGGCAGGGTTGTTGCAACCATTGCCTGTGGCTATGTGGAAATGGGAGCATGTCACTATGGACTTTGTGACGGGACTTCCAATGTCGAGGAAGGGTCATGATGTTGTTTGGGTTATCGTTGACAGACTGACCAAAGTAGCTCACTTTATTCCCATTAGAGTGACCGATGATATGGATACTGTAACGACCCAGATTAATGTTGACCGGTTCCGGGTGAATTTTGACCGGATTTATTTTTTTTTGAATAAATTAAATTTGAAAAGATGTGGATATATATATATATATGGAATTATATATATGTTGGGGATGTATATATATATATGTGGGATCATATGTATATCCAAGTGGAAGGAGTATGTGTATGAGATATATATATATATATATTTTATCATGTGGCTGAAAGTATGATACAATGAGTGGTGTTTAATAAAGAAAGAAAATAAAAGGATAAGAGGAGAAAAAAGAAAAGAAGAAAAAGAAAAGAAAGGAAAAAAGGGAGAAATCGGGAGAGAGAGAGAGCTGCCGAGAGAAGAGAGGGGTCCAGCGCCGGCTATGGGCCTTTAGGTTCACAAAGGTGAGGCAGCTGGGTTGCTCATGGTGGAGCTTTGGCCTAGGCGATGGTGACTGGCTTGCGGGTGGATAGCAGCGACGGGGGTTTGTTTGGCCAAGTTCTGGGTCTATTGGTGATAGTCTCGATTCACGGCTAGAGGAGATGATTGGAGTACGGGGTTTTTTTATGGTGGAGCTGGGTTTTCAAGGTTGTTAGCGGCTGTCCATGGTGGTGACAGTCCGATGGTGGAGACACGGCTGAGCCGTGTTTGGTGCAACTGAAGGTGGCTTCTCGGCTGGTGCAATAGGTGACGGTAGAGGCTCAGAAGGGTCTTCAGCAGGTGGGTTTCGACCATGGTAGTGGTCGGCGGTGGGTAGATTTATAGAGGCTTTGGATGGGGCTGTGTTTAGTCCGATTTTGGGTTGAGCTCAGCTGGGTTCGATTGTGGTGCTGATGGGATTCGGTTTTTGACTCCTTTGTTCTTGGTTGTTAATTGGTTGGGTCTGTTTCGGTGATGCTACGGCAGCTCACGCGCATGGTGGGTCTTGCCAGAAATGATGGTTTTGTGTGATTTCGGTAGACCGTGATGGTGCTCCGGCAGAGGCAACATCCATGGGAGGTTCAGTTGAGTTCGGGCCACACGGTTGGGCTTGATTTTGGGTCTTCGGTTGATATCGGTTTGACGGTGTTTGAGATTGGGCTTGACAGAGGTGGCTGGTGTGTGGGTTGCACATGGGGTCCGGTTGTGGTTGATCAAGGGGGTTTGGTTTGGGGTTGTTTGAGGCCAAGGAAGGGGTTGTTCACGGCTGTTTGGACAGCCTGGTTTGGTGGTTTCGGATGGTGCCGAAAGGGCTGCAATGTTGGGTGTTACCAATTGATGGGTTTCTTGAATTGGCAGCGTGGGATGTGAAGTTCACGTGGGTTTAGACTAATAAATGGATTGGACTAGTTGTTGGGCTTAGACCACAGAATTCGGCTGAATTTTTTTATGGTTTGGGGTCACAATATGGGTTGAGTATATTGTGAAATTGGGTTCAGTTGGGTCGATTGTGTGGACTTTGACACGGGATTGGACCGGGACTTGGAGATAGGCCGCTTGGCAGACACGGATATAATAAAAGCGGGACCTAAGGCAAGTTGATTCTTGCCTCTATCTCCTACGTATACTTTAATTATATTGATTAATTTGCATATGCTCTTAATTTAATCATATGTGGCGTTTGTATATATATATGTGTGCATATATATATATATAAAAAGGTGGATGTTGTATATGCGTGAGATGTGAGTGAAAATATATATAGGTGTGTATATATATTTGGGATGTGAAAGTATGATTAAATTTAAATGCTTCCTTGCATTGTGATATGCATGTACAGTATAGATTAAAGTCTATGAAAAGTATGCTAAATTACGTATATGTTTAGCTATGTGTTGTTTTATATGCCTAGGTGGAATTTATGCATAGGTGAAATGTATATGCAATTATACATTGGTGTAGTCGTAGAAATGCATGCTTTATAATTGAATATGGCATTGGCGAGCATTTGAAAAGCATGATTATGATGTGTTAAGTGTTTTATATGTTCTTAATACATATATGGTGACGGTATATATATGTGGTTATGTATTGTGAATGAAAAGTATGCTAGTTCATGTAGAAAATGCATGTCTTGAGTGGAAGCATGATTACATTTATGCTAGTATACATGCATATGTGACTATATGCAGGATGTGACATATATGTGTTTATATGTGGGAATGTGAATATGAGATGCATGCTAACTTTATTTATATATCAAATGGATGCATTGGTTATAGCATGATAAAAATTTGCTAAAGTTGAAGTTGTTGGCATATATAAGGTATTATGCGGGTTATGAACATGTATGTGTTGTATGTGTTGGAGTGTGATGAGAAGCATGCTAAATACTTCTTTTTAGTATTCATAAGCATGGGTTGATGCATAAAAATATTATGTTATGTATATATGCATCCATATTGCATATATGGGAGAGAAATGACACATACGTGGTTATATATGGATTTATGTAGAGAGAAATGCATGCTATGTACTTTAATACTAGTTGGTGCATTGGGATAGTATAAAATAAAATGCTTGATTACGTATGCATCCACATTGCATATATGGGAGGTTGCGGGAAAATTAACGCAAAAGAGGTACACGGGACTTTGGAGTGGTTCAACCGTGTCACGAGAAGTGGTATAATTATCCACAACGTATGGCCCTTGGAGTGGACCCGCCATACAAAGGCTCTACGCCTAGAATAGGAGTGTGTCCAACATTAGTGAGCTTCGGAGTTGCCCCCTCACAATTTGGCAAACCAATATATTGCCATCGGAGTATATCCAAGAAGTATGGCCCTCAGAGTGGACCCGCCATGCTCAGGCTTAATGCCTAGAATCGGAGTATGTCCAACGAATGTGAGCCTCGGAGTTGTCCCCTCACATAAGGGCAATCCTATACATTGCCAGGGTAGAATGACCTTTCGAAGTGGTCCAGGTCATAGGATGGTTATCGGAATTGTCCTAGGTCACATGATCCTCGGAGAGGGCCAATCATGTGGGGTATCGGATGAGGGCCGAGAGTGAGAGTATGTGGAAGCCTTGATGTTTGTATTATGTATCGAATTATGACCGTGGAAGGTGAAAATACCTTTATGCTTATGTGTTTATCTGTTAAGAATGTTTTTCTGTTTAAATGCATCTATATTACATCTGAGATAAGCTACTTGATGAGTAGAAGATGTGGTTGTTGATTTACATTGTTTATGTAAATGTTTTGACATATATGTTCTGTATGCATATTAATGTTAGATGTGTATTGCTTTTGAGCATGTTCTAAATGATTTTCATAAGTCATGTGCAGTAGATTTTGTATGTTCATATGTGCTAGAGTAGCCATATACATTGTTGGTTCATGCATGCTAGGAGGAGCATGGTCTTAAATATTGTGATATATTTAAGTGCATGTATATTTTTGAGAATATGTGAGGATCGACCTGCTGCAGCGGTGATAGTATGGTTCTACATACCTTGTTGGGCCTTTGAGCTCACCCCCTCCCAGGTTTTGCAGGTATTGCTGATTATGATTATGAAGTCAGTTAGGGGGATCGATAGTACCGGTTGCAGAGGTAGTAATTAGATTCTTTACAATCTGATGTATGTCCAGGATAATGGATAGATAGACGCATTACATTTGGAATTAAATGTATGGAGCAATTATGTTTATTCAGTTCCTTCAGTTGTATTTTATTCATGTGATGTATGTGTATAATACGGACATTCAAGCACTGAGACATGTATTTTTGATTGTATTATGCATGTTGTAGAAATGTTGGGGGACACGTGCCCAGAAGTGTCCATTTTGATTGTTAAATATAAATGCTGGGGGGACACTTGCCCAGAAGTGTCCATTTTGATTGTTAGATATAAATGCTGGGGGGACACGTGCCCAGAAGTGTCCATATGAATTTAAAGTAGGTATAACATGCCAGGATCTGATTTATTAGAATGGGTCATGCCCAATTTTCGTGAAAATAATAGGAAATTGAGGTTGTATGATCAGGTGATGGTTATGTCGTGAGGGTGATCTCACAGAGTTCACACCTCTGGGCCTCGGGAATCAGGGCGTGACAGATACTCTCAGTAGATTGTATATTGAGCAGATCCTTAGACTTCATGACGTGCCAGTTTCTATTATTTCAAATAGAGGCCTACGATTTACATCTCAGTTTTAGCAGAGTTTCTAGGTAGCATTTGATATAGACCTTCATTTAGTACAGCTTTTTATCCTTAGACAGATGGTCAGTCCGAGCGTACTATACAGATTTTGGAGGATATGTTGTGGGCGTGTGTACTTGATCTTCGGGGTAGTTGGGAGGATCACCTTCCTTTGGTGGAGTTTGCATACACTAATAGGTATCAAGCTAGCATTGAGATGGCTCCATTCGAGGCTTTGTATGGTAGACTGTGTAAGTCACCTATCTGTTAGACTGAGGTAGGAGAGACAGTTTCTTTCTGACCAAACTTGGTACGAGAGACTACGGAGAAGATCAAGGTAATTCGGTAGAGATTACTTACGGCTCAGAGTCATCAGAAAAGTTATGCTAATAGAAGGCAGCGACCTTTGGCATTTGAGGTGGGGGGTCATGCCTTTTTGAAGGTCTCACCACGGAGAGGTTTGATGAGGTTTGGTCGTAGTGGCAAGCTAGTATCCCAATTTATTGGACCATTTGAGATTTTAGATCGGGTTGGAGAGTATGTTTACCGCTTGGCATTGCCACCACAATTGTCAAGTGTGCATAACATTTTCTATGTGTCGATGTTGAGGAAGTATGAACCAGACCTTCACATATGCTCGATTGGGTAGACCTTAAGGTGGGGAAGGACGTGTCATACGAAGAGAGGCCGATACAGATTCTAGACACTAGAGAGCAAGTGCTTCGGGGCAAGACCATTCCATTGGTAAAGGTGCTTTGGAGGTATCATGGGGTTGAAGAAGCTACATGAGAGCGAGAACAAGAAATTCGCTCAAAGTATCCCGAGTTGTTCATCACTTGAGGTATATTCTAATTTCGAGGACGAAATTCCTTTAAGGTTGAGAGCTTGTAGAAACCGTGTCCAATTTTGGCCTATTTTTCAATTTTTGTCATTTATTGCTTTAAATGTATTTTAAATGATATTTAACATGTTTTGAATGCGGAAAATGTGTTTAGAAGGTTGGAATATGGTTTTGGGAAGTTTTGGCAACTTTTGAAAAAGTTTAACTTTTTGGTCAACGGGAGCCCGGGATGAGGTTAAGTGGGTCAGAAAATCCAAAAAATTTTACTATTGGTTATGAACTAAACGAAATATTTAGAGTGTTAAGGAAGCAATTTTGAGTCCAACGGAGTTTTCGGAAATTAATTCTGAGGTCGGGAGGGTACATTAAGTGGCCCAGGGGCAAAACAGTCTTTTCGTGCTCCTAAGAGTGATATAAGTATCAATGAGGTCTGAGATATTTCATATTTACATATCTCCTTCTCTCTCTACCTCTCCCACTTCATCTCTCTCCCTTCTCTCTAGATTATAGGTCACTTGAGGTGTGATTTGTAAGATCACAAAGAAGGAAAGTGTGTAAAGGGCGTTGAGGGCTTCGGTTTGAACCTATCAAAGTCTCCATTTTGTGAAGTTGAAAAAGCTGCGATTTCTCAAAGTTGGATTCAAAGCATAGGATTTGTGGTAGGGGTGTTGGACTTATCTTTACTTTGATTATATAGGTCACATATTTGTGACATGAAAGATAGGTTGAGATTTCTTGAGTTTAGGGCTTTGTGAATATGTATATATATATATATAAATGTGATTTATGTATATGAATATATCTAACATGCTAGTTGAGCATATGTGTTGCATATGTGATATTGAGACTATATATGCAAATTGTTGAAATTGTGTTCATTTGATGAAAATGTATAAATCTGAGTTTGTATATAAAATGATACATGAAAGATATGATTTCCTTAAAAATTGCATAAACATGATGATTTTCATGAGGTGAGTGAAATAACATTGTGACATGTTGATCTGAGGAAGAAAATGCATTGATTTGATAAAATGCATTTCATTGTGTGGAATATGTGCATTATGTGATAACATGCACTATGTGACGAGTTTTGGAGCAAGAGTGTAAGAAATTAAGATAAGGGCATGGATCCTTAGGGTGAAAGACCCAAAACTTGGCCAAGCGGGTGTTGCATCCGTCAGAATATTGAATCGAGAAGCGTAATCGGAGTTTGGGTGCCAATGGGACCCTTATTATTGATTTGATTTGATTTGAGCGCCCCTTTGATTTGATTTCCGAACTTATGTGGCGTGAGTTGTACATTGAATTGTGACTTGCTCAATTTACTTCATGTATGTATACATTGGAATGTGAAGTATCACGCATGATTTATAAAACGTGATTGTTTATGGGTAAAAAGTATGAATATTTGTCATATAGATTGTAATGATTTCATATTCATCCATGCATGGCTGCCTGAGTTAGAGTGAAGTTGGGTGGATCATTCCTACTGAGCGAGAGAGGATAAGCTCACCCCCTATTTATATAAATATTTTAAATAAGGCCCCAATAGAGGATGAAGCGTGAATAGCCCTATGGATCTTGCCGGGTTCCATTTTTTTGAACTTTTGACCTTTTGAGATGTAAATAGATGTCCATGTCGGTTTGTGGCATATAGACTATGTTAATGATGTTATATTTACATTTGATTTATGTTGATACACTCTAGTTTCAAGTATAATGATCATATATGGATCATATGTGATTTGTGGGTTTTGAATGGAAGAGGTTGGTGTTAATTCCATTATGTATAAATTCTTGGATATGATTGTTGGAGATGTGAATTTATGCTTAAAATGATGTTCGATGATGTTTTTATCATTTGTACATGTTGTGGGTGATATTTTGATGATTTTTAAGCTTTTAGATGAGTTTTGGAGCCTAAAAGTTGAGATTTTTGAGTCTGGGATAGTAGGTTTCGATACTTTTGACGATACATGTTCGATGCATCGCATCTTCGATGCATCTAACTCCCCAGTTCGATGCATCAAAGTTACTATTCACAGTATTCTCCAAAATATGCCCAAATTTCAATCGGGCATAACTTCTTCGTTTTAAATCAAAATTGAGTGTGGCTTTTTTTGAAATTGAGTATTTTTGAATTTTATATCCAATGGTGATAGGGTCTCAAACCTAGAATGGATATCCTATTTCTAATAGAGGTTTTTAGCCTTTTCATGAACTTTTTCACTTTCAATTCCTCATGCATCACCATCTCCGGGGCAAAGCGAGCCAATGATGTAAACATGGTCTCATACCCCATGACATCTAGATCCCCTTGAACTAGGTCCATAAACTCCTGTCTCATCCAGTCCCTCACTGAAACCGGAAAGGACTTAAAGGTTTCCTAATCCATAGTCTCGGTGTTGTGGACATTCCCAATGAATTGCCACCACCAATCCACTTCTCCTAACAAATGAAGCGCTGCCACTCCCACTTTTAGATCCTCATCGATTACAAGGGCAACCATGAGCTTATGAGTCTGATCAACCCAACTCTCTATCATTAATGGGTCACGTGCCCCATCAAAGGTGGGCGGCTTAAATTTCACATACTCTTGCATAGCCACCATCTATCGCCTTAAGGCAACCCTAGGCAAAGCCTGAATCTTTTCTTCCTTGGCTTACCTAGCCATTATTCTTATAGTGTCCGTCATGCCACACATTAATTGCATTCCATTAGTTAGCTCCTGAGGAGCATCAGCGCCTATGTCTCGCGCTCTTCTTAGAGGCATTTTGCTATGTGCACAACAAGAAAATTTTAAGATGAAGAGTTTGCATTCTCACACTATTATCACCATGCTTACACACGCTATGTCAGTTGAATTCATAAGGTATGTTATGAAAGCGTAAGCATATAATCACGTTACACGTAAACAATTTGTAAACCCTAAGTCCAAACCTTTACGTTCCAATCCTTAACCTCAAGTGATCACCAAATCAAGTTTCACCCTTTGTCCTCAGGTTTTTAAACCTAATGCTCTGATACCATTCTGTAATGCCCCAAAATCCTAACCACTGGGACTTCCCTGGACCGACCGAATCCCGAGTGTGAACCCATTCACTCAACCACGTGAATGACCTTAACCACACTCATACAATAGTTTCAAGCTTTGATACCATTCGGTCATGCCCCGATTCCAGAGTCCCTGGAACCAAAGGTGAACCCGCCCGTTAACCCTAACGAACCTTTCACATCTCTCATATCCCGCGGAAGCATACTTTTCAAATGTATGCGTATATATGTGCACTATAGACCATATTAACCTCAATGGGCTACTCAAACATCCCATTACATCCCTCTTTAAGAATTCAGAATCTATGCACTTTGATGCATCAAAGTGATGATTTCGATGCATCGAACAAGTATCGAACAAAATTTAATCTCTGTACTTTGACATTCTAAAATCTTACTAGTTTTTCGATGCATCGTACTTGTCAATTCGATGCATCGAAATGCCCAGACTAGTGCACCTTCAAAAAATCCTGCAACCATGCATTTCCAAGTCTATCCAACCACCTAATTCACTTATGCCACCTTAAAATCATACAAGAAAGGAATCTACATCATTCACAATTTTTAAATCATACTCATAATCAAATCATACACCAAAATGAGTCATTCTCCATCATAAACATATTCCAATTCATATTAAAAACATCCATCACTACATTAGTCCATCAAATGAAACTAGATGCTCTTAACGAGCATTACATAAACAAGTCCATTGTCTTATCATAGTTGGCAAGCTCATAGTCCAAGCATACAACAAAGTTACATTTGTCTAAAATATAACTACAACTCAAAATGAAGTCTCATGCCACAAACTGGCATGAATAGCCAAAAAATATATAATATCTAAAATATATCAAAATGTTACAAGAGTTCCACTTGGACACTCAAATCTCATCTGTCATCGGTGCCTTATCTGTAAAAAGAGTTTAGAAGAAAGGAGTAAGCACCACAGCGGCTCAGTAGAGATACGACCTATATGAATGCATGTTACTATATTACACGTATCATCCAACATATATACCATGTTCATTCATAATCAACGCATATATAAGAATGCATTAAACATATATCATGCTTTAGAATTAACAATGTAAGCAAAATCATACACTTGTCTCCCTCTCGGACTCAACCTGACACCCTAACATAATTTTTACCAACCATATGACCTAGGACGTCTCCTACACGATTTCAACACCGTCACCGATTATTTACCTACTCCAAGGTGATTAGACCACCGTCACTGAGTATTTACCATAACACTGACAAGTAGTAATTGCAATGACGGCCTTACAATTACTTTGATAATGACTTGTCGATGATCCTATCTGTTCATTATTTATTTTTTATTAAAACGTGTTGTGTCATAGAAGGGTGATAAACATACATTTAACACTTCCCCATTCCACACCCTAGCAATGTGGGATTAGGCACCCTATAGCCTACCTGTGCGGTAGCTCGCCTAGTGTCCTGGACCCGCCCACAAAGGTCACCACAATATCATTCATAGTGGCAAAATTTTAGTGAAGAGCTTTCAATTGATTACTTCATTGCTAATTCTAGGTATGTGAGCTATAATTTGTGTATCTATCCATTGAGGGATATTCTCCATTGAGCTATCATTTGTGTATCTATCCATTGACAGATATTCTCTATTGTACCTAAACTCTTATCCATCGTATTTGAGAGGAAGACCAAGTGGTGCACTTGACAAAGAAACACAAGTCATGAGCTTGGCAAAGAAGTCTTAGTGAGGTTTTCATTAATCAAAGAAGTCCAAGTCATGAGCTTGGCAAGGAAGTCTTGGTGAGCTGTTCATGGAGTAAGGAAGCTCAAGTGATTCACTTGGTAATTGTACGATTTGCTTTCCACCCTTAAGGGAAGCTCTATAGTGGAAACTTCAAGAAGTGCTCTTGAGGCAAAGATGTAGGTAAGAGGGACGGAACCATGTAAAAATCATGGTGTCACTTGGATTGCATTTCTCTATCATTAAACTCCTTTATTTTATATTATTTCATATGTTTAAATTCTATATTTTTATATATCAATGCTATGAGTTTATATGCTTCAATTTATATGAGAAGGATAGGATGAATGCTTGGAGTACATTGATTGAGTTGTGGAATTAATTAATTGTTGATTGATTGAGTTTTTATTTGATTTGTTGTTATCAATCAATTTTTATACAATGTGTTTAATAAAATATACTATCAACATTTTCACACATTACAAGCATGATATGTTGCACTTACACTTGTTATTGTATCTATTAGATCATTTAAGTGCATAATAGTTTTATAAGATAGAGCATTCTCATTTCCACTTGTTGAATACATAAGTTCATCAAGTGTTTGATAAAAGTCCATTCAAGCTAATTTTTGTTAAAATATACTAAACCGAAAAAGTTCCATTATTTGCTTAAAGTCCCTATTCACCCCCCCCCCCTCTAGGGACAATTCTTGGGTCACAATTGGTATCAGAGCTTGGGATCTAGAATAGGACTTAACCATTTTAGAGTCGATCAATGGCAAACAAAGATAAAGAACCCTCATTCGAATTAGGACAATCATCAAATAGACCACCAATGCTTTATAAGCCTATTTACATTCGTTGGAAGCAAAGAATGAAAATTTTCATTCAATCTAAAAATTATAGAGTGTAACAAATCATTGAGGATTGACCTCGTTTTTCAATGAAAATTGTAGGAGTACAAGTGTAGAGACCGTGACCAATTTTGGTCGGTCTTGCATTTTCATATTATAATTGCCATAAATGCATTTTAAGTGGTGTTTGATATTTTTTAAGTGTGGAAACATGTTTGGGAAGTGTTTTAAGGATTTTGGAAAGTTTTCGAAAGATTTGGAGAAGCTTGACTTTTTGATCAAACCGAGCCCGGGATGCGACTTAAGTGGGTCCGGGAATCCGAAAAATTTCTAAAAATAATTATTTTTGGTAATAGCTTAGATGAAATATTTAGAGAGTAGAGGAAGTGATTTTGAGGCCGTAGGAGTTTTCAAAATTGAAAACGAAGTCTAGGAAAGTGCGTTAAGTGGCCCGGGGGTATTTTGGTCTTTTCGCGACCTAGGGACCTTAAAAGGTCAAACCTGTAGATATTTCATATCTCACGCCTCTTTCTCTCTCTAAAACTCTCCATCTTCATAGTTCTACCTTCTCTCTACATTTCGAACCCGTTCGGCTTGGATTCAAGACTCGCCGAATGAGGGAGATACGTAGGGGACAACTAGGGCTTCCCTTTGAACCGATCAAAGTTGCAGTTTGGAAAGGTTGATGTAATACAAGAAAAAATACCACTGTATGATACGTGTAATTAACAAGGTACGTGGCAGCCATGTCACCCCCGACAAAATGACGTAGATACCAAAGAAATCCCCAGATCTCCTCCCAAATTACCAATATTTGGGCACTCAATTCCAGCAACCAATAAAGGCATAATTTCATCCTATTAAACGGAGAAATTATGGGCGCAATCACTGTACTCATGACACTATTTAAATGCTGAATAGAGAATGAAAGAAGAGGATAATTTTTTCAATAAGAAATTTCTCTGTTAAGTGTAGTAGCAGTTTTTCTGTACCTACACTTTGGCGCCATCTGTGGGAACGAAATAGTCCATAGATTCCTGAGGAGTTTATGCCTGTACAGCTACGTTCCAGAACCATAACGGGGCAACAATCACCCGCACCAGGCCACTCAATGGACCAGAATCAGACACAAGAACAACTCCTGCAGGAGATGCGGAAGCAGTTGGAAGAATCCAACCGAAGGAACGAACTACTGCAGGAAAAGATCGCCCGACTCACTGAAAAAAGACCGGAGAACGCTTCCCCTGAGAGGGAGGCATCGGTAGAATATGATTCTGCTCGGGACGAGGGACGAACAGCAGAACTACCGGGATCCCAAACCATCAGACCGAACGTCAGTTACGACGCACTGACCAAACGTCTGGAGGAGGTTAACGCCGATATCAAGGATTTGAAAAACCTGACCCCCACAGATCTGGCAACCCAGGTTGCTAGCAAGGTGATACAATCTCCTTTTTTAGATGAAATAAGAAGGTCTCCTAATCCGAAGAAATTCACTCTCCCGAGCTTCATCACCTTTGATGGCACGACCGATCCTGTTGACTATCTCTTCTATGTGCAGCAAAGAATGACTCTGTACGCTGAGGACGAAAACCTCATGTGCAAGGTTTTTCCAATTAGCCTGTCCGGAGCGGCTCTAACTTGGTTTAAACAACAGCCTTCAGGAACAATTCCCAGTTTCACGAAACTATGTGAGCTTTTCATCGCACAATACATCGGTAACCGGCGACAGAAGAAAACAATTTCTTCGCTTTTTACCATGAAGCAAACGAAGGGGGAGACCCTGAAATCCTTCATGACTAGATTCAATCTGGAAATGTCTCTGATAGATGGCTGTGACCAAGCTGCAGCCGTGGAAGCCTTCAAAATAGCCATGATCCCCGGTTCGAAACTCCACTCGTCCTTGGTCAGGAAAACCTCCAAGACTATGGGTGATTTAAATGCCAAAGCGCAGGGATATCTCAGCCTCGAGGAAGATGAAGCCCTGAGACAGCAAAGGACAGCATTGATCAACGTTGGGTCCCTGCCCAAGGACAAGGGCGATAAGCCAAAGACTCAGAGCAGGGTATCCCTCGTACCTTCTGCGTCAGGGAAACGTCCCAGGTCCGAAGAAAAGAACACGCCACTGAAATGCACCCTGGCGAGATTATACCAAGAAAACAAGGGTCGGGGCATATTCCGAACACCTACACCGATCCGAGTCCCAGCCGAACTCAGAGATAAAAGCAAACATTGTGCACTACACTAGGATTACGGCCACACCACTAATGAATGCCAAAATCTCAGAGGCGATCATCGCCAAAGGGGGTCTAGCGGAGTATGTGGTGAAGGGACAACCTACTCAGAACGAACGCAATGCTCCAGACCGAAGAGAGAATCTGAACCAGAATTCAGTCAGGACGATCAATACGATACACGGCTACGCAACCAGAGTGGACCAAGGATCGAATCGATCTTTCCTTCGCCAAGCCAAAAAGATACAGAAGATGACGAAAATAAATTCTATTCAAACCACAGGTTCCGGCACTCAGATCACGTTCAGAGATCCAGACCTAATGAGGGTACAACTCCCTCATGAGGATCCACTGGTAATTAGTCTATTGGTGGCCAACTGTTGGGTCAAAAGAGTGCTCGTCGACGCAGGGTCAAGCGCAAACGTAATGACATTGGAGGTATTCAAGCAGCTAGGAATTGGAGGCGACCAGATCAAGCGAGCCGAAGGTCCACTTGTAGGATTCGACGGAAATAAGGTACTCCCAATTGGAACAATAGCACTGTCCGTGACAGCAGCGATAAGGACACTCAGGGAGTCATTTGTGATAGCAGACGTACACTCATCTTACAACCTTATAATGGGAAGGGTTGGATTCACAAAATGCAGGGAGTGCCATCAACCCTGCACCAAGTAATGAGGTGTCTAACTCCTAACGGCAAAGGAACAGTGGACCTTCGGGGTGATCAGGTAGCGGCGAAGGAATGTTACTCGCTCACCATCAGAAGCACACCGAGAGATGAGAAAACTTCAGAAGCCAACAACCAATAGCAATCACAGAAATCAAGTGTTCCAGAGGAACGAGAGGTCGCGGGCGTAGCACAACCAGTAGAGCCACTTCTAGAAATCCAACTAGGCGACCCAGGAGAAAGCAGAAGTACACATATCGGGACCTTGCTACCAAAAGAGGAGAAGGAAGAGCTGATTGAAGTATTGAGAAGAAACAGAGACGTGTTTGCCTCGACCCACCTCGACATGCCAGGGATGGACCCCAAGTTGACAAGGCATACATTGAACGTGGACCCTAACTGCATACCCGTTAAACAAAAGCAGAGGAGGTTCGCTCCGGAGAGAAACCAGATAATAGCCGAAGAGGTACAACGCTTGCTCTAAGCGAACCTTATCAGAGAAGTGAAATACCCAGAATGGCTTTCCAACGTAGTGGTGGTACAGAAAAAAAATGGGAAGTGGAGAGTCTGTATCAACTTCACCAACTTGAACAAGGCCTGCCCAAAGGATAGCTTCCCACTGCCCAAGATAGACCAGATGGTAGACGCCACCGCCGGCTACGAACTATTAACTTTCTTGGATGCATACTCAGGCTATAACCAGATCCCGATAGATCAGAAGGACGAGGAGAAGACCTCGTTCATTACCGAACGAGGAACTTACTGTTATAAGGTAATGCCCTTTGGCCTGAAAAATGCTGGGGCAACGTACCAACGAATGATCAATCGTGTCTTCAAAAAACATATCGGCGATACTGTAGAAGCATATATTGATGATATGGTGGTCAAAAGCAAAATGAGACAACACCATCTACAACATCTGCAGGAGATATTCGAAACCCTCAGAGAACATCGACTGAGACTGAACCCGTCAAAATGCACGTTCGGAGTATCATCGGGTCAATTCCTCGACCACATGGTCAGCCAGACAGGAATAGAAATAAGTCCTTCCCAGGTGACAGCACTGATTCAGATATTAGAACCGAAGACTCAGCGAGACGTCCAAGTCCTAACCGGACAAATTGCTGCTCTCAGTAGATTCGTATCGCGCCTCTCGGATAAATGCAAGCCCTTCTTTGATGTCATCCGAAAGAAAAAGGGCAAAGTTTGGGGGGCAGAACAGTCGGAAGCCTTAGAAAGGCTGAAGCTATACATGTCCTCGGCACCTATACTTGCGGTACCGAAGCTGGGGGAAAAATTACATCTGTATCTAGCAGTGTCCAAAGTATCGACTAGCGCAGCCCTAGTTAGAGAGGAGAATGGAAAGCAACACCCGGTATACTATTCCAGTAAAACAATGACTGATGCCGAAAGCAGATATTCAAAAGTCGAGAAACTGATTCTGGCCTTGGTGCACGCAAAGAAGAAGCTAAGACACTATTTTGAATCACATCAGATAGTTATCCCGACTAATCTACCGCTCAAGGCAATCCTTGGCAAGCCGGACATGACGGGGAGGATGATGAAATGGGCAATGGATCTCAGCGCCTACGACATCCTCTTCATACCTCGAACGGCTCGCAAAGGCCAGGTGTTGGCCGAATTCTTGTTGGAATACGATGAACCAAATAAAGAAGCAGAAAGCTCATTGCAGTGGAAAATATATGTAAATGGATCATCTAGCCAGAGCGGGGCAGGAGCCGGGGTAGAAGTAATAACCCCCGACGAGATTACTTTGCATCATGCCGTCCGGTTTGATTTCGATGCTTCTAACAATGTTGCAGAATATGAAGCCCTCCTCGCCGGACTCCGTCTGGCAAAGTCATTACAAATTAGAAGGTTGGCGATATTCAGTGATTCGCAGTTGATAGTGAATCAAGTAAATGGGGAATTCCAGGCTAAAGAAGATAAGATGAACTCGTATCGAGAAGCCGTGCTCGAAATCATGAAAGAGTTCGACGAGGTAGCCTTGAACCACATTCCACGTGAGAAAAATGAGGCGGCTGACAGGCTGGCTTGCTCGGCTTCTAGCGCGGACGAATCTCTAACCAGAGTATCCTCCGTAGAAGAGTTGACAGATCCAAGCATCGGGAAACCATCAAAAGTATTCATAATCCCAAGAGAACCAAGTTGGATTGATCCGATAGAGGCGTACCTAAGGAATGGAACCCTTCCTGAACAGAAAAAGGAGGCAAAGAAGCTGAGAATGAAGGCTCTGAGGTATACAATCATCAACAACCACCTCTACAAGAGATCATTCTCGGGACCATTATTAAAATGTCTAGCACCATCCGAAGCCAAGAGAGTCTTGAAAGAGATCCACGAGGGAGTCCGTGGAAACCATTTTGGAGGTCGATCTTTAGCTCACAAAGCTTTAACGATCGGATATTTCTGGCTATACATGTCCCGAGACGCAGCGGAATACTCCCGAAACTGTGACAAGTGCCAAAAACACGCCCAACTGCTGCACCAGCCACCAGGGGACTTAAATCCAATGACCAACCCCTGGCCCTTTGCCCAGTGGGGGATAGACATGGTGGGACCCTTGCCGATAGCAACACAGAAGAAAAAGTACGTCCTCCTAGCAACGGACTACTTCACCAAATGGGTCGAAGCCGAAGCATACGCATCAGTGACCCACGTGCAGGTCATAAAATTCATTTGGAACCTTATCATATGTCACTTCGGCATCCCTTCGGCAATCATCATGGATAATGGAAAAAAACTAGACAATCAGTTCACCCAGGGATTCTTTGCAAAATACAGAATCAACCAACGACTTTCCTCAAGGTCATACCCACAAGGGAATAGGCAAGCAGAGATTACAAACAAAATCATTTTCAAAAATATAAAGAAGAAGCTTGAAGAAAGAAAAGGTCGCTGGCTGGATGAACTACCGAACGTCCTCTGGGCATATTGGACCACCCCTCGAAGACCTACAGGTAGTAGCCCCTTCAATCTGACCTACGGGATGGAAGCAGTGATTTTGGTCGAGCTAGGCATCCCAACCCTAAGGATCAAATCATTCAAAGAGCATAAGAACGATCAACAGATCGGACACGACATCGACTTGATAGAAGAAAAGAGGGAAACTGCACAGATTAGGGTGGCGGCCTACCAGCAGAGACTTCGTAAGGCGTACAACAAGAAGGTCTTCCCCCGATCATTCGAGCAAGGAGACTGGGTCCTGCGCAAGGTCACCAGCAACACCAGAGAGCCAAACGCGGGAAAATCCGCAGCTAAATGAGAAGGTCCATTTGAGATAATCGAGGTCATTGGAAAGGGGGCGTACAGGTTATGAAGGGTGCACGGCAGTGGAGCCATGGTCGAAAAACCTTGGAACGCAATGCATTTAAAAAGGTACTACGTGTAAGCCTTTGGGCATTTTATTCTTTCAAGGATCTGGAAATCTATTAACTGGTGTTATCCCACATCGGGTAAACAGTGAATCATGGTACTCTTAATATAGCAAGTTCCACCCATCCCACTCAAAGGCAGTGGAATTGCGCGGCAAAGCAGAAACTTGCCGCGCAATGCCACTGTCTTAAACAATTTTTACAACGTCTCACCCGAACGAGAGACCTTGGCATGACTAGCCGAACGCCTCAGATAAAAAAAATTGTCTAAGGCATGACCAGCCGAGCGCCACACCTGAACGAGAGACCTTGGCATGATTAGCCGAACGTCTCACCCGAACGAGAGACCTTGGCATGACTAGCCGAACGTCTTAGATGGAAAAAAAAAATTGGCTAAGGCATGACCAGCCGAGCGCCACACCTGAACGAGAGACCTTGGCATGATTAGCCGAACGTCTCACCCGAATGAGAGACCTTGGCATGACTAGCCGAACATCTCAGATAAAAAAAAATTTGGCTAAGGCATGACCAGCCGAACGCCACACCTGAATGAGAGACCTTGGCATGACTAGCCGAACGTCTCAGATAAAAAAAAAAAAATTGGCTCAGGCATGACCAGCCGAACACCACACCTGAATGAGAGACCTTGGCATGACTAGCCGAACGTCTTAGATGGATAAAACTGGCTAAGGCATGACCAGCCGAGCGCCACACCTAAATGAGAGACCTTGGCATGATTAGTCGAACGTCTCAGACGAATAAAATTGGCTAATTCACGACCAGCCGAGCGTCGCATCTGAATAGAAGACCCGACGAGTAATGCCAAGGTCATCCTAAATTCAATGAAAGAGGTCACAACACAGCCAGACGAGGGCCTCAGAAAGACGGAGAAACACTACTCAATTCTCTAAATGCCCCTAGCATGAAAACACGCCATTGGAACGACCAAGTAAGTGTGAAAGTGCAGGATAACACACACATAAAGTAAAGTACAGTACTAGACAAGCACTAGAGATATCAAAAAGATTGTTTTCCATTATAATAAAGTTTTCAACAACAAAAAAAAAATAAATGTAATCAGTCCGCTGAAGGATCGGCTACAAGGTTGACTAACTCAACAGGAACAGCCGCCGCAGGAGCGTCGCCATCATCGAAAATACTGGCAATCTCTTTCTCCTCATCTCCCTCTTCTGGGTCTTGATAAGGGGGCCCTTCTAGACCCATCTCTCGGTCATATTCATCAGGACCACCTGGATAAGATCGATCGTCCTCGGGAGCCCCCGCATCATCAAAGCCCTAGTGATAGGCTTCGGCATTTCTGATCTGGACAGTGCGGGACAATCTATCAAACAAAGCCTTGGCACCTTTCTCCAGCTTGATCGATCGTTCTTGCAAAGAGCTGACGTTCAACTCCGCTTCAGATATTCGGGACTCCACCAAAGCCCTCTAGAACTCAGCCTCCTCTTTCCTTTTGGAAAGATCATCCACCTGAGACCTCAGTTGTTCATTCTCCATCAAGAGAGCTTGGAACTTCGCCTTCTCACTATTGACTTCACACATGGCGACCTGAAAATTAGCTTCAGCTCTCCTGACCCGAACATCGGCCTTCTTAACTTTGATGGTCGCTTGCTCGACCAACTTACACATAGTCATGACGCCGAACATGTTCTACAAAGACACAAGGTCCTTAAAAGAAACAAAGCAGCAAGAAAAGATATAGCAGAGTCAAAAGAATTTTCCTCACCTTAAGTGCCGCTTTAGGGCAAGACTCCAGAAGACTACCAACAGAGAGGTCCAGCATCATCTTCGCATCTTTAGGAGGCCACATCTCCTTCAAGAATGCCTTCATGGACTCCCTGTTTTCAAGTAAGGAGTCCTCAACCGATACGGGCATACCATTGGCTTTCACCATCCGATGGACCCATGGCTCTACGATAGAAGAACTTAGGACATCTGATCCCACCACTGTCATCCCAACCACGGAGGATACCCCAGGTACAGAAGTAGAAGGGGAAGCTGAAGTCACCACCTTTTGAGATTTAGGAGGTGGGGCAGTCTCCTCTAATTCAATCACCTCGGTAGGGCATGACCTCTCGGCCTCCACCTCCTCGGAGTGCCTCTTACGTAAGGCCGACGCCACCGCCATCTCTTGATCGGTCGGTGGGTCACCAAGACTGTTCACTTCGGTCATCTTTCTTGTTTTAATGCGAGTAGTCTTGGGAAGTTTCATCTTAACACCTGCCGCACCCTTAGAGATAACTGCGAGTATATCAGAACTCAGAAGAGAGGAAGACTTGGGAACACTCCTCCACACCTTTTCTCTCAGAGTCTTCAATCGCGCTGCTAATTCAGAGCGGGGTAAAAGATCCCTAACTGCACCAACGAAACACCAAATTTGATTAAATAGCGCAACATCACATATAATGCAGTCACAATGAGGGTCAGAAAGGAAATCAAGGGACGGGATACCTAATCCACCAAATGCCTGGGAAATGGGATACTTATCAGAAGAGGGAACCTTCCATTTCCCCCCAACAACCACAAGCTGAGCCTTCCAGCCCTTGTCCGAGGAGGGATGGCCGGTGCAGAGCGACCTGCCTGGGCGAGGGAAGAAATGGAAGCGATTCCTTTCATTCTTAGTAGCACAGACTTGGTAGCAAAGAAGAAGATCGTCAAACCCCAACTCGAGGTCACGGGTATAATTAAGCGCAAGGACGCTGGAGATAACCCTAAAGAAATTAGGGTTAACTTGCAAAGGGGCCAGATGTAATTGGCTGAGTACAAGGTGGTAGAAAGGATGAAGAGGAAACCGAAAAGCTGGGAAATGCCTAGCCGAAAAGAGCATTTCACCCTCATTCAAATGCTCACCCGATCGAAAATCGGCGTCGAGAGGGTAATTCCTAAGAGTAACGTCAGACGGAACCTCACAGTCAGTTCTGAGTTTGCTCAAATTTACAGGAGTCCTAACTAGGTCCCGATTGACATCCTCTGAACCAGAATTTGAAGAACTCTGATCCCCGAAAGGATGAGGTTCAGCTGCTGTCGAAGGAACAGAGGGACCCTCCAGTGAAATCCGGCCATCGTCGCCCTCAGCCAAGAACTCGTCGAT
The DNA here is from genome assembly GCA_026545225.1 of Cornus controversa. Classification (NCBI taxonomy): domain Eukaryota; kingdom Viridiplantae; phylum Streptophyta; class Magnoliopsida; order Cornales; family Cornaceae; genus Cornus; species Cornus controversa. The sequence continues at coordinate 3,195,635 of CM048849.1, forward strand.
CGACTGATAATGCTCCAATGGCCCAAATTTATCAACAATCTCTACACCTTTCTTCCTACCCATACCTCAGAAATAAAGAAGAAAAGAGAAACAGCAGTAATGAAGAGAAGGACAGTCACTAACCTCAACAGGCGAGAAGATAGCCCCTGAAATGCTCCAGAGTCTACAGCAATCCAGGAACAAAGAGTCAAGTACGGTCATTTATGAGGAAATGACATTACGACGGCCAACGAGGGCACAAAACCCAAACACGGTCTGGCGGTACAAACGAAGCGGCATCCATAATGGAAAAACCCTTCCAAATTCCTTCCAAATCGAAAGGGGTTTTTGGGGCAAAGTGTAATACAAGAAAAAATACCACTGTATGACACGTGTAATTAACAAGGTACGTGGCAGCCAAGTCACCCCCGACAAAATGACGTAGATACCAAAGAAATCCCCAGATCTCCTCCCAAATTACCAATATTTGGGCACTCAATTCCAGCAACCAATAAAGGCATAATTTCATCCTATTAAACAGAGAAATTATGGGCGCAATCACTGTACTCATGACACTATTTAAATGCTGAATAGAGAATGAAAGAAGAGGATAATTTTTTCAATAAGAAATTTCTCTGTTAAGTGTAGTAGCAATTTTTCTGTACCTACAGTTGACATTTCTGGGATTTTGAGAAGTGCTTAGAATGCCTTCATTGTTGAGGTAGGGGTGTTTTTTCCCATCTACTTGTCGATTCTAGGGTTTCGGTGAAACGGTGAGAGATAGGGTTGTGTATTGCATATTTTAGAGTGGTAAGAGGGGTGGGAAGTGAGTGTTTTCTACCTCTCTTTAGTCTCTTATGTGCAATGAAAATGTATATGGTGTTATGCATGATAAGAAGGGTGAATGAGTGAGAGAAATGAGTATGTACACTTATATGCTAGGTTTTATGCACTTTTGTGAAAATGTGTTAAATGAGCATATTTGTGTTATGTGATGTTGTATAAGTAAAATGCATGTCTTCTTTATATAGAAAAAGTATGCATTGGTGAAGCATGATAATGCTTATGTGGATTTTGTGACCATATGTGACTTATGTTAGGGTTTGCAAATATAGGAAAGTATATATGTGGATTGATGAGTATGAAATATATGCTATGAAATTTTATAACTAGCTTATGCATTGTGAAGCATGAAATTTTAAATGTTTGATCTACATATGCTCGAAATGCATGTATGTGTCCATTGTTAGGAAACGGGGGGAAGTGGTCTAATCACCTTGGAGGTAGGAGTTCTCGGTGAAAGTCTTGAAAGTGTCTCATCACTTGGTAGGACCAATGTTCTCAGTGGTGTATTTCGAAAATATTTTATCACTTGGTAGGACCAATGTTCTCAGTGGTGCATTTTGAAAATGATTTCATCACCTGGTAGGACCGATATTCTTAGTGGTGCGTATTGAAATAATTTCATCACCTGGTAAGACCAATGTTCTCAGTGATGTAAATTCTGAAATTTGTGTGGGGAGGGTCCCAGGTCACATGGTTGGTCAAGAATCATACTAGGGTATCGGGTTCAGTCCGAGAGAGAAACAAGTGTGTGATAATGCTTTCATTTCAAATTGTGAAGCATGATATGTGTTAATGCATTCTTATATATATATATATATGCATTTCTTATGAATGAACATGGTATATGTTGGATGATATATGTAATGTAGTGACATGCATTCATGTAGGTCGTGTTGGGTCGGCACTTAGATTGGTTGGGGTATCTCTACTGAGCCGCAGTGGTGCTCACCCATTTATTCTAAACTCTTTTACAGATAAGGATGGGACTTGAGTGTCCAAGTGAAACTCTAGTAGCATTTTGCTATCTTTTGGATATTGCATATCTTGTGGCTATCCATGCCGGCTTGTGGCATGAGACTTCATTTGAGTTGTAGTTATATTTTGGACAAATATAACTTTGTGGTATGCTTGGATTATAAGCTTGTTGTATATGAAAAGACAATGGAATTGTTCATGTAGTGCTTGTTGGGAGCATTTGGTTTCATTTGATGAGTTAATGAAGTTGATAGATATTTTTCAATGTGTTTATGAGTGAGAATGACTCATATTGATGCATGATTTGATTATGAGCATGATTTAGGACTTGAGAATGATGTAGACTCCTTTCTTGAATGATTCGAAGGTTGTTGGAATGAATTATGTTGATGGAAATGGCCTAGGAGGTCAAAAATGACCATTTTTGAAATTTCAGCTTCTGGACAGTTCGACGCATCGAAGCATCCAATTCGATGCATCGAAGTCCCCAATTCGATGCATCGAAAAACCTGCAGAGATTTTGGAATGTAAAAGTCCCGAGAGCTATTTTTGGACAATACTTTTTTGATACTTGTTTGATGCATCGGAGCCTCAATGCATCAAACTCAGCACTTCGATGCATTGAAGGTTCGATGCATCGAACTCATCACTTCAATGGATCGAAGTCACTTTTTACAATATACCCTAAAAATTGCCCCAACTTCAAATGGGCGTAACTTCCTCGTTTCAAATCGGAATTGAGTGTGATTTTTTTTAAATTGAGTATTTTTGGACCATCTTTCTAATGGGATAACTAAAATATTCAAATTACAAATACACAAGAAGTTAGGTGTTAAATTGCTTAACGGTTTATGGACGTAAACCTGGTGGAACATCTACTGTTCACCCTCGATTTTTGAGAGTCAAGAATTGAGGCATGACAACATGGTATCAGAGCTTGATACTATCACATGAGTGTGGTTAAGGTCGTTCATGGGGTTGTGTGAACGGGTTCACACTCGAGATTTGGGTCGGTCCGGGGGAGTCCCGATGGTCTGGGTTCCAGGGCGTGACAACAAGTCCCAAAAGTAGAAAGTGAATGGGATACTAATGATCAAAAATTAATTCAACACAATAGCTTGGCTATGAAAATTTTAATGTGTACATTAAACCCATCCGATTTGAAAAAAAAAATTCGAATGCAAATCGGCAAAGGAAATTTAGGACACCCTAGAAACAATCTATGAAAACCTTTGAGCTAGGTGACAAGTTCATAACTCATAAGATTGTGAGAATGAATCCATATATGAATTCTTTTATTGAAGTATTCCTTTTAAAGAAGAATTTTAAAGAACTTCAATTTATTAGGATTAAAACACTTAAGTTTTAAAAAGAAAGAGATTTTTAGAGGAGAAATAAATTTTGTCAGCCTATGTTAAATGTTGTTTATCTTGGGTATGCATGCTATGTTCTAAATGATTAAAAACATCCTAAGTGGCATAGGTGTTTATCTAGACTATTCTTTTAAATAGCAGAGTATGAATCTTTGCAAATTGCATATGATTTAGGTGAAAATATTTTCTCAATAGAAACTCCAAAGATTCAATAAATTGTAAGAAAATCCAAATGTTTAAAGTTGAATCTCAAAGAGTTAAACAAGTCTGTGCACATTGGATTGAATTGGAATGGGGAGACTTCAAAGTTTGCTCACTCTCCATAAAATCATGATATATGATCACTCAATGATTTAAAGATGCAAACTCGAACCGATGGTTTGTCTATGTGAAAATATCATAAACAATTGGTCTTAGTCAAGACTTAGCATCTTGATCTTCAAGACCATAGAAAAAGAGTGTTGATTCTTCAAGTATATGTTAATGATTTTATATTTGAATCAACAAATTGTGCAAAGTTTTTATAAACTTCTTAAATTTCTTAAAAAGTGATCCATAAAGATTGAAAATCCTTAAAATCTTTTCAATTCACTTTTGCACATTCCATGATACTTAAGTAATAAGAATATTGCTTGTGCTTAGTTGGTATATGTACATCTTTGATGTAACATAGCATTCTTATACTTGAGTTATGTTTATTTGATGCAACCATTTGAGCTTAAAAGTTATTGATCTCTAATGTTTTTGATTAAAAGATTAAATGAAAAATAATCTTTTACATCAAACTTATGATTATCTTATAAACAATGATTTTGATTAAGATATTAAGGGGATGTAATCTTTTATATCAAATTCATTCATGATGAAATTGTTGATTATGCTAGATATGTCAAATCCTCAAATCAACAATTAAAGAATTATACAAATAATTAACAAGAATGTTTAATAGGCCAGAATCCTTGGAGATAAAAAGGTGCTTTGAAAGTGATTTATGAAAACCATATAAGCTAGTTATAATCTTATGTTTTATAAAACATGCTCATATTTAATGAGCTAGTTGCATGCTTATTATTCTCAATGCAACTTTAGGGCAATATGAAATACTTTAAAAATAGCTTATGAGAAAATATATATAAGCTAGTGGCTAGTTTATAACTCATAACACATGGGCATATTTAGTAAGCTAGTTACAAGCTTATTATTATCAAAGTATTATTAAAATAAATCTTTGCATATTGGATATGCATATAAATATTAAGTGCAGAGACCATGACCAATTTTGGCCGATTTGCATTTTTCGCATCATAATTGCCATAAATACATTGAGTGATGATAATCATGTTTTGAGTGTGGGGAACATGTGTTGGAAAGTTGTATGGAGGTTTTGGTAAATTTTCGGGACATTTGGAGAAGTTTGACGTTTTGGTCAAACGGGGGCCCAAGATGCAGTCAGGGCCCGGGAATCCGAAAAATTTCATGAAATAATTATTTTTGGTTTTGGCCTAGATGAAATTTTTAGAGAGTTCAGGAAGTGATTTCAAGGCCGTGGGAGCTTTTGAAATTAGAAATGGAGGTCAAAAAGATACGTTAAGTGGCTTGGGGTATTTTAGTCATTTTGACGCCCCATATATTATAAATATCTAGGGCTGAGGAATCTCAGCCATTCCTCACGCTATTTTCTCTCTCTATATTTCTCCCACTTCATCCCTCCACCTTCTCTCTACATTTCTAGTGCATTAGGCTTGGATTTGAGACCCGTCAAAGAAGGAAAGTGTGAAGGGGACGACTAGGGCTTCGGTTTGAACCGAACAAACTTGCATTTTGACAAGGTGGACTTTGGTGGAATTCTTGAAAGTTGCTTGGAAGTTTTCCAAATTTGAAGTAGGGGTGCTCCTTCCTACTTAGTTGTCGATTCTAGGGTTTCGGGTGAAATGGTGAAGTGAAGGTTGTGTGTTGCATGAATGAGAGTGGTGAGAGGGGTGTGATTTGAGGTTTTTCTCCATCCCTTTAGTCTCTTCTATGCTATTTTAATATGCCTTGTGATGTGTATACCATGAGGGACTTGTATGTGCGAATGTGTGAAAATGAGAGCATGTATACTTATACGCTAGGTTTTGTGTGCATGTACCACTATGTGAAATGATGAACATGTAGGTGATTATGTGTTGGTAATTTGATGTAAAATGCATGCTAATTACTTGTGGTAAATGTATGCATTGGGTGAAACATGATCAATGTATGCTAAGTTAGAGATTGTAGGCATATGTGACTTATATGCTAGGTTTGACATATATGTGATTATATGTGTGGTTATGTGGAGTGAAATGCATGCTATGTACTTTAAAACTAGCTTGTACATTTGAGAAGTATGAAATGATATGCTAGACACTATATACTTAAAATGCATGTGTGGGGTAATTGTGAGGAAACAGGGAAAATGGACCGTGTATAGGATGTCGGAGTTGTCCAACCATGTTAAGTAAGTGGCATTATTGCCCAAGGAGGTATGACTATTAAAGTGGTCCAATCATACCAAGGTCAAGGCCTAAAGTCAGATTATATCCATTGGTGAACTGTCACATAACACTATCAGAGTATGTCCAAATCATGCACTTGTTGTTGGAGTATATACTCTATTGGCAAACTGTCAGAGTTGTCCACTCACCTTAAGGCGTAAGCTAGTGTCGAGTCGACACCTAGGTGGGTTGGGGTATTTCTTCTGAGCTATTGAAATGCTCACCCCTTTTTCTCCAAACTTTTTACAGATAAAGCACACATGACAGACGGACTTGAAAGATCAAGTAGGGTTCCTTGTAGCTTTTTTGGTCATTTTGGATGTTATGGATTTGGCTAGCCGGCATGTGGCATGGTAATTTGTGTAATTGTAGTCGTAGTAGAATTTTTAGCATTTTGGACTTTATGGATGAAATTCTTCTAATGACTATAAACTTGGAAGACACATGAATTGAGATGTATATTTGGACCAAATTTATAATTTTAGAATGTATGAAAAGTAAAGCTACAACCCCTTCTCACGTTGTAGCTATGTATGAACATTTTTAAGTAAATGAAATGTAATTTGAATGAAATGGATGGATTGGAACGTAAGGATGATGGAGCTATGTTTCTTTTACATATTTTAGGAGTATGAATGCTTGTAGATGGAAATTGAAGGCATTAGAATGGCCATTGGGGGGACACGTGCCCAAAAGTATCTATTTTGGATTCATAAGAGGGATTTAATGATTGTTGTTGCTTTCAAAAGATTTTTATCATTTTTAAGGTTTGATTATGGATTGGTATAGTGGTGGAATGAATTTGGGCATGAAAAACACATGTTTTGAGCTTTTGGGCACTTTCGGTCGCCTAGGCTCTGTAGCAGTCGGCCGAAAGTGCAAGATTTCGAATGTTTGCAAATGGGTACCAGCTTTCAACAGGCTGAAGAAGGGTTTTAGCCGGCTAAAAGTCTAGTTTCAGCCAACTAAAACTATCCTCCAACCAACCGAAGGAACAGCAGGTATCCTGGAACCTTTCGAGTTCGCCCAAACTTCAATCGGGCGTAATTTCTTCGTTTTAGATCAAAATTAAGTGTGATTTTTTTTTAAATCAAGTATTTTTAAATTCTCTATCCAATGATGTAAATTTCAGTACCTAATTCCAATTGTACTAGGAGTTAGGTCCCAAAACTGAGTGATTTATGAGAGTGAATAAATAAAATTTTCACTATAGAGATATAACTTGATGTAGGGCTCATTGAGGTTGATTAAGGTGGAGTTGGGCAAATTTTTACCCAAGAATAGAGCTAAGCTTCCACGGTATTTGAGAGAAAAAATAGGGTTCATTAGGATTAATAGATGGGTTCACCTTCAATTTTCGGGAGTCGAAAATTGGGGTGTGACATTAAGAATATTTGATTTGACAAAGTGCCAGGAAAGCATATAGATTACAATATCATATCTATAAGAATCATGTTATATAATCACGTAAACTTAAAAGATATAAAGTTCCAAACTTTGAGCTAAAACTCTAATTATTCTATTTGTGAAAAATTATGTGATTATATTATGATCATTGGTTTTGATTGGAATAACTTTGGTTATAAATCTTTTCATCAAAATCATACATGGAAGTATGTTGATTATACAAATATATATTTATCATCTTTTAATTAACATCTTGTGCAAAGAATTTGAGAATCATTTATCCAAAATGTATAGATGGACTTCAGATCAAAAATCATTTCTAATGAGTCCACATTAGAAGAATCTCAAAAAAATCACAAAGAACCTTAGAAAGATAGAATCCAAAATGATAAGCACAAAGATCTTTCTATATGTTGAAGCATGGTTCACCTCCTCCAAATTGATCAATCTTAGGTGAACATTCTAAAGATAGTTGCACAAGATCCTTACTTTGAAATAGTTGTAATTATTTGGCTCTCAATTCTCTAGATAAAAATCAATGAGACCAAAACTTTTAAGTTCTTGGATATTTGTAATACAAGAGGGTCAAGTTCATTTTGAATGAAGTTGTGTTTAGAACTTAGTTCTTAGCCACATGATCACACCTTGATTGGCACATAGAAGCTAGAAAATTGAGTTAAGTGTCTTCATTAGAAACTAAGCTAGATTAGTGACCCAAGGTTTCAACCGAGAAGAAATGATGATCATGAAAGAAACTTTTCACGTGTATCATGAATAGAACCTATAAAAATGCTACATGCTTTTGCATGAAATGTGTTTATCAAATGCATTTTTAAATGACTTCATATTAGAGAAAGTAGATGTTGAACAACCACCCAGATTTGAAATGCATAAAGTTTTAAAGCATATGTTTAAAAATTTTCAAAAGCCTATATGATTTGAAATGAGTTTCAAAGAACTTGGCAATAAAGGCTTAGTGATTTTCTTATAGAAAATAATTTTTGACAAAAGCAAATTTGATGATTTTTACTTGTCAAAACCAATGTTGATGATTTGTTGATCATGCTTATATATTTGGATGATATCATTCTTGAATCAACAAATGAAAATTTGTGCAAAGACCACTTAAAAGCATACAAATAACTTAAAATCGGCATGGTGGTTGAATTCTTCTTAGGATTGAATTCCTTCTAAGTGTCATAGAAAGATTTCTAGATTTTTAGACACTTAAGTTTAGGATTATGGTATCTTAGGAACATTTTAGATACATCTAGGCACATCTTAAGAGCTCATGCATTTAAATATGATAAGTTTTGAGCTATTAAAAAAGAAATAGGTATAAGTAAGATTTATGACATTGATTAAGCATAATTGCTTGCATGTATATGTAATCATGTGTATCTTGATACATATGCATATGTTTGATTGCTTGACATAATCTTGCATGACTTGTTATTTCATATTAGTTATATTAATTATATGACATATGTGATTTAAATGATATCACATCTGTAGTATCTCACATATGTTATCTTACCTTGAACTTACTTTTTATTATGACAAAAGAGAGAAAGATATGATATTATGCAATGAATCCCTCCATGAACTTTATTATATCCATTTTTGAGGATATCAAAAGGAAGAAAAATATTAGATGATGAGGTTGACATCTTGAGTTTTTAATGCTTGATATAACCTTTTAATGTCCTATGATCTTCAATTAAATGTATTATAATTTTTAGATTAGTCAATATCATATTTTAGTATCAAGACCTATTTTTTCCTCATAAAAAGAGGAAGAAAAGACGTAAGATAATAGACTTTATCATTTGGTGTCTTTTATGGTCTTCATCATTCATGGTTTAACCCAAATTGCACTTAATGTATCATTATACTTTTTGGGCACCATTGATATCTCTTTTATGACATATTACATTTTATTGGGCATGCACTTACATTTATAAATTCTTCTAACTTTCAAGAGTTATTTGAAATGTTTCCTAGATTAATAAGATGTTAAGATTACTAACTTGGCTCTCTATGCCTTTTGATGATGTGAAAAAGGGAGAAATTATATGATGTATATCATGATCACATGTTTGTACTTACATATTGTTATATTCATAGAACACATGATGATAAAGGGAGATTTTTCATTTACATGCATGTGCTTAATGCTTTACTAATTTCTTTAACGCATATTGATGAGAGAGCATGTACCTTAAATGATGATGTGTTATTTTTCATTCTTAATTTAAGATCATAATCATATTTGGTCCAAAGTATGATGTTAACTCATTATTTGATTTCATGCATAAATCTTTTTACATGAGTAAATATACTTGCTTTAGAATATGTATCACATACTATATGTTTTTATTGTCTTATCACTTTAAGGCATGATGATATGATGAAAATTTTCATTGGAGAAATTCATGAATATATGCAAATGCTTAATTGATATTCGTTTTGCATATTGATAGGGGGAGAAATCCTTAATTTGAGCTTTGAAAGTTGACACTTTCAATATATACATATTGTGATTTACATAGGGGGGAGAAATCCTAATTTGTTAAAATATGCATATTGATAGAGGGAGCCACCTCAATTTTCTTACTTGAGGAGGAATATTATGATTTCAATATTCTTATCCTTCCTATGTTATACATGTTGTACACCATCCATTAAACTTAAATTTATTGATCTTTTTGATAATGTCAAAGGGGGAGAAGAATGTGATGTGTTTTATTGATCTTTTTGATAATATAAAAAGAGGGAGAAGAATGTGATGTGCATATCATAAAAAAAATGAATTGACTTACTTTGATTATATGATTTATGTCATTTATGTTATAAAACACATCAATAGTTTGTCATCATCAAAAAGGGGGAGATTGTTGACCTCAAGGTTTGAACCTAAGGTTATTTGGGTGATTTTGATGATAATAACCTATTGTAGTGTAGATTTAATAACTTTACTCAAGTGTGCAGATTACAAAGTATCATATTATCTCAAGTACCTTAAAGGCGTTGTACTTCAAAATGAATTGCAAGAAGATATATGAAGCCACATGATCATAGAACTCAAAGATCAATAGTCAAAGATCAATAGGGAAGTTGAAGTGAATCCAAGCCACATGATGAAAGAACCTAAAAAGCTTAAAGATTTGAAGATCAAAAGACTTGGATAGGCTAGTCTTGGGTGTGTGCTAGATTAATGTAAAGTTATTTCTAAAGTAACTTCTTTTGAAAGCTTATCTATTGATCTAGTGGAACTTAGGACCAATACATATCATTCATATCATATCATGGTTCCTCATACATTTAGAATTAGGCCATGAACTTAATTGAATCATCTTGAAGGCCTTCGTTGAGATTAAGTTAATTGAAGTTTATGTTTAGTTTTGAAGGAACTCAATTCTTAAGTAAACAAATTCTAGAACCTATACTTGAATTAGGAAATATCATTTATGATTCTTAGATAGATTGAATTAGGCTTTGAACTCCATTGAATCACTCTATAATGTCGTGTCATGCACAGTTACTATTTTGGGTACTTAGCGCAGAAATTGGCCAAGTGTTGGATTCTAGGGGCAAAAACGTAAATATAATTTTTTAATGAATCTTGACATAAAAAGTCTCGGTAATTGTACCACATGATTTATCATGATCATATGAATTTTCTCAGCCCCAAATGACTTAATTTGGTCATTCCTATTGCACGATGAATTTTTATGTCAAAGCTATGAAAATCTGTTTTGTACTAAAACTAAAAAATTAGATTTTAATTTAATTGGAATTTTATTTTGAAACTATTTTTATTGAATCCAAATGGGGGGTACTTTGCTTAATTACATTGAATAACTGAAAGTAAATAATTTGCTTAAATGTTTTCAATGTAATTAAGTGTGCAGTGTATCAATGCACTGTGCAAAAAAACTAGCTAATTCTGATAACAGATTCTGACTTGGGAACTTTCGGTCGCCTAATAGAGGACTTTCGGTCGCCTTATGAAATCCATCAGCCGGCTCGTATAAGTTGGAATTTATTCCAGTGGGGTGTGCAAAACAGGGGAAGCTGAAACATTGTTTCAGTTGGCCCGAAGAGTACCTTCAGCCAACCAAAATAGTGTCATCACTCGGCCGATACTATCGGATTTTATGCCCAACGGCTAGTTTATGCACTTAATGTTTCCCAACCACTTCCAAACGGCCAGAATTCATTCTTATACTATAAATACACCTTGTATATGCATTATACAAGAGAGAGAGACTACCATAACCCTCCATGATCATATATTATTGGTAGATGCTACCTTAGAGCTTAAATCTTTATATCATTCATCCATTGGTAGCCACCACTATTGAACCAAACACTTGCATATCATTCATAATGACAAAATCCTAGTGAAGAGCTTTCAATTGACTATTTCATTACTAACTCTAAGTATGTGACATATAATTTCTGTATCTATCCATTAAGGGATATTCTCTATTGAGCTATCATTTGTGTATCTATCCATTGACAGATATTCTCTATTCTACCTAAACTCTAATTCATCCTATTTAAGAGGAAGACCAAGTGGTGCACTTGGCAAAGAAGCACAAGTCATGAGCTTGGCAAATAAATGTTGGTGAGGTTTTCATTAAGCAAAAAAGTCCAAGCCATGAGCTTGGCAAGGAAGTCTTGGTGAGGTGTTCAAGGAGCAGGGGAGCCCAAGTGATTCACTTGGTAATTGTACGATTTGTTTTCCACCCTTAAGGGAAGCTCTATAGTGGAATCCTTAAGAAGTACTCTTGAGGCATAGATGTAGACAAGAGGGGCCGAACCATGTAAAAATTATGGTGTCACTTGGTTTGCATTTCTCTATCCGTAAACTCCTTTATGTTATAGCATTTTATATGATTAAATTATATATGTTTTATATATCAATGATATGAGTTTATATGCTTCAATCTATATGAGGAGGATATGATGAATGCTTGGAGTACATTGGTTGAGTTGTGAAATTAATTAATTATTGATTGAGTTTTTATTTGATTATCTTATTATCAATCAATTTCCATACCATGTGTTTAATAAAATATGCTATCAACATTTTCACACACTATAAGTATGATATGTTGCACTTACACTTGTTATTGTATCCATTAGATCATTTAGGTGTGTAATAGCTTTCTAAGATAGAGACTTCCCATTTCCATTTGTTGAATACATAGGATCATCAAGTGTTTGATAAAAGTCCATTCAAGCTCATTTTTGTCAAAACTTACTAAACCAAAAAAGTTCCATTGTTTGCTTAAAGTCCCTATTCACCCCCCCCCCCTCTAGGGACAATTCTCGAGTCACACAACCATCTTCCCTTTGAATCTCAAACCTCCATCGGAATGGACTATCCAACCTTCCACCACTTCATCACTCGAAGTCCGAGTGCGAATGGCCTCTATTTCACTATCCCACCATTGTTCCTCAATCACCCTACTCACTAGAGTTGGTTAAGCAATAAGTATAAACAATGTTACCGCTTCCCCATCATCGTTGAAATACAATCCCATTTCTATGATATTTTCCATCATCTTCCATTCATAGATGGCAATGCTCGCCATGCTACCACGAGACTTCCTACTCATGGCATCGGCTACAACATTAGCCTTTCTCAGGTGGTATTATAGATCAAAGTCATAATCCTCCATATATTCCACCCATCTCCATTGCCTCATATTCAAGTCCTTTTGTGAGAAAAAATACTTCAAACTCTTGTGGTCGGAGAACACTTCAAAATTTTCTCCGTACAAGTATTGTCTTCACACTTTCAATGCAAAAAATTTAATGTCGCCAACTCCAAATCATGAGTCAAGTAATTTTGCCTGTGTGTCTTCAACTGTCGGGAGCCATACGCTACCACTCTCTTAGTTTGCATCAAAACACAGCCCAAACTATCCTTCACAATAGATAACATACCCTAAACCACGTTTAGGAATAATCAAAATTGGAGCGAAAGTCAATCGACTCTTTAACTCCATAAAGGTAGACAACCAATCCATTCCCAAAATTACATCAAAACTAGCAATATCTCGAAGAACAAAGTCGAACACTAATCGACGACCTGAAATCTTGGTCTCACAAAATCGACAAACTGTAACCTGGGTGACTCTGCCCCCAACCGGTGTATCAACAAACAAAACTGTATTTGAAGACACCTCCAAACCCAAAGCAAATGCAACATATATGAATGAATAAGCTGCACCCAAATCAACTAGTACCCTAGCTCACGAGCTAAAAACTAAGATACCTCAAACAACTAATGGTCCTGCCGAGGCATCAGTTTGAGTGAGTGTGAATGCACAACCATATGTCCTCTGACCTTGCTAGCTAGTACCTGGGTACCCAGACTATTGGCTGGAGATACTAACAGTAGCTTATCTCATCACTCATGAATCATACGCAAACTGAATTGGCTGAGGTGGTGACAATGCCCTAAAACCAGACTGAGTCATTATAGACTAAGCATACCGCTATTGTGATCCGGTCCTACTCTGTGAACCCTATCTCTAGGGACAATCAGCCCTAAGATAACTGAGCTGGCGACAATAGTAACAAATCCGCTCTCCTCCTAAAACCACTATCGGCCTGTGAGGACACTCAATCTTATAGTGACCTAGCTGCTGGTATTAATGACAGATAACCGTAGGTCATGAGGATCCAGTAGGTAAGGACACTGATGGTGCATAAAGAATCTATAATCCCTGAGAAAATAAAGCGCTACCCCTGTGCCTCTTCCTTGCCTGACTACCAGAATAAGGTCCTGCACTCCGAGTCTATCCCTTGGAATCCCAAATTCTTTGGACATCTCTATCATCCTCTTCGGCTATCAAAAACCCTCTCAACAACCGTGGCGTAGATCTTCAGGTCTAAGATCAATACCCACCTTCTTATGGAGTTCTTAAGTCCTTTCACAAATCTATTTGCTTTCATCTCTTCATCGCCCACCATCTCCGAGGAAAAATGAGCCAAAGAAGTAAACTTGGTCTCATACTCAATCACACTCATATCTCCTTGTGTGAGATCAATAAATTCCTGCTGCAATCGATCTTTCAGTGAAGTTGGAAAGTACTTCTTGAAAAATAACCCTTTGAACACTTCTCACTCCATTGACTCTGTCATGCCCCGATTCTCGAGTCCCGAAAACTGAGGGGTGACTGGGTTGTCACTCCACAATCTAATCATCAAAATCATTACAATTTCCTTGTTACATTCTAAGAAAAACCATACTCCTCAATAAAATATATCAAATCCTGAATGTCCATCTCAAATACATAACATCATATGTATAATTACAACTGGAGAGATTATCTAACATAAATGCCCAATACATTTAATCCACAATTAAATCATCTATACAACCTTCTGAACAAGATTTAAATTCTACATGAATTTAATCACTATCTCTTCAACTAGTATAATTGGTTCCCAAGCTAATTTCGTGTCATCGGCATTACCTGCAAAACCTGGGAGGGGTGAGCTCAAAGCCCAACAAGGTATGCTGAACATACTACCACTACTTCAGCAAATCAATTCCCATATATTCTCAAAATATATAAACTTGTGCATCTCGATAAAAATCATGCTTCAACTATTATACAGATATTACTAACTCATATTGCTATTTCGGCACATAATTACCCACAACCCAACAGTCATGCATGAAATGTACATGAAATCTCCTAATATCTACATATCATGCCTCAATGAATTTTTAACCCAAAACAATGAAGGTTTGAACATGTATGATGTCTCACATTTCAATATATGGCAATTAAGTGAAATCACAATTCACAAGTAAAACAGTTTATAAGAAATTCACATGTCACATATAAACTCACAATTCAAGATTTTCACAACTCTCATCAAATGCATAACATAATCAAATTGATGCATATCATCCTCAATTAAACACAATTTATCGAATTGCATTCATTAACCATCATCATTCATATGTGTGTACAATTTCTAACTATACATATGCGATACACATTCATTCACATGTCATAGTGCAACACAAACATCAAGTTGTCATGCTTTCACATCTTACATATATTTATATGAACATAAATATTTACCTCACACATATATGCATTTAACATACCAATAATCACATTTATATATATATATTCACACACACACACACACACACACACA
Organism: Cornus controversa; assembly: GCA_026545225.1. Classification (NCBI taxonomy): domain Eukaryota; kingdom Viridiplantae; phylum Streptophyta; class Magnoliopsida; order Cornales; family Cornaceae; genus Cornus; species Cornus controversa. The sequence continues at coordinate 3,210,930 of CM048849.1, forward strand.
CACACACACACATATATATACCACACATGTGCAATAACATAAAATTACGTAAATCAATGACGTAATAACATATGTACGTAGGAGATAGAGGCAAGAATAACTTGCCTTAGGTCCTACTTTCACTAAGCCTGCGCTTGCAAAGTGGCTTATTTTGATGTCCGGTCCAGTCCCGTGCTGTAGCCCACACAGTCCATACACTTTCCATAGTAGACCCATGAAGCAAATCCAAGTTAGTTCATCATTCTCAATAATTTCAACCCTTGGGCCAATTTAGATTCTAAGCCCAAACCATATACCAAGTCCATTTCATAAACCAATTCCAACCCACTGTCCAAGCCCATCTCATTGTCTATGGATTTGGCCCAATTTAATTAGGCCCAAGAATAATCAAATTCAGCCCACTACCTTGGTTGTACACCATTTCAGTCCAATTCTAAATCAATTGGAAACTAGCCCAAGTTCACATCCAACCCAAGACCCAAATGTCGTAATGCCCCATTTCATTGATCCAATATGGCAGCCCATGTAATACCAAATGTCTAGCACCATAATATATATATATAGATATATATATATATATATATATATATAACCATCTTCTATGAACCCATCACCACCACTCGACTACACCTCACCACAGCCATTTTCATCCAACAAGATCACCACCACTCACGGCCATGGCAGCCGTGAGCCACCAGCCACCTCAACTAAACCCACATAATCAAAGCCCCATGCTTCGGCACTATTGCAGACCCCAAAGCCGAACCCATGCACAACCTCAATTTCTCATAGCTGACACACTCGGAACCACCCAAAATCATGGTCGGAGCTCCGCCCCCTACACTGCCAGTGTGAAGTCGCCGGCCTACCAAGCCTCATCAAAACTCATTGCCTAGCTAAAATCGACAACCACCATGGCTGTCAATTCACGGTGGCTACCGGAGCTTACCGAAACTGACCCAACACAGTCCGAGTACCAGTCGGACCTCCATAATCGAACCACCACCAACAAACCCAGCATTTGCCATCGTGAACCACCATAATTCTCACCCTCAAGCTCAACCCAAGTCGAAGACTAAGTAAACCCAGCCACAACCAAGCCCAACACCACTGCGAACCACCTCACAGCCTCGAGCCACTCTATCTTCAGCCATCCCCGCCGTCTGCCGGAACACACCACCGGCCTCCAATACTTCAGTCGTGGAACCACACCCAGAACCCACTTTCTCTCTCTAAAACTCTCCAATTTCTCTCACTAAAAATCTCGGTTCTCTCTCTCTATTTTCCTCTTCTCTTCTTTCCTTTTCTTTCTTTTTCTCTCTTAGCTGAAGACCACACTTGGTCTCTTCTTATCTTATTTTTATTTTGAATCTTCTCATACACACCACATACCTCAACAAACCTCAGCTGTCACGTCTCGGAATCCAAATTTTGGGTGTGAACCCATTCACTCAACCCCGTGAACAACCTCAACCACACTCATATGATAGTATTAAGTTCAGTTACCATGCTCTAACGCCCCGATTTCCCAACTCCTAGAAGACCGAAGGTTAACCCGTCCATTCAGCCCAATGAACCCTCATCACTTTCAATTACCACGGAAGCTTAACCCTATTATTGCACGTAGGTGTGCACAACTCCACCTTATCCAATCCCAATGGGCTCTGCATCAAATCATATCACCATAGCGAGGATTTATTTACCCACACCTTCAAGGATCACTCACTTTCAGGCCTCAAAACTTACTTTGTTTAGAATATGAAACTAAGACCTACACCATTAGATAGAGAATCCAAAAATACTCAATTTCAAAAAAAATCACACTCAATTGCGATCTAGAACGAAGAAATTACATCGAATCAAGGTTTCGAAAAATGCTGTGAATAGTAATCTCGATTGTGCGACAATGGGATTTCGATTGTGCGAAATGGGCATCTCGATTGTGCAAAAATTTCACCCTCTCGGGACCTTGAACCTGCAATATTTCGCACGATCGAAATAGGGGTTTCGATTGTATGAAATTGCCCCTGTCTGGACCCTAAAAATTACCATAATTCACCACCCCTTCGCACAATCGAAATGGGGGTTTCGATTATGCGAAATGGGCATTTCGCACGATTGAAATGCCCTTCCCAGAACTTTCAACAACCCTATACATGGTCCATTTGGAGCCCAATCCACATTCTATCATCTTAGAACCTCTCATACATGATCCATAACATGAATGAAATATACCAACATCAATTATATACTCAAAATCATATTCATGATTGAATCGTACATCAAAATGAGTCGTTCTCTCCCACAACCACACATCCATTCATAGTGAAAACATCATTGCAAAAACTAAGTGCCACCATGGGCATTACATAAACTAAACCGTTGTCCTGTCACACCCAACAAGTTTATAATCCAATACATACATCAAAGTTACATTTGTCCAAAACATAACCACAACTCAAAAAGGAAGTCACATGCCACAAGCCGGCATGGATAGTCACAAAATACACAACATCCAAGAGATAGTAAGAACACTACTAGAGTTCCACTTGGACACTCATGTCTCATTCGTCATCGACGCTTTATCTATAAAAGAGTTTAGAATAAGGGGTGAGCACCACTATGGCTCAGTAGAGATACCCCAACCCACCTAAGTGCCGACCCAACATGACCTACATGGATGCATGTCACAACATTTCACATATCCTTCAACATACATCATGTTCATTCACAACAATGCATATATATGTAAGAATGCATTTAACACACATCATGCTTCATGATTCAAATGAAAGCATTAATCATACGTTTGTCCCTCTCGTGGACTCAACCCAATACCCTAACATGATTCTTGACCAAATCATGTAACTGAGACACTTCCCACACAACTTCAACACTACCACCGAGTATTTACCTACTCCAAGGTGGGTAGACTACCGTCACCGAGTATTTACCTACTCCAAGGTGACTTGGCCCCCTTTCTTTGAATTCTCACCGAGTATTTACCTACTCCAAGTGAGTAAGCCACAATCACCGAGTATTTACCTACTCCAAGGTGATTGGGCAACTCTTTGGAATCCCCACCGAGTATTTACCTACTCCAAGGTGACATAACCACTATCACCGTGACCGAGTATTGACCTACTCTGGGTGATTCAACCACTTCATGACCACAACAATAACCAAGTATTGACCTACTCTAGGCAATTCGACCACTTTTCCCCATTTTCTCATAACAGCCCCATATATGCATTTCGAACATATAAATATCAAGCATTTATATTTCATGCTTTGCAACACATATGCTAGTTAAAAAGGAACATAACATGCATTTCACATTCACCAATCCACATATATACTTTCCTATATATGCAAGTCTAGCATAAATAGCATATTCTCACAAATTTCAGTTAAGCACATATTTGTCATGCTTCACCAATGCACACATTTTCTTCATAAAAATAGCATACATTTAACTCACTTAACAACACATAATACATACATGTTCAATATAACACATTTTCACATATATGCACAACACCTAGCATATAAGTGTACATGCTCATTTCTCTCACTCATTCACTCTTCTCATCATGCATACTACCATATACATACCAATTGCATTCAAGAATTAAAGAGAGATAGAAACTCACCACATCCCACCCCTCTTACCATTCCAAAACATGCAATACACAATCCTAGCTCTCACCGTTCCACCCAAACCCTAGAATCGACAAATAGATGAGAAGGAGCACCCCTACCTCGAAAATGAAGGTCTTCCAAGCACTTCTCAAAATCCCAGCAATGTCAACCTTTTTGAACCGCAACTTTGATCGGTTCAAATCGAAGCTCTTGTCGTCCCCTACGTATCTCCCTTCTTTGACGAAACCCGAATCCAAGCCTCAAGCCTTCAAAAGCTAGAGAGAAGGTAGAGGGAGAAAGAAGAGAGAGAAAGAAGTCATGGCCGGCTGTTGGGACATTAGAGATATGAAATATCTCTGCCACATCTGATATATAAAGTCCCTAGGTCGCAAAAAGACCAAAATACCCCCGGGCCACTTAACGCACCTTCCCGGACTCCGTTTTCGATTTCAACAACTCCTACGGCCTCGAAATCACTTCCTCTACTCTCTAAACATTTCATCTAAGCCATTCCCCAAAATAAATATTTTTAGAAATTTTTCAGATTCCCAGGCCCACTTAAGTCGCATCCTAGCGCCCGGTTTGACCAAAAAGTCAAACTTCTCCAAATGTCCCGAAAACTTCCAAAAACCTCAAATTAACCTTCCAAACATGTTTCCCACTCCCGAAACATCCATAGCATCATTTAAAACGCATTTATAGTGAAAATGATGAAAATCGGTAAACCGACCAAAATTAGTCACGGTCTCTACATCAGCCACATGTAAAAATATGCACATATATTCATATATTTATTATATGCATAAAATACCACATGGGTATTCTCCTTTCTCCCACATATACATATAATTATGTACATGCATCTCTATATATCCATAATTACATATAGATCCACCATATATATATATATATATATATATATATATACACACACACACACACATACACTTATGTCTCCACACATATATATATACACATTCACCATGCAACAATATATATATTCCCATATATACGATTTTCCATACTCTCCATCAATATATATATATATAAATTCATTTATATATATATATATTCGCACTTTTCTAAATTTAATTAAATCGAAAAGAAAAAAAATCATGTCAAAATCATCCGGAACCAGTTAAAATCATCCGAGTCGTTACAGTCTCTATATTGCGAGTGTTCCCAACAAATTTCCACCAACGATCTACCTTTCCCGAGAAGTGAAGTGTAGCAATGTTGACCCTTAGGTCTTCATCAATCTCAAGTGCAAACAAAGGCTTTTGCGTTTTATCTATCCAATCCTTTGCCTCGAAAGGATCGGACCCACCCGCATATGTGGGTAGATGATACTTGTTATACTCCCTCATCGTAATCATCATCTTACTAAGGTCCACTCTAGGTTGCACTTGTACTTCCTCCTCAAGAGTTTTCTATACGATCTGACCATTTCTCTCATGAACTATTTCCTATCAATTTGTGCTTGTGGGACATTCGCACCTCGTCCTTGTGCACGTCTCAGTGGCATCTCGCTACATAGGTAACAAGAAGACACTTAGTCACAAAATGTACATAATTAATCAATCAACCTCAACGAGCTTACCAACATTATGCTAAGTCATTCCATAATTTAGCATGCAACACCATGTAAGCACGTAAGCATATTCCACGTAAATGTTATAACTTTAAGTTTAAGCATAACTTATAGTACACATATGGTTCAACCCTAACCCATCGTCCAAGGTATTCAAACCCGATTACTTTGATACCATGCTATCACACCCCAATTTTCGACACTCATTTAAGAGTGAGGGAAATGGGGTTGGTGATTATGGAATGTACTATGATCCGTCAACCAACATTTAATCAATGCAAAACCTCATAACCGCGGAACGTGATCAAAACCATATATATATATATATATATATATATATATATATATATATATATATATACATGTATGTACATGTATATAGATACATGTACATATATTTATGTACATGTATCTATATACATGTACATACATGTATATACATATACGTACATGTATATGGGCCTACATACATGTACATATATTACATGTATACATATACATGTACGTACACGTACATGTATGTATGTACATACATGTATATATATATGTATGTACATGTACGTACACGTACATGTATACAACAATGTACATGCATGTGTATATACATTATGTACATGTATACAACATACATGTATACATGTACATGTATATACACATGTATCTTTATACATGTACGTACATGTACATACATATATGTATATATATATATATGGTTTTGATCATGTTCCGCGATTTTAATCAATACAAAACCTCATAACCGCGGAACATGATCAAAACCATATATGTATATATATATATGCAAGGTCTGCATTTGTAAATTCTCGGTATCTCACAGTTTCAGTCGACTGATAGGGGTATTAGTCGATTGAAACTCCCCAAATCCTGTTTTCTTCTATTTCAAGTCCTCAATTTAACCTCCTCAAGGTTTGTCACGCCCCAACTCCCGATGCCCGAGAACCGGGGTGCGAACTCCGTGGAATCACCCTCACGATAATACCATCAGTATCACAACCTGATCATCAACATCCATACAATCTCAATTCAAATATAAATCATTCAAAATGGACACTTTTGGGCACGTGTCCCCCCCAACATTTACATCAACATGCATAAAGCAATTGAAATATAACTCAGACCCTGAATGTCCATCTCATATACATATATCAAGTGTACAACTGGGAGAAACTACCCAACATAAAAGTCCGATACATTTAACCCAAATGTAAATATCTATCCAATATCCTGGATATACAATCAATTCTAAGGAATTTAATCACCACCTCTACTACCAGTACTATCAGTTCCCTAACTGACTCCGTAATCAGCAATACCTGCAAAACCTGGGAGGGGGTGAGCTCAAAGGCCCAACAACGTATATAGAACCATACTATCATTACTGTAGCAGGTCGATCCTCACATATTCTCAAAAACATACACATTTAAATACATCACAATATTTAAATCATACTCCGCCTAGCATATATGAACCAGCAATGCATATAGCAAATCTAGCACATATGAATATATAAATCTACTGCCATGATTTTTGAAATCATTTTCAAATGCTAAAAAGCAATAATCATCCAACATCAATATGTATAAGGAACATATATGTCTAAGTCTTTACATAAAATAATGTAAATCAATTATCACGTTCCCTACTCAACAAGTAGTAATCTCAAATGCAATTAAAAAGTATTTAATCCGTATAATATGCTTAGAAGCAATAAATATCCAACACACACATCATGTGCATTCACAAGCAACGCATATATATAAGAATGCGTTAAACACATAGCATACTTCCCAATAGATAATGCAAGCAATATCATCCTCTTATCTCCCTCTCGGACTCAACCTGACATCCTAACATAATTCTTAACCAACCATACAACCTGAGACGCTTCTCACACGATCTCGACACCGCCACCGAGTAAGTCATATATTTCGAGGTGGTTAGGTGGCTTCAGGATTTTCTCACCTAGTAAATCACATACTCCAAGGCGATTGGATAGTCCCAGAATACATCACCGAGTAAATCATATACTCCAAGGTGGTTAGATAGTTCCAGAATACATCACCGAGTAAATCACATACTCCAAGGTGGTTAAATGGATCATCACCGAGTCATCACATACTCCAAGGTGATTTGATGTGTTATCACTGAGTCATCACATAATCCAAGGTGATTACATTGTTTTCAAAATTTTCACTGAGTCATCACATACTCCAAGGTGAATAGGTTGCTCTCCCATATTTTCCCGTTCTTCTCACAATGGTCCCATACATGCATTTTGGACATATATGAATCAAGTATCTAAGATTCATGCTACACAATGCATAAGTAAGTCACGAAAAACACTTAGCATGCATTTCACCCCCACAAAGCCACATGTATGATTACCTATACATGTAAAACCTAGCATAAAACTCACATATGCCCACAAACTTCACTTAAGCACATTTTAATCATGCTTCACCAATACACGCACTTCAATACAAAAGATAGCAAGCATTTCATTCACATAAACCCACATAGAATCACGTATAGGTCAAATCATGCATATAAATCACATATGCACATATACTAGCATAAATATCATCATACTTCACTCAATGCATGCATTTACTACAAGTAACTGGCATACTTTGCATCCATAATATATAACCACATATATATTTCATCGCCCATATATGTATTATGCACATATATTATACTTAGTACATCATAATCATGATTTTCAAATGCTCGTCAATGCTATAATCATATTTAGCATGCATTTTCACTATTACCTCAATATATATAATCACATATATATTTAACCAATGTATAAAATTCACCTATGCATACAAAACAACACATAACTAAACATGTATAATTTAACATGCTTCACATGGGCTCAATCTACACATATATATATCGCAATGTACACAAGCATTTAAATCTAATATGCTTTCGTATCCCAAATATATATTTATATATACACACACCCCTATATATATATATTTACTCACATATATATATACATATCTTCACATCCCACGTATATACAACAATCGCCTTTATATATATATATATATATATATATATATATATATATATATATATACACACACATATATATAAACACCACATATGATTAAATTAAAAGCATATGCAAATTAATCAATATAATTAAAATATATACATAGGAGATAGAGGCAAGAATCAACTTGCCTTAGGTCCCGCTTTTTATTGTGCTCATACTTGCAAAGTGGTCTATACCAAGCCCGGTCCAATCCCGTGTCCAAGTCACACATGAACCCACTCCCTTTCCTTCTTATTTCCATGCTTAATCATATTCAATTTCAATTGACCCAACTCCATTTAACTAGGCAGCCCAAACAACTAGCCCACACGACTGCCCAATGGTCCAATTTATAGCAAGCCCAATTAATTCAACCCAATTCAAAGTCTAGGCCCAAACCATTGCTGTCCAAATAAACCACAATGAAGCTATGCCAAACCAGCCCATTTTAAATCGAATGGGGAATTAAATCCAAGTCTTTGGGCCCAAATAGAATTCAACCCACAACTTAGTTGGCAGCCTACTGCCAAACCCAACCTTTAATTTAATTGGGTCAATTATCAATCCATATATATATATATATATCATCACTATCCTCAGTTCACACCGACACCATCCCAGCCGTGAGCCACTACTGTGACCACCACTAGCCACCTTCCTCAACCCACAACACCACCACCATGCACCACCACTAAGGTTGTCCAAGCCGAGCACAACACAACCCATTTCCCAGCCATTGCCGAGAAGATCACAAACCGAACCCACAACCACCTATTCCACCATGCCCGACCAACAATGCACCAAACTTCCAAGCCATTTGAGTCACCGTCACCAAACCCATGCTACTACCGAGCATCACCAACCATGGTTAACTCATCACCAGTAGAAACCACAAGTCACACCTATGAGCAAACCGCCATTACCAACCAATCATGGTTGCACCACACCTCAACCGAAACCCGTTCCAGAACCGGCCATAGCCGCACCAACCACGAGCTTCCAAATAGTCCATACGATCGGTCGACCCAATAAAAGTCAAGCGTGCACCACCCATGAAGCTTCAAACCACCCAAAACTGAACCCATGAATGGACCCGAGCCCAGTCGTGAGAGCGAGAGAGAGAGACCCACCAGTCCGTGAGCCAAGACCCACCGCTGCTGCCACCGTTGACTGCCGCACCAGTCGAGAGACCATTTTCTTCTCTCTCGGTTTCTCTCTCTGGAAACCATCTGTTTCTCCATCCTTCTCCTCTTCTTTCTTTTTTTCTTTTCTTTCTTTTTCTCTTTCTTTCTCCTTCAGCCGAACTACTCATTTGGTCTCTTTATTTTGAAGTTTCTCATACACACCACATATTCACAACAAACCTCACCCATGTGATGATGTTATATATATATATATATATATATTTGTACCTTTCCACAATCAATTAATTCAAAAAGAAAATAATAATAATAATAATAATAATAATAATCCTGTCCAAAAACCATCCCGGATAGGTCAAAATAATTCAGGTCGTTACAAGGTTCATGCTTTAGAGGGTTATTCTATATGCAAGTTTTCCATCATTCTATACTCATCATGCCTAATTGGAAATCATATTTGGCATATATACAACACTTAACTAATCTCATACACTTTTATACCCGTCGTTCTCCATTAACATTCATACATACATAGCATTTAAAGGAAAACAATTCATCATGCTCATTGTCTAGCATTCAACACATTTATAAAAATTCTCAAGTAAGAAGAAACAACGTAATAAGTGTAAGTTTTTATATATATATCAAATGCACTAAGTCCACATCTTGGACGTGCCAAATAACAAAATAATTAAAAAAGAGGGTTCAATGACCCCATATCCATCTCATGGATGATCACCCTCAAGAACTTCCTTGTCATGTCTTCAAAATGTTAATATAGGAGGATGAGCAAGTTCAACGGCTCAAAGTAATATGTTATGCAATCCATTCAAGTCTACATTTCATATAATTACATAAAGGAAATACCAATGCACAATTTAGCTACGTGTCATGTTTCCTAGCATTCTAGTCAAGGTTATACGTCATTTTCACGGCATAGTCATCAAATACATTTGACAACCATAATTTCATAACATACTTTATTGCACAATCCATCATATATATAACAAATGATACATTCGAATTTATCCACAATTCCACTTGCTTCACATAAGTCACGTTACTTCACATAGTTCAACACAAAATCACAGTGTACTCAGAATTGAACTCACACTCACACCACACCCACAAGATATGTACCGAAGTCCCACATCTTAATTCCCTTTGGCTATTTCGGGCTACTAACTCATCCGATCACCACCCACTTGCGCAAGGTAGAGGACTTTCAACCCCAAAGAGGATGTTTTCCTCTTCTATTTTTTATGAGTCATTCTTAAGTATTCATTACAAACACAAAATATTTCACGTTTTGCACGTACATTTGCACATTTGGATGCATTGCACACAACATATGCCCTATGTCCATTCTGTTATGTCATTCAACAATTCATAATGACATGAGTATGCATTAAACTCCCAAAATCAAGCTTTTCAATAAATTCACTAAAATTCAACATATGTAATTTATACCTCAACTTGCACATATAAGTAATTCATACATTCAATAACATCTATCAACCATTTCCAATTCAATGAGGCATATATCATCAATTAAATCCAACAATTAATCTACAAAATCTCATATTATCATATGTAACATAAAATGACGCTTTAGTAGCCCGACTTATCTTTTTCTCTTTCTATTTATAGAAAAATAACCTACTCTTATTTACAACATTGCCATTACTTTTTCCTAAACCTTCCTGGACTTGTCTTCGGAGTTTCGTAACTCCAATTGACACGAAATCGGTTCCGTAGTGCGTCAAATATTTTATTTAAGTTACCTTCCAAATTTGGAGTAATTCAGACAATTTCAGATTTTCTGGGCCCACGGGGCCCGCGCCCCTGAGTTGACCGGACTGGAGAAAGTCAACTTTTGCCAAACGCTCTGAAAACTTTCCCAAAACTTAGATATGTTATCTAAACATGTATTTCACATTTAAAATACATAAAAAATCATTTAAAACACTAATATGATAATTAAATTAAAATGACAAAAAAATCGGGCAAAAGTAGTCACGGTTCTTACAATACTAACTTTTAAATAAGGACTAATGTGTAAATTCATTCATTACCACTACAAAAAGTGGGCCCCACCATAAAAAGTTGGATTCTCAAAGGCGCCCATGAATTTTGGAACAGAGGGAGTATTTTGCTTTCATTTTCATTTTTTTGAAAGTCACTGCAGAAATCACGTTAGGTATTGTAGTTTTCATTTCTGAAAAAATAAAAGTGATGTCAAAATTTTGACAATCCTTAGGCATAATTTGAAAGCTTGATAACAGTTTCAAATTTCATTTTTTAGTTCAAGTTTTCATTTTTGATTTTTTTTATAAAATGCAATAAATAAAAATTTTGCTTGCTCAAAAATATAATATAATATAATAAATTAAAATTTTATAAAAACCAAGAATAAAAAAATTATAAAATACAATAAATAAAAAATTGGTTACTCAAAAAATACAAATATAACAAAATAAAATACAATAAATAAGATAAATATAAATAAAAAATAATATAATATAATATAAAAAATATATAATATAAATAAAATACAATGAATACAAAATTATAAGTCAATAAAAATACAAACCTTTTATAAAATACAATATATATATATATATATATATAATTATTTTCCTGTATTTATATTACATGGAAGGTTATGCCTCCTCTGTTATTATTGCAATGAAAGTTTAAGACTCCTACTATAATAATTATATACTTATGTTTATTTGTTTTATATTAGTTACTTATTTATTTGCTTGTTTATTAACTGCTTTAATTACCTGTGCTATCTATATTCTGTTTCTTAGTTAATCTCTCCTTCTCCCCTTTTGGTATCAGAGCCAACCCGATTGAAGTCTATTTTAGTTCAGTGTTTTGTTACTTTAGTTCACACATACTTTATTCTTTATTTGTTGTGCTGGTGCCACCCCCCTGTAAATCTCTCCTTCCTTGGTGTAAGTCCCGATTTGAGTCGTGGATAGGTTTTAGGGCATAGTTGGAAAACGAGTTGGGCAAGGGTTTGTGTTACGAAATGCAGCAAAACAGTTTAATAGAGTCAAGTAAGTGTTGAATTAAGATTTTTAAAACATTTTGCTAAAAAATGATGAATAGGTTGCTCAGATCTTCCTCTTTTGCTAGTTCTAGATCTACACAACATGTTTTTCCTGATATAGTCAATGAAGAAGAACATACATATGAAGATATTAACTCCACAGATCTAAATTGGTTTGCATGGAATATCCCAAAAGTCCCCACAAGAGAAATTTATAGGTCAACTTTTCTTCAGTCCACATTCCTAAGTGACTATAGAGTCAAAACAGTTGAAAAAATTTATGGTCTTAAGTCAGAACATGAAAAATGTCAATTACTAACTCAGAGAACAATTAAAGCTCATAGAGATAAAGGTCACGATTTCATTCATATCAGACTCATCCAAGTTGCAGTAAATCCTCTTACAATTTTAGGCATAAATGCCTCAGTCCTTCTATGTCTAAGAGACGCCAGATTTACTGACCACAACATTAGCATCATAGGAATAATTGAAACCACCCTTGCCAATGGTCCAGTTTATTTTAACACTTACCTAAATCTCACCCTCAGTCTTAATGATCCCCATATTCTCAAAACCTTAACTTTGAATATTAAAACAACTGGTTATCCAATGCTTGATGGAGGTCAGCCCCTAGGCTTGATTTACAGAGTTTATTACAAATGTATCCCTTAATGTTGGTCAAAAGTCCTAGAAACCAAACCTTACTCATTCAAGGAAGTACCAAGGATGCTCGAATTCAGATCCCAAAAACAATTACATGGGAAAACATTACTTTACCTAATGAATGACTTTTACAAAATGAAAATCATGATTCCAAAATCCAAAATAATACGAGTGATTTAAGTCAAGTTCAACAATTCAGTGATGACATTGTTAGGATTAGTTTTGATGAATCCCGATTTACTACTCAGTTAAGATTTAGTAATCAGTCTAGGAATAATAACATGAGAAAAGATAAAAGTCTCCTTTGTGAAGAAGAAGCCTCTGAAAGATCTTTTGTGAATCAGTTAACTAGAAAAAATGAAGGAAAAATCTAAAATTAAAAGGCATAAAAATAGACAATCCTGTTACTAATCCTTGTTATGTCCCCAGACCTGAAGATAATAAGTCATCACCGTCAAGATCTCCTACCCATACAGATTTTGAACCCCAGATGCCTTTTGACCCTCAAATAAGTTCCTTAAGTCAAGATTATAAGTTTGATTTACTTAAACTTTATGCCGAATTCAAATCAAAAGAAAACAAATCAAAAAGACAAGCATATAGGAATAATTTTTCTGAAAAAGACATGACAAAAATAATTCTAAATTGGAAATCATTTATGACAGATTACAGTCTCGAAATCAATTTCTTTGATTATTTAGAAAATTATTACAACAAAGTAAATGTTTTAACAAAAACCAAGTGGATTAAACTAGACAAAACATCTGTCTCCTCAAGTCATCCTCCTTTTGAAACTCTTGTCATCCAACACCTTGAACACGATTTAACAGCCTCTCCTCTCAAAGTCAGTGAAACCAATACCCAACCTAATTTAAGAAAAATCATTGAACAAAATAATTTCACCAATAAAAGTCTACATATCATAGGTAAATAACTTGACAAAATTGAAAATAAAATTGATTTCCGAATAGAAAGCAGCACTAATCAATAAGAAAAATCTTTAATTAATCTTCCTGCTGAAGAAAAGGTTTAGCCTTAAAATACTCAGAGTCAGCTACTCTCCAAAACGTAAATAAAATGCTAAAATATTTAGAGAAAGCCAAAGGAAAGTCAAAAGAAGAACAAAACACTATTACAGTCATTAATGAGAATGATTGTTCTAATACTGAACCAACCTCTTCTTCTAACAATAGTGAAATCCATAATCTAGAAAAAACCTTCACAGATATGCAGTTAAAACCAATCTATCGTAGTAAAACTAATCCCACTAGCCTTACGAAAAACTGGTATCGTAAACCAACACCTCCAGATATCCAGTTCGAAGAAAAACCATTCCAAAGTCAATTTTCTGTCTCTTCCAATAAACTTTATGAATGGAATATAGATGGTCTTTCTGAAACAAAAATTTTTAACAAACTAAACCATATTTCTATGGTTGTTAATAGTTGCATTACTAACCACAGAGTTACCCAACTTGAGATTGTTGATCTTCTCACATCAGGTTTTACTGGTATGTTAAGATCATGGTGGGAAAACCACCTCTCAGAAGAAGATAGACAACAAGTAAAAAATGTTGTTCAAAAAGATAATGATGGAAATCCTATTTTTGACGAAAGAATCGGTATGGGTATTCCAGATGGAGTCAATACATTAATTTTTACGATCATTAATCATTTTATAGAAACACCTAGTAACATCATGGCTAGAGTTCATGACTAGTTAACCAATTTAAGCTGTTCAACCCTCTCAGACTTCAGATGGTACAAAGATGTTTTCTTATCACGTGTCATGATGAGAAATGATAGTAATAGCCCATTTTGGAAATAAAAATTCATTAATAGTTTACCTAGTCTATTTGCTCATAAAATTAGAGAAACCCTTGCTAAGCCAGCTGGAATTATTGATTATAGTCAACTTACATATGGAAATATCATTAGCACAATCCAAAAGGAAGGATTGAAAATGTGTATTGATATGAAAATAAGTAAACAACTTAATAATGAAAAGAAAAAAACTAAATATGAATTAGGCAATTTTTGCGAGCAATATGGTCTTCCTCCGATTGCCCCTTCTCGCAAAGATTTACATAAAACTCGTAAACACCCTACTAAATATAAAACTCATAAAAACTATCATAGAAGAAAACCTAACTTCCAGAAAGAAGAATTTTATAAAAAACCCAAAAAGAAATTTAGAGAAAAGGGAACACCTCATAAACAACATAGTAAAAATAAAAGCGGTAAATGCTTTAAATGTGGTAAGGAAGGGCACTTTGCTAACAATTGCCCTATAAAGAAAAAAATTAACCAATTACAAATCTCTGAAGAAAGTAAAAAACAGATCTTTGAAATTTTTGAGTTAAGAAACACTAGTGAAGAAAATACTGAAACAAGTGATTCACCCTCTGATAATAGTAACTATAGTTATACCTCTCCTAATATAACCATACGATGCAAAGATGGTTGTAGAGATTCCTGTTGTAAGTCAATTAATGTTCTTACCAAATTTGAAGAACAAGAAACTCTTCTTATAGAACTCATTAGTAAAATAGAAAATCCTGAAAATAAGTCCTTATATTTAAAAAAATTAAAGACTCTTTTAAAACAAAACAATAATAATGATATCCCTACAAGTTCTACTAACAAGCCTACATTCAGTCTTTCTAAAATATTGGAAATATTTAATCAACCACAAAAAGAGATTACATTGCAAGAACTTCAGGCAGAAATTAACTATTTGAAAAAAGAAATAAAATTCTTAAAAAATGAAACTCATGAATTACAACAAAAGATGTTAATTATCCAAGTTGATAAAAGCTTCAAAGAACACGAGGAAACCTCTTTTATAAAGCTCCTTTTATAGAACCTACTAATGAAAAACCAATCCAGGAAGAAGATATTAGTCAACATATCAACACAATATCTAAAATGGTAATTCAAAAATGGTTTTCTAAAGTTAATATTATAATTGATAAAAATTTAACCATTGAAGTCATTGCCCTAATTGACACAGGAGCAGATCTTAATTGTATTCAAGAATGATTAATTCCTTTTAAATATTTTAAAAAAATCTCCCAACGGTTAAGCTCTGCTAATGGTAGTAAAATGGAAATCAAATATAAATTACCTAAAGCCCATGTTTGTCAAGACAAGGTATGTTTTAAGACATCATTTGTCTAAGTTAAAAATATGACTGATAAGGTTATTTTGGGAGTACCATTTATTTATTTATTGTATCCATTTACAACAGATAATAAGGGTCTCACCACTAAACCTTTTGGTCAAACTGTCACATTTCAATTTCTTAAAAAATCAGAACCTAAAGAGTTAAAATCACTCTTTGATTCCTCTGTCTCTAAATCTTTAAACTTACTCACAATCAAACAACAACATCTAAAATCCTTACAAGAAGAAGTCATATACAAAAAAATTGAAAATCAATTAAGTGTTGAAAGTTTTCAACAAACAGTTAAAATCTTTCAAAAAAAACTTGAGGTTGAAATTTGTTCCTTATTCCCTAATGCCTTTTGGTATAGGAAACAATATACCTTACATCTAGTCATTTAATGACAAATTCACCCCCATAAAAGCTAGACCCATTCAAATGAATCCTGAACTGCTTGAAGCATGCAAAGAAGAAATTAACAATCTTCTTGCCAAAAATATTATTAGAAAAAGTAAATCTCCTTGGTCATGCTCTGCTTTCTATATAGAAAAATAAGCTGAATTAGAAGAGGAGTCCCCAGACTCGTTGTTAATTATAAACCTCTTAATGCAGTTTTAGAATGGATTTGCTATCCCATTCCAAATAAGAAAGACCTTATTAATAGACTTAGTAAAGCAGTGGTTTTTTTCAAATTTGATTTAAAATTAGGATTTTGGCAAATCCAGATAAATGAAAATGATAGATACAAAACTGCCTTCACCACACCCTTTGGTCATTATGAATGGAATGTCATGCCCTTTGGTCTAAAAAATGCCTCTAGTGAATTCCAAAATGTCATGAATGACATTTTTAACCGATACAGTAAATTTGCTCTTGTCTATATTGATGATGTCCTTATTTTTTTCCAGTCCATTGATGAGCACTGGAAACATCTATTCACCTTCAGGGCTCTTATTAAACAAAATAGTCTTGTTGTTTCTGCATCTAAAATCAGTCTTTTCCAAACTTGAGTCAGATTCCTTGGATTCCACATCTACCAGGGGAAAATAAGTCCAATTGATCGAGACATTCAATTTGCTGATAAATTTCCTGATGTCATTACAGACAAGACCTAATTACAACGCTTTCTTGGATCCTTAAATTACATCTCAGACTTTTATCATGATCTGCGAAAGCAATGCACACCTTTATTTGACAGACTTCAAAGTAATCTGTCCCCTTGGACATTAGTTCACACTGAAATTGTTAAGAAAATCAAACTCTATGTCAAGACTCTACCTTGCCTTGGAATTCCTTTAGTTGATTCTTTTAAATTATTGAAACAGATGCTTCTGATATTGGTTACGGTGGCATCCTTAAACAGCGTCTCAGTCCAGATTCTCCTAAACAAATTGTTCGCTTTCATTCCGAAACTTGGAACAACACACAAAGTAATTATAGTACTATTAAAAAAGAAATTCTTTCTATTGTCTTATGTGTTTCAAAATTTCAAGATAATATTTTAAACCAAAATTTTTTAGTGAGAGTTGATTGTAAAAGTGCTAAATATGTTCTTAAAAAAGATGTCAAAAATATTGCCGCTAAGCAAGTCTTTGCCAGATGGCAAGCTATTTTAAGTATTTTCGATTTTGATATAGAATATATCAAAGGTAATCAAAATTCTATACCTGATTTCCTTACCAGAGAATTATTGCAGGGAAAACATGACCGACAAAGCCAAAAACAAAGACAAAGTCCCTCAAGGGACAGTAAAGACTAAACATTCATCATTGACCCCTTTATCTATGACGAACAGATTCGCTGTTCTTATTCAACCTCCAAGACCTTTTTTCAGTTCTGCCCTAGCCTCTCCAAGTCCTAGTCACCTTCACCTCTAATACCCAAGTCATCTCCCAGTTACTGATCCTTTTTTAAACCAACCTATTCAACCAATTCGTCCTATAGCCCCCAGTCAATTTTCCTAAAATCCCAAGTCTAATTATACCCATAACTACACTTCTATCCTTTTTTACATTGAACCTTCTCATAGTCATTTCAAAGACCCAGTTGATGTAGTCAAAGCATTTCTTCCACCAACATGGTTCTTTGTCCCAAGTCATCCAGAAAAATCATTATCCTTCTACAAGGATATTTTGTTCCATACAGAATCAATTCGCATCAAACCAATTTTTGATCGAAATGATTCTTCCAAAGTCATTTATCACTCTCTCTATATCCAAAACTTTATTTCAGTAAAAGAGTGGGGTTCTCATCCCTCCATTCTCAAAGTTTTGCCTAAGCATCAACTCCAATTTAACTATTATGATTACAAAGATTCTTGATTTAAGCTCCTCCTCTACCAGAATGAGTCATTTAATCACTCTTGGTTTATTAACTTTGACAGTAAATTTAAAAGTCAAATTCCCACTTGGTTTCTTAGGTGGTGGTTGCAATATGGCTCTGTAGGGGGAAAAAGAGTCGTTAGGTGACACGTACGACCAACACAATGCGTGGCAACCACGTCATCATCCATGTCACCCAAATTCAAGTGGCGCAACTATTGTGAAGAATCCCAGAATTTCCTCCAACAACACCTATAATCAAGCACTGAAATCAGGGAGAGAAAAAAGGTGTTATCCCTTGAGTAGAAAGGAAAGAGAGAGATTAAAGGCATCACGATTGTATCTGAATTATTATAAGAAAGGTCGAAGTGATAATAAAAGGGGGATCTGAAAAAAGGGAAACAGAGTTTTTCTGTACCTACACTTTGGCGCCGTCTGTGGGAACGGAGCAATCCATAGATTCCTTGGGAGTTTATGCCTATACAGCTATGTTCCGGAACTATAACAGGGCAGCAACCACCCACCCTGAGCCACTCAATGGATCAAAATCAAGCACAGGAACTGCTCTTGCAGGAACTGCGAAAGCAGTTGGAGGAATCCAACTGGAGAAACGATCTACTTCAAGAGAAGATCGCGCGACTCACCGAAAAATAGCCGGAGACCGCCCCACCGGAGAGGGAAGCATCCGTGGAGTACAATTCCGCTCGTGACGAAGGACGAATCGCGGAACATCCAGAATCCCGAACTACCAAACCCGAAGCCAGTTTCGATGCACTAACCCGACGCCTGGAGGAAGTTAATGCCGATATTAAAGACCTGAAGAACCTGACCCCAGCAGATCTAGCGACCCAAGTTGCCAGCAAAGTGATACAATCTCCTTTTTTAGACGAAATAAGGAGGTCGCCGAACCCGAGGAAGTTCACACTCCCGAGTTTCATCACTTTTGACGGAACGACAGACCCTGTTGACCATCTCTTTCATGTGCAGCAGAGGATGACTTTGCACGCCGAAGACGAAAACCTCATGTGCAAGGTTTTTCCAACCAGTCTGTCCGGTGCTGCCCTAACATGGTTCAAACAACATCCTTCGGGCACCATCCCCAGTTTTACAAAACTATGTGAGCTTTTCATCGCACAATACATTGGCAACCGGAGACAGAAGAAAACAATTTCTTCCCTTTTCACCATGAGGCAAGCAAAAGGAGAACCATTGAAATCCTTCATGACTAGATTCAATCTGGAGATGTCCCTGATTGATGGTTGCGACCAAGCAGCGGCGGTGGAAGCCTTCAAAATAGCCATGATCCCGGGCTCGAAATTCCATTCATCTTTGGTCAGAAAAACCCCCAAAACCATGGGGGACCTGAACGCGAAGGCACAAGGATACCTCAGCCTCGAGGAAGATGAAGTTCTACGCCAACAAAGGACAGCTTTGATAAGCGTCGGCCCATTACCTAAGGAGAAAGGTGATAAACAGAAGAGCAAGGGCAGAATCCCACTTCCACCCCCGACATCAGGGAAGCGTCCCAAATTCGAAGAGAAGAACACACCTCTGAAATGCACTCTGGCAAGGCTATACCAGGAAAACAAGAGTAGAGGCATATTCCGAACACCCCCACCCATTCGGATCCTAGCCGAGCTCAGAGATAAGAGTAAGCATTGCGCTCTGCATCAGGATTATGGGCACACCACCAATGAGTGCCGTAATCTCAGAGGACAAATAGAGGCGATCATTGCAAAAGGGGGATTGACAGAGTATGTGATGAAAGATCAATCAAAGTCGAATGAACGCATAGGGCCCGACCGAAGAGAAAACCCAAATCCAAACACGGTCAGGACGATCAATACAATACATGGTTACGCTACCCGAGGAGACCAAGGGTCGTCCAGATCAGTCGTACGCCAAGCTAAAAAATTACAGAAGATGACAGAGATCAATTCCATTCAAGACATGGGGACCGATGCACAGATCACGTTCGGAGATCCGGACCTACTAAGAGTACAACTCCCCCCACGAAGATCCATTGGTAGTCAGCCTACTAGTGGCAAATTGTTGGATAAAAAGAGTGCTCATTGATGCCAGATCAAGTGCGAATATAATGACATTGGAGGTTTTCAAGCAAGTAGGAATCGGGAGCGACCAGATCAAACGAGCCGATGGGTTGCTCGTGGGTTTTGACGGAAACAAAGTACTGCCGAGCGGAACAATCGCATTATCTGTGACGGCAGCACAGAGAACACTCAGGGAGACATTCGTAATAGTAGACGTTCGTTCATCTTATAACCTTATAATGGGAAGAGGCTGGATCCACAGGATGCAAGGGGTACCGTCAACCTTACACCAAGTGATGAGGTGTCTTACCCCTAATGGAAGGGGAACAGTAGACCTCCGGGGCGATCAGATAGCAGCAAAAGAATGTTATTCGCTCACTATCAGAAACACTTCGAAACATAAAGAAGTTGCCGGGATTAACGACCAATAGCCATTACAGAAGTTGGGCACGACTGAACCGCAAGATGCCGAAAGCGTAGCCCAGCCCATAGAGCCGCTCCAAACAATTCAGCTAGACAATCTAGATGAAAGCAAATGTACGCAGATCGGGACGATGTTGCAGAACAAAGAAAAGGAAGAGCTGATTGAAGTATTAAGAAGGAACAAAGACGTGTTCGCCTGGACTCACCTTGACATGCCAGGAGTGGACCCCAGTCTGGTGAAACATACCCTGAACGTGGACCCCAATAGCGTCCCTGTTAAACAAAAGCAGAGAAGATTCGCCCCGGAGAGAAACCAGATAATAGCCGAGGAGATCCATCGCCTGCTCCAGGCTAATCTTATTAGGGAAGTAAAGTACCCAGAATGGCTATCCAATGTTGTGGTGGTACAAAAGAAGAATGGAAAGTGGAGAGTTTGCATCGACTTCACGAACCTAAACAAAGTATGCCCGAAGGATAGCTTCCCATTACCCAAAATAGACCAAATGGTAGACGCCACTGCAGGTTATGAGCTGCTAACCTTCTTGGACGCCTATTCAGGATACAACCAGATTCTGTTGGATCAAAAGGACGAGGAGAAAACTTCGTTCATTACCGAACAAGGGACCTACTGTTACAAGGTAATGCCCTTTGGTTTAAAGAATGCAGGGGCAACATATCAGCGAATGGTCAATCGCGTCTTCAGAGATCAGATCGGCAAGACCGTGGAAGCCTACATAGACGATATGGTAGTCAAAAGTAAAAGAAGGGAAGACCATGTACGACATTTACAAGATGTGTTCGACACCCTTAGGAAACATCGGCTAAGGCTTAATCCATCAAAATGTTCGTTCGGAGTATTATCCGGACAGTTCCTCGGCCATATGGTCAGCAGAACGGGAGTAGCAATGAGTCCATCCCAATCTTCGGCGTTAATTCATATGTCGGAACCAAAAACTCAGCGAGACGTCCAGGTCCTCACTGGACGAATCGCCGCCCTTAGCAGATTCATATCACGACTCTCAGATAAATGCAAGCCATTCTTTGACGTTATCCGAAAGAAGAAAGGCGAAATTTGGGGAACAGATCAGAGGGAAGCCCTAAAAAGGCTAAAACAATATATGGCCTCGGCACCAATACTCTCGATACCTAAGACCGGAGAAAAATTACATTTATACTTAGCCGTATCGAAGATATCAACAAGTGCAGCGCTGATCAGAGAAGAGGATGGGAAGCAGCGCCCGGTGTACTATTCCAGCAAGACAATGACTGACGCCAAAAATAGATATTCAAAGGCTGAGAAGCTGATTTTGGCTTTAATACACGCAAAGAAGAAGCTGAGGCACTATTTCGAGTCACATCAGATAGTTGTCCCCACAAATTTGCCACTCAAGGCCATCCTAAGCAAGCCTGACATGACAGGGAGAATGATGAAGTGGGCCATGGACCTCAGCGCCTATGACATCCTCTTCATACCTCGAACAGCCCGCAAGGGGCAGGTGTTGGCCGAATTCCTATTAGAATATGATGAACCGGTGGAAGAGAAAGAAGAGACGTCCCAGTGGAAAATTTATGTAGACGGCTCGTCCTGCCACACCGGAGCAGGGGCAGGAATAGAGGTGAGAACTCCCGACGGGATTACGCTCCACCATGCCATCCGATTTGATTTCGATGCCACAAACAATGTAGCAGAGTATGAGGCTCTCCTTGCGGGACTTCGGCTAGCAAAATCTTTACAGATCAGAAAGCTAACGTTGTTCAGTGACTCGCAGCTGGTGGTGAGTCAAGTAAAGGGAGAATTCCAGGCTAGAGAGGATAAAATGAATGCTTACCGAGAAGCAGTGCTTGAAGACATAAAGAACTTTGACGAGGTGATCATTAGGCACATACCACGTGAGGAAAACGAGGCGGCTGACAAGTTAGCTTGCTCGGCCTCCAACACGGATGAATCTATGACCAGAGTATCCTCTGTGGAAGAGCTGAGAGAACCGAGTATCGGAAAACCAATAGAAATACTGGCCATCCCACGAGAGCCAAGCTGGATCGATCCGATAGAGGCGTACCTTATGAATGGAACCCTCCCCGAACAAAAAATAGAGGCGAAGAAGCTAAGAATGAAGGCCTCAAGGTACTCAATCGTCAATAATAACCTCTACAGAAGGTCATTTTCGGGTCTGTTGTTAATGTGTTTAACGCCTTCGGAGGCCAACACAGTATTGAAGGAAATCCATGAAGGGGTTTGCGGCAATCACTCCAGGGGACGATCGCTAGCCCACAAAGCTCTGACGCTAGGGTACTTCTGGCCGTACATGTCCCGAGACGCTGCTGAATACTCCAGAAACTGTGACAAGTGCCAAAAGCACGCCCAGTTGCTACACCAACCACCAGGGAACTTAAATACAATGACCAGCCCTTGGCCTTTCGCCCAATGGGGGATAGACATGGTGGGACCTTTGCCGATCGCGGCCCAAAAGAAGAAATACGTTCTCCTGGCAACGGACTATTTCACCAAGTGGGTCGAAGCAGAAGCTTACGCCTCTGTAACCCACATGCAAGTCGAAAAATTCATCTAGAACAATTTGATATGCCGTTTTGGTATACCTTCGGCAATAATTATGGATAACGGGAAAAATTTGGACAATCAATTTGTCCAGAGATTCTTCGCCAAGTATGGAATCAGCCAACGACTCGCATCAAGGTCCTACCCACAAGGGAACGGGCAAGTAGAGATCACCAATAAAACCATCTTCGAGAATATCAAGAAAAAGTTAGAAGAGAGAAAAGGGCACTGGTTAGAAGAGCTGCCGAAAGTGCTCTGGGCCTATAGGACAACCCCCAGAAGACCTACGGGGAGTAGTCCCTTCAGCATGACATATGGGATGGAAGCCGTGATCCCAGTCGAACTTCAGATCCAGACCGAACGGGTTGAATCGTTCGATGAGCAAGAGAACAATCGCCTGATCGAACACGACGTAGACCTGATTGAGGAAAAGAGAAAAGCTGCGCAAATAAGGGTAGCAGCCTACCAGCAAAGACTTCGCAGGGCCTACAACAAGAGAGTTAGACCTCGGTCGTTCGAGCAGGGGGACTGGGTCCTACACAAAGTCACCAACAACACCAGAGAGCCTAACGCAGGAAAATTTGCAGCAAAATGGGAAGGTCCATTTGAAATAGTCGAAGTTGTTAGAAATGGGGCATACAGACTACGAATAATGCACGGCAGTGGAGCCATGGTCGAAAAACCTTGGAACGCAATGCACCTGAAAAGGTACTATATGTAAGCCCTAGAACACTTTTAAATAAAGAACTGAAAGTATGTTGCTTGATTTTATCCCACATCGGATAAGTGTCAGGCCTTTCTCCATTTTATATAATAAATCCGGCACATCCCGCACAAAGACAGTGGCCTTGCACGACAGGGAAAAGTCGCGCAATGCCACTGTCTTAAACATTTAAAAAAAAAAAAAAAAAGATTTCTCAGAAAAAAAAAAAAACAAACGAGGCCTCGGCAGGGCCAGCCGAAGATCTCGAATGAAAGAAAATGGCTAAGGCATGAATAGCCGATCGCCATAACAAACTGAGTGATACTTCAGCATGACCAGCCGAAGGTCCTCAGTGAGAAAAAATGGCTAAAGCATGAACAGCCGAACGCCATATGAAAACGAACGATACTTCGGCATGACCAGCCGAAGGTATCGAATGAAAGAAAATGGCTAAGGCATGAACAGCCGAACGCCATAACAAACCAAGCGAGACTTCAGCATGACCAGCCGAAGGTCCTCAGTGAGAAAAAATGGCTAAAGCATGAACAGCCGAACGCCATATGAAAATGAACGATACTTCGGCATGACCAGCCGAAGGTATCGAATGAAAGAAAATGGCTAAGGCATCAACAGCCGAACGCCATAACAAACCAAGCGAGACTTCAGCATGACCAGCCGAAGGTCCTCAGTGAGAAAAAATGGCTAAAGCATGAACAGCCGAACGCCATATGAAAACGAACGATACTTCGGCATGACCAGCCGAAGATCTCGAATGAAAGAAAATGGCTAAGGCATGAATAGCCGATCGCCATAACAAACTGAGTGATACTTCAGCATGACCAG
Organism: Cornus controversa; assembly: GCA_026545225.1. Lineage (NCBI taxonomy): Eukaryota > Viridiplantae > Streptophyta > Magnoliopsida > Cornales > Cornaceae > Cornus > Cornus controversa. The sequence continues at coordinate 3,236,160 of CM048849.1, forward strand.
TCGAAGGTCCTCAGTGAGAAAAAATGGCTAAAGCACGAACAGCCGAACGCCATATGAAAACGAACGATACTTCGGCATGACCAGCCGAAGGTCTCGAATGAAAGAAAATGGCTAAGGCATGAACAGCCGAACGCCATATGAAAACGAACGATACTTCGGCATGACCAGCCGAAGGTCTCGAATGAAAGAAAATGGCTAAGGCATGAACAGCCGAACGCCATATGAGAACGAACGATACTTCGGCATGACCAGCCGAAGGTCTAAAGTAAAAGAAGGCTTGAACAACCGAACGATATATAAGAAGAGGCGATACTGCATCACATCTTGTCGAAACATCTTGAACAAATCGATAAAGGATTGACCACCCCAAAAGCTAGATATAAAAGAAACCCCGGCGCAAGTAACCGGATGTGTGAATGTATACCCAGGAAAATAGCAGGAGTCGCACACATCGAAAAAATGCAAATAACATACAAACATATGGATTCTAGAGGAATCAGAAGAACATTCTCTATTAATATCAAAAGGCTATTACAGATGAAAACTGCTCCAAAGAGCATTACAAAATAAAAGGAGAATATGTTTACAAATCAAGGTGTTTAAGGAGAATTCGAGGTATTGGCGGTCTCCCCAGTGTGAGGAGTCACACCCTGTAGAGATGCAGGATCATTTTCAAAGATACTGGCAATCTCTTTCTCCTCTTCTCCTTCTTCTGGGTCCTGATAAGGGGGTCCCGCTAAGCCCATCTCCCGGTCATATTCGGCAGGCCCACCAGGGTAAGATCGATCGAACAGAGCCTTGGCGCCCTTCTCCAGCTTAACAGATCTCTCCTGCAAAGAGCTGACGTTCTGCTCAGCTTCGGCCGTTCGGGACTCAGCCAATGCTCTCTGAAATTCAGCATCCTTAGCCTTTTTGGAGAGGTCCTCCACTTGAGACTTGAGTTGCTCATTCTCTAGCAACAGAGCCTGGGACTTAGCCTTCTCATTATTGACCTCACGCATGGCCGCCGCGAAGTCTGCCTCAGCCCTTCTGACCCGAACATCCGCCTTTTTGACCTTAACGGTTGCTTGCTCGACCAATTTGCTCATGGTCATCACACCAAACAGGCTCTGCAAAGGCACACGAAACCGTTAAAGATAAGTAACAGAAGAGCATATGATGAAGTTGAAAACACGTCCTTTACTGCTCACCTTAAGGGCTGCATCAGGGCATGAGTCCAAAAGGTTGCCGACAGAAAGCTCCATCATCATCTTCTTGTCTCGGGGAGGCCACATCTCTTTTAGAAATGCCTTCATCGAGTCTCTGCTTTCAAGAATGGAATCTTCGATTGACAAAGGCATACCATTCTCCTTCACCATCCGATGAACCCACGGTTCCACCACAGAGGAGCTTGGGGCATCAGAGCCTATCTCAGCCATCCTAATAACTGGAGGCCCCCTAGGTTCTGGAACTGAAGGAGAAGCAGAGACAGTTACCTTCTGAGACTTCAAAGGAGGGACAGGCTCCTCCAGTTCTATCACTTCAGAAGGAAGTGACTTTTCCGCCGTCGTCTCCTCGGCATGTCTTTTGCGCAGGATCGAAGCCACTTCTACTTCTCGATCGGTCGGGGGACTGATTAGGCTGTTCCCTTCAGATAGCTTCTTTGTTTTGGTACGAGTAGTTTTAGGAAGCTTCATTTTTACACCGTCCGCACTCTCTGAGATAGCTTTGAGTACCGAAGAGCACAATAAAAGGGAGGACTTGGGTACCTTCCTCCACACCTTCTCAGCAAGGGTCTTCAGACGTGCCGCTAACTCTGAACGAGGAAGGAGATCTCTAACTGCACCAACAAAAGACCGAATTTGATTAAAGAGCACAACATCACATATAATACAGTCACAATGAGGTTCAGATAGAAAGTCAGAAGGTGGGATACCTAATCCACCGAACTTCTGAGGGATGGGAAATTTCTTAGAAGAAGAGACCCTCCAGTTTCCTCCAACCACCACAAGTTGGGCTTTCCAGCCCTTGTCAGAGGAGGGATGACCGGTACAGAGCGATCTACCCGGACGAGGGAAGAAATGAAATCGGTTCCTCTCGTTCTTTGTAGCACAGACCTGATAACAAAGAAGGAGATCATCCAATCCCAACTCCAAATCACGGGTATGATTAAGGGCAAGAACACTGGATATAACCCTAAAGAAGTTAGGGTTCACTTGCAAGGGAGCCAAATTTAGTTTGTTAAGCACAAGATGATAAAAAGGGTGGAGGGGAAAACGAAAGGCGGGAAAATGCCTAGCCGAGAAGAGCATGTCATCATCGCCCAAATCAACTCCAGATCGGAAGTCAAGATCAAGAGGGTAATTCCTAAGAGTGACGTCAGACGGGATCTCACAATCAAGTCTGAGTTTCCCCAAATTCACAGGAGTCCTAATTAGTTCTCGATCAGCGTCCTCCAAATCAGAATCCGAAGAACTCTGACTTCCTGAAGTAGGGGGATTGGCTAGTGTTGGAGGAACAGAAGGAACCTCGGGAAGACTCTGACCACGCTCGTCCTCACCCAGAAACTCATCAATAGACTGATAGCGGTTCAGTGGTCCAAACTCATCAACAATTTCGACACCTCTCGCCCTACCCATATCTTCAAAGAAAAGAGGAAAACAATAGTAGGAAGAAAAGAAAATCACTAACCTCAGCAGACGAGCAGGTATTCTCAGAATCGCCCAGAATCCACAACGATCCGAAAAATACAAAAGCAAGTTATAGCATTTATGTAGAAGTGACATTGCGGCGGCCGTCATAGGGCACAAAGCCCAAACGCAGCCTGGCGGAACAAACGAAGCGACGTTCATAACAGAAAAAACCCTTTCAAATTCCAACAAAAATTGAGAGGGGTTTTTTGGGGCAAACTGTAGGGGGAAAAAGAGTCGTTAGGTGACACGTACGACCAACACAATGCGTGGCAACCACGTCATCATCCATGTCACCCAAATTCAAGTGGCGCAAATATTGTGAAGAATCCCAGAATTTCCTCCAACAACACCTATAATCAAGCACTAAAATCAGGGAGAGAAAAAAGGTGTTATCCCTTGAGTAGAAAGGAAAGAGAGAGATTAAAGGCATCACGATTGTATCTGAATTATTATAAGAAAGGTCGAAGTGATAATAAATGGGGGATCTGAAAAAAGGGAAACAGAGTTTTTCTGTACCTACAGGCTCCATCCAGCAAATCTTCCCATCTATTCTTCTTGATCAAGTTAAATATTTCTCTTCAGTCTACAAAGTTAATTCTCACCAAACTCAATTTCCTGCTATTCTCCTATTTTTCAGTAAATACAAAGTCCCATGGATTTTCAAATAACAGTTTGAAATTCAGGATAATACAGTCATCAGAAGACACTTCGTCAAATGGTGGGCTTCTTTCAAATCTGAGAGAATCATTTCCTAAGTCCAAGTTAAATTCCCAGTTCTCCCAACAGCTTCACCTTTTCCAATTCAACAGAAGCATGAAGCTCCTTCAAAGTTAATTGAATCCATCATGGCATCAAGCTCCAAGTCAGAACTAGCACAGCTTGCTAAGCAATTGTTGAGTCACATCTCCAGTCTTTCTGAAGAAGAAGATGCCTCTTCCGTAGGCTCAAGCCAACCAGTCAAGGATCCCTTCTCCAGTCAAGCTTTCCAAGATGCTCAAGATCCTTATGATCTTGGGAAAGATTGATCAGATCCTTTTGCAGACGTCATAATCAACATTAGACAAAGCTTCTACAGTGAAAAGAATCAAATCACTGTTTTCTACAGTCACTATCGACAAGATAGTAACCCGACCAGATACTATTCATGAACAGTTCTATTCACTTTTACTGTTCACTATAGTTAGATCCGAATTTTTTAAAAAAGATAGTAAATTTTCTCTATATAAGGATGCTGGCTCTTCAATTGTAGGCACCACTTATTATTCTCTTACTCTCTGAACATTCAGAAACACTCTCGTTCTGCAAACATATTGTATACAGTTATGTATTTCCACACAGTTATGTTTCAAGCTTTGATTTCTTCAAGCTTGTACCAGTAATCAAGTCAGTCATTTGTAAGTTAATCTATTATTGTATTTATTGAAATACAAAACAATTATCTTTTAATATTCAGTTATTTTCCTGTATTTATATTACATGGAAGGCTATGCCTCCTCTGTTATTATTGCAATGGAAGTCTAAGACTCCTACTATAATAATTATATACTTATGTTTATTTGTTTTATATTAGTTACTTATTTATTTGCTTTATTATTAACTGCTTTAATTACCTGTGCTATCTATATTCTGTTTCTTAGTTATATATATATATAAAAGAAGAAGAAGAAAAAGAAAATAAATGATAGTTTGAATTTATGACAATTACCAAAAATATGCAAATGCAAAAAAAAATAAAATCTTAATTAAAATAAACTAAAATAAAGTCTTAACAAATATAATTTCGGAGAAAATAATACACATAAAATATGTAATATCATATTTATGTTGGTTAAAATGAGTTAAAACCATATTATTCAAATACAATTTTTAGTCAAAGATGTTATTAATTTTTTTTAAAAATTAATTTTGAATTATCAAACATTTTTAAATTTGTATTTTTAAAATTTTAACCGCATATGACATTATTAAATGCATTTTACTTTTGACATAAATTATGCTCGGAAGAATTTCAGATACCATTTTCCGGAAATGAGAGATTAATTTTCGGTTCAGTTATCGGACAGAGGACTTATTGGAGAGGATATGATCCAATGACAACATGGTTTTAGGTGGGACCTACTTGGAAAGTTAAAAGGAGGCTGACAATTGTGATTGGATCAGGAGAAAAAGCGCCGTCTGTATTAGTAGCATTATCATGCTCGGACGACAAGGTCAATGGTACATTTTGTAGTTTCTCTCCAAGAGGAAGGGCATTGCAGAGATTCCATAATATAATAGGTGACTTCTGTTTTCAACGTCGGGCAGAGACACCTCCCAGAAAAGGATAAAAGGGAACAGAGAGTAGGAGACAGAGAGAGAGAGAGAGAGACCTACAAAGGTTCACTGCTACGTTGAAGGTGGTTAGGGTTTTTCTATTGATCCTCCAGACCTGAACCTCGTTTTTCATCCCTCTCTTTCTCTCTCCTTGTCCTCAAATCCCTAATCATACGTTCTGTAATCGACCTCTACAATTCAATCTCACCCACTTCTCACTGAATTTCAATTCGCGAAGAGATAAGCTCTGATGGGCGCACAAGAAAAGTCACCGACTGCGAACAATTCTATGCAGGTCAGTTTTTTCGCTGCTACACAAATCTTATTGCGTTTGCCCTATAATTGAAGTCAATATAGGATACTGGTTAATGGTTGCGGTTACGAAGCTCAGGCTTAGTGCTTTTAAGATCGTTTCTCTTTCTTTATTGTTTCAAATCGTTTCTCTTACTTGCAGACTTCCATTTTGTGGGTTAATTGTATTCCCCGTTTAATTCTCTTCATTTTGATGTTGTACACACATAATAATAGTATAATTGTACTTAACGAAAAAAAAATAGTATAATTGTTGATTTGATTCTATTTTAGGGTTACAATGCAATTGCTTCTTGATAACATAGTGCTGGTTTGAGTGGACAAAATCATTCATTTTACAAGGTTCTGTGTATTGGGTCGTTAAGTGTATAAACCTTTTATCGTGGCTTGCAGTTCCATGAGGCGTTGTATTTGCTGAACTATAAGCTCATGTTGGAGCTGCTTTTAGGCTGATATTATAAATTTCTTCCATTTTTGGAGAAACAGTTATTTGTTGGACAGTGAATAATGGGTGTGACCCCTAGAGTTTAGAATGTTGCAAAATTTATATTTCCTTGTCATGGCAGTTAATGCTTGCAATTGCAGTGTTTGTTACTTGTAGTAAGTAGACCATGTGGAGGAACAAGGTCTTAGATATGGCTTCTTAATGGATAAGGGATGGACCGATGAACAAAGTGACAAATGTTGAGAACTTTGTCAATGTCATTTGCATGATAAGTTTATTAGAGTTGGTGTTGTAAGTGAGTTGAATCAAGCCTCAAGCAATGTAAATGGCTGATTGTGTTTAACTTATACTGGGGCTGCAAATGAGTCGAGCTGATCGTGAACAACTCGGGCTTGGTTTACTAAGGGCTTGGTTCATGTTCTTTTATTTGATAAATGAATCGAGCCCGAATAAAATATATATGTTTGATTAATAAACAAGCCAATTTCAAACATACTCCAACTCGGTTTGTTACTTCGCGAATGCATTCATGAACAGTCTTGTTAATGGGCTTGTTTTTGAGCTCATGAATACGAATATATATGTATGTATGTATATGTATATAATAGGCCTATCCCTTTATAACAAGACCCAAGCCAACTGAAACCAAACAAAGCTTAGTGGCCGAAATCTTCAGCCATACACCACCATCACAAACCCCATTGTTGCGTAGCCAAACCTTAGCTGCAAGACTCGATTGTAACCCAAAGTCCCAACCCATCTCATCATACCTTTCCTACCTCAATCCACAGCCCTCACAACCAACAACAAATGCCGGAAGCCGTCGTTTGAACCCTAATTGTCGTCGGAATCGTGTCGCGTTGCATTGCATTGTCGTAATAATCGCCGGAGCACTCCTCGTTGGTTGTCTTGCCATTGCCGTTGGTCTGTTGTTACCGTTCTCGTTTCTACCGTGAAGCCTTGAGACTGCTTCTATTACACAATTTGGGAAAGGAAATTGGAGCTTTGTTTATAAACCAAGGAGAACCCGACCCGCGATCTGCCCAGTTATTTGAATCAGCTTGTTTGGTTACAAGTATAGAGTTTTACAAAGTTCTGAAACCAGTCCAAGTTTGAACTATTTCTACATTTAAGTACAAAACCAGTTCAGTAGGAAAAAAAAAAGCAGAATCTCTATTTCAATTATTGGAACCATTTTTCATAGCCTTCAACACTTGAGAGCTACACAGGACTTCGGAAAAGGTACACGCTTCAATTAAAAATTGTGATTAGTACTTTTATCTATTTGTTTTGTCTAGAAATTTGCAAGAAGGTCCATTGAACCCAATTAATCATTGAACCCATTTGTTTGCGTTAGTCGCTCCTTCATTCATTCCCATTACCTATCATATTTTGTCTCTACTTTCACCATATCCATCTTATCTTTATTATCTATTTTCACTTAAAATTTGCACCTAAATACCTACAACAAGTGCATGAATTTTGTCATAATCACTGGCATAATCACTTTAATTGCATTTGGATTTCGTGCATTACTCTAGTTAATAATTTGATTTACTGATCTCAATTTTGAGTCCTATGTTGGCGTTCTCCTTAATCATTCTTATCTTTGTACCATTCATTTGAGACCACCATGACTACCAATGACTTGTCTTGCAACAAGGGTGACACAATTGTCTCCCCAAGGTTTAGGCTAAATATTAGAAACGATCACAACCATTATTATGATGAGTCCACATACCATTATCATGCCAGCTTTGCTAGTCTAAGATCATCCCGTGCCCCTTACATGAGACAAACCAACCTTAGAGAAAGTCGATTTCCACAATCCCATGGGAGACCTCTTCCACATGTTATCCAGTGAGTTGAGTCATAGATCGTAGGTTTCCATAGGAAGACTTTGAGGACTTGGATAATTATGAACAATTTCTTGAGGATGATCACGAGGATTATCAGAGATCTTTTAGACCCTAGAGTTGATACCAAGATAAGTGTCATCATAGTTCCCTTCAGAGGAATCATTATGGCGGTAGGTTAGATCCTAATGCGTTCGTTGATTGGTTAACTGTCACGGAAGACTACTTTGAGTGGTATGACATGTTAGATAGTTAAAGAGTGCGATTTACTAATATGAAATTAGTGGGTTTTGCCAAGAAGTATTGGTAAGGAGTTCAACGAAATTTAGAGCACTTAGGTGATGAACCTATTGTGGGCTCAAATGAAACAAAAATTAAAAGAAAAATATTTTCCCACTTACTATAGGAGACCATATTGAGCCTTAGAACGTAGATATTCACCCAAGTATCCACATGACGTACATGATAGTGGACCATTTCCAAACCTTATGGAAAATCTTGTGGAGGATGAGATCTACAACATCTCAACGAGATGTTCATCCCATCTACCTTATAGGAAAAGACGACTAGAGCCGCACCATCATCTTTCACACATATCTTAGATGTAGGGAGAGGGTTTGTAAAATCATCATAGACAAAGGAAGTTTAATAAATGCAGTGACAAAATCAAGTGTTGATAAAATGAAACTTCAACCTGAACCTCACCTACAACTATATATAATGGCCTAGGTTGACGAAACTTTATTTACTGTTATAGAAAGGTGTTTAGTTCCTATTCAAATAGGTGTTTACTCTGATAACATTTGGTGTGATATTTTACCCTTAACTGTAGCCCATGTGCTATTTGGCTGCCCTTGGATTTATAACTTAAACTTGACCACCATAGCAAGGAGAATCACCACCGCTTCAAGTAAATGATCAAATAAGGATTCTAAACCATCACATAAATCTTCTTTTCAGTCTCATGATGGCAAACTTGTGTTGGCAAATGATAAAAAAGAACTAAGGAAGTTTCCCATGTCACATTCGAGAAGGTGTTGGATTCTCCACCACCTAAATGCACTAATTTAAATGACATTAAGATGTAATAGTTGAGAAACATCAAGCTAGATTGTTACACATGAATGGTGAGCAACACATCATTGCGTTAGTCCCAAGATCACATTTATATGATGTTCCACATAAGCTTACACATCCTAGGGAATGTGTTGAACTGAGTTTTACACAAAAGAGTTCAGTCCTGATAGCGTCGAAGAGATTGTTAGACATTATGAGTCATCCACTTCTATTGTGTCAAATAGGGATGTTAAGTACAGTAGTAATTTCTGGAAGACTCTTTGGATATTTTTAGGAACAAATCTAATTTTCCTTTTGCATCTTGTCCTCAAATTGACAGGGAAATTGAGATTGTTAACCAAGGTCTAGGAAAGTAGTTTAGTTTTCTTATTAAAGTGCACCTGAACACTTGCAACTTGTTTTTGTCTATCATGGAGTATGTTTATGCAAGTTTGACAAATTAGTATTCTTGTAGTTGTTCTTTCAAGATTATCTATAATCCGTTTTCATGCCAGTCTATTGATCATGTTCCTTCGTCTCTATATATGTATTCACTTGACTTTCTTGATTCCTTTGTTCAGCTTGTCCATAATTTTCATGTCGATATGCGACAAGAAATTGTTTTGCGTAATAAGAATTATGAACTTACTGCATATCTTTATAATAGGAATCATGAATTTATTGAAGGTGATTATGTTATAATTTGTTCAATACTTCAATCTTATCCTAAAAACTCCTTTCAGATAAAACATGCCCAAATTGTTAGGCTTTTCCACATCACTCATAAATTAAGACCTAATGCATATTTCTTTGACTTTTCATTAGATATGAGTATTAATTCAATTTTTGATGTGAAGTATCTCTTACCTAATCGAGGTACCTTTGAGCCTCCTATTTTGTTAGCGTGTGTTTGAACAGGTAGAGTTACATTTTCCTCAGCATCAACATTAGTTCTTCTGACTTCTCAATTGCATGATATGGATTAAATTGAGGATATTTTTGAGTATCAGAGTGATGTTTCTCATCTTGGAGTTATTTAGCATTTCCATGTTCGATGAAAAGATTATCCAACTTTAGATATTGCATGGAGTCTAGATGATGAGCTTTGTTGTGTTGATTCGTATTTTTTGGAGTTGTACATATGCATTTACTCTTCGGAGGAGAGTTCTTCTCAACCGAAGGAGATTAATGGAGAACCAGATATGGTCCGAGAGCTTAAAGTGCACATGACCTGCACTTACTGGGGATTTTTGTTTATTTATTATTGTTATTTAATTTTAGGATATTTTAATTATTTTGTATTTTAAGTTTTTATTTTTGGTAGTAGGATTTTATTAGGGTTTTCCTTGATGCCTATAAATATGCGAGTTGATAACATTGTGCAGCACCTTTTTTTGATGATTGATTATTGAATATACAAAGATTACTCCCCCCTCATTCTTCTTCTTCTTCTTCTTCTCTTCTCTCTCATTCTCTCTCTCAGATTTAGTTAATTTTGATATCGAAACACCCTACCTGTCCTGCATCAGTAGACCATCTCCTTTTGCATTGCCCTATGGCTAGGGATGCTTGGGCCATCCTTTTTGCTATTTTGGTGTTTACTGGTTTACGCTGGATTTCATGAGTGGCATGCTTGAGGCATGGAGAGGTTGTGTAATGTGTGGTCAAGTTTGAGATGCTTGGAGGCTTTGATGCCCATATACATACACGATATGATACAAATGCGATGATGCAACAAATTTTTTTTAAAATAGGATGCGAATATGCAAGGATACGACAATATATATATATATATATATATATATATATATATATTTATAAATGTAGATATGTATAAAAATTAATACATATGTATCCATGGATAAATTTAACAATAATTGTTCGGGGGGGGGGATCTGTAAACAAGCAATTGAACGAATGTTATAACATTTGATACTGACTGTCGGATTAGTTGAGTTTGGATCAGCTTGTTGTTTGAAAACAAAATGAATGGGACAAAATGGTGGGGCCCACCATGTTAGACAAATTCTGGGATTTTCAGAGAACGAGAGAACCAGTGCACTATTTCCTATATCTCTTTTCACTTATCTCTAACCCTCTCTCCACCATTATCCTCACTTTCTCTAACAGTCTTTTCACCCCCCACCCACAGTGCACGATTTCCATTGAAGAAATTACTGTTTCTAGTGAAGAAAATTTTGAGCCTTTGTGAATTAACCAAAATTTTCATTTTTTTTAAAAATACAAATCAGGTAAATCAAGTAATTACCTTTTTTTTTTTAATGATTTCAGCCCCCCACCCCACTAGTTTAGACAAGATGCTATTACCAAAACAACTCTCATAGTAAGTATGCGTTGGCTACCATTTGGGGCATATCAATAACTTGTGATATCACTATGAATTTTGAAAGAAAAGTTCCTAATAGCCCATTGCATGCCTATAGAACTGATTAGGTTCTGTATGTAAATGACTCATTTAACCATTCAATCATGGATGCAAACAATTATGTATTTCAGCCTGTTATAACTCCATGAACCAAAACAAAACTTCCAAGACATTGTACCAAAGTATCCAAATCAAATAATACCAAAAAAAAAAAGTATCCAAATTACAGAACTATAACAAATACAATGAATGTTGTTGTCTGATATCCTCAATCCTTTCACACTTTGATGCATCTCTGCAATAAAAAAAAAAAAATTGGAAATTCAAATAGACCCATCCATAAGCGTGATGACAATTAAAAAAATTCTAGTTACCTTGTTTTCATTTAATATTTCATAACCACAAAATAGAAGATCAACTTGCCTCACCATTGGTCCTGCAACCAAGTATATAAAAATTCATCCATCAAAACACAAATTATTAAGCATATAATTGAAATAAAGTATTAGTATTTATGCCTCGTGATCAATATCTCCATTTTTGCCCAAGTGTATCATTTGGTCAACTTTCTTCCTATTTGGATTTGACAGGCAAGTGCTCTTGTCGTGTCCCAACCCTCCACATAAGGCCCATTTTCTTTTCTTTTTTTGGGATATCTCAATGCCACTTTTGATTTTACCAGAAAGCCGAGGGTGCTGTTTCTCCTTTGCATCCTTCTTTCTTCCTTTGGTTTGTGAGATATTTGGATCCAAAAGCAACATCTTAGATGATATATTAGTACTGTGAGCATCTATAATTTGGGATACATCAATGGGAGGTTGGGAAACAGCCTCATTTGAAATTTCAGCCTTTCTAACTTCAGAAAGCTTATCCTGCAACTCACGTATAGCCTGCAAGCAAATTACATATGCTTCATTTGAGGGTGCTGCATAAGAAGCCAAAATTTGAAATTCATAGCTCAAATGACTAAGTCTTAATGCATCTGCCTGATTGCTGCCATCATCCTTCACCAGTTCTTCTGAATCCATTACCCTAAACTTGTTTGCTTCTTGCCTCCATCTTGGAAGTATAAAATGATTTGGTATGGTACCAATGTCCTCACAGGCAAAGACTTTCAGCATATGCCTACTAAGTATTCCGACAAACTCAAAACCCTTGCATTCACACATACCCTCATGAGTTTGCAAATTCAATTTCACCACAAATTCTTTGTGTTCACCCTCCCACTTCTTCACTATGTATGTGTGGTATTCATCCTCACATTCTAGCTTCAACTTTGTAATCGACAACTTTATTCCATTCATCATTGAACTTCTTGAACACATTTGTAGTATACACCTTTGAAGCATGATACAAAAGGTGTATTTTTTTAACTAACAATTCGATTCTTATGTTCCGTCTCATAATCTTCATCACTTTCCCTTCTCAAAATTCTTTTTAGTGCTACATCATACTTCACAACAAATTCTTTAAGATTTGTTGTCGATGTAACAAATGCATCAAAGAATGCATCAACACCCTCACTATGACCAGTGGTATTCATTCCAGCAAAAAATGATGCACGGTTATAAGCTGGGACCCAAGAAGCCCGAATTGCAAACAAATGATGAAGCCATTCATTATTTTCTAAACCGTACTCCTCAATTAATGTCTTCCACCTCTCATCAAACTCTTCTTCTTTATATGTTAACCAAATGCATTTTTTCACATCCTTTTTGAAATTTGACTTTTTATAGGACACTTGTGACAACTTCTCAACAAACTTCTTCTTGATGTGCCAAATGCATAAACGATGGCGAGTGTTTGGGAAAACCTTTGCAATTGATGCCTTCATTGCCAAATCTTGATCAGTAATAATAGAAACAGGGTGACGTCCTCCCATAGCTTGAAGCCATGCCTCAAACAACCACACAAATGTCACCTCTGTCTCGTCTTGTAAAAGGGCACACCCAAATTGTATAGACTGAAAGTGATGATTTACCCCAGTAAATGGTGCAAATGGCATTTCATACTTGTTTGTCAGGTAAGTTGTGTTAAATGTCACCACATCTCCAAAATAATTATACGCCATGCGTGAATGAGAGTCGACCCAAAAAAAATAAGCTACCATCCCACTTTCATCACATTGAATTGCATAAAAGAATTGTGGATTCTCTGCATGTTTATTTTTGAAGTAATTGAGAATTGATTGAGCATCCCCACACAATAGTTCCTTGTGCCTCACGTTGCTCAAATGGTTATAACAATCCCTTTCATCAAAACCGATTTGTGCCCCACCGAAAATTGAAGGAATTTTTGATACTTGCAAGTTTTCCCTATGAAATGTTTCAGTTAAATTCTTTACTTGTTGGGGCATGTGTCGGTTTGCTTTCATTTTCATTCTTTTAGTCGGGTAACAACTTTGTGATTGTGATTATCAGTGAAAATTGTGCCTTTCCATTTGAGGGTAAATCGGTCAAGTGCAACCCGCAAAGAAGCCTTGCACCCACCTTGTACAGTTGAACGAAGTTTAGTTATTTTATCATTATTGTTGGAAATTTTGTCTCAAATTCCTACTCTAATTAGGTTTCTATTTTAGAGTTGTATTATGTTAGGAAGTTTCTTGTAGGACAAGTATTGGGCTTCAAGGAATTGTAATCTTTATGGAACAAGGAATTGTAATCCTTGTAGAACTCTATAAATAGATACCTAGGTTTTGGGTTGAGACGGGTGATATTGAGAGAGACGTAGTCTCATGAGGGAGTTGTGGGTAGAGATAGTTTATGGGTTGGTAGAGTAAGAAAACACTGGTAACATTGATAGTGAGGAGACAGACTCGTGGAGTGATACATGGTGAAAAGACATGTCCACGGTGTTGTTACTCTAGTATTGTAATTTCTCTACGGAATCATAGTAGAATCTCTTCTCATCCGTGGATGTAGGCCAGTTTTGGCCGAACCACGTTATATCTTGTGTCAGTGTGTGATTGCTTTATTCACTTTTCGTTGGATTTCCATGATCCTGTGGTTTCTTTGTCACAACAATTATCTTTTCGAGTATTTCTCCCTTTATATTTTCCCTCATGTGCGCAAACCAGCAACACCCCAGTAACTTGATCTGAGCGTTGCCAAGTCTTAGATGAAGATCGAATACGAGTGCTAAACCCTTCTTGTCGACCGTAGGATTCATAGTACTCTCTTGCTTCTTCAAATGTTTCAAAAATCATCCCTACATAAGGTGTTTCCTTATTTTCAATATCTCTTTTTGGTGTTTGGCAATCACCTCTTACTTGGACAAATGATGACAATGAGGATCCAAAATGTGTAATACTATCAACCTCTTCGACATCCATATCCATCATCCCTAGATGGAAACAAATCAAGAGTTTCTTATCTCAAAAATTTATATCCATCATCTCTTTAAAATTTATCCTTGAATGTTGTTTGTTTGTTATTTCAAATTAATGCCAAATTTCTTATCTCAAAATTTTCCAATGTTTTTATGAGGTCTCAATTAAAAAAATTTCATCAGTATGAATCTTAAAATAAGCTAGGCGCAACCAAAAAAAACTATTATAAATTAAAAAAATAAAAGGATTGGTGCTGAAGATCTGTTATGTGTTATGCTTCTGGAAAAAAATACCTAATATATTTTCACACGTATAACAAAAAAAAAAACAAAAAATACGTAATATATTTCACATGAATAATTAAAAAATAAATAAAAAATTCCTAATATATTTCACATGAATAAATGAACAAAAACGAAAAAAATACCTTGTGTGATCGGAGGGATAATGTGCGAGAGAGGGCTTGAAGATAAAAGGATTGGTGCTGCTTTAAAAAAAAAAAAGTAAGCCTAAAAGTTATTTCATAAGAAAGAACTGGAGAAAAAATAAAAATAAAAAAAATAACCAAAAAAATTACCTGATTTATGAAGGCTCAAAAATTTCTTCAATGGAAATCGTGCACTGTGGGTGGGGGGTGAAAAGAGTGTTAGAGAAAGTGAGGATAATGGTGGAGAGAGGGTTAGAGATAAGTGAAAAGAGATATGGGAAATAGTGCACTGGTTCTCTGAAAATCTCAGAATTTGTCTAACATGGTGGACCCCACCATTTTGTCCCATTCATTTTGTTTTCAAACAAGAAACTGATCTAACAATGCTAATTCAAGTAATCCGATAAGTCACTATCAACTGTTATAACATTTGTTCAATTGTTTGTCTAAGGATCCCCTCACAATTGTTTATGTTATATGTATTGCTATTAACATTTCTTTATAAAATATTAGTATTAACAAACAAATAAAAGTTGAGAGATATATTACTTGGATAAATTTTGGACTTGTTAGAGGATTTAAATATTAAGGTTACACCCTCTCTAATAGCTTAAGCTTTTAGAGTAGATGGTTGTCAACATGGTATCAGAGCCAAAGGTTTCGAGTTCAAACCTCACCGTCACCTTGATAATTAAAATTGTAACACATGTTGGACCAAAAGAAGGCCACACGTGAGAGGGCGTGTTGAAGGATTTAAATATTAAAGTTACACCCTCTCTAATAGCTTAAGCTTTTAAAGTAGATGGTTGTCAATATGCAGAATATATGGAGTACTTAGTAGATTTTATGGATAGTTTGAGAATTTTGTTGGCGTGTGTGCAATTGTTTTTGGGCGTGCTCCCCTTTTGAGTGTTTTTAATGGAATATTACTTATAAAAAAAAAATTATTATTCTTTTACAATTGATGCCTTAGTATATGCTCTTAAATTCATAGTCAGCCCTTAGGCTCCAAAAAAGCCCAAGGGTTGTCAAGGCTTGGTTAGAGCATCTTAATCTGTTATAGGCTAGCCCCTTTAGTCAAGCGCACATGAAGTCCTCAGGCTCACGCTTTTTAGGAGGCTTAGGCTAAATAAAAAGCATGCATATGCATATTTAATCATTAATTCATATAGTTTTTTCTTTTCTTTTTAAAAGAACATGAATTTACATAGTTTTCACTCATTTTGTTCATATTTGATGGAGCACATCATTTAATCTTATCATATGTTTGACAAAGTTAATGAGCTTATGGTGACTACTTACATTAATTGTGTGCAATGCTTGATTTGGTATTTTCACGATAATATAGCATATGTTCATAATCTACATTATTTTTGCTTTTTATTGTTGCACATTTTTAGAGAGGTTCGTCGCCTAGTTTAGCGGTTTAATGCTTGAACATTAGTGTAATTAGTGCAAGTTCAAGCCTCAGAGCAACCACTTTGTGAAATATCAAAGGTTAGGTCTGTTTCGAGTCCTCGTTCTCCAGGACCTTGCTATAGTAGGTGCAGACTTGGTAATATCCCTTTTTTATTTAGTTAATGCATATGCACATTGAAAGAATTTATGCACATTGATTTACTTGATCCTAACTTTATATGTCAACAATTCCATTTTTAGGCTTGAACTGTTCCAAATGTACATTGATTAGTTGAATTCATATTCAAACTGAAAGGATATATGTATATTGATTTAGCCAACCCATTGAACTGATATTCTGATTTTTTATTTATTTATTTTATGTTGACTAGTTTGTAATGCATATTTGATTTTTTTCTATACTTAGATTTATTTTATTACACATGCGCCTTAGATAATGAGACTCATGCCTTACATGGTGCCTTGCGCTTAAGTTTCAGAAGACCTTGGCGCCTTTAGTGCGCCTTGAGCTTTTAATAACTATGGTTTTAATATAAAGGAAGATTTAAGAGAGCATTTATAAATTAAAAGTGCTTTATAATTCCTTAAGTATGTAAAATGAGAAGAATGAAACTACTGATTGCATCTAGTTATATTGGGTAAAATTTTAGGTAATCACTATCAGATTAATTTTTTTTAGGTTTGTATAAAATTACCCTAACCTCCCATGCCGTTAAGTAACCACTAAATATGTTAAAAATATACAGTGAAATCCCGAAAATGTCTTTAAATCTTTTTTTGCATTTGAGTATGTATATGTTGTGGAAAACAACTGCAAAATAAGCAGAATAACGAAACACGACACAAAATGAAACAAGCACAACACAGAGAACACAAGAATTTACATGGTTTGGCGATGTACCTACGTCCACGGCGAAGATTTGGCGAAAGTTTTCACTATGCTAAAATCAGGAGATAACAAGTTTCAACCCCAAATCCTAGCTCTCGCTCTCTCACTCTCTGCGTTTTCAGTGTTTTCTCTCTTTACTCACGCCAAACCTTTAGATGTCCTTATATATCGGGCTACAAGAGTCCTAATCCAGATCCAAAACCCGCAAGCGAAAAACGGGTCATAAAATTTTTCTCGGGGGTGCTGCCCCCAAAACCCTGTGGCTTTGGTGGCTTAAGGCTACACAAAACCCATTTTTTGGGTCAAAATCGAGTCGCAACGCAACCCGAGGGGTCACAAAATAACAAATCTCCACCTTGGCTCGAATTCTACCAAGCTAAGCAATCTCAGCTACTCCTTTCGCCTCCTTCGCATGCCGTCAAGGGCCTTAGCAACTACAAACACCAATCAAGTCCAGACAGTGTCTGGACTTGATTGTAGGAATGACCTTGATCACCATATCCGCCGGATTCGCTGCTGTCCCAATCTTCCTCACTATAATAGTACCTTGTGCAATTACATCTCCGATGAAGTGCAACCTGACATCAATATGCTTGGTCCTCTCATGGAACATCTAATTTTTAATCAGATGTATAGCACTTTGGCCATCACAAAACACAGTCAAATCATCCTACTGCAATCCCAGATCACTAATCAAGCCTCTAAGCCATATAGCTTCCTTCACTGCCTCTGTGGTTGCCATGTACTCAGCCTCTGTAGTAGACAATTGAATTGTAGACTGCAAAGTCACGTTCCAATTGATCACACTCCCACAAAGAGTAAAGACATACCCCGTTAAGGACCTCATCCTATCAAGATCTCCAACATAATCCTAATCAACATATCCAACAACACTCCTAGATGTGTTGCTGCCTTTGTCATAGAGTAATCCAACATCTGTAGTTCCTCGTAAGTATCGCAATATCCATTTCACAACCTGCCAATGGACCTTCCCAGGTATATCTATGTATCTGCTCACTACACTAACTATATGTGAAATGTCTAGCCTAGTGCACATCATAGCATACATGATACTACCCACTGTATTAGCGTAAGGAACACGAGACATGTGCTCCACCTCCTCCTCGGTTTGTGGTGACAATTTTGCCAAAAGTCTGAAGTTAACTGCCAATGGAGTACTCACAGGCTTTGATGCTTGCATACCGAAGCGTTCCAGCACCTTGTCAATGTTTTTCTTCTGTGACAAATACAATCTGCCCACTGTTCTATCCCTGTAAATCTCCATACCTAAAATCCTCTTCGCGGTACCTAGATCTTCATCTCAAATTCACCAATAAGTTGAGCCTTCAACATGTTGATTTCTGACATGTTTTTGCAACCTATCAACCTATCATCAACATAGAGCAGCAAATACAAATATGAAACATTTGAGAGCCTCCTGTGATATACACAACTATCGAACTCACTCCTACAGTAACCACTTCGAACCGTAAAGGTGTCGAATTGCTTGTACCACTATCTAGGAGATTGCTTCAGCCCATACAAGGACTTCTTCAATAGGCAAACATGGTCTTCCTTTCCCAGAATCTCAAACCCCTCAGGCTGATGCATATAAATCTGCTCTTCCAACTCACAATGCAAGAATGCAGTTTTGACATCAGGCTGCTCAAGCTCTAAGTCATACAGAGCAACCATAGCAAGTAACACTCGGACTGTGCTATATTTCACAACAGGAGAGAACTTCATTGAAGTCCACCCCTTCCCTCTGTGTATAACCCTTCGCCACCAAGCGTGCCTTGAACCACACATCTTCCACTCCAGGAGTTCCTTTTTCTTGAAGACCCATTTACAGCCCACAATCTTCTGGCCCTTAGGCTTCTTGACTAGCTCCCAAGTTTGGTTCTTGTGCAGAGACTGAATCTCTTCACTCATGGTAACAGACCACTGTGCTGACTCTCCACTTGTGATGGCCTCATGATAAGTACAAGGTATCTGCTCATCAATACTCTTTGCCACACTAAGTGCATAAGCAACCGAATCAGCATGTAAAAGGCCATACTTTTGAGTAGGGGTGACCACGGATCGGATCGGATTTTGCATAATCCTAATTCGATCCGTGGATTACGGATTAGAGAAAATCCAATCCGATCCGATCCGTGGCAATCCACCAATCCGATCCGATCCATGATTGAATGGATCGGATCGGATCGGATTGACGGATTGGCCTAGTACTCCTATTTGAAATTTTTTTTTTCTACTTCAAAAATTCCAAAAAAAAAATTGATCAACAAACACAACACTTTTTAAATGAACACAATTGTTAAATAAACAAATATAATATATATTGAGTTTTTAGGTTTACCCATGTAAGTATGTAGCATATTATATTATTATACATATAATTACTAATTATATATATATAAATATATTGCTACGGATCGGATCGGATTTCTGACCCTCCAATCCGCAATCCAATCCGTGGCTAACGGATTTTAATTTTTTAATCCGCCACCAATCCATTAGCTAACGGATCAGATTGGATTCGTCCGGATCGGATTGGATTCACGGATTCGCGGATTTTTTGTGCACCCCTACTTTTGGGTGGCTTAATCTCCCTGCTCAGCCTGTCTCTAGCCACGCTGTACTACTGCAACTGTGCATTTTTGTCCTCAACCTAAAACTGCACCTTCTCATCATTCGAGTGATCAGGAACACTCTCTAACTGAACCTCTGATAGCTCCACCTGCTCACTGACACCCTGAGCTCTAGCTGAATCAACTATCTCCTTCTGCGAGGTAAGCATCGCAGAAGCATGAAAGGTCACTTCTCTGCTAACAAGTAATTTCTTCCCGAAGCATTTGGGCACCACAATCTGTATCCCATGACCCCAGGCTCATAATCAAGAAATATACACTTCTTAGCCCTCGGTTCAAGCTTTTCCTCATTGACATGAGCATACACAGGACACCCAAATATTCTCATATTACTAGTAGGAGAACCGGACCATACCTCCTTTGGAGTCTTCCAGTCGATAGTAGTCGATGGAGACCGGTTCACCAAGAAACAAGCTGTGGAATCAACTTTAGTCCAGAACACTTTGTCTAACCCAAGATTGAACAACATACACTGTGCTCTCTCCAATAGTGTTCTGTTCATCCGTTCTACAACTCTATTCTGTTACAGAGTTTTCCTCACTGTGTGGTGTCACAGAATCCCGTGAGTCTTGCAACAATAAAATGGTTAAAAGCGGAAAACTGATTTTACAAAGAGAAATTTCTAAAGAGAGAACTATGATTGTACATGGTCTCTTTACACTAAGATTTGTCTCTTTAAATAGACAAAATCTTTACAGGGTACTGACTTTTTACAAAAACTGTAGTGTGTTTTTTGACATTACATGAACCGTAGCAATTTGATCATCTTTTGACTTTGTTGCTGTTTATGATGTAAGTGCTGGCATAAACTTTTTTGTTTTTGTCGGTTGATGGTTGATATAAGTGCTAACATAATTTTTTTTGTTTGTGTCGGTTGATGGTTGATCTTATCCTTCCATTTGATTAATGAGATTATGAAGTTCATACTTATCCATTGGTGGTGTAGATAGAGGACTTTGAGCGAATTGATCTAGAAGTGCTTCTTCTGCTGCATCTGCTCTGAACTTAATTTCTTCAGGGATATTGATATTTAAATCAATTAAATTCTGAAGAAATTCTTTGGAATCTGCCCATTGTTGGGCAGAATAATTTTGGTAATCTACAGAGATATTTGTAACAAATAATCTTCTGCCATTTGTAATCATGAATGGTTGATTAATACTTTGCTTTATGCTTAAAGCAGTATTTTTGAGTTGATTTAGACTTTTGATTGCTAAATCATGTTTATTTACTTTTTTAGCACAATCCATAGAATTGGGTAATGGTTGATGCGAGTTGTCATCGTCTTCCACGAGTAAATACCAGATTTGGTAGGGTTGAAAGAATTTTGTTTTTTCTCTCCATTCAATTGTACTGAAAATCCAGAATGTGAGGTATCTTCTGTATTTCCATTGCTGAGAAGCTTTAATGATCATTGTTTTGATCATTGATGGGAACTCATGCCATGTGTCAGAAAAATGAGTATCGAAGAGAACTCAATTAGTTACTCCCTAGTCAATAAGCGCCATTGGCCATTGATAATGAACAAACAACTTAAGTTTTGGAATTTCATCGATCATGTTTAGATCTTCATGAAATTCGATATAAAGATCTTCAATGAAATTGAGATGATTTTCAATAGTCCAAAATTTTTTTGAAAAAATTTCTGATGGGAGCGTACTTCGTGCTTTTTCAAGAAGACAAGTTCTTTTGATTTTTTCAATAAATGGTGATTTGAAATCTTCTTTGAATAATTCTGTTAACGGCAAAAACTAATTGATTTTTTGGAGTGAAAAATCTTCTTTCCAGTTGATTTCATGAATGATGTTAAAACAAAGAGTTTTGAAAGAATTTACAGTAGTTTTTTTGTTCAACTATCTTTTTTGCCAAAGCAGTAAGATGTTGGCGAAGTTTTGCTCTCTTATCATAGAGATGGGATTTCCATGCTCCATTCAAATTTTCATAAAATTGAAGAGGAAGTCCAGGATTATAAAAGTTTTTGATCTCGTTAAAGACTGTTTTAGACCTTGAGAAATAGTTTTGTGATGCCTGTCCTACATTAAAGAAAACTGTGTTAGCTTCTTCAATTGTATTATAGGCTTTAAAGCATGCACGATAATATTTGTTTATCTGGGCGTGACAGTCATTCCATGTGGCATAGATTCATGGATGGAATCCTGCAAAAACGACATACACTTTGTTTAGTGATTGAGGTTGTGGAATAGATTGTTTAGCTTTTTTAGCTATTGTAACCCAATCAGTTTGCCAAGGCTTTTTGCCTTCTCAACAATGGAAATACGGAAGATACCTCACATTCTGGATTTTCAGTACAACTGGATGGAGAGAAAAAACAAAAGTCTTTCAATCCTACCAAATCTGGTATTTAATAAAACTCGTGGAAGATGATGACTACTCGCATCAACCATTACCCGATTCTATGGATTGTGCTAAAAAAGTAAATCCACATGATTTAGCAATCAAAAGTCTAAATCAACTCAGTATTACCATAAAGCAAAGTATTAATCAACCATTCATGATTACATATGGTAGAAGATTATTTGTTACAAATATCTCTATAGATTACTAAAATTATTCTTTCCAACATATGGCAGATTCCAAAGAATTTCTTCAGAAATATCGATACTGTTGAAGAAATTAAGTTTGGAGAGAAGAAGCACTCCTAGATCAATTCGCTCAAAGTCCTCTATCTACATCACCAATTGATGAATATGACTTCATAATCTCATTAATCAAATGTAAGGATAAGATCAAACATCAACTGACACAAACAAAAAAGTTTATGTCAACACTTACGTCACTCGTCAACAGACAAAAACAAAAAAGTTTATGTCAGCGCTTGCGTCATCAACGGCAACAAAGTCAAAAGATGATCAGATTGCTACCGTTCATGTAATGCTAGTAAACCTATAAACACTACAGTTTCTGCAAAAAGCTGGTACCTGTAAAATTAGTTTTTTGCTTTTAGCTATTTTATTGGTATTAGAGCCTGGTTACAAGCCTCGGGTCAGTACTATTGTAATTGTAAGTACAATTGTCTTTCTTTAATCATATTTTTTCAATTTCATTACTCTTTGCTTTATTACTGGTTATTATAAATCTCATATGCTTGCATTCTTGTTTTATTTCCTTTAAAGTCCTTTGTGTCGGCGTGACTGTTAGGATATCTTAAGAAGATTAGACAACATTAAATACTTTAATTGATATAGTTTCAACTTGGAACAAACCGTTCCTGAAACATCAAAATTCTACTACCTCGTTGATAGATAATTCTTTTAATTGCATAAACAATGCAATAGAAGCAATTTGAATTCACAGAGAGAAGTCAACAACTTTGAGACTTGCTCAACACCCTTGAGCAAGAAAAAAAAGACAAACTTGAAGATCTATATCCAGAACAAACAATTCCAAATATAAAGATCAAAAGTTTACACTATGGAATAGAAAAAATCCTGATGTTTCATAAAAAATCATCTCAGTTGAACAAGGACGAGTATGATAATATAGTAGAAATATTAGATTATTGGAGGAATCTATATAAAGATTCCCACTTAAATATTTCAGAAAGAGATCAAATTCTATTGCAAATGAGAAATACTTCTTTGCAACATGAAGATCTTCTTCCTCATTTTAATTATCAGTTAAATACTTTATCTGATAATGATTCAGAAGATGAATTGGTTCAAACACTAACCAATACTTCTGAAAATGAATCTTCATCATCAGAATCATGTGATGAAGAAATTGAAGTAGACAAACCCTCTTCTTCAAATCCAAAATCTCCTAAAAGGAAGATTGAAGAACCTTTAGATCATGAAATTTTTGGTTCATACGATACCAATAACCCAGATTTCTTTGGTTTGTTTGACTCTTCTGAACAAGTTTTTCCTACAGAAGAAGGACAAACCTCAGGAGATCCAAAACCTGCAAGTCGAAAAGACGACTTAAACAAGCATACAGTTGCCCAGCACGACGCATATCTTGATCTTAAAGAATATACCATTCAAAGACCAAGAAAAAGCTAAAGATGATTGGGCACAATCACTGTCCATCTTGATCAATAACTATAAAGCAATATGGAATAAAGAAAGAGTCCTTGATTATGTTGCCGCTACACTTCAAGGAGATGTGTTAGCTTTGGCTACGACAATGGGATAAAACAGATGAAGGAAAAGCTCGAAAAGCTGTTCTTTTAAATGACTTAAAAACTTTTGAAGAAATTTTAAGAGGATTCAGCAATATAATCAAAGAAAATATGTGTGGCTATTCAGGTAGACCACATGAACAAGAAGATGCAAATTATGCATTATCCAAGCTCGAATTATGCAATATTTGTCAATATGATAAATTTGTCTCTCTCTATAAAAAACTATTATTTTCTTATTGATTCACCCAAAAATGAATATTGGTTGGTGAAGAAATATCTTTTACTGACGATCAATTAGAACAAATGAGAAAAATGCAAATCGTCAAAAAAGATGAAATTTACAAGATTTCTCCTTTATCTAAATTTAATCCATTTTTTGCTCGAGTATTTGAACAGTTTAGTGGAAACACAGAAGCAAAATATACTTCTGAAGGAACAGGTGAACTTGCAATATTTTACAAACAAAAAATTGCAAGATGGAAATTAAAATATCCGGAAATCCGATATATTCATACAGGAGTTATTCAAATTAAAATAACTGCTTTATATCGAAAAGGGCAAGATATACGAATTTTGGCAATGGTCATGGATAAGAGATTTCGTGATCCAATAAAAGCTACAATTGGAGGAATACAATCCAATTTAGTTCATGGAGTCGTCTGGTTTGACATAAAATCTGATTATTTTGTGTCTATAAATGACCCTACAATTGAAAGAGCAGTAAGAATAAAAATCCAAACTCAAAATAACGAGGATATGGATGATATTACTGCTGATTTGTCAATCGAATGGAAAACCATCCATGAATTAACTAGAAGAACAGACACATCAACTAAACATTTAAATAAAAGATTAGTTGAATTATTTGAACGTAGACCATATGATTCCGTCATACAACCCAGATTAATAAATTGGACTGATTTAAAATTCCAAAACAATGGTTATTTCAAAATATTATTGATAAACCAAAAATCAGTAAAACACTTCCTAAAGCAGAAATTCAAGCATCAGGAAATAGTTTGTATATAGAAAATACAAGTACAACTGAGCTTGAAGACGAAGAATCTGAAAAATTAATCCGAAAAAATTCTAAATGGGAAAAAGAATTTCTAGCCAAGAATGATTGGCAAAAATTTTCTAGATTAGGATTTCAAGATCCAAAAAAACAAAGGTACAAGTTTTAGGGAACCACTTAAAACTACAAATCTATCCCCAAGACTTTCCTTAGATAAGGGAAAAGGTCAAAAATTTCAAGGATCATCAAGTCAGATTCCAATTTTTCTAGGATCTGAAAAAGACCATATCCATTCAGCCTCAATTTATCATTTCCAAATAGGAAAAGAGGATATTATTTTTGCTCCTAAGTAAGGGAAAAGAAAACATATGTAAGTGGAATATTCAAATTCAATGGATATGACTCTATACATTAAGTGTTCTAGCATATACTGGAGCAAACGGTTTGTTGTTGTGTAGATGGAATGCCTTACCTTCTCAAAAATGGCAGAAAATGAAACATCCAATTCTGGTTACAGGAATTAATGATACAGATAATCTTATAGAGTTCAAAGCTTAAACAAGTTTCTATATGGTTAACAGAAAAAAGATTTGTTATACCAAAACTTTTATGCTTCCCAGGAATGCATGGTGATTTTTTATTGGACAAATGTCTCATTCTTGTGTTTCATAATATAAATCCAAACTTTTCGAGAAAAATCATCGATCAACGTCATCATATATGTAGGACCACCATGTGAATTAACATGAGAAGGACCCCAAAGATCAGAATGGATATAATCCACTGATACCTTGGTCCTGTGAATTCCCGTACTGAACTTCACTCTGCACTGTTTTCTGAAGACACAATACTCACAGAAATCTAGCTTTTCGGTTTTCTGACCACCAAGTAGACCCTGCTTACTCAGAACATCCATCCCCTTCTCACTCATATACCCCAGCCATAGTTGTTAAAGGCTCAAGGCGCACTGAGGTGCTAAGGCCTATTGGAGCCTGAGGCGCAAGGCGAGGTGCGTGCCTAACTGAAGCGAGACGCAAGTTGAATTTTTTTTTTAAATAACATTTGTAGCCAACATTCAGCAATACAAAGCCAACAACAGTACATTAAGCAAACATAAAGATGCAAAAGTCAACTAACAAAACAAAATAAAAATAAAAAACAAACATAGAAATGTTCACTTTTTCTTAAGAAGACAACACTAAAGGATTAAGGAATAAGGATCTAAGCATCATCCTCATCATCAAACACAAGATCTTCATCATCATTAAAGGACTCATAACCCTCAAGATCCTCTTCTATCTCTTCTGAATCTTCATCTTCCTCATCCTCATCTATAAGTTGAAGTGGAACTTTAGAGGAGGAGCTTCCGGTAGGCTTCGCCGCTGGCAGTGAACTAGATTTTGATCTAGACCGGAGACTAGTACCACTACCACCCTCTCCATTGCCAGCAACATTAGCAACAACACCCCATGTCAAGGAATCATCATCAAAGACCGGATCATCTTCTGCATTTGAATTGTCATCCATCCTCCCAATCAACTACTCATTGCTATCATCAATGTTATTGAGTAAAATGGGATCAAGAGTGTCACGCATGTTATATCGACGCTTCAATGCCTTATTATATTTGATGAACACTAAATCATTCAAAGTCGTTTGAGAGAGCCTATTTCTTTTCTTGCTATGAAGCTACAATAAATTCAATTTTAACTAGTAAGTATAAAAAATTAAGAATTTGATTTTCAATAATTAAATTACCAATGAGTTAGTAGTTACTTTTACATACATGTTCAAACATGCTCCAATTTCTTTCACAACAAGAAGCACTACAAGTGAGGCTTAGAACCGCTATAGCAAACTTTTGCAAAAATGGTGTTGACTTGCCTCTCT
Organism: Cornus controversa; assembly: GCA_026545225.1. Classification (NCBI taxonomy): domain Eukaryota; kingdom Viridiplantae; phylum Streptophyta; class Magnoliopsida; order Cornales; family Cornaceae; genus Cornus; species Cornus controversa. The sequence goes on from CM048849.1 coordinate 3,262,966, forward strand.
ATCCTCGTAGCCATTGAAGAGGGAATCTGAAAGAGAGATGGGAACTAAGTAGGGAGACTCGACAATGTGCTTTTCATCCACCTCGCATCCTTCGAAAGATATTGCTTCTTCCACCTCGCAAGCCTTCTCTCAAACCTCTCAATCACTGGTTCAAATTCTCCCACTCTCCTCGAAGGTGACCCTAAGGCAAGTCTAGATACGAAATAGGGAAAGATCTTACTTTGCAGTCAAGGGTATCAACTAGGGTATGGATCTTCGCAATATCCCCCACCAGAACCAACATGCTCTTTCCCACGTTGATCTTCAGACCAGAAAAAGCTTGAAAGCAAATCAACACAGTGTCGTATGCAAACAAGTGAGAACTCCTTGAGCCACAGAGCCTGAGATTTCTAACACCACGAGATCTCCGATGAGATGGCAATCTCCACAATCTCAGTCTGACACTCTTCCCTCTTGCGTCTCTCTGCCTCCTCAAGGCCTCCCAACCCCTCTAGACGATCAAACTTTGCAATCTCTGACAACACCCTATTCTTCCACCATTCCAAATTTCCAAACACTTTCTTATTCCTCCTTTTTGATGTCTTCCTTCAAGGAACGAAGTTTACCCGCACAAGTGAAACTCGGGTTACCACTCACCTTATACCCCTCTCACCAAGCCTGAATTCTTTCCTTGAAGTCCTTTGCTCGAAGCCGCATGTTCTCGAATCTAAAGGGAGAACTCCTCTTCCGCAAATTACCACAATCCAAAACTAACGGAATGTGATCCGAGATGGGTCTAGCCAACACTGCCTGAACCACGTCCGGATATTTCTCCTCCCATTGGATTGTTGAGAAAGGGTTGGAGACTGCATGCCATTGGACCATTTAAAAGACGCACCTTCCAATGACAAATCAACCAACTAATACCCGTCAATGAACTATGTAAACTGCTCCATAGTCGAAGTCCACCAACCCCCGTAGACCTCTACAACAAGGAGCAAATCACTTTATAATCACAACCCACACACCAAAGGAAGGGCCATCTCCTTTGAACAGAGCCAACCTCCTTCCATAGAAAATGCCTCTCCTTGTCTTCTACTGGGCCATAGATGGTGGAAAAGACCCAATGGAATCCATCCTCCTCCGTAGAACGCACACAAGAGATAGAGTATCTCCCTATCTATGTATCCACCTTGGACACCCACCTCCTATCCCACATCACGAGAACTCCTCCCTAAGTACCCATAGCATCCAACACCTCTGACTCTGCAAATCTTCCTCCCCAAAGACTCCTCACTACCTTATCTGAGATCGAAGCCAACTTAGTCTTTTGCAAGCATACCACATGAGCGCCCCACTTCCACAGCGCCTACTTCACCACCTTCTATTTTTCTGGGTCATTGAGACCATGGATGTGGAGTGTAAATTACTTTTGTTTATATTGATATTTTCTATTTTTTATTATAATTTAGTACATGGAGTGTAAATTGATAAATTCACATGACACCTTATGGGTCGTTTGACTTGCTTACTCTTATAAATGGTGATTACCCAAAACCTCAAGGGAGGTCACGGTAATATACCCATTTATTTATTATTTTTTGACTTTTCCCTCAAAATGCATCATTCCAAAAGTAATGTAAAAAGGAGAACAATTTGACGTTTCTTTGCAGGTTTGAGGGAGCCACAAATTGAACTTTTTTCATATTGTGAAACTTACTATTCATAGTGTAACTATTTATTAATCTTGAGTTCTTTGTTAGCAAATTCCTACTAAAAATGTTGGTTGTAATGTGTTTCAAGATCATGAGTCACTTGTCTACAACCTCATAAAATGATGGAGATGGAGGTAAATGAAGAAGATGCTGCAAATCTCTTAAGACTCAATCACATATTTAGGTTAAAAGTAAATGAGACATTAGAGACTATATTTAACCTAGATTTGATTTTTAAGTGGCTTAAAATTATGTTTTGAACTTGTCTTTCAAAGTTCATATTTTTATCCTAAGTTTTCTCAACGATGATTTCAAATGAGTTTTAAATTGTGTTTGTATATATTTTTAAAACAAAAGGGCTCAACCAACACCTTGATCGATAGACATGTTCCTAGCAAAATCAAGTCGAAGTCCAAATTGGCTCCATCGATGGCTATATCAATTGAACACTAGACAGTAGCTGTTGACCGACATAATGACAGTCACTTGATCAAAGCCTTGATCGATTGAACCTTGTGGAAACTTGTTTTTTGGAAACTCGATCATTTCAAAATTTTAAAAGGATTTCTTTTCCTATTTCACAAAGGACTCTTATACGACCTATTAATATGGGGTTATAGTTAGTTTTGGTGTCTCTCTCGATTCTTTTAACTCTTTACGTATTATTATTGAGAATTTATATTTCTAGAGAGAGAGCTTTGAAATCAATCTAGGGTTTTTCATAGATTATCATACTATATGTGACTAAGAGAAAAAGCAAGGAGTAGAATTGAAACTATCAGACTGAGTATTAACAGGTTTGTTCGTAAAGAACAAGTTGAATGGACGTGACCAGTCTTCGGAGATCAAAAGTCCAAGGAGAAGAAAATCGCGTAATGAAAACATTTGTTGACAAATCAACTGTTGGAAAGATCGAGGAGATTTTGCGCAAGTCTGAGTCAGGAGGGACTAGGTAATTCTAGGGTGTGGATCTGTTAACTTAATTATAAACTTCTTTCTCATAGTGGATTTTGATCTGCCTAGATTAGGTCCCATGGTTTTTCTCTTTCTCGTGGTTTTCACGTAAAAAGCCTTGCGTCTCTGCTTTATTCGTGTTTTTGTGATTGCAATTGTTTCACATAATCAACTAAGGAACAAAATTTTGACTAGGTTTAATGGTAATTTAAATGGTTAGTTGCAAATTAATATCCATAAGACCTATCACCCCCCTCTAGGTCTAATTGAACTCTGCGTATTTTGACTTATTAGTGCCTTGGGTAACGAGCCTCAGATTTCACATTATCATTTTGTGTGTGTGGGGACTTCTTTTTTTATTTTTTATTTTATTTTAGGGGGAGGATCGGATGATCTCCTTGTCCTATGTAGGTCTGCCAATGACTTAGAGATGTATGTGGATTTTAGGTAGATGATTCTTTGACAGCCTTTGTCCATATGGGAACTCAGAAACCTGTGTTTGTGTTCACAATTCTTGGTCTTCTTTCACGGTTTGCTACCTCTAACTTTACTCTCAAATGAGATGTTAAAAAAGGGTTACTTGGACTCTTTTGTTCCTTTCATGGTGTGCCAACACAATACAACATGGGTGTGCGTATAAAACTTATGTTTGACATACAAGCCCAAATTAGACACACAGATCCTTTACATGTGATGATGGGGGAAGAAGAAAAAGTTAATCTAATAGTACAAAAGGTTTCTTACTTTTTTGCATGGAGACCCCCTTTCACCACATCATGCTTAATTTAAATTCTAGTTGAGCATATCCCTAAATAACAATGACAAAAATATTCTTTACTGTTTTATAACATATAATGTATTAAAAATATGCAGGATGTGTCTACATACACATACCGAAGTTTTGGATACAATTCAAGGGAAGTCCCTGTGTTAAGATTTAGGAATCAAGTCTGTCTACCCGCACTTGATAAACTTTGCTGAAATTATGTGGTTTAGAGAATATCTTAACATTCATAATACCTAACACTTAGTAAGATTTTTAAAGTGGCCATGTTTGGCAGAAAGGTACATATTCTTTGAGAAAGAAATTAAAAGGTGGAGGAAACTAACTTAATGAACTATGATATTTATTATGTGTAGCAGGAAAATACCCCACTCCAGAATTCAGATGTTAGTTGTGTGCAACATATTATATAGGGTTGTTTGCACATATCATAATAATCTCCCTCTTGTGATTCAGGAAGCAGCTATGGTGGCCTGTATTCATATCTAACTCTCTTTCTGGCTTAATCAGATTCATCTTTCTTGCCTTGGAGAAAAAAAAAACTTCCCTGTTTGAGCATGTGTTTTCTATGAAATTTTACTTATCAAAATAAAAAAAAAAAAAATTTATTCAAGGGTATTGTAACTAATTACAGCTGGTGTTAATTTTTTTTTCCCCGGTAAATACAACTGGTGTTAACATGCTTTTGGAGTCCTCCGTGTTTCCAATTTCGAACTTGAAGGCTGATGTAGATTCTCTTGCATGCTTCATTTTGGCAAAATATGTAATTCAAGCTAATGGAAAAATTTGTGCCATAGTAATTTTGTCTAAAACTTCTAGTTAGGTTGGCTCAAATTCCTATTGTGATTAGGTTTCTATTATAGAGTTGTATCTTTTTAGGTAATTTCTTAGTCGGCAAGTCTTGGTCTCAAGGAAGGAAAGTACTTGTTAGGCAAGTCTTGGGCTCTAAGTAATTGTAATCCTAGTCCACCAAGGAATTGAGTTTTGGACTTTATAAATAGTTACCTATGTTATAGGTTGAGACGAGTAAGAAGAAAAGAGGCAATACTCTCATTGGATTTGAGAGGTCACTCTCATTGTTGTGAGAGGGCAACTCTTGCGTAGAGGTAATACTCTCATTGTTATTGAGAGAATACTTAGAGAGAGAATTCTTGTTTAGAATTTGTGATTTCCTTTTGAGTGAGATTGAGTGTATAAGGGTTAAGGGTTGAGAGGTGAGTGTACTCTTGATACAATTCTTCAACTTGTACTATCACAATCTATATAGTGAAATCGGGCTCTCAGTGGACGTAGGCTTGTTTAGCCGAACATCTTATAATTTTTGGTGTGTTCTTGCAAATTTCTTCGTGCTTGTTTACTTATCATCACATTGTAATATTTGGTGGTTCATGATTGGGGGCTTGTTATTCAACACTTCTAATTTGAGAACAAATTTATATATATTCTCTTGGCTTGAAAATATAATTTCCCTATTTATGGTTCTGGAATATCTACCTCTTGCTTTGTATTGCTGTGTTCCTTTCATCTCCCCCCCTCCCTCCCGCTCAATCCCATATGAACACTAATTTTACAACTAATGTGATGCACCTAAATCCTTATGGTGCGCGTGCCAGTTCTTTGGCTCAAGATATTTTCTTATAACCTGATATCACTTGGTCTACCCTTGATACTGACTGGGTGGCAGTTCATTGGTAACTTATATGCATCCTATCACTCAGGACTGGGCAGTAACATGTTATATGCGTTCCACTGATTCTAAGAATCATCTTTTCTCAATACTTGATCAATTAGGTAGGTTGAGAAGTTCCTAAATTTCCTTTTAGTCAGTGTATGCATGATGAATATATGTTCTTTGTGCAGCATACTTGGTGCATTTGATAATTTTTTACTGTTATCTCATTGTGAGGCTTTTCTATATGACCTAGAAATTTCCTGGAATTATATAGATTTGCCTATTATTCTTGACTCCATTGTTCTTCAATTTTAATTAACAGCACTATGAAGGCTTCACAAGTGATAAAAGTGCTCACTTTATCTTTTCATTAATTTACATTTCAGCGGGTTAAGGTATACCGTCTTAGTGATGATGGAAAATGGGATGATCAAGGAACTGGCCACGTCTCTCTTGATTACTTGGAGGTGTGACTATATCTGTGATACACCTTTACATTTGTCTGATACTGTTAGATTTGTGACTTTTGAAGTTTATTCTAAGAATTTATTTGTTACAAGTTCACTGGCAATTTGATTGAATGCAAACGTTAACAAACAGAGATCAGAAGAACTGGGTTTGTTTGTTATCGATGAAGAAGATAATGAAACTTTACTTTTGCACCAAATCAGCTCAGATGATATTTATCGAAAGCAAGAAGGTATTGTTTTATTTCTGTAATTGCATTATGTAGTCATTTTCTCCAGGTTATTGATTGATGTATGTTTGCTTTATTTTTCCAGATACAATTATCTCTTGGAGAGATCCAGAGTATTCAACTGAATTAGCTCTTAGCTTTCAAGAGCCTACAGAATGTTCTTACATATGGTAACCAGTAATTATATTTTTGTTCTCTTTCCTTTTATTCATTTATATTGTTCTTCTTCGACTTGTTGGAATAATCACTAATAACGTACTTGTTTTATGTAGGGACCACATTTGTTGTGTGCAAAGAAATTTGCATTTTAACACTCTTAACAGTAAGTGTTTGCTGCAATCACTTAAATCATTTTTAAAGAAACATGGACGGTTCTATTTCCACATAATTTGTCTCTTGAATTGTTAACCCATGTGATTTTCTGAAGTTGACTGGTTTTTTAGAGCTTGGCATTATATTATTATTTAACTATTGAGACATTGATAGTTTTTGGGGGCAACTGGGATCAATACCGTTTAACTTTTCCAGATCATCCATAATATAACTTCTCCCTTTCCCTTTCCCTTTCCCTCATGTATGTATGAACGTTCATGTGATTCTTGTGGTGGAGTATTGAAATTGATACTTGAATACTTATTTATATTGTTGATTCAACTAGCTCTTTTGTCACTATTTCTAGTTCAAAATAAAAAAATTCAGGAAGTTCAAAATTGATCTTTTGGTAATCCTGGGTGTTGAAATTTGGTCAAATTCAAATTAGAGACCCAAGTTTACAGATGTATTAGTTCCTTTCAACAGGATAACTGATGACCTGCCCTAGGTTAATTAACCATAATAGTTGAAGGAAAAATTTCTGTGGATCGAGTGGTTTTAAGAATTTCTATGGTCTGTCTAGTTTTATTATTATTATTTTTTATATATTTTTAAACAATTAGTTTAAGGGGTAAACACAACTCTACGGTACTTGGTCATTGTTGATAAAATAAAATTGAAGAGAGAAATTAAATAAGAAGAACACGAGAATATAACGTGGTTCGGCCACTATGGCCTAGATCCACAACACACAAAACTCAGAGGGCTACATCACTTTTATTTTATTCTCTCTTAGTTTTGTTTACAATAATCACCTCTATTTATAGGTGAAAGAATACACATGTGATAAATATGTAAAATATATTGATGGAGGATTCCTAAAATCACTCCATGAATCACTCTAATCAAATATTCTATCAAAGGCTTAAATCGGTCAATAATGATATTCTCCAACAGTCATACTACACACACACTGAAAAGGATGATCTTATTTTTTTGTTGAACATTACCTTGTCTTTGCCCTATTAGTTGGTCACTGAATGGCTGTTGGGAGTGTTTTTCTGCCTAAATTGAATTTGCAAGAAAGAGTTAAGGAAAGGAAAAAGGTTACCTTTTGCTGAAACTAAATTACTATCTTTCTTTCCTAGGAAGTGATTTGCTATTATTAATACATACCTTTTTATCTCTCTCTCTCTCTCTCACGCACACAATACACATACTGGGTGTTCTGAATGGGTGATGAAATACAGTCACCCAAGTTAGGGATAATTAATTGTTGCATTATGGAATTTGAAGATTCATGGAAACAGCTTGTGGGCCTGTCCATAGTAACATATCCATGAGATAAATAACTAGCTTCTTGTTAGGGTTTTATTTAGACAAGGGAAGAGTAGGTGTTTCTCCATTGCCGGACGATTTATACCTTTTCCGGTTCCCTTCACAAAAGGAAGCTAATCGGGTGCTAAATGAAGGCCGTCGATCGTGTGGTGATGCTGTGCTGTTTCTGGATGTGTGGATTTTCAGAGTGGGGTGTGCGGGGAGATTCTGGAAGAAGGAGAGATGAATCCTCCTGTATGGCTTACCTTTACATCTATGGTGCCAATCTTTGTTTGAAAAAATTGGAGATCTGTGTGGCGGATACAAAGGAGTGATGGCAGATGAGGGTGTGGATGCTGAAAAGGTAATCATCATTGTCAGTGAGGAAGGGGTGATACCGTCGTTCGTTCTGATGGAAGACTTTTTCGTGAGTTATCAGGTTACTATTACAGAGGTATGTTTGCCGGAGATAGTTCCCACAGGGGATTCATTGATGGGGAGAGACGAGGGTCGCTTGAATCAGGAGGAAGAATGGCGGCTGCAAAGAGATGTTCCAATAAGAAGGAAAGTGAAAAGGAAGAAATCCGGTAAGGAGTTGTAGAGGGGATGGGAGGCGAAAGGTAGAGGACAAGGGGCTGATCACGCGCTAGAGACGCGTGGGGGAAAGGGACTGTAGAGAGGGACACATGTTGATGTTAGAGGAAAGGAAGGTTTTAAATGGAATACAGCTGGTTCCAACTGTGATAAGCAATGGGTGGAAGGCTGCACGAGGGGGTCGCGTGATGTTTTTTTGAATTTGCATGGGCCGGTTAATCAGTTTACTGGACTGCCATTTTTTGACCCAACAGCTGAAAATGAGGAGGGGGGAGCAGTTGGGCTGTTATAGCCAATTGGGTTATATTTCTAAAAGAGATGGATCGACTCAAGACCCAATATCAGATTATGTATCGTGCTGGGTTGCGGGTTCAGCCATCAAGTTTTGAGGCATCTCAGCGATTTGGGCTCAATAAAAGAGGCAATGGGATGCCTTCTATGTATTGTTCTAGGTCACGGGTTCTGCCATCACAAGTGGAATGTGGAAGTCTTAAGGCATCTCAATGATTTCGGCTCAACAAAAGAGGCCCAATCCCTTCTAAACATGGGTTGGAGTGACATCAAAATAAGGGGCATAGAAATTTGAAACCCATTGCTGGATTACAGAAGGTTGATAATTTGTTGAGAGTGGGGCAGGCCCAAATTAGAAACAAGACCCAGCCCAAGAAGAGATGGACTTGGGCTGAGAAACAGAAATGGCCTGCTGGGAGCAATTTTATTAGCAATAAGGAGCCCAATAAACAGACCCAAATCACTCACAAAGCTAACAAAAACAATACTCACAGAACCGATGCAAACAGAGGTGATAATCAGGTATGTTTACCTTCGCCATTTGGGGGTCTTTTGAAGGGCTTTCTGGATGCAAACGGGAACATAAGGAAGGAGGGTGGGAGTGAAAACAAGAAGAGCAGAAATGTTGTCCATAGAGATAGCATGGAAAGGGAGTTGCAAGGAAGCAAGGAAGAGATGCTGTACTTGGCAGAGGCTCTTCGTTCAGAATTGAGACTACATAGTAGCCTGGAAAAAGGTTTTGAGGAATTAGGAGGGTCTGAACAAGCAGAGGTAGGGGAGTGTAGTGATGATAGTGACTCTAGAAGTCTTAGTGAATGGAGGATGGGTGATCTGCAGTTTAGGAATGTCGAATATATGGGGAATGCAGGTGCTGGGAATGATGATTTCTTCTTAAATATGCCGGTTTGGGAAAGGGATGGGGAGGTGGGTGTCACCACTCCTTTGGCTGCTATAAGGGAGGGCTGGGAGGAGGAAAGAAGGCTGGTTCTGTTCACGGGTAAGACTAATGAGGGTTAGTTTATGGAGAGGATTGGAGAGACGGGGAATGCGTTGGGGCTCAATTATGCTGGGGAGGATGGAATAGTTAACGACATGTTTCAAGAAATTGAGAATGAGTGGAAGCTGGTGAGACGAAAAAAGAACTCTTATCGGAAGGGGGAGAGAGAGCTTAAAAACCTTATCTCTTATGTGAATTATGATGGGAGGAGTGGAGGGGGAAAGTGAGAGAAGTAAAGAAGGGAGGGGGAGGGGGAGAACTAGTGTGCCTATGAAGCTCAAAATTGTAACATGGAATGTTAGGGGTTTGAATAACCCGAACAAGAGGAAGGTGGTGAAGGCGTCTATTCGTAGTTTTTGGGGGGGGGGGGTGCTGGTGGTTTGCTTGCAAGAGACTAAGTTGGCAAACTTATCAGATGGGTTGATGAGAAGTCTTTGGAGTGGTAGGTTTGTTGCTTAGGAGGCTCTTGATGCAGTGGGGACTTCAAGGGGTGTGGTGGTGCTTTGGGATAAGAGATGGTTTCGAAGATTGATGTGTGGAAAGGGAGGTCATCTATCTCCCTTTTGTTTTCTTTGGAGGAGGATCTCTTTGGGTATCTATGGGCCGGTGGTGGATGCAGAGAGGAGAGGGTTGTGGGAGGAGGTGGAGGCCGTTAGGAGGAGATGGATGACTCCATGGTGTGTGGTTGGCGACTTTAATGTGGTAAGGGTGCCTAGCAAGAGATCTACTGGGGGGAGACGAACTTCGGATATGCTGGAGTTTTCGGATTTTATTGATACTCAACATTTGCTTGATATTTCGATGGAGGGAGCTTGCTTCACTTGGACTAGTGGTTGGGAATCCTCAACTCTATCTCAGTTGGATAGGTTCTTGATTTCTGGGGATTTGGAGGAGAAGTTTCCAGATGTGACTCAAGTGGCTTTGGCTAGAACGGCGTCAGATCATATCCCCATTCTCTTGGATTGTGGAGGCTTGAGGAGAGGAAGGGCTCCATTCCAGTTTGAAAATATGTAGCTCAGAGTAGAGGATTTCAAGGAGAGGGGTTGTAATTGGTGGACGGGTTATGTGGTTAGGGGTAGCCCGAGCTTCCAATTGGCGACTAAGTTAAGGCTTTTGAAAGGAGATATCAAAAAGTGGAACAAGGAAGTCTTTGGCAACCTTGAATGGCACAAGAACAGGTTCTTAATTGAATTTTCGGAGTTGGATAGAAAAGAGGGGGAAGGGGTTCTCAGTGTGGAGGTGAGTAGGAGGGAGGAGTGTAAGGCAGAGTTTGGGGAGATTGTGACGATGGAGGAAATTTCATGGAGGCAGAAATCAAGAGTGCTTTGGCTGAAGGAGGGGGGATTGGAATACAAAGTTTTTTCATAGGTTGGTGAATTCCCACAGGCGAAACAATCACATTGGTAGGATCTGTATTGATGGAAGAACTTTGAATAGGGAAGAGGATATCCAGAGGGGGATTGTGTCTTACTACCAACAGTTGTATACGGAAACTGCTAGTTGGAGACCTTCACTTGATGGGCTTAAGTTTGCGAGCATATCGGAGGAGGAAAGGGACCGGTTGGAAAGGCCTTTGGAGAGGAGGAGGTGATTGGGGCTTTGAGGAGTTGTAATGGGGATAAATCCCCAGGCCTGGATAGTTTGACGATGGCTTTCCTCTAATAGAATTGGGAGGTGGTCAAGGCAGAGGGGATGGATGTTTTCAGTCTCTTTCATACAGAGGGTAAGTTTGAGACGAGTCTTAATGAATCCTTTATTGCCCTTATTCCCTAGAATAGTGAAGCTATCGATATTAATGACTTTAGACCAATTAGCTTAGTGGGTGCCGTTTATAGGCTTCTCACTAAAGTTTAGCTATTCATTTGAAGAGGGTTATGGATGAGGTGATATCGGACACTCAGAATGCGTGCGTAGGAGGCCACTAGATATTGGATTCGGTTTTGGTTGCTAGTGAGTGTGTGGAGTTCAGAATCAGAAGTGGGGTACCGGGGATTGTTTGCAAGTTGGATATTGAGAAGACTTATGATCATGTTAGTTGGAACTTTTTGATGTATATGCTAAAAAGGATGGGGTTTAGCCTTAGATGGAGGAGATGGATTTACTACTGTATCTCGACAGTTCGATTTTCAGTCTTGGTGAATGGCTCACCAGCGGGGTTCTTTTCTAGTTCTCGAGGCCTGCGGCAGGGAGATCTGCTCTCTCGTTCTTTGTTTATCATTATTATGGAGGCCTTTAGTAGATTGATGAGGGCGGAAGGGTTGGGTTTCATTAGAGGGTTCTTGGTGGGCAGAAACCCTAATCAATTGGTGGTCTTTCATTTACTCTTTGCGGATGATACTATTGTTTTTTGTGATGCGGTGGAGGACCAACTGAGATACTTGAGATGTGTGCTGGCCTGCTTCGAAGTTGTTTCGGGTTTGAAGATCAATATTGGGAAGAGTGAGTTGATTCCGGTGGGGGTGGTAGAGGAGATTCATGATTTTGTTGATATTCTTGGTTGTGGGGTTGGTACTTTTCCGATCTCTTATCTAGGATTGTCGTTGGGAGTTTCGTCGAGGAGGACATCCATTTGGGACTCAGTTCGAAAGAGGGATGGGTAATTCTCATGAAGAGTACCCTTTCAAATCTTCCTACCTACTTTATGTCTCTCTTCCCGATGCTTAAATCAGTGGTTCAGAGGCTAGAGATGATTCGGAGAAAGTTTTTGTGGGGTGGTATGTGAGATGAGTTCAAATACCATTTGGTGAACTGGGAGAAAGCGTGTTCCCCTATTCAGGCAGTGGGGTTGGGAATTAGGAAGTTGGATAGGCATGCCTTGGTTGCCCATTGTTATCGGCTTGATAGCGGTAGGATTACTTGGGATGTGCAGTTTCGGAGGGAGTTCCATGATTGGGAACTTGCAGAGGTAGTAGAGTTTCTTGCATTGCTATATAGTCAGGTTGTGGAAGGGGTTGGGATGGATGAGATGGTTTGGTTGGGCTCCTCGAGAGGGGTTTTTGGAGTTTGCTATTTCTAGCATAACCTTTTGGGGATTGCGGGATCTACCTTTCCTTGGAAGGCCGTTTGGAGATCGAAAGCCCCATCGAAGGTGGCTTTTTTACTTGGATAGCAGCCCTTGATAGGATACTCACCATTGACAATCTTAAAAGGAGGAAGCATATTTTGGTGAATTGGTGCTACATGTGTAAGAAGGCTGAGGAGTCGGTGAACCATCTCCTTCATTGTAAAGTGGCGAGGGATGTTTGGTCTATGTTTTTGGCTATGTTCGGGATGTTTTGGGTGTCTCCAGGTTCCACGGTGGACGCAATTGAGGCTTGGAGAGGGTGTATGGTGGTTGGCCGAGTTAGAGACGCTTGGAGGGCCACTCCCCTTTGTTTATGGTGGGGCTTGTGGCATGAGAGGAATAGGAGATCCTTTGAGGGAGAGGAGACTCTTATTTGGTCTCTCAAGTATAGTATTCTCGATTCTTTATTCTTTTGGGTTAATGGGCGGAATTGTATATCCATGGAGGATATGATGGAATTTGTTGATAGTTTGAAATTATAGTTGGTCTTAAAGGCTTTTTTGTGTATTCTCTTGGGAGCGCTTCCCTCTTGAGCGTTTTTTAATGAAATCTTACTTATAAAAAAAAAGGGCATTAATAAAGGTTAGTGACTCGTCAAAAAAAAAAAAAAGATTAGTGAGGTTCTATGTATTGTGTACATGGTTGCATCCTTGTTTTGGCGGCTTGCGTGTATATATATATATATATTTTTAAATAAAAGGCTAACAAGGTCTGGTCATGGGTCTTAAAGGCGAAAGGTTTAAGGAGAAGAAGAAAATTTGAAGAATATGCTACATCACTTCTAGGGTTCCTTAGGCATTGCACTTAGGTAGAATCACATCAGGCAATCGTCAAAACCAAAATCATAAATGCAGGGAGTTTTTCTAAATCTTGTATTCGTTGCCTTGAAAGAATTATATGATTGTGTACACCCTTGGTATTTCGGGTTCTACTAGGACTGAGACTTTGATTTTAGAGGCTTTTAAATTTCTTAAGTTTAACGACTCTTTGAACTACTAAAGACCGAATAACCTAACTTGACTTGAAATATGATCTATTGAACACAATTGTAATTCATGCCAAGAAGAACTTAAATTAGATAAATTCCCTCAATGTATAGAACTTAATTCTTTATTGATCAGTAAGATTTATTTAACTAAAACTAAAAGCACCTAAAGGGTTTCAACCTATGTATGCAGGATCAAACAAAAATAAAATCCCATCAAAAGTTCAAATTAATTGTGACTACAAAAAAGAGTATAGTCCAAAATTGTATAACTATTTACTTCAACTTGTGGATTGACATATCTAAGTGCATCTGTTCCTTTCCTTCCAAATGCACCATATGAGGAACAAAGGAGCTGCCCCTCTATGCCTGCCCGACTCCCTTAGTTGCAAAGCTTCTGTGGCAACACCCAAGGAAGTCAGCTAATGAGCTTGGCATTGCACAAAGCACTTCTATAATCTTAGTTCTTTATTCTTTTAGGTATACGGGAACAGTTGTAAATCTATGGGGGAGTTAGTAGATTTTGTGGATAGGTTTAAGGTATAGTTTTTCTGGCCTTTGTGCAGCTGTTTCAGGATGCGCTCCCCTTTTGAGCGCTCTTTTAATGATATTTGCTTATCAAAAAAATTGTTTTCTCTGTTTCCCTGCACACATGCTATCAAATTTGGAAGCCTTTTTATGCGGTGCACCAAATTTTCAGTAGTCAATATTGCTGCTGAAGTTATATGAGAAAGGATACCTGATAGGGCACTTTAACAAGCCAAATACCTTCAAAGGAAATACTGGTGCAACCTCACAACACACCACCTTACAAAATATCATGCCCAAAGGCCCCACGTTTGTCGCCTTGATCAGTTTTCTAGTGCAATCAATCTCCTTAACTGCACAAATAAAAGTTCATATAGCATCTTAAGGAAAAAAAAGGAAAGAAAAGAAAAGAAAAGAAACACTTAATAACTTTAGCTTCCATGCTTGTAATGTCTAGATTAATGGAGATCATACACAGTTCAGAGAACATCTACACATAAGAAGTCAACAAGGAGCAAACATTATATATTAAAATAAAAGCAATAAAAAAGGTACTGAGGGACCTTCAAAACTCTAGTTTCTTGGAGATGCAGAAAGTTATTGAGGTGCCTTTCTAAACAACAATTTATTGGAAGTGGTGCATATTCATCTTGACATCTTCTCTAACCACACTTCAACAATGTTGGGGAAAAAGGTGACATGCCATTTGTACCAGGCAACTTATCCCAATTCTGAATTATCAGCTCTTCTCCACTCTTCGTTGGAAGATGGCCTTTCCTGCCATTTTTTGTTTTCATTCTATGCAACTGAATGGAAAGTCACCATCTATCGCATGTACCTGGTTACTCCTCTCTGTTTGATTCCTTTCTACTAATAGTCACTCTCTCCATGTTATTGGATCTCCCTTGATTTTCCTATTGGTTTATACACCTTCTTTACTTTGGACTCAGTCTCCAACTACTTGCTTCCTCCTGATCTCTCAAGCTCCCCTTTCCTCCCTTTCCTTCTTAAGGCTGCAGTAGCATACAAACGCCTTTCCCACACTCTCATTTATTGTAGTTCCTCCTTATTTCATCTTTTCAAATGTCTTTAACGTCTTGAGTTTTGAAGCTAAAATGGACCTTGGCAAATCATCCACTATGTACCCTCTCTGACTAGTTCCTCACTGCATCCTCAGCCTTCTTCTTTTGGCCACATGTTTCTTAACATCAATGTTCCTTTACCACAATGCATTCCCCCATAATCGCTGATCAAACACTCGTTGAGGGAGATCCAATGATATTTTAGAACCATAGAAGTCAATTTTTTAATCTAGACATAGAGGTGATTTGTAGAGACCGTGACCAATTTTGGCCGGTTTCGCATTTTTCGCATTATAATTGCCATAAATGCATTTTGAGTGGTGATTAGCATGTTTCGAGTGTGAGAAACATGTTTGGGAAGTATTTTTAAGGTTTTGGGAAATTTTCAGGAGAATTGGAGAAGTTTGACTTTTTGGTCAAACTGGGGCCCGGGGTGCGACTTAAGTGGGCCCGGTAATCCGGAAAATTTCCAAAAATATTTATTTTTGGGAATGGATGAGATGAAATGTTTAGAGAGTAGAGGAAGTGATTTCGAGACCGTAGGAGTTTTCGGAATCGAAAAAGGAGTCCGGGAAGGTACGTTAAGTGGCCCGGGGGTATTTTGGTCTTTTTGCAAACCCTAGATATTTTAAATATCAGTGGCTGAGAGTCCCAGCCATATCTCACGCCTCTTTCTCTCTCTAAAGCTCTCCATCTTCAAAGCTCTCCCTTCTCTCTACTTTTCGGACCCGTTCGGCTTGGATTCAAGACTCGCCGAAGGAGGGAGATACGTAGGGGACGACTAGGGCTTCCCTTTGAACCGAACAAAGTGGTGATTCGGCAAGGTAGACTCCGCTGGAAAATTGGTGAAGTGCTTGGAAGGCCTTCATTTTCGAGGTAGGGGTTCTTCTTCTCTTCTAATTGTCGATTCTAGGGTTTCGGGTGAAGAAGAGAGGTATAGGTTGTGTTTCACATGCTTTAGGATGGTGAGAGGTGTAGAAAGTTGTGTTTTCTTCTTCTCTAGAGTCCTATCTTTTCACAATTGTGTATATTGTGTTGGTGGTAGCATGTGGGTTTGAAGTATATGAGTGTAAGAAATTGATACATAGGTATTATGTGCTCAATTTGGTTTATATGTGGAAAAATGTGTACCAAGTGTCATATATGTAATTATATGTGGGAATGTGGTTGTTGAATGCATGTTTAGTTCTATGTGCTAAAATTATGCATTGAGTGTAGCATGAGTAAAATATGCAAATTTTGAAGTTGTATGCATATGAGATGGTATATGCATGTGTTATACATATATGTGCTATATGTGGTATGTGGTGATGGAAAATATGCTTGTTACTTCTTTTTAGTATCAATGAGCATGATTTGTGCATGAAAATAAAATGTCATGTGTTTATGCATTCATATTGCATACGTGGGAAGTTGCGGGAAAAATGACGCAAATGAGGTGCACGGGGCTTCGGAGTAGTCCAACCGTGTTGAGAGATGTGGTAAAATTATCCACTACGTATGGCCCTCGGAGTGGACCCGCCATACCAAGGCTTAATGCCTAGGATCGGAGTATGTCCAATACTAATGACCTTTCGGAGTTGTCCCGGTCATAGGATGATTATCGGAGAATGTCAATGACTTGTGAGCCTCGGAGTTGCCCCCTCACTCTATGGCAATCCCATATATTGCTGTGGTAGAATGACCTTTCGGAGTTGTCCCGGTCATTGGATGATTATCGGAGGTGTCCAAGGTTACATGATCCTCGGAGCGGACCAATCATGTAGGGTATCGGATGAGGACCGAGAGAGAGAGCATTTACTCACTTTAATGCTTTTATGTTTGAACATGTTATACATGATTCGTGATATGTGCAATTCTCTTAAATTGCTATTGTTGATGTGTTTGTGAGATTGTGGACGTGGCATGTAGTGTATTCATATGCATTCCATGTAGGTCGTGTCGGGTCGGCACTTAGAAGGGTTGGGGAACCTTTACTGAGCCGCAGTGGTGCTCACCTCTTTATTCTAAATATTTTACAGATAAGGCGCCGATGACGGATGGGACGTGAGTGTCCAAGTGGAACACTAGTGGTGGTTTTGCTATCTTTTGAGTTTTGGAGCATTTTTGTGGCTATCCATGCCGGCTTGTGGCATGTGACTTATGTTTTGAGTTGTGGTTGAACTTTGGACATATGTACTTTTGATGTATGTATTGGATTATAAACTTGTTGGGTGTGAAAAGACAACGGTTTAATATATGTAGCGCCCATGGTGGCATTTTATTCATTTTGATGATGTTTTCATTTTGAATGGGTTGTGTGCGTGAAAGAAATGATTCATTTTGGTGTATGAATTCAATTATGAAAGTGATTTGAGTGTGAGATTGGTGTTTTGGAAATGAATTTGGAAATCAAGGTTGGTTCATATACTTGAGTTATGGGTGTATTGTGAACCTAGGGAAATTTCTATGTTTATGCAAGATTTGAGACTCAAATGTATAGGTTGATGTGTGAGTATGATTTTATATCAATGGTAGATGATTTATATGAAATATGAATGATCTAAGGTGGTTTGGTTGAGATTTGGGTTCAATTTGATCTTGTATAGGTGTTTGGGAATTTCCGGGCAGTGCATTTCGATCAATCGAAATGCCCATTTCGATTAATCGAGATGCCCATCTCGATTGATCGAAATGGTTGCGAGATTTTATGTATTTTCAGGCCTTATTTCGATCAATCGAAGTCCCAGTTTCGATTAATCGAAATAATGCAGGTCCAAGATACCGAGAGGGTGTTTGCTTCGATTGATGGGGTCAAAATCTCGATTAATCGAGATGCATTTCGATTGATCGAAATGCCAATTTCGATTGATCGAGATTACTATTCACAGCTTTTTCCAAAACTTCATTTCGACGTAATTTCTTCGTTCTAGATCGGAATTGAGCGTGGTTTTTTTTGAACTTGAGTATTTTTGGATTCTCTATCCAATGGTGTAAGCCTCAGTTCCAGATTCCAAACACAGAAATTTTTGAGACTCGAAAGTGAGTGATTCTTAAAAGTGTGGGCGTGTAAATGTTCACTAAGGTGTGTGATTTGATGTAGGGCCCATGGGGGTTGGTTAAGATGGATTTGTGTGCATTCATATGCAAGAATTAGGTTAAGCTTCCGCAGGGAATAAGGGTAATGAGGGTCCATTGGGACTAATGGACGGGTTAACCTCCAGTTTTCCGGGAGTCGGGAAAACGGGGCGTTACATGATTCATGATTATTGGAGCATATGAGCCCTATCTTGAAATTAAACAAATGGTTTGAAAATTTCTTCTTCGGAAGTTGTTCTTATTTAGCCCTTTTGAATTGCATTATTCTTGTTCAAGTAGAGAAAACTTGACCTTGAGTTGTAATTGCTAGGAAGCACAAACACGCCTAAAAAGGCAAAGAATCTGCGTCGGACAGGGACACGTGTTGGACACGCCAAAAAATGTGTCTAAATTTTTTTTATTTTTTTGAATTTTCGGATACGGCATGAACACATGTTGGGCACGCCAATTTTTTTATTTATTTTTCTCTTTGTCCTCTTGTTTTCATGAATCTTCTCTCTTCTATGGATTCTTACTTTATTTTTTACTAATCCCTAATTCTTTTTCTAACAAAACCCTAATTTTTTTTTGCTTTTTTCTCTTTTTTTAGCCTCTTTCTTTCTTTCTTTTTCCCAGCAAAACACAAGTTCTAGAAAGTTTGTTTTAACAATTCAACTACAGTCCATCTCATCTCTTCATCTTTGTTCTTTTTTGCTTTTCTTTCTCTTACTGTACAACTGCTATCTTTTATATGTGACTTTCTGAAGATGCTTTTGTATTTGGAGTAAGCTGGAATGATCTTTAAATGATAAGACTAGTTTTTATTCTAATGTCTCGTTTTGATTTGGTTTTATAACTTTGTGACATCGTTCTCTTATAATTATTGTTGTTGTGGAGTAGATTCAGTTGTGTACTTATGACTTATGATTTGTGAATTTTTTCTTTGTTAGGTTGATGAAAAATAATATTACCCTTAATTATTTGAAGTACGACATCAAATATTATATAAAAATAAATATTTATTATTTGCCGTGTCCTAATTATTTAGGATTTGTCGTGTCCGTGCTGTGTCGTATCCGTGTCCCGTATCCGTTTCCGTGCTTCTTAGGTTGTAAATGTTGAATTATAAACGTCCATAAGCTTTGAACTTCTACCCATAGCTTGGTTTGAGAAGTTTCAAGTCTGACACTGGCTTGTTCTCTTTGTTTGAGATAATAAGGAAAAAGAATGGGAGGTGAATGTCTTTGTTTACTTTTATTTTTTTATAACATGACGAAATCAACTGTTGGAGCAATTTATTTTCTGACACATTCTCAGATGATCAAGAATTTGGAAGATGGTGGTATACTGCATTATTTTGATGAGTTGATCTCCATTGATTCAGTTGTTCAATCTTCTAACCCCTTTTAGAATTCTGGGTTATTGGAAGAATTTGAAATATTACATCCATTTGACCTCTTCATTACTGTATCCCTTTGATTTGATGTTGGCCTTTTCTAGGATAATATGTGGATCTAATTGAACAAATAATGTTGCATTCTTCGGTATTTTTGATCGTTTATCAATTTGGGTCCTTTTTAACGTTTCTTATGTTGTTCAAATTCAAATCACATATGTATCGATTTTTATCAGCATTCTTTCTCTTCATTTCTTTAGTTCTGCTATATTCATAAGTTTACAAACAAGTTTTCTTTTTGGTTATTAAGCTAGAAACTAGTAGAAAGTGCAATATCTTTTTTTTTCCATAGTGTTCCACTTTAGAATTGTGTTGCGAAGGCGTACCAAGTAGGGTATTGTAACATTTTGAGAATTACACAACCACCTTGTATTCTTACTATAAGCACTAGAAGGAAGAGGAGAAAGATTGTTATGGGCTAATGGAATGGAAATGCTATCTATTTGAGCTGACTTGGAAGGATAAGGATGTGGTTTGGTAGGATGATTGCGGTAGTCAAATGTAATTGTGAATATAACTTCCATGCCACTCTCATAGTCAATAACAGTCTTTCGATCTTGATCTCCCGAGAAATCAGCCCTTTTTAGTTATACAGGTGCATCACTAATCTCTGTCCTGAACTTAGGGGTGTTTTAGGATGCTTCCCAATAAAAAAGGGAGGTATCCATGCTTCCTCTGCCAAATCTTCATCATTCTAGGCTCCTTAATCATAAGTGTTTTCATTGTCCTCATTCTCACTTGGCTTTGGCTGGACCTTGTTCTCCTTTCGCATGTGGTAAAAGATTTTTAAGTTTTGAAAAGATTGGATGTGGAAAAGTGTGCCAAAATAAGTTTCCTCTACAACATGTGGTACATAGCTTGTTGTTTTACAACGATAAAGGGGGCTCCTGAGGTTGATTATTATTATTATCATTATTTTATTACTTCATTTATTTATTTATTTGTTTGGTAGCAAAGATTAGTGAATATATCGGGTTTTATGGTTTGTGAAGGGTGTAATATTTGGGTGGGGTAAGTATTTGGGGTTTTAATTAGGCAAGGAAGGACAAAATTCCTTTGCTACTTTTGGGCTTTGACTAGTTTCCATAAACAGGAACTTTGTCTGATTTTGTAGTTGCTGGGTGCTATATTGTGTCTTCAATACCATCTTTGGATGGCTTTATTTTTTATTAGTAAGATTTAATTGAAAAGCACTCAAAAGGGGAGCGCATCCCATTTTTAACTTGCTTTTAAGATGCAATTAGTGCAATTTTTGCTCTCTCTAGAAAGCGAGCTCCACTAGCTTCTGCTTATTATAAAATGGTGCTGGGAATTTACTTGCGAAGGCAGGAGTCAGTGGCTGGTGGACTCCTATGCTCAGCCTCTTCGGCAAAAGTCTTGCATTCTGTCATCGTATCTCTCTATTTCTATGTTTTTTCTTTCCTTCTTCTCTCTCTCACTACACTTGCGTCTCTTTATATTTATATATGTAAAATATAAAAGAAGTCCTTCCATTTCTACAAACACCCAATGTTGAAATTTTAGTGGAGAAAAGGGGTTGGACCTGCCAAATAGTTTTGTAAGGACAGAAGGGAGGAAAGTTACTCAACACAACTTAAAACTTGATTATGTGTTCTTTTCTGTGTTTGTTCTTTTTTAAGCCTCTTATGAACTGCATCACCTACATAAGTTTTTCTTTTAGATTTTGTATTCATTGGTTTTCAAATAACTTTCTTCTTCTTTTTAAGAAAGCAATAATCATGCTAGTGCCATGGACAACTGATCTTTGTCTTTTGTTATTTCTGCAGATGAGTCATATCATAGTGTCAATAGTGAGTTGAGAGATTTGCCTGCAGTTGAACTATCTACACTTCCTTTAATACTGAAGGTTTATATTGATCCTTTTTTTCTCCATTTTTTAGACACTTCAAAATTTTAATCTCTCTTTTTTCTTTATTTTTCCTTCATCTATTTTAGCATGAGCATCGTATATGCTGGTTGAGATAATTCAGACTGCTTATCATTTTTGTGTATTGGAATTCTTGTCCAGCTGACTCTAATTGGATTTTGTTATTGTTCTTGTGGCATTAGCTAAGTCACTGACCCTACAAGTGTGTCTGGCTGAAAGTTGCAATGTGCTACGTGGACAGCAAAATGTAAAATCTTGAAGAGGGCAAAAATTCACCCACAGTGAAATAGGGGAGATTGGGGGGGAAGGTTCTTTGTGGAGGTTTCTGTTGATAAACTACCAAAGAGATTATAATTAAACCACAATTCTCTAATAGTTATTCAACAATGACAGTTGTAGTTCTTTCACACATGAGAAAAACAGGAAATGGAAAGCGACAATTTTAGGAAAACCTCTCCGAATTTAACTGGTCTATAAGCACTGATCTTTAATGGCAACCGCAGCAGCACACATGCCAAGAATAAAAAAGGTTAGCCTAGTGCACGAGGCTCCTGCCATTGCCGGGCCTGAGGATGGTCAAATGCATGCAGCCTTACCTCTGCATCCTCCGCATGCGGAGAGGCTCTTTCCTTGTTTCGAACCCATGACCTCCGGGTCACAATGGAACAACAACCTTACCATTGCGCCAAAGCGCGCCCAACAATAAACAAAAACTAAATCCCGTCTAAAGAAGTTTAACCACCAAGAAAAACTGCATAATTATGATGATAAGTGCAGACCTCCACAACACTAAATAGTAAAGAATTTAGCAACAACTTCTTCAACTTGAGCAATGGCACCCTTTAAAGATCTCCTGCTTTGCTCAAGTAAATACTTTGAGAAAGACATAAGGGTCCCCATCACCTGCCTACTGCTCTTCCTTATGCTGCTCCCTTGAAACCACCCTACAGCTCTGCTACAGAGGTATACAGCACCTCCTGGATTATGAACAGGTCAAATGAAAGATTCTACAGCTGTCAGGTCTCATTGCTTTGAAGCAAGAGATGATTGATTCCTCATTCCTCTTAAGCATACAAATTTAGAGAAACTTTTCCTTCTTTACTGAGTTGTCAACGTAAGGATGGCTCCAAAGCTGCTGTCCATGTGAAAAGGCTACCTTGGAAGGCAATTTTGTATGCCAGATCTCATATTTCATTACTAGGGTGCTCAAGAAACAGGAACCTTCCTTTATTATTGAAATACGGATTTTTTCATTAATTACAGGAGATATATGCATTCACATGGAAAATGCCATAGTGTTAATTTCGCCTACAGGGTGGAGGGGTAGACTCGTGACAAATTTATGTTTTGGCATTATTTTGCATAAGGTGACTCTTAGACTCAAATCCACCATTTGTTGCAGCATGATTTTTTATCATTGCAGCAAGCAATGGCCCCTAGATGCATTGATACATGTATATTTATATGTGCACATGACAATCAATTAATTTGATTACCTTTGTTCATGCAGACTGTGGTGGAGAGTGGCAGTGCTGATCAGATGCATTTGACAGAACTCATATTACATAATGTAAGCTTCTTGCATGTACTCTCTCTCTCTCTCTCTCTCTCTCTCTCTCCTGTGTATGATTTAGGGAAGCTTATAATCCTTTGTATCCTGTAGACATTGTGCTATTCCTGCAGACCTATTTTAGTAAAAGTGATGAGCCATCAATAAGATATACATTGTTAGAAATGGTTTGACGTCACTTTTTTTGACTATGCAGTCTTATACTGAGTTTTGACTTGATTCTACTTCTCTAGGATACTTATAAATCGATATGATGTCAGAAAACCTAGGGATGAAAAAGAGTGCTGTTTCATATATCTTTCATATTCTTTGAGAAGCATAAACAATTTTTGTTTCTTTTTACACAAGATCAAAGCTCATATTTTGCAAATTATTCACATGTTTTTGAGGGTTTCCTTGTGAGAAAAAAAGTGCAAATGTTTTGCTTTCATCAACAATCATACACGTTAGTTTTGGTGAGGTGTTGCTATTTGGTGTTGATTCAACTGTTGTTGAGCTACTCATGTTAATTCAGCACTGTCATAGAAATTAACCAGATTCTCAAGTGGACAGACTAGTGGCTGAGAATTAATCAATAAAGAAGCAGGTTCGCAGAACGAATGCTGTAGACAAATCAGTACGCAACCTGGAGATCTTTATGTTTTTTCATCCAGAGGACTAATTGGATTGTTGCGAGCGGAACGTATGGGACGTGCTTTGGAGGAAGCGATCTGTTATCGAGACATCTTGTTGGGAATAACAAGAGCATCTCTGAATACTCAAAGTTATATATCTGAAGCGAGTTTTCAAGAAACTGCTCGAGTTTTAGCAAAAGCCGCTGTATTGAAGGTTTGGTGTCAAGATGTGTTTAGAGATCAACTAGGAGTTCGATCATACGAACTATGACCTAGAGTGTTTATTGATGTGTTTTAAAATGTAACTTGCATGAGCATGAATCTATTGGAGTATAGATATGAAAGAACGAGGTTGAACCCAAGGGATTGCTTTGAAAAAGATTTTAAGAAAAACTAATGAAAATCCAAATTAATTTAAATTTAATCTAGTTAACAAAATTGATTTTAGAATGAATTATTATACTAAACATGTAAAATTTAAATAAATATAATGAGAGATTAATCAATAGAAGAAAATACTAAGGTATTGGATTCCACCACCATTAAATCCATAAACTTTCAATTATTCATCTATTAATTCCCTTAAGGTTGCTTTCTTTACTTGGACCGTTGTATTGGGTAGGATCTTAACTTTGGACAACTTAAGGAGAGGGGGTCACATCTTCACTAATTGGTGCGGCATGTGCAAGAGGAATGAAGAGACGGTTGACCATCTTTTATTGTGTTGTCCGGTGGCCAGGGATTGTTGGGGCTTGCTCTTTGCTTTGTTTGGAGTTGAGTGGGTTATACCCCGGTCTTCTTTGGGTACGATTGAGGCTTGGAGAGGGTGTTTGGCAGGCCCCCAAGCCTGCGATTTTTGGAGGGTTGCGCCTTTTAGTGTTTGGTGGTGCTTGTGGGGAGAGAGGAATAGGAGATCCTTTGATGGGGAGGAGATCCTTATTGGGGGGCGTTGAAATTTTCTGTTATTGCTTCTTCTTTTTTTGTTGGGTATATGGGATAAATTGTAAATCCATGGGGGAGATAGTTGACTTTCTAGACAAATTGAGAGTCTAAGGGGCCCTATTTGGTCCTTTGTTCTCTTTTGTGGGATGCGATCCCCTCTTGATCGCTTTCTAATACAATCTTACTTGTATAAAAAAAAAGATTATAAAACCAAGCTTACATTAGTTTTTTTTTTTTCCGAACTACCACAAATACATGATATACGTGGTGAAAGAACATAAAGTAATCAATCATATGAAGCAAAAATCATAAACATTCAAACCACACACATGAGAATTAATAAACAAAATAAGATAAATTTATTTCATCAATGGAAGTTTCCTCCTCAACTTTCGTTGAGGAGTTTAGCTACACATGATTAAAGAAAACGAAAGCAAATAAATAAAACCTTGATTTCTTCTAACTGAGTGATCTCTGATTTCTCTGCCTCAACCCCCTATGTATAATAATTTTAGGGCTTTCTCAAAAGAAAGAAAGGAAGAACTTGTTAGAGAAGAAATCTGCCAAAATTTACTTTCCAAATTTGTGTCAACTTGCAGCCTGGTTTTGACCTAGATGTTCTTTTCACAAATTTTTTGTGAAATACAAAGTTGTTGAACTCGAAGTTTTATTTTTAGAGTCGAAAACCTTGCATCAATCCAATATTGGAGTCAAAAGATATAGCCAAAGTATAGAGAGAACTTCAGAACTTTTCTTCCAAATTTGTTTTCAAATTTGAATATGGAAGTTGCTTTCTTTGAAATTAGAATCTCAAATGAATTTGACCATCTAAAATCTTCTAGAATTATCCTCAATTGATCTTGACCCTTGGATTCTCTTGGATGCTTGCTGTCCACACAATTGGTCTTTGAAATATTATTTTCTCAATTTGCTTTTGCTATGACAAACAAATAAATAACAAAGCACAATCATGAAACACGACAGAAAACGAAACAAAGCACCACACACTGGACATAAGAATTTATGGTTCGTTGATGTGTCTACGTCCACGGTGAAGATCTAGCAAAAATTTTTACTATGCGAAAATCAGGAGATTACAAGCTTCAACCCCAAACCCTAGCTCTCGCTCTCTTTCTGTTTTCTACAATGTTTTCTCCCTTAATCCCATTCCAAACCCTAGAGGCCCTTATATACTGGGTTACAAGAGAGTCCTAATCAGGTCCAAAACCTGTAAGCGAAAAACGGGTCAAAATTTTTTCCTCGGAGGCGCTACCCCTCGAACCCCCATGGCTTTGGTGGCTTTAGTGACTTTAGGCCACATAGAGCCCATTTTTTGGGTCAAAATGCGGCCCGGGTTGAAAGAAAATTTGGGCCACAACATATCAAATCTCTACCTTGGCTCAAATTCTACCAAGCTCCGCAATCCCAACTACTCCTTTCGCATGCCCCTAAGAGCCTCAACAACTACAAACACCAATCAAACCCAAGCCCAAGCCCAAGCCCAGGTAGTGTCTGAATTTGATAGTATAAATGACTTTAGCATCGTATCCGTTGGATACTCTGCTGTCCCAATCTTCCTCATTGTAGTAGCACCCTATGCAATCACATCTCTAATGAAGTGCAACCTGACATCAATACGCTTGGTTCTGTCATGAAACATCTGATTTTTAGTCAGATGCATAGCACTACAATGCTGCAAGCCCAGATCACTAACCAAGCCTCTAAGCCATATAGCTTCCTTCATTACCTCTATAGCTGTCATGTACTCAGCCTCTGTAGTAGACAATGCAACTGTAGGCTGCAAAGTCGCCTTCTAACTGATCATTCTCCCACAAAGAGTGAAGACATACCCTGTCAAGGACCTCCTCCTATCAAGATCTTCAGCACAATCCGAATTAACATATCCAACAATACTCCCAAATGTGTCGTTGCCTCTGTCATATAGACTAATCCAACATCTGTGGTGCCTCACAAGTAACACAATATTCATTTCAGAACTTGCAATGGACCTTCCCAGGTCTATCAATCTGCGCACTACACGTTTCTTTATGCAGCTACAACCATATGTTTGGAATCTTCCATCGACTTTATCAAAGTTTAATTTTATTTAGGAAGTTTAATTTTTGAATCCCTCCCGCGTCACGCCTCAAAATTCAGACCGCCGGAACTCCCCCGATCTGAGTCCAAATTCCGCATAGTGAGGTGTCATGAGTGCCCGTTAGTCATCCCACGACCCGGACAATCATGACAATTACCATTTATCACTCTCGGCTCCGATTTGGACGACAAAGATCATTACTTGTCATGGAAGCCTTATTACTCGTATTATATCCATTCCCAAACCGGAAGGTCACATAAGGTCAATCAATCGAAGTCGTAATCTCATAATCTAGCGGAAGCATTATCTTGTATATTAATATCGTTATATTCAAAGGCCAATCTCACTATAGGACCCCACATTATTTACCATGCAAGTCTGTTCACCCATTTCAGTTCACTCAGCATCTAGGAATTTCGATGCATTATAACCCAGGTTACGATCCATCGTAATCCTACGATGCATCGCCCAAGTATCGTAACAAGGTGCGAAATACGCGATTTTTTGACAACAATTTCCCCCCACTTTTACGATACATCGTAACATAGCTTACGATTGATCGTCATATTATGATGTATCATAATTTACTTCGCCACACACAACACTTAATCATTTGACACTTTCTCAACTCAATTACTTCCACAATTATCATGCATGCATAATTGGACATAAATGGAGATATAAAATCATCATCCTCATTATTTTGCATTCATCCAAGTTCAAAACCTTACATGTAAAGCATAATCATAAAACATACTCGAATACATGTTCCCGAAGCATCAAAAGTCATATACTCAATGACAGTGTGCATATAGTTCACATGTTGGACATGCATTTCAAATGTAAACAATAATTGTCCTCCAAAGAAAGTTAACTACCCTCTACGCCAACTCATGGTTGGGGAAACTCAATCACTTCTTTGCTATTTCCTGAAAAGAGTTAATACTTATGGGATGAGCTCCAATATGCTCAATAGAAATGTCTAAAACACAACTCCGCAAGTTCTGTGAATACCACATAAAGCATACATTGCACTTAATCATATTATGCATAAAATTGCATATTTCAACCGTATCATGAATTACACGTAATGCAACATGATATGCACCCCTTTCCACATTCCTCCTCCGAACAACCATTGGACTCCAATAATAGGGCCATTCAATCCTATCTAATTGAGACTCCAATAACAAGGCCATCCCATTGTTTCTTTATAAGATTCCAATAACAGGTCCATCCTATTCCCTCGTCAAAAGGACTCTAATAACAGGGCCATCCAGTTGAGCTTACCACCCTCACCATATGCTTGCCATGCATGGATATAGATTTCACATACTTATGCTAATATGTATACGTAGCATAAAAGGCAACCTTGTGACCACTTAACATGCTTGCACATATCCATATAAGTCTCACATACATACACATTTGAATATATATATCACATTCCCACATTGTATAACATCCATTTACCACATAAATCGTACTTCATAGAGAATCATGCTCAATAAGGCAATTAATCAAACATGTAGATGCCGCATTCGCATATACCCATAGAACATATATAATTCTCCCACATTTCTCACACGACATGCTATAAAATCACGTATGACAATTCAAAGTTTACAACTACATCAATTCATGGTAGAATTCATTCAATTTCAAGATATAGCATGCTTTAACTTAGAGAAATACATAATTATACACAATTAACCAATTCTCACCGAAATCAACTTTGTTCGAATTTGACTTTAAACAGATCAAACTCGAGCCCTCGTTGCGTAGATCGATCTTTCCTTCTTCGACGTCTTCCAATTCAAGCTCCAAGTCGCTCAAAATCTAGAGAGAAAGAAGAGGGAATTCTAAAGATATATGGAATTCTCTTGCTTAGCTGATATAAAATGAGAGAATGAGAGCTAAATTGTTCTCTCTTGTATTTATAGCCCTATCCTCTCTAATTTACAAAAACGCCACTAATCACCTACCATACCTTCCCGGACTCCGTTTTCAATTTCGAAAATTCCTACAGACTCGAAATTGATTTTATAGTTCATCAAATATTTTATTTAGTCTAATCTCAAAATTTGGTATCATTTCGAAATTTTCGAATTTTCTGGACCACCGAACCAGCGTCCTGGGCCCACTCGACCTCAATATCTCAAATTTCAGCAAACGCTCCCAAAACTTCCCCGAACCCTTATACAAGTCCCCAAACATGTATTTCACATTTAAAACATACATATAATTATTAGAATCACTTATATGACAATAAATGAAAATAAATGAAGACCGGCCAAAAATGGTCACGGTTCTTACAACCCCTCCCCAAAAAAAAAAAAAAAAACCCACCCCACCACCCCGAAAGAAAAAAGAAAAAGAAATCTTACTAACAAAAACACTTTAGAATCTTGGTTTTATTATAGAAGTTTTTGAAATTATGTTAGAAATGAAAACTCTGGTTCTTTAGCATCTATATGCATTTAAGCACATTTGCCTTTTTATTTTATCTTTTTCTTCGTCTCTCAAGTTTCTACTTTAATTTTTTTTTTTAAATAATAGATTTTTTGTCTCTCATGACTGTGCTTATTTTCACATATAAAAGAAATGACTGTTTATTTTCTCTTAATCTAGATTCTTGTTCCTTGTTAACGTATGATTAATCAATATGAGCTTTCTCTGCAAAATTGATTGCGCAGCAAAATTTTCTCCAAAAACTGATGGACCTGTTTAGAATCTGTGAAGATTTGGAAAATATTGACGGCCTTCACATGATATTCAAAATAATCAAAGGGATTGGTTGGTATTCTAATTTTTACTACATTTTCTTTTTTGGTCTTCTTTATATGCCACTCTGTGCATGCGTATTTTTCTTTGGGCTAACAGACTTTTTGTCTGATTTCTTGCAGTTTTGCTCAGTAGTCCTCAGATCTTTGAGAAAATATTTGGTGATGAATTGATAATGGATATTATTGGGTCCCTTGAATGTAAGTTGTTTGCTGTTCATCTAAGGAATTCACTTTAGTTACCTTCTGCAATGAACTGAATGTTTCCATCTCCGTTTTATCTCTTAATGATATCAAATTGGTACTCTTGGTGCTTGTGCCATAGAAGACTGCATTTTAGCTTACATAGTTCTTTTGTTCACTAATGTTATGGGATTATATTAGAAAAAATTTGTTTTTTGATTTTGGATTATTGATGTTAGTCTGGTCTTACCTTGATAACATGACTTCCCAAGTTAGCTTTTGTGCCAAGGTCAAGTTGCACTATACCTGCCCAGGCAGTTACTGTGACATGAACATACCCATTGATAGGTTTTTTGATTTTTGAAGTTTGATAATTTTTGGATTGTTTATGTAACAGACCACTAAATTTTTTATGCTTGCAATATGTGGGCGGTTCATATTATCTTCTTCATTCTTACTCATCACACTTATTTATTAGGGTCAGTTGCACAAAACCCCATTGAACTATAAAAATTTTGCATGTTACCCTCTTGAAATAAAATTAATCCCTTGAACTATTGAAAGTTCACAATTAAGGCCAATAACCCAACTGTCATTAGGTGGCTGTTATATATGTTTTGAAAATTACTAAACTGCCTTTCAAGTTAATTGTGATAAACCTCCTAAACTTAAAGAAATTTGAATGTGAACCCCTGGAATGGAGGGCAATATTCAAATTTCTTGTAGCTTAGGGGTTTACCAATTCTGTAACCATTGATCTCTTAATGGTAAGTTGACGGAACGAGGTTTTGACGTAGGACCATTATGATCTAATATCATTTGATGTGAAATCAGACAATTGATGCCAATAATTGTAAAATCAGAAAGAACGAAGAGGGTGAGAAGACTAGATGAGATGAGGTCAGAAGAAGGGGGTGAGAAGAGAGACAGAAAAGATAGATTGGATAGACCATTGTTGTTAAAGGCGCGCTTAAGCGCCAAAAAGGCGCAAGGAGCAAAGAGGTGCATGATTTTCGCTTGTTGAAAGCACGATGAGAGATTGAAAAGACAGACTGGATAGACCATTGTTGTTAAAGGTGCGCTTTAGTGCCAAAATGGTGCAAGAAGCAACGAGGTGCATGAGTTTTGCCTGTCACAAGCATAGGAGAGGCAACCTCACTAAGGTGCACACTTAGTGTGAGGCGCGTAAGTCGCAATGCACCAGAAAGGCGTGCCTAGTTGAAATGAATTCTTTTAACTTATATTGCTTGTACAGTTTTTTTTTAACCATTGGATCACTGCATGTGCATGATATTATGGGGCACGACAATACATATGATAAAAATCCTTTTCCCATAAAGAAAAGAACAGAACTGGTAATATACCAAAAAGAAAAAAAGAATAGAAGCATCTGGTGTTCGAAAACTCCAGAGAACTGATCGGGACCATCATTTGAAGCGGGGAGAGCCGCTATTGTTGGAGATCAAACTTATCACCACCGATGACTACACTGGAGCTCACCCACTAGCGATTCATGTGACATAGCTAAGTTTTCTTATTCTTCCTCCTATTTCTTTTTCTTCTTCTCCATTGCACAATTATAAACCATAATACTTTCCCCTTGTAAAGTTTCTCTCTCTCTCTCTCTCTATATTACACCCCCCCCCCCCCCCCCCCCCCCCCCCCCGGGGCCACTTCTTTCTCATCAGACCTCTCTCTCTGTGAATGTTGTCTGTTTTTTTTCTTTTCCGATAATTGGATCTGCTCAATTCTTTATTTTGTGACTGTGGTCTTCTTTTTGTCCCAATAAATGGGGTTGCTTGGTTATAGGAGTGAAAACTCATGCTTGGATACTCTCTCTTTTCTCTTTTGATAAGTAATATTTCATTAAAAAGTGGTCAAAAAGGTTCGCACCCATGGAACAACTGCACAAAAGAAAGAAGCACTATACCCTCAGGCTATTAAAAAAATCAACAAAATGCTCTATGGATGAACATTCATGCCCTTTAACCCAAAAATAAATAACTGAAAATAGAGTGCTTCAACACATAGATCAATGACCATCAAAGGATCTTCTGTATCTCTCCCTCCAGAAGCCCCACCAAATACGTAATGGATCAGTCATCTTTGGGAACAGGCTTTATTGAGATTTCAAAATCAATGCATATGCGAACACGTCCATCCCTCTTGGGCACGGGGATCCTTTTCGATTACTCTCGATGTTTGTTTGCAGCTTGGTATCCCTTCCCGAGCAGTCCCTCCGAGCCCAATAGTCGGATTCGAATTGCACATCTACCCCCCCCTGGAAGATGATTCCACACCATCAAAGGATCTTTTGTATCTCTCCCTCCAGAAGCCCCACCAAATACATAACGGACCAGCCCTCCAAACATGTTGGGCTTGTCTCGTCACTGTACATCCCCTCCAAGTATCAAGAGCTTCCAAAATAGACACTGGTGGCAGCCACTACATCCCAAATGCTGCAAAAAACATAGCCCAAATGTCTCTCGCTATTGGACAATGCAATAAAAGATGGTTCACTATCTCCTGATTCCTTTTGCACATACAAGACCAATTAACCACAATTTGGTGCAGCTTCTTCAAGTTGTCCAGGTCAAGATCCTCCCAACACCACTAACCATCCAGTTCTTTCAATTCCAGCACTTAGCTTAGCTTAATTAGTTTCCTTCAGTTCATAGCTTAGGCTTATGTTAAACTTTGTAGCTTGTCTTCCATTGAAGCAATTCAGTTCCTGTTTGTTTGTCATTGAGTATCTTTATTCTTCCACCATTTTCAATTCTGAAGTCCTTGTTAAAGGCAAAAAAAGAATCCTCAGAGGGTGGTCACTCTAGACCCTCTACAGTCGCCTTAAAATTAATTTGCTCACAACAATATCTAGAATATTGTTTGGTATCTTGTTTGGATTCAGCGAGAGTTTTGGCACGCCCGCATCAATTCTTGGTCGAAGGAAATCACTAAAATATTTTGTTGACAAACATTTTTGGGATGCCCAGTGGGACCACATCACTATGTTTGGTATCTTATTTGAATATGTTGTTTTTTCACGGCCCAGCAATTGCTTCCACCCTGCTTCAATTTTAGAGTTATGCACCAGGCACACAAGATGCATACTCCATTTCATCCACCCTACTTTAATCTTACACTATCTTTAATTTCTGCATCTCTGTGCATAATTGAGCCTAGGTAATGAAATGTTCGCTTTTTTGTACTTGACCCTAGAACTATACTAAATCCTCACTTGTATTTCCAGTTTTACTAAATTAGTATTCAATTTCAGTCCCACTTATGCTGAACTCACTATTCTAGAGCTTCCCCCTAAACCTTTAGTTTAGTACTTATCCCTCTCTATTCCATATATTTGTTGTGTTCGTGGGTAGTGTTGATTCAAGGTGGAGTTAGACTTGCAAGACACGGACCCTAGTTTTGAAGGCCTCCAGCAACTGCAATCCGTCACTTCTCCTCCTCCTCTCTCTCTCTCTCTCTCTCTCTTACAAGTTAGACATATATATGGGTTCTTGTTTTCTAGTTGTATCCTGTACCCATGTTGTGTTGACACGGTACCCAAGCAAGGTAAATTAGTGACCCTTTCCATTTTTTCTTCTGATACTTATGGTCTGTGTTTGTGTTGTAAATATTTTCTGAAGCTCCTTATATTATATGAAACATGAAGCCAGTGTGGCCATTACCTTGTTCAGTGGTAAAACGATTGAGTATCGGTGCACTGGCATGAGTTCGAGCCTCAGAATAGCTACTTTGGGAAATACCAAAGGTTAGGTCTTTCTTGAGTCCTTTCCTCTGACCCTGCCATTTCGGGACAGGAATCGGGGTAGTGTCCTTTAATGCCCTCTTAATATGAAACCTTTGAAGTGCATATAGTTGCACAGGGTGTTCTATTGGAACTTATTTCTCTTTTCTTTTTTGATTTAAATTTTAAATCTTCAAAATGTTTTTCATTCATCACAGGAATTTGACTTGTTTATATGGAAGATTTAGTTTTCGGAATGTCTTTCAAACACCTCTTGGCCAACTGAAGGAAAAAAAAAAAAAAAGAGTAAGAAATAGAAGAAGAGAAACAGCTGTATTAATATGTCATGAGTTATTCACAAGAATACAATATGTTTTTTGTTGTTCAGTTCATAATTTCCTTGGTCCTTTGCCTTCTCTTGATGGTACTATAATGTTGAACTGCTTTGAATTTCGTCTGTAGATGATCCTGAGGTACCTCATGTCCAACATCACCGCAATTTTCTGAAAGAGCATGTGGTCTTTAAAGAGGTACATAGTGTCACCTGTTTCTTCTTTTGTTCTTATTTTATAAAGGAGGATGAGTAGGTTAGAAAAAAGAGGTTAAGCCATTTTTTTAGTCAATTTGTCTTTCTTTGAATATCTAAACATTGCCTTGGCAACTTTTTATTGATTTATTCAGGGTATGTGTTTGTTTGTAGGCCATACCAATTAAAGATCCAGTTATTCTGTCAAAGATACACCAGGCATACAGAGTCAATTATTTGAAAGTAAGATCTTCAATGCTGTCCCTGTAGATTACTTGCTTTTTTTTGTGATATGATTCTTATCTTATAATACCTCTTCTAGGAGGTTGTTTTGCCTAGAGTAGTGGATGATGCAACAATTGCAAGTCTCAATTCCATAATTCATTCAAATAATGCCATTGTAAGATTTTCCTGTTAGCTTGTTCCACACATTTTGAGCCATACTTTTTCCCCGCTCCTGCCCCTGATTATTATTTTTGTCGTAGGTTGTTTCTTTGTTGAAAGATGACAGCACTTTTATTCAGGATTTGTTTGCAAGGTTGAAATCATCTACAACTTCAGCAGAGTCAAAGAAAAATTTGGTAATTTTTTTATTACTGAATACCATCTTTTTCTTATCTATATTTGTCTCTTTAGCCACTAAAGTTACAATGCAAATTCGAACACTTAACGGTATATTGATTTGTATGCATGCTGTAACTAATTCTTTGGTGCCATCACTCCTTCATCCTAACCTTCTTTAAATTGTTTTAAGTATCTGAACATAGGAGATGTTGAATAATCTATTTTTTCTGAATAAGCAACATTTGCGATGGTGCTATTAGTATTTATTGGGGTGCCTGTATTAATGTATTTATTATCCTGTTCATATATTGATAAAAATCTTGGGCTCTTTTTCAGCCTTTTCAATTGTGTTACTTGCACTTCTGTTTCCTCCTTGAACTCCAGGGTTACTTATTAGGATGACAGCCCACAATTAGATCATTCACTAAGTGCTCTTCCATTTGATTAGATCATTCACCAAGAGCTCTTCCATTTGTTTATATCCTCCCATGCTAATATCTATTTGGTTATACCAGCTTAGTGTGGTTCAGCTTTTGCAGAAGTGATTTCATGTAATTGAGGTTTCAAAAATAGCAGTTGCGGTGTAACTGCTGTGGGTTGTAATGGACGTTAAATTATAGTTTTGTGAACCGTAGCTGTGAATTTTTTTTCACGTCAATAATTAAACCGATATGGAAGTTTCAACTCCTGAATATAATGAATGAACCCAGATCCCTTCTTGTTTAGGGGATCCTGTGCAATGGTACAACACAACTACATTACAGTGCAACAGAAAAATATCACAATGCAACACATCTACATCACAAAATGCAACACCCATGCAACAACTTTAAAAAAGTTATGCAACATAGTTATATAGAAGATAGAATGCCCATGCAACATATTACTTCATGTTTTAATTATATAACACCATTAAATCGAGAATTTAACACATTTACGTAGTTGTTACATTGTCGATTTAAAGTGGTTTCATTCACAATGTAAAGTTGTTGCATTAGGCACAAGATAGGCACAAGACATAAATGATACAGGATCCTCTCCTGGTTCCTAATGAATATGGGTTTATAGTGATTTTTAATGGATTTTGATTAATATTTAAAGTTGATTTAATAAGTAACAGGCTGATAGCAGATAGATTGTATTTTAAGTCGCTGCTGGTGGTTCACGTAATTTAAATGCACTTAACTATAAAATAAATATATAAAAAAACCAAATAAAGCACATTAAAGCAACAATATAGTATACTTTAATACTTATGGGCCGAATTGTCTTGGCCCGGGTCGTGTTGCGACTCGAAAAATGGGCTGTGTGGGTTTTTTGAACCTTTTTTTGTTTGTGGGTTTTGGACCCCGTTTAGGACTCTCTTGTAGCCCAGTATTTAAGGGCATCTAGGGTTTGGAGTGAGGTTACGAGAAAACATTGAAAATCGCAGAAGAGAGCGAGAGATAGGGTTTGGGGTTGAACCGTTGAAACTTGTATTCTCCTGATTTTTACATAGTAAAAACGTTCGCCAGATCTTTGTTGTGGACGTAGGCAC
Source organism: Cornus controversa (assembly GCA_026545225.1). Taxonomy (NCBI): domain Eukaryota; kingdom Viridiplantae; phylum Streptophyta; class Magnoliopsida; order Cornales; family Cornaceae; genus Cornus; species Cornus controversa. The sequence goes on from CM048849.1 coordinate 3,298,900, forward strand.
ATCGCCAAACCACAAATTCTTGTGCTCTTTGTGTGGTGCTTGTTTCGTTTTCTGGCATGTTTCATGATTGCTATTTGGTTTGTGGCTGTTTGTCATAACATATACATATAATTGTTGTGATTGAAGTGGAACTTGAAAACAAGGGGTACCTGGCACAATAATTATTGTTAAATTATAGAGTCTAGACTTAATTAAATTATAAATTATAATAATATGAAATTATAAAATGTACACACAATTTCTGATTTTTTTAATTTTCTTACAAAATTTTCTTTATGAATTTTTGTAATTTTTGATCTATTGTAAATATGCTACAAAATTAAATTTAATGTACAATAATTTATCTGAAGTATGTATGTAGAACTGACAGGTTGCAACACGTATATTATATAATGTGTATTGTATTCATAAAATTTAATTTTGAAATAATAAAATTGGAAGCCTAAACCGTTAAATTTAAAAATCAGAAATAAAATACGGAAAATTATAGACAAATCTGAAATTTTTGAAAATTCGTATTTAAATCTTATTTTTAGTCTGTAAGTTATAACACAAAGAAAGCATTATTTACGTGATTCTATAACACTAAAAACGTCTTAAAGTTTAGGCCTTTGAATAAAATTGTAAAGCTTGAAAATTTGGTAGATTGGGGGATCTGGAGCTAGATTCATGAGCAAAGTTTATAGATTTATCTTCAAAAAACATTTTCATTTTTGATGCCCAAAAAAAAAAAAAAATAGAAAAAAAGAAATTAAAAATTACCAATCGTTGTGGGTGGAGCTTGGTTCTATCCGGAGGAGATAGCCCCTCCCTTGGGGTGTGAGTGGGGACTTTAACTTCATCAGTTCTCTCGATGGAGAGGTCTTCGGGGGGAGGTGAACTTTGGCTATGGAGTAGTTTTTGTGCTTAATTGATGGATTTCAGTTGATTGATTTGTCATTGAAGGGAGCATGTTTTACTTGGTCTAATGGCAGACAACCTCCTTTCGATTACGGTGGGTTGCGGAAGAGGAGTTCTCCCTTCAGATTTGAGAACATGTGGCTCTAGGTAAAGGGCTTCAAGGAGAGTGTTTAGGCTTGGTGGGAGTGGTATGCGATGTGTGGCACCCTGAGCTTCACCCTTGCGGGCGGTCCTTGAAGGAAGACATCAAAAGGTGGAATACGGAGGTGTTTGGGAATCTGAAATGGAGGAAGAATAGGGCACTCTCAGAGATTGCAGAGATTAATCGCTTGGAGGGTTTGGAAGGCATTGAGGAGCCGATGAGGCGTAGAAGGGAGGAGTGTTAGGCGGAGATTGCCATCTTGGAGGAGATTTCGTGGCGTCAGAAATCTCGAGCCTTGTGGCTTAAGGAGGGCGACAGGAACACGAGGCTTTTTCATAGGCTTGCCAATGCTCATCGGAGGGGCAATCACATTGGGATGATTTAGATTGACGGGGAGGTGTTATGTAAGGAGGATGAGGTGTGTAGGGGGATAGTTTCTTTCTACTAGAGATTGTATACATAGAGAGTTAACGGGAGGCCCTTGCTATGGGGGTTGCACTTTGATTCGATCTAAAATACGGACAAAGGTGGGCTGGAGAGGTCCTTCAGTGAATAGGAAGTGCTAATGGCGCTGAAGAGTTGCAACAGGGACAACGCTCAGGTTCAGATGACTTTACCATGAGATTCCTCCTTGAGAGCTGGGAAGTGGTTAGGGGAGAGGTGATGGGCACTTTTCATGCATTTCATTCTTAGGGTCACTTTGAGAAATGTGTGAATGGTTCCTTTATTCCTCTTATCCCCAAGAAGGGGGGAATGTCCGATGTTAGGGACTTCAAACTTATTAATTTGGTTGGATGCATCTACAAACTAATAGCAAGAACCTAGCTTTGAGGTTGAGGAATGTTTTGGATGGAGTTATCTCAGAAGCTCAAAATGCTTTTGTTGGAGGCCGTTAGATATTGGATTTAACCCTCATTGCCAGTGAGTGTGTGTATTCCAGGTTCTGTAGTGGGATTCTTTGCAAGCTTGACATTGAGAAGGCCTATGATCATGTCAGTTGGAGTTTCTTGCTTTACTAGAGGATGGGTTTCAGGGAGAGATGGAGGAGGTGGATGAAGTTCTGTATTTCTTTAGTGAGATTCTTGGTCCTCGTGAATGAGTCTTCAATTGGTTTCTTTAGCAGTTCATGGGCCCTAGGAAGGGGAACCACATCCCCCTTTTTATTCATCATTGTGATGGAGGCTCTTAGAAGACTGATGAGGAGGGCAATTGAGCTGGGTTTCGTCAGAGGGTTTAGGGTGGGTAGGGACTTAGCCAGTCAGTTGGAGATATCCCACTTGTTGTTTGCTGATGACACTTTAGTCTTTTGTGGTGCAGATGAGTCTCAATTGAGATATTTGAGGTGTATTTTGATTTAGTTTCAAGCAGTCTCTGGTTTGAAAATCAATGTGGGGAAGAGCGTTTTGGTTCCGGTAGGGGAGGTTACAGATATCTCAGTTCTGGCTGACATTATGAGATATGGAGTTGGTTCCTTTCCTAGTTTGTACATGGGCTTGCCATTGGGGGCGCCTTCGAGGAGAGTTGGAGGATGGGACCCGGTTGTGGAGAGGTTCGAAGGAGGCTTGCAGAAGAAACAACTTCTCAAAGAGAGGTAGGGTGACCCTAATGAAGGGCACATTTTCAAGTATTCCTATTTACCTCCTCTCTCGTTTTCAAATTCCCTCTTCGGCGGCTAAGAGATAGGGAGGCTACAATGTAATTTCCTATGGGGTGGTATGGGGGAGGAGTTCAAGTACCATCTTGTCTGCTGGGGTTTGTAGGCCGATTCAGGGTGGTGGCTTAAGGATTTGGAGGTTGGAACCTTTTAATAAGGCTCTTTCAGGGAAATGATTGTGGAGATTTAGCATAGAGAGGCACAGGCTTTGGAGGAGGTTATTTCTAGTAGATTTGGGGAGGAGAGGGGTGGTTGGTGCTCTTTAGATGTGAGAATCCCACGTAGAGTAGGGGTTTTGAGATTCATCCGGAAGGGGTGGGAAACATCAGATTATGGGTTCGAGATGGCAAGGGCATTCACTTTTGGGAAGATATTTGTTGTAGGGATCGTCCTCTGGCATGTAGCTTTCTCAGTCTTTTTAGGATTGCTCTAGATAGACATGTCTTGGTTACTGACTATTATCGGCTCGATAGCTTGAGGACAATTTGGGATGTGCACTTCTCGAGGAATTTCTAGGATTAGGAGTTGGAGGATGCCATGGAGTTCTTGGAGATGTTGTATCGCCAGGAGGTGGCTGTTAGAGGGTTGGATATCCAAGTGTGGGTTCCTTCATCTTAGGGGAGATTTGACGTTCATTCTCTCTATAGATGCCTTTCGAATGTTCCAGGATCTTCTTTCCCGTGGAAGGTTGTCTGGCATGCAAAGGCCCCTCTTAAGGGGGCTTTTTTTGCGTGGACAACAGTCCTTGGGAGTATTCTGACTTTGGATAACCTAAGGAGGAGGAAGATAGAATATTGTCAACTAGTGTTGCATGTGCAAGAGAGATAAAGTGTCGATGGATCATTTTTTGTTACATTGCCCCCGTGGTTCGGGATTGGGGTATGCTTTTGGGCTTGTCTGGGGTTCGGTGGGTTATGCCTCTATCCTCAAGAGCCATGATGTAGGCTTGGAGAGGTTGTACAATGGTTTCCCAAGCCCGGGACTTTTGGTGGTGCTTGCGGAGGGAATGGAATAGGAGATCCTTTAATGGCAAGAGGAGGCTCCTATGGGGGGCACTGGAATTCTCTATTATTAGTTCTCTTTTGTGTTAGGTTCTGGGGAGAAATTCTAAATCAATGGAGTAGATAGTTGAGTTTTTGGACATGCTGAGAGTTTAGGGGCCCTATTTTGTTCTTATGTAGCTATAGGTGTTAGAGGGCGCGCCAGACGCATCAAGGTGTAGCCTTAGCGCCTGGCATAGCCTCAGGCGAGGCGACTTCACTAAGGTGCGCCAAGCACAAGGCGCAACAAAGGCACACGTAATTGAAGAGCATATATATATATTTTCTCCCTTCTTACATGTCACATGTTGGGTGGTGTTTGTGTGTTATAATATACTATGTTACCAAGTTTCTAACAGTAAAATCCTATTAGTTTATTGACAGTAAAATTCTTGTTGACAACCATCTACTCTAAAAGCTTAAGCTGTTAGAGAGGTTGCAACTTAAAGATTTAAATCCTCCAACATGCCCCCTCACGTGCGACCTTCTTTTTGGTCGAGCACATGCCAATTTTAATTATCGTGGTGATGGTGAGGTTTGAACCTAGGACCGAGCAGAAACTGCTCTGATACGTGGCTTTGATACCATGTGGACAACCATCTACTCTAAAAGCTTAAGCTGTTAGAGAGGGTGCAACTTAAAGATTTAAATCCTCCAACAATTCTATATTATAGTATTTTACCAAGTTACTAACAGTAAATTCCTACAAGTTACTGACAGTAAAATTCTATATTATACTATGATACCAAGTTACTAACAGTAAAATGCTATAAGTTTACTGACAGTAAAATTCTATATTATACTATATGTTACCAAGTTACTAACAGTAAAATCCTATAAGTTTGCTAACCGTTAAAAAAAAATGTTAATTCCAATTCCCAACCCAAGTCAATTGATCACTCTAGGGCAGGAGCAGCAGGAGTTCGATTGGTGCAATATGGTTGTCGTCTCTCCTTTGCCTCTCAGGCAAGCTCTTCTTCTTCTTCTCTCTCCCTTCCTCTTCTTCTGCACTTCTGCTCTGTTTCTCTCTCTCCCCCTCCCCCTTGGCAGCTTCTCCTTCTGCAGAATATGTTCTGCACTGTTTTCTTTTTCTTTTTAACAATCCCTCTAGTTAAGATTTCAATCAAAATCATCCATTACTCATGCTCTATACCATGTATTATCAATGATTCAAATCTCAATTCCATTAGTGTGTGCATGATCAGATTTCCTTTTGGAAAGTAATCAAATTTTAGTATATGTATTTTAGAGGCGTTCTTTCATGAATTAAATAAGTAGTCATTCCCAAAACAAATTTAATAGGCAAAAATCTGCAATGGTTTGGTAATTTTCTTAGGAAAGCTAATTATGATAATTTTCTTTGTACAACCTCTATTGGAAAATTTTGATCTTTGTGACATTCAAAGAAACATTTAGAAAAATGAAAAAAAAAAAAAGAGAAAATAATCAACTTGCGACTCACTTCAGTCAGGCCCACGCTTCATCTTGTGCCTCAGGCTCCAGGAGACCTTTGTGCCTTAGTGCACCTTGAGCCTTTAACAACTATGTGTGTAGCTTTTGTGGAATGCATTTCCCGTTTGAACATTTTCTAATATGATCTTACTTATAAAAAAAAATTAAAAATATCCAGGCCCCAGGGTCTGGTATTAGTTGGACTTTGGAGGTAACCAAAAGCTGTTTGTAAGGGAGAGAAGGGGAAAAGATTGAGGCAAAAATGGCTGTTTCAAGGACTGGGAGCTGGGAAATCTTTGTGAGCTTATGCTGTTGTTATATCGGCATGATGTTGGGGGCCTTGGGGAGTATTGTTGGATTAGTGGCGCTGGGGAGGATCTTGACGATTTATAATTTGAGGAGGAAACATCAGAGTATCGTGAACTGGTGCTGCATGTTTAAGGGAGGAGAGAAGTTGGTTAGTCATCTTCTCTTGCATTATCCTGTGACGAGGGATAGCTGGCCATGATCTTTGCTTTATTAGGTGTTCAGTGGGTGATGTTGGAGTCCCCGAAGAGCATGCTTAAGGCTTGGAGAGGTTGTATAGTGTGGAGGCAAACCCATGATGCTTGGAGGATGGCATCCCTTTGTCTATGGTGGGGCTTGTGGCATCAGCGGAAGAGTCAGTCCTTCGATGGGAAGGAGATTCTAATTTGGGTAATGAAATTCTCTATTCGTAATTCTTTATTCTTTTGGGTACTGGGGTCAAATTGTAAATCTATGAGGGATATGGTGGATTTTGTAGATTCTTTGACAATATAGTGGGCCTTCTTGGCCCTTTTGTTGTTTTCTGGGATGTGCTCCCTTTTTGAGTGCTCTTAAATGAAATATTACTTATAATAAAAAAGAAAAAGAAAAAACGGTGCAGTAATGACTGTTACTGAGAAGACTTGGCTGAGTACCACTAAGTTGCACCTGATTCCCAACAAGTCCTGTTCTAGTTTCTTATGAATTTCTTTTTCCACCAATATGGCAGCCAATAACGAGAACGACTCAGCTGAGTCTGTTACAACTTGGCCGAGTCATCCTGTAATGTCTGCAATTTATAACCTTGCTTGGAATAGATTGTGACTTTGTGAGAGAACTGAATGCCAACTGCTGTCTGCCTTCTGATTTCCTCAGTCAGGATCATACTGAGAACATCACCAAACTTCAATTTAGACTTCCCTGCAGAGCTATTAATCCCAGTAACTATGCTACTCCAACTCTCAGGCAACTGCCCAGAATTAGCAATGCTTGAATCTCATCATTGAAAAAGATTTCAACAGAACCACAATTTAGTGAAAATCCACTAAAATTATGGTCAAAAAGCCCAAATCATAGTGTCCATATTAAGAAAAGTGAAGAACCCACAATTTGCATTTTTTGCATTTGTTGAAGTTGTTCTTCAGTAAAAGAGAGTCTAATTGATCTATGATTTCATTGAATTTATTCTGATGTTCTCTAAACTTTCCACCTTCGGCCATATTCAAATTAAACAACTTCTTAATTAAATGTACCTTAATTAAATGTACCTTATTCACTGTAGATGGTTGTTCTTACATACTGGAAAGGGCTTCCATGAGAGATGTCGTCGTCTTCTCGTTTTTGATGTTTAAGGCGACCGATTTTGACAATGTCATTTTGATCGTTGCAAAAGCCTTCCGATCAAGTTTGATTTGATCATCTTCTTTCATCTCCGCTGGCTTCTTTTCAAGCTGTAGATCTAGCTCTTTCTGGATCAAATAGTCCTCTATCTGCATCTTCCAGAATTCGAAGTTTGTGTCATCAAACTTCTCAATCTTGGATGTCTTTTCCTCTGACACTATTACTCCCACTCGAATGAACAAGTTGAATAAGAACTCCTCACTAGAATTTCGTCAAACACCTCCTGTGCCCTAGGTTCTCCAACCAAGGTTTTGATACCAGTTGTTGGGAATAAATCAGATTGATAACACAAGCAAGAGATAACCAATCACACAAGACACACGAAGTTACATGGTTTGATAAAAACCTTTGCCTACATCCATGGAGCGCACCGAAAATTTCACTATCAACAATGATGAGGGTTTACAATGGAGAGCTCTTTAAAAAACTCACAAGAAACGGCTGCCTCTCTGTACTACGCATGTGAAGCCCTATATGTTTGTATATATAGGGTACTAAACATTATGGATTGGACCTAAAAGCCCACAGAACAATATTTGGGCTACAACAGCATTTGGCATCATCTTTGGCCACCGACCTGAGTCTGCGAAGTGGCAATGAAATCCGGACTTGTGATTCAGGCTCCATAACCTCAACACAAATACAGTCAGTTGAGGTAGCCTAAGCAGCTTCCCATCATTCTGTGCCACATGGTTGGCATCATCTCTGGCCACTTTATCACCATTCTGACATCCTGCATTCAGAAGATGTTACCATTGGGGTCACAACAACCGGATTGGCAATACGATTTACTGCCAAATCACCATTTCCATCAAGCTCATCGTCAAATTCAACACTAATAACCTATTACCTTCTCTATTATACCCATTGCCAGCTTCCACAGATGATGCAACCATAAACAGCAAGTACTGTGACCCCACCTGCAACTTCAAAGTCCATCCTCTCTCTCTCTCTCTCTATATATATATATATATTACCTGGACTCGCAGGTGCTGGCAAGAGTGTCCGTGTCAACATGACACGACACGACACATACACCGACACTGGATATGAGTTGGATCCTTCATCACCTCTACCAGACGCGGCTGATCACAAAACGAAAACACAGACAAGGATGCATAGGTTGATGCCATTTATGACTCGTTCGAAAATGGCTGTCTTGTTCCAAAAATAGTCTTTTTTGAAAGGTTCAAGATGACCATGATGCGCTGTTTTGCCCAATTTTTTGTGCTGGCCGAGCGTGTTTTCACATGCTTTCTTGATTATTGCCCAAAATGGTTTTAATTCCCTTTAATGGTTAAGATGGTGCCACCTGTCCACTGTGAAGAGATTGTGACTTTTGGCCTTTTATCAAGTATAATTATCTACAGTTGTATAATGGTTACAGCTGTACTGCTGTACATTTACTTTTAGTAAGATATATCATTATATCGTGTTTGTTTTGTTCTCCCTTGCTTAAACTTTGGTAACAAGGTAAACAAATACATTAATAGTTCCATGACTTTTTCTTTTTTCTACCAAAACGTTCAGATGATATATTTATTTATTTATTTTATTAGAAAACTGTTGTATCATATTTTATTAGAAAACTGATGTATCATATATAGAAGTACACAAGTGTCCAAGTACCTGTATCTAAATATTGGACACTTTTTAGCCGAGATTACGTATCCTATAAATTGACACATTGAAGAATCGGACCCCAGACACGCACCCGCACCCGACACCCGTAACCTAGTCCGGCTAACATAGCTATATATATATCTTTCTCTTTAGAATAATTCTAAAGTTTTGATCTTCAAGCTTAAGAAATCCTGGTGAATTTAAATGAAGTTATAGCTTTTAAATGCATCAGAAGCATCTCCTAGTGCAAATTTTCCATGTGCTTCATCACTAACATAAGCAATCTCAGGAATTCTCCTCTGTGATGTAAAGAGGAAGTTATGTCCCTCTGATTACAATATTTAATCACTTGAATTGTACTTGCAGGAAAAAAATAAGAAAAACTAATGACTTCAAATCTGACAAAAACTTTGCAAGAACTTTGCAGCTGTATGTAATAACATATTTTCGAGGAGTCCTGTCAATGCATATCTGCCTGTGGCTGATGGATGTGAACCCCCTCCCTCTCTCCACGTACCTTCCCACACACATCCTTGCAGTTTGAGTGAGGGTTGTTGATTTTCTCATGATTTGCTTTCTCATGGATTGAACCTGCTTCCTTTTTCATGAATATAGGTGTTTTTCTTGCACGAGTTTATTAGTCTAAGCAAGAGCTTGCAGATGGTTCAGCAACTCCGGCTATTTAGGTATGCCTAGCAGAAATTTCAACTTTTCGTCTTAATTTCTTTTATTAAACTTTTGGACTGATATCTGTGTTTGTGTGTAATCTATGAGATGATCAACTTTCATTGGGTGAAGATCTTTCATTATCTATATATTTTTCATCTCATACATATAATAATAATAATAATAATAATAATAATAATAATAATACAATTTTAAATTTCCAATGCTTGTAGGGATCTCGTAAATGAAGGTATAATGGACGTCATCACTGATATTTTGCAGTGTCAAGATAAAAAACTTGTGTTAATTGGGTAAGGACTCAAATCATATCTTATTTTAGTATATAGTTTGTCATTTTTGTTCATTCTATCAGTTCCTTTTCTGGTGAATGATGATATAATCCTAATGGTTATTTGTATGATGGATGCAGGACTGAAATTCTCATTCTTTTCCTAAATCAGGATCCAGTTCTTCTGTGTTCTTTTGTCACTCGTCAGGAGGGGATTTCCCTTCTTGGACTTTTGGTATGTGACCATTGGTATTTTGTCGATTTTATTATATGTGGCTTGGTCTTGAAAATGGTGGACACATATCCAGTACCCAAAGTATGACAAATGAGTCTTTTGTGTGTGTTTATGTCCGTAGCAGATAAGAACGAAAGCAATATATGACGTACCATCATAGATATATTTTGAAACTAAAGGAAAATTCAATTGCATTTTATACAGATGGTGGATGCCTTGGAGAATTTTGTGATTTTCATCTATTAGTTTCCAATATGAAACAGAAGGGAAGAAAGGAAACTGTTACATATATAAGTAACAACCAAGATGTTTTAACACATCGAAATCTTGGAAGCTAGTGTGGGGGGTTTACTACACTTATTTCAGCCAGAACAGATACTGGTATTTATGTTCATCAAGAAGCTTTAAAACCAGAATGTGGGGAAAACAACCAAAATAAAGGGCTTTTTTTTTTTTTTTGCATTGAAAGCTCTTGCATTTAGGTCACATTGTTAATGGTTAGCATCTAAGGTGATTAATATGTGAAGAAGCCTCATTTTATGCATCTATGGACAGGTGGACTTGGCTTATGGGCTCAGATCCTTTTTTTTTTTTTTGTAAACTTTGACATGTCACATGAGCTTGTGAAAATGTAGAATTGTGTTGTTGAATTTCTTTATAAAAATAGCATTTACATATGCATTTATTTTTGTCTGTATCCATTTTTGTGTTTAAGGACCTGAAATTGTGCGTTAAATAGTTCATTCGAAACATTTTCCATATCATAAGTAATATAGGATTAGTTCTTCAGGCAATACACGCCATGTTATAGTCAGTTCAGTGATATATTCTGTGCTTAGCTCTGTATTCTTTTGGGTTCATGTTAATAATCGTTCTTTGTCTTTTGTGGATAGCTTGAGGGTATAGGTTTTGGCTTGTGTAGGTGTACTTGGGATGCACTCCCCTTTTGAGTGCCTTTTATGAAATCTTGCTTATAAAAAAAAATAAAAAATTAGGGAGTTCAGTGATACCTTTATGTCGACAAAATCATGTTATTGATGCTCTTCCTGCAAGTTTTTCACATAAGTGTATCTTACGTCATGTGGTGTAAGATTCAATTTTAAGAGTCGAAGCAGGGCCAAAAATTAAAACTGTAATTATGGTTCTTTAGTTTGGGTGGGGCACCTAATGTTTTCATAACTAGTGGATGATGCCTTTTTTGTATTACATCATGTGGCTATTTGTTTTGCCAAATTTGTTTATGCTTTCCTCTATATGGTTTACAAGTGTAGTTGTTGTTGATTGTTTTAGTCGATGAGACTAGAGGAGTTAATGCCATATTGGAGGTTTGGAGACTTTATAATTTTTTTTTTTGATAAGATTTTATAATTAAAAGGATTTAAGATAATTAGAAATAAAATTGAATACATGGAGTGCGACTTTAGTATATTTAGAAATACAAGTGAGGATATAATGAGAATTGAGAATCAAGTAGTACAAAAAAGTGAACATTTTCGTTATTTAAGCTCAATTACAAGTAATGAAGGAGAAATTGGAGTTATAGAATCAAGGTAGGATGGGTTAAATGGAGGAGTGCATTTAGTATATTGTGTGATAGGCATATCCCTTTAAGGTTGAAAGGAAAGTTCTATCGAAAGGGATATATATAAAATAAATATATATCTTCAATGAAAGCCTGGTTAAAACATTATAAAATTGTACATAGTAGTGATAATAATATAATATTATGTCTATGTATTATATATATGCGTATATGTAATATTGTATATTATAATCGCGCTATTGGGCTTAAGAAATTAAAGCCAAATAAGATCCAATAGAAGTCCCATTTATTTATTTATTATTATTATTATTAATAATAATTTTTTGGGTGGGGGGGGGGGGGGGGCGGCGGGGGCGCCGGGGGCGCCGGCAAGTCTGGAATTTTCATATATAGGGGTTTTAAGAAATAAGATGCATTTTCATTTCAAAGTAGTAGTAAGAATAAGAGGTATTAAGATTTATAGTATCCTGGTGTCGAGCCATTTTTTTGGCAGGATCTCCCCTACAATATCGTCACCGCAGTAGTGTTTTTCCAACCAACACTGTGTAATGGCCCTTTTTGTTACTGTTAGAAATATAGAAGAATTGTATTGAATTGATATTGTGAACAATACATAAATGCCTATTTATAGGCACATAATCATTGAGACTAAGTAAACTTAGGAGACAAGAAACCTAGATGGTTTAGGAAAAGGATACAAGAAATCCTAGATGGTTTAGGAATGACATAACAGTAAATATATAATCTAGCAGCCTCCCTCAAATTCAAGATGGGTTATACCGAACCAACTTGAGTTTGAAGACAAAATCTTCAATGTAGCTCATGGAAGCGATCTGATAATGTGAACAAACGTGGTAACCAGTCGGAGACGGGCTGCTGACATAATCAATGACGTGGTAACCAACTAGATAAGGTAGGTTATACGTGGCTAAGTGATTGAACTCTGCTGCTAAAGTGGCTGCCGTCATGGATAAGTGACTAGAGTTTGAGGCACATAATTTTGGTAATACTGATTCCTCTTCTATCTTCTCCTTTTTTTCCAACAAATGCCGACGAACAACAAAGATGTCAACAACAATGAAAGATGGGTGAGAACAAAGTAGCCATACTTTTCGGCAATAGCGGATTTGGAAATTTTCGGCGAAGACGACAAACAAGAGATGACAACGACACAACCCAACTCACGACAACAATCATTCGATCCAGTCCAGAACAATTAACTAAAGAGCAATCGATTCATGGTGGTATTAGAAACCTATGTAATTTAGAAAAGGATATAATAGGAAATATATAGTCTAACAGCCCCCTCAAACTCAAGGTGAGTTATATGAAGCCAACTTGAGTTTGGAGCAAAATCTTGAATATATGCAGCTTGAATGAAGCAAAGCGATCTGGATCTTTTCTCGGTGAAGACAACAAACAAAAGATGATAACAATACGGCCCAACCACAACAATCATTTGATCCAGTCCACAACAAACAACAAGGGAGCAATCGATTCACGTGCGGTGTTGGAGACGTCGCGTAAAACTAGCTGGAGAACATACAAGAAGTCGGTGGACTGGTGAAACAACCTTGTTTTGGACATCACCGCCAAGGAAGAGCTAGCTAATGAAGTTGGTGGCTGTGAAATGCAGATGGAGATGGAAACTTGTATGTATGTATATATAAGGCGGAAGCTATTTTCTACGATTGTCCGTCAGGGATGAAGTTGATGGTGCCATCCTGGCGGTAACGGCGTGAAGACTACCAGAGACTAGTAGACTCTGATACCATGTTAGAAATATAAAAGAATTGTGTTGAATTGATATTGTAAGGCCTATTTATAGGCACATAATCTGGGAGACTAAGTAAACTTAGGAGATAATAAACTAGATGGTTTAGGAAAAGGGGTATAAGAAATCCTAGATGGTTTAGGAATGGTATAATAGTAAATATATAATCTAATAGTTACATATGAAATTGCTTCTGCAAGTTGCGAGTTGTCTTGTTTTAAAGTCATATTTTTGTTTATTTATGGTTCTTTTATTTGTTATCTTCTTTCGATCATCTCGGCCCATCCTCTCTCTTCACTGAAAGAATTAATTAATTATCTGGTTGTCTATATGCAGGTTAAAGGTATGATAACAGACTTTGGGGATGACATGCATTGCCAATTTCTTGAAATTATTCGCAACATTTTGGGTCCTTCTGCATCAGGATCACAGGTGTGTTTATAATGCAATTACTCATGTTTCTCTTTTTCGAGTAACTTTTTTTCTATTTGCAAATAGAATTCTTAAATAAATTTCAAAATATCTTTTATTGTTTCATGTCATTTCTATTTTATAATAGGCGAGTACCTGGGTATCTATTTTCATATATTATTTATGCTGGCAAATAGACTGTAGAGCTTGTAGCAATCTAAATTTTGGTTGTGAGGTTGGCTTCCCCTTCATTGAGTTTGAGGCAATGATCTGGCTTATTATCGTACCCCAAGTTTGAATTGGAAATTTTGTCAGCTTCATCTCTCAACTTGATGGATTATAGTCCCAACTTGTGTATGACATTGTTTATTGTCTTGTTTGTTTTTGGAATTGTGTATCCTTGTGGACTTCAATGTTTTGATTATTTATTTCAGTCAATGAGATCTGTGGACTCGATACAAGTTGGTATTGGCTGTTGGGATGATTACAATCAAAATAATATATAAAAAACCAGATGAAATAATGAAATGATCAAAATCATAAATAGTAAAAATCACCCACTGCAATAACCTAAGGGGTGAAATGACTAACTTGATGATTATAGTTCATCGTAGGAACTAGCACATGGGGATTTTGCAAAAAATTAATATTTTACGTACAATAGTCAGAAAAGTGTTTTAATTAAAAAGAAAGGAAAGCATCCTTTTGAAAAGTTGGAAAATACCTTCTCATTTACTACTAGAACACTTTGATGTTTCATTCAGCCAAACTTATTTGATATTTAAGCGTCAGAGTCTACATAAAAGGAGGAAATGATATAATTTTTAAGTTCCTTCAAAGAATTGAATTTCGAACATATTTATTTAGTACTTTTAAGGTAATTGAATTTTGTTAATTGCTGGATACAGGTGGTGTCATGCTGTTATAGTGTTGTCAATTATTGATGTTATAATGTGTTGACATCAATCTACTCTAAAAACTTAAGTTGTTATAGAGGGTGTAACTTTAATATTTAAATCCTCCAATACGTCCTTTCACGCCCTCTCACGTGTGGCCTTCTTTTAGTCCAATATGTGTTTCAATTTTAATTATCAGAGTGATGGTGAAGTTTTGAAAATCTCACGTAAGGGGGCGTGTTGAAGGATTTATATATTTAAGTTACACCCTCTTTAACAGCTTAAGCTTTTAGAGTAGATGGTTGTTAACATAGTATCAGAACGGTTTCCGGTCATCATCTATCGTTTTGACGATCAGTAATTGTTGTCGATTGTCTTTTTCGTGGATAACTGTTGGCAAAATCGAAGGACGTGGGTGGCTGTTGTTGTTATGGAGATTGCCAAAGTGGTCGGCACCTGTTGTGTGGGTAGTTATTGTTGCAATCATCGTTGTTGGAGTCTGCATTTTCCGTTTTGCTATCTCCGTTGCAAATAGTTGTTTTGTTTGTGGTAGTCAATTATTTGCTGGATTGTGTGATTGTTGTGATCGTTGTTGAGTTTATCATTGCCAGCGTTGTTGTTGCCGTCGTCTTGTTGTTGGTGTAGATCGTATCTCCCGTCATTGTGAAATCAGTTGAGGCTAGGGTTTTCAGTTTCTGAAATCACTGAAACCTTGAGAAAGATGAGTTGGATCCAACCCGTTTGAGAACCCAGATTGTCCATTTAATTTGGATTGTTCAAGTTGACTTGGAAACACAGATCTGACCCGGCTGAAACACCCTGTCCAATTCGACTGGGCCTGAGAACCGGACCTGTTTCGATCCAGCAGATCAAAATTTTTTTTCCCAGGTAAGGTTCTTTTTTTTCTTTCTGCCCATTTTTCCCTCTTCTTCTTTTCCAGCCAGCTTCTTTGTTTGGTTAAACCCCAAATATATATATTTTTTTCCGGCCAGCTTAGACCTTTTCTAGCAGATTTCAACTTCTTTTGAGAGCTTCTTTTCTGGCCCATACCCACCCATTCCAACAAGTCTTATTCTCTGCCTTGTCATTCCATTCAGATTTTTTATTTTCTTTTCCCTTTCTGTGTTGTTCTTTTAGTCCAAAATGGCATCCAATACTGATTTGTTTTTGCTGACGTCTTCCTTTATCATCAGTAATGAACCTCACATCAGTTCTAGCTTGCTTTATCTTGATACTGCCAAGGAGATATGGAACGTCTGAAGCAAATGTATTCTGGGACTGAAAATATTACTCGTATTTATGAGGTGTGCAAGGAATATTTCAATCTTGAGTAGGGTCATCAAAGTTTGGAAGAGTATTTTTCAAAAGTCACAGGAGTTTGTGAAGAACTAAACATGTATCAGCCTCTTACTTCTGATGTTCGACGGATACAGCAACAGCAGGACGATTTGAATGTTGTCTGATTCCATAATGACTTTTCATCGGAGTATGAACCCATTCATGCACAGATTTTAGGCAGTCCAAAACTCCCACTCCCATCTCTTACTAATGTATTTTCCAGACTTCAGTGAGCTACCCTTTCTAGAAATACTTCGGATGTGAATAGTGACCAGAGTGGTGAATGGTCAGCTTTAGCAGTATCACAAGGTGGACATAATGGTTCTCGTGGGGGTCATTCTGCGCATGGTCACCGTGACTCACGGGAAGGATGTGGGCGTGGCAAAAATCTTGAAGTGTACTCACTGTGGTTTTACCAATCATACTGTGGATTTTTGTTGGGATTTCCATGGCAAACCATCTAGTTATGCTAATCAAGTTTCCTCTAAGGAGGATGTTCCTGCTTCACATGCGCCACCTTCTGGTTCTCGCCAAGTCGGTGAATCTGATATGATCACTCTCTGACGTGATGACTATACTTAGCTTATGTCTCAACAGAGGGTGTCTACTTCATCCTTCATGACTACTTTTGCACAATCAAGTATTGCACCCACACGTCTATTTTCTTCTACTCGTAGTCCTTGGATCTTTGATTCTGGAGCATCTGATGTTATAACTGGATGTTCTCAGCTTTTATCCGACTTCCGTTCCGTAGCTTCCTCTCAGAATGTTACTCTTGCTAATGGTTCATCCACTAAGGTGTCAAGTTTGGGGACAACTCAAGTTGGTTTTTCTTTGTCTCTTTCATCTGTTTTATATGTTCCTCAATTATGTCTATTAGCAAGCTCACTAAATCTCTCCTGTGTTTTGTTACATTTTATCCTACTTGTTGTGTCTTTCAGGATCTCAGGACGAAGAAGAAGATTGGTACGGGGCATGAAGCTAGTGGCTTAATTTTACTTTGATTTTGAGCCTTCTCCGACAAGATTTCAGTCTTCTCTCTCTTCTTTCCAGTGGCATTGTTGCATTGGCCATCCGTGACTTACCAGTTTTGAAGTGTCAAGTTCCTAGTCTTAGTTGTGTGGAGTCATTGTCATGTGAAGCTTGTCAACTTGGTAAACATCATCATGTTTCTTTTAAATCTAGAATTGATAATTGTGTCTCTAGTCCTTTTTAGTTGGTTCATTCGGATGTATGGGGTCCAATAAAGTATTTTTCCATTAATAAATATCATTATTTTGTAACATTTGTAGATGATACTCTCGAATAACTTGGTTGTTCTTAATGAAATATCGCTCTAAGTTGTTTTCAAATTTTCAAATATTTTATAAAGAAATCAAAACTCAATTTGGCTGTTCAATTTGGTTTTTGTGCTCTGAGAATGCTAAAGAATATGTATCGGCTCCCTCTGATACATATCTTAGTGGTATAGGCATTATCCATAAAAAATCGTGTGTTTATACTCAACAAAATGGTGTTGCAGAGCGTAAAAGTTGACACTTATTGGAAGTGACTTGTGCTGTTTTGTTTCATATGCTTGTTCCTAAACGTTTTTGGATAGATGTTGTCCTTACTGCATGTTGTCTCATTAACTGTATGCTGTCATCTGTGTTGGACAACAAATCTCCTCATCCATTTTGTTTCCTAATTCTCCATTATTTTCTCTCACTCCTAGGGTGTTTGGGTGTGTTTATTATGTCCACGATCTTGGTCCTGGTTTTGGTAAACTTGATCCACGTGCCACCAAGTGTGTATTTCTTAGTTACTCTCACACTTAGAAAGGTTATCGTTGCTATAGTCCTACCTATCAGCGATACTTTATTAGTTATTAGTGCTCATGTTACGTTTTGTGAGTCCACTCCATATTTTTCAGATACTAGTTCCCTGCTTGATATCACTTGTGAGTCATTCCTCCTCGATCTTCCTCTTCCTCTTCCTGTTCCTCTTCCATATACTGCTCCATTACTGGTCTACACACGGAGATCGAAGACACCTACGGCCATGCCTCAACTGTCTTCTTTAGAGTCTTTGGATCCTACACCATCTATTGTTTCTGACTCCTTGCCTATTCATTTCGTAAAGGTACTCAATCTTGTATTACTCACCATGCCATTGCAAATTATGTCTCCTACAAGTCCTTGTCACCACATCTTTCTCGTGCTTTTCATCTCGATTGTCTACTATGTTTGTTCCTAAGATCGTGCAGGCTGCTTTGTCTAATCCGGGCTGGAGGAAAGCTATGGAAGATGAAATGGATGCATTGTATCACAATGGAACGTGTGATCTTGTCCCGTTGCCTCCTGGTGCCAAACCTGGTGCTTGTAGGTGGGTATTTATAGTGAAATATCTTCCGGATGGTTCTGTTGAGCGCTCAAAAGCGCTTGCTGTTGCCAAAGGTTATACACAGACTTATAGTGTAGATTATGATGAGACATTTTCCTTGTTCCTAAGGTGTCTTTTGTCCGTGTTTTGATTTCTCTTGCTGCTAATCTTGACTGGCCTCTGTTTCAGTTAGATGTTTAAAATGCCTTTCTACATGATGACTTAGCAGAAGAGGTCTATATGGAGCAACCACTTGAGTTTCTTGCTTAGGGGAAGTATCATCATAGTGTTTGTCGTTTAAAGAAGGCCTTGTATGCTTTGAAACAAACACCAAGGGCATGGTTTGGCAAATTCTCTGAGGCGACATTAGAGTTTTGTCTTCGCTGATGCTAGATAGATCATTCAATATTTAATCAGCATATTGGGGTAGGTTTTACATTTCTTGTTGTATATATGGATGACATTGTCATCATTGGCAATGACTTAGAGGGTATCGCTAAACAAAAATAGTTTTTGCAGCAATGTTTCTGCACTAAAGATTTGGGCACACTTGGATATTTCTTGGGAATTGAGGTTGCTTGATCTAAGCAAGTTATAAGTTTGTCTCAGAAAAAATATGTACTATGTCGTCCAGTTGATGATCCTATGGATCCGAATCATAAACTTTTGCCTAATGATGGAGATCTATTTGATGATCTTGGTAGATACCACAGACTAGTTGGGAAGTTAATCTATCTCACCATTACTCGACCAGATATCTCATATGCAGTCAATGTTGTGAGTCAGTTCATGGCAGCTCCTAGGGTATCACACTGGAATGCTGTTCTTCGGATTATTCGATTTCTCAAGCGAGCTCCAGGACTTCGATTGATGTATAGATCAAATGGACACCTTAGGGTGGAAGGTTTTTCAGATGCAAATTGGGCTAATTTTTCCTCAGATAGGAGATCCACTACGGGTTATTGTACATTCATAAAAGGTAATCTAGTTACATGAAGAAGTAAGAAGTAGACGGTCGTAACTCGATCTAGTGCGAAGGCTGAGTATAGGGCAATGACCCACACTTCTAGTGAGTTAACATGGCTACAACATTTCCTTGAAGAACTTGGCTTGACTGTCAAAACTCCCCTTCCATTGTTTTGTGATAACCAAGCAACTCTCTACATAGCATCCAATCTAGTGTTTCATGAGAGAACTAAGCACATTGAAGTTGACTGTCATTTTATTCGAGATAGGATATTGAGTGGAAACATCTCTACACCATTTGTGAAATCTATAGATCAACTTGTTGATATGCTTACTAAAACTTTGAGTCATAATAGATTAAGGGATATATGTTCCAAACTGTGGTTATATGGATATATACATATCTACTTGAGGGGGAGTGTTAGAATGTATATATATGGTAATTAGTATTTTCCACAAGGGCAATGTGGTCATTTCTTTCTAATAGTAATTGTAATGTATACATGAACGAGAGAAGAAATATTTGAACTCTAATATACAAATTCCCAATCAGTGTCTCTATCTTCTACTTCTCTGAACCCTAATCTTTACACATGCATTGAAACCAAAAGACCTTTCAGAATGAAAGGTTGGATACCACGCTTGATGCAAATTGCTCCAAAAGTTAAATTTGCCACATGCATTTGTTTATCGGATAAGTGTGCAAGTTTGCACTTCGTTATTTTAGTCTGTTTGTATTACCACATGCAAGACAAGGTTGCATGTGAGGGTAATAGTTGCAGTGTAATGGGGTTATGTAGTGGTAACAATTTTGCAATTCCGAAATTTTCTTGTCCTTGCGTGACTCGATCCAAAATGTGGCAATAGATGTTTTAACTTCAAAATCCTACAACAATGTGCTACTAATAGTTTTTATTTAATATTTAAAGATGGTTTATTATGATTAACGTATTTATGTTGAATTTTAAGTCACTGTCTTTAGCAAAGCAAGAGTAATTTTTATTTTCACTAATTTTATGGCCACAAATGCTCTTGAACAGGAAATCAATAAAAAGTTATCGAATAAAACAGAGCCAAACAACATTGCAGTACCTCAATTTCATATTTTTACATAACCGTAGGGGTCACGACCGGGTTATTTTTTGGAAGTGAAATCAAATAATTAAAAAAAAATTGAACGTGGATGATCTTAGTACTGATGTTAAGATAGAGACTTGAATTGGGAGTTTCTTCTTTGCCTGTTTTATTCCTATCATGTTATCTTCCCATAGTTGTTCCATGTAGTAATTCAGCAGGGACCTACTAGGATGAAAAAAAATTGGGTTGGTGGTATGCTTCATCGTAGATGTCTCTTTGGAGGTAATAGTGGTGATGCCTTAAAGACCCTAGTAAAACTACAGTTCGGGAGGGTAAGCATGTCCATAACCATAACCATATCATTTGTATGATTGTATCCATGTGATAGGCATATGGTGGTGGATGATAGCTTTATGTCATGCATCTAGAGTTTTCACAATGCTCTAGCCAAACCCATGCAGCAGCAAGACCTTGATCCTCACTTGTCAAGATCCTGGTCAGTTTGATCAGTGCAGTTTGTTATGACATGCACCGGCTTGTGGCTCCTTGCTAGTATTGTAATGATCCTCACCCCCACTTAGCTTGCACACGGACACACACATTCACACTTTGGCTTAACAGTTTTTGGTGAGAGAGTGAGAATTAATTTATAACTCTCTACAAGGCCTTTTACAACTAAGGAGCTTTGTGGAAGCAAATGACACTCCACCCTTGCTACCTTCTTAGCAAAAAATTCTAGAAAACCTTACAATTATCTATATTTACATATTTCTTCAAAACACTATCATAAACTTAGAATATTCTACACTAGCTCACTAAGTACCACATGATCTACTCCATTCCAGAACATTCCAGACAGTTACGAGTTTAATTATTCCACAATGTAATATATATTCAAATATAATCTTAGAACTTATTTGTTGATCATCTTACTACTTTTAGTGATATGTTTTGCATTTAGAGTTTGCAACGTGTTTTGAATTTATTATGCATGTCTATCGAAGGATCTCCTATTCCTCTCCCTCCACAAAGCCCACCAAACACGGCGGGCCGTCTCCATGCGGCTCTAATTTGGGCTTGCTAAACACCCTCCCCAATCATCGATCAAGCTCAACGCAAAGACTGGCATGACCCACTGGATCCCAAATATGGCACACAACATGTCCCAACCATCCCTAGCCCTGGGGCAATGTAAGAGGAGATGATCCACCGTCTCCTCATCCCTCTTATACATACAACACCAGTTGACAATAATCTGACGCCTCATCCTCAGATCGTCAGTCGTTAAGATCCTCCCTAGAACAGCTGTCCAACCAAAAAAATGCCACCTTTAGGGGAGCTTTAGAACGTCAAGTTCCTTTCCATGGAAAAGACATCCCCTGGACATCCAAACGGCAATAAAAAGATCCCACCTTTTACTTATTTTCTATTTTATAGTTTGGAAAACTTATTTTAATGTTTGCATGTAACATTAAATTTCTTTCATATTATTTAGTCCTGACTCTCCGTTCTGTTTGAGTTTATTGTATGTATTGAGTGTTTCAGCTTTTTTGCAGAAAGATACCATCATTGAGATTTTCTATGAGAAGCACTTGGGTCAATTAATTGATTTTATAACATCATCATGCCCTTCAGATGATGTTGCTCACTCGGTCAGTAGATCTACATGCTCTGGCAGATGCACTGAGATTCAATCCAAAGCAAAGCCTGAAATACTTTTGAACATTTGCGAACTGCTAAACTTTTGCGTTTTGCAGCACCCATATAGAATAAAGTAATCTTCTGTGCATTTTTTGTGGTCATTTAATTTTAATTGATTGCTGCTGCTATCCATATAGTATGTGTGACAGTTTGCGTTCCCTTTTCTGTTTGCAGGTGCAACTTTCTTTTTAATAATGTGATAGATAAAGTTTTGTTTCTGACTCGAAGAAGGGAAAGATACCTTGTGGTTGCTGCTGTTCGATTTCTTAGGATTCTTATCTCCCGTAATGTAAGTAACTGTATTAGATATTTGTAGACCTTTTTTTCCTTTTTTTTTTTTCTTTTTTTTTGATTAGTTGATTTCTGGAGAAGAATCATGGTTGGTGTTGCTATTCATATCTTGATTGCTTTAATTTACCTGGAGTAATTTGATTTTTCTTTCTTTTTCCCATTTGGGTAACAAAGTTGGGTATTACCTACTGGATTACATCTTTTCTGAGAGTTTGGTACCAGCTTTTATTTCAGGTGGGAATTGGGCAGTACAACTTTGACTGATATATTTATTGATTAGACCTGTTCTTAGGGAAGTAATTTATATTGAAAACAGGAACTTGCTTAAAACAATATCTCACTTGAGTGACTCGAGTGCTCTTTCAAGTTTCACCTAATGATCGACAACTGAACTCTTTGACTGGGAGATGATATACGCTCTCTTCACTTGTATAACATTCCTATATGATGTTTGAGTATCAGCGCAGCCACTTTTTGTAGGCAGCACTTCGGTTCAGTCTGTACAAGCTATGGGTAGTTGCCTCTTTCTTATTCTCTCGGTTATTATTTTATTATTTTTATAAGTAAGATTGTATTAGAAAGCGTTCAAGAGGGGAACACATCCCGCAAAACTACACAAAGGCCAAATAGGGCCCCTAGGCTCCCAAAATGTCCAAGAAATTATCTATTTCTCCCATGGATTTACAATTTCTCCCAACTACCCAACAAAAAAGAGAACTAATAATGGTGAATTTCAGCGCCCCCATAGAAGACTCCTCACCATCAAAGGACCTCCTATTACATTCCTTCCATAGGCACCACCAAATGCACAAGGGCGCCACCCTTCCAACAATCACGAGCTTGGGACCCAACCTTACAATCTCTCCAGGCCTCTAGAGGAGCGAGGCATAACCCATTGGACCCCAAATAGCCCCAAAAGCATATCCCAAGAATCCTGAGCCACAAGGCAATGTAACAAAAGATGATCAACCGACTCTGTCTCTCTTGCACATGCAGCACCAATTAACTCTGATATGTCCCATCCTCATATTATCAAGCGTCAAAATCCTACCCAAGAGACAAAGATGGCCACCTTGAGGGGGGCCTTGGAACGCCATACTGCCTTCCATGGGAAAACTTGCCCCATTGTATCAATAAATAGAAGGATCGGACACCAAATCTCCCCTGAGCTGAGGGCACCACACAAGGGAATCCGACCCACCACTAACCTCCTGCCTTCCCAATCCTGAAAGTGCCTCAAGAAGCGCACATCCCAAGTAGTCCCTACTGATATCAAGTCGATAACATTTACCCTCGTACTACTTCTCAATATTGACTATATATTTTTTTATTTGTCTTTGTTTTGAACTTTCAATCGAATAGAAATTAAAAATGGAGAGGAACTTAAAATGGAGCTAAGTTATTTATCATTTTGAGAGGCAATATTTTTAGTATAAATTTGCTATAAATAACTAAATCATTTAAAATCTGTGGGGATCCACCTTTTCAAATTGAGTTTCTGTTGGTGGCTGAATTTTCCTTCCTTGTCCAGATGTTACGATTAAGGATGGTGCATTAACACATTCTCCTTTCCGATTGTATCAGCTGGTCTGACCTTAAGAAAAAGATTCAATAGTATAAATCAAATTCTATTATTTAGATTAAAGAAGTTGATGAATTGAATGAAACTGAAAAAGAAATAAGAGATTCTCCCGCTGAATCATTTAAATAAATTCATTCTACGAATTGGACTAATTGCCGGGACAAAAAAAACGAAATATATAATTGGTAGAATAAGTGCAATTAGAATCAATTAAAAAGACTTGCAAAAGAGAAAAAAAAAAAAAACCAGCTGCTATAGGAATAAATATTAGTACTAACAAAACAAGTTATAATGTTTAAATTTTCATAGAAAAAAAAGTTATAATATTTAACGTTTAGAATTTCCAAAAAGAATTGGAAAATATTAAAAAAGTTCAAATGTTCGATTAATCTTTAAATTACATTATTTTATTAATTTTTCTATAGATATCTTTCTATGCATCATTAATATCCTCATAATCAATGAACAAATTTTTTTTTTTTTGAGAAAAAAATCAGTAAACCTATTGATATATAATGACAGCGATTACACAATTTTTTTTTTAAGAAAAAAAAATCAACAAAAAGTCTATTGATATATAATGACAACGATGAAACCAATCAAATAAGAATTGATAAAAGAAATAAAAGCACAGTTTACATTATTTCCACTTTAAGAATTCAATTTATAATACTAATAATGTTAATAAAACTTGACATTACTTTTGTAAGTTATTCTCTTTGTGACAAGCATATTTATTTTATAGATATTCACACAACCCATTTATGTACTTGCAAAATATCTTTCTTTTCTTAATATTGCAATAAAGGTTTATTTTGGAGCGTGTGGTATATTTCATTTCAACTTAACTTATAAGAAACTTCTGAATGCCTGAATGAATCAATGGAAAACATTTCTTTTAAAGGTAATTATCAATGCAAATAAAAAAGATAAACCATTCTTTTAAAGGCATTTCATTACAAAAACAAAGTGATTTTTAATCATATTTGTTAGCAAATCAAAAAGATAATTTTCAAAAATACTATAGATATGATCTTTTCATTGGGAGTTAATTTAGGGATTTGATAGGGAGTTAATTAAGGGATTTGATAGAGATTTGATCCGATGTTATTTTCATCATCTATGCCTATATTAGAGGGCATCATCTATGCCTACTGTTGATAAAATAAAATAAAATTGAAGAGAGAAATTAAACAAGAACACAAGAATATAACGTGGTTCGGCCACTACAACCTACATCCACATCACATAAAGCCCAAAGGGCTACATCACTTTTATTGTATTCTCTCCTAGTTTTGTTTACAATGACCACTTTTATTTATAGGTGAAAAAATATACATGATAAATATGGAAAATACATTAATGGAAGATTCCTAAAATTAATCTCTTAAATCATCTTCTATCAAGCCTTAAATCACTCCAATAATACATTCTCCAACACCCCTGTCAAGTTGGTACACGGAGATTTTAACTCAAGTGTCCAACTTGAAACTAAGTACGAAGTTTTGGGGGATTCGAGTCAAGTTGACCCGGAGATTCGAGACGAGTTGATCCGGAGATCCGAAACGAGTTGATTCGAAGATCCAAAACGAGCTGATTTGGAGATCTGAGACGAGTTGATCCGAAGATTCGAGATGAATCTAGAGTAGGGTATGATAACCTGCTCTGATACCATGTTGATAAAATAAAATAAAATTGAAGAGAGAAATTAAACAAAAACACAAGAATATAACGTGGTTCAGCCATTACGGCCTACATCCACAACACACAAAGCCCAAAGGGATACATCACTTTTATTGTATTCTCTCTTAGTTTTATTTACAATGACCACCTCTATTTATAGGTGAAACAATACACATGATAAATATGAAAAATACATTAATGGAAGATTCCTAAAATCAATCCCTTAAATCATCTTCTATCAAGGCTTAAATCACTCCAATAATAAATTCTCCAACACCTAAATTAGAGGCATAGGATTAGTGATTTGATTTACTTTCCATAGATGTTATTCTCAGCATATAATATAAATAGGAGTATGACTAATAAGACTTGTAGCTGATTACAACCTATTCAACTTGGTATCATGGCCAAGTTCACGACCACCACTGCTTCATCTCTGCTTCATTTTCTCTTGGTTTATCCTCCTCTTTTTGTCATCTTTAAATTTTAGTCACCAACAACTAGACTCCACCCAAGCAAACCAAACCCCTTTGCGGGTATTTCTTCTTCCCTCCATCGCCTTATGTGATAAAGGGGTCTCTCTCTAAACTAACAACCGGTTCGGTCGTTTTGTGTCGTTGACGAATCATCCGGCCTTCTTTTTTCCATGCTTTGTTGACTTCCGCAAGGGTCAGTACATGCCGTTGACGAATCGTCCGGCCTTTTTCACTATTGTGACTTGTGGACAATAGTATTTGCGATCTGCGATTTGGTGGGAATTTGTGATTTGGTCCTATAGCATCATGATCTGAGAAATGGCATCGATTGAGATTAAAGGTAACATATTCTATGGGCATAGCTCTCCAGCCCAAAGGATCACTGCAGTTTTATTAGATGGAAAATTTTTTCTGTCTTGGGCAAGATCAGTGAGACTTTATTTAGGGAGTCGGGGTAAAACTGTTTTTTTATTGGGCACTGTTAAAAAACCAGCACCTATTGATTCCACATTTAATTAGTGGGACATTGATAATTGTGCCATTCTTGGATGGTTATTCAACTCTATGGAGCAGTACATTTATAATATGATCATGTATCACGAAACTGTAGACACTTTATGGACTGCTCTCACTAAAGCTTATGCCCATGCCCATAATGATTCTTGGATCTATGAGTTGCAGCGAGATATCGCACGGGCTACCCAAGCTGATCTCAATCTATCCGTTGCAGATTATTTTGTCTTCCTTTAGTCACATTGGGAGTAACTTGCTCACTATGAGTCCCTTGGGGATATCTCTGCAGAGTGTCACGGGCCTAGAGTTTTTCCACCACTCTAGCCACACCCGTGCGGCACCAAGACGTTGTTACTCCTCACACAAGTCTTGGTCAGCCTAACTCCACACTCACTCAAGCCAACATACTCCACTCGTGCCACTCACTAGTGTTTTGTAGTGACTCTCGCCCTTACTCGGCTTGCACACTCACACACACTTGGGCACACTAGGTTGGCAAGAGGAAAACTACTAGTATTATTACTCAAAGGAAGTGTTTACAAGGCTCACTCTCCCACTTGGAGCTTCTCCCACCTCTGGAGCTTGATTCTTACAAATGACTACTTTGCCTATTTATAGGCATCCTAATTTCTCTCTAGAAACTTCTTCATAAATGCTTACATATTAATTACATTCTACAATTCTAGAACTTTCTACTATTCTAGATTCTTCTCTAAACTTCTACAAATATCTACAATACTTTCCAACATTATAGAACCTTCTAGTTCTCTCTACAACATTCTACACTTCTCTAGACAACTCTAGAAACTTCACTATACTTCTAGAATGTTCTAGAACACTCTAGCATACTCCACACTTATCTAGATACTTCTAGAATACTCTAGAATCTTCCACATCTCTCTAGAATACTCCACACTTCTCTAGACGCTTCCGGAAGACTCTAGAACTTTACTCTCTCTATGCCATGCAGATGCCAAATAGCGTCCTGCTCAGCCTGCGTTGCACCTGCGTGGCAAAACTTCCTCTTGTAAGTTGGCGGGGCGTTACAAGAGGCTGCAAAGACCCTTCGCACTCAAATTATGAACACTACACTGTTACCATCTCTTTTCGAGGCCTTTGCTATTATTGATGGGGATGATCGTCGACGTCAAGTTACATCTTCGATGACTCCTGTTACACTTCCTGCACCTGATGCTGATCAGGTGGCATTAGCCGCTGCTTCTCGACCGTTTGATACACGTAGTTGTGGTCGTGGCGGTAGTAGCCGTCGACGAGGGAGTTCCACCATCTGTGCCCACTGTGGGAAGATTTGTCATGCTAAGGACAGGTGCTTTGAACTCTACCCACATCTCAAATCTAGCACCAATGCAGCGACTTCTTCTATTGATGCATTTTCGAGTCTTCTTGTGCCCGTGAGCCACCTGCTCCTCCGAGATCATTGACACAGGCAACTCTCCCTTCAGGTACATCTGTTGCAGCTCACTCAGGCAGTACCCTTCCTTCCGCTACATCTATTACAACTCACTCAAGTACCCCATCTACATTTCATGGCTCCCAGTCTAGAGTTGTTCCTCCAACTTGGGTCATTGATTTTGTTGCTTCCGACCACGTGATGGGTGAGTCTCGGTATTTTTCAGATATGGTAGCATCCTCCACCTGTGGGCATGTATGCCTTGTTGATGGTTCTCTTACACCAATCATCAGTGAGGGTACTGTCCCTTTATCTCCTTTCTTTACAGTCTGTTCTTTATACTCCTCACCTTCCCTTAACTTATTATTTGTTAGTCGCTTGACTAGTTCCGTGGCCTCCTCAGTGACTTTCTTTCCTGATCACTGTGGCTTTCAGGACCTAGCTACGAAGAGGATTTTTGGTAGGAGGTATGTGAGGGATGGGATGTGCAACTTTGGGACACTTCCAATTCTTGCACATGCTTCTGTATTACCAGATCATGGAAGACATTCTTTTACGATCCAGACACTTGATTTTTGGCATGCTTGTTTAGGACATGCTAATTTTTAGCATTTGTTATCTTTATTTCCTGCATTATAGACAACTTGTATAACTCATCAATTTTGGTGCGTTGCATGTGAGCTCTCTAAACACACGCACTTCTTATGAGTCGTAGTCCTTGTTTATTTGATCTTATTCATTCGAATGTATGGGAACCTTCCCTTGTTACTTCTTATTCTCATCATAAATATTATGTGACTTTTATTGATAATTACTCTCGTTGTACTTGGGTTTATTTACTTAGATCATGGTCCAAGGTATTGTCTACTTTATTTCTTTCTTACAAAATGGTATGGCGGAATGTAAAAATCGTCATCTCATGAGTGTTGTCCGGTGCCTCTTAAGTGGCATGCATGTCCCTCAGTCTTATTGGAATATGGCAGTAACAG
Source organism: Cornus controversa (assembly GCA_026545225.1). Classification (NCBI taxonomy): domain Eukaryota; kingdom Viridiplantae; phylum Streptophyta; class Magnoliopsida; order Cornales; family Cornaceae; genus Cornus; species Cornus controversa. The sequence goes on from CM048849.1 coordinate 3,327,599, forward strand.
AACCCCTAGTTGGACTTTATGGGGTAAGGTTCCATTGCATGTTTTGCGACCAAAGCGCACCCTTTTCCCTATTACTCGTATTTTTGGGTGTACCTGTTTTGTTTAGGATTGGTGTCCTACTCGTACAAAGCTTGATGACAAAGCTATTCGTTGCGTTTTTCTGGGTTATTCAACTATGTCGAAAGGGTATCGCTCTTTTGACCCTAGCACTCGTCGAATATTTCACTCTCTTGATGTCAATTTTTTTGAAGATGTTCCTTTCTTTGGCACATCTTGTTTGCAGGTTCCATATTCTTCTACTCCACTGATGACTTCCTTATCTCTGGCTTGACTTGCACTAGTTTTTCCCTCTACATCTCAGCTTGAGGCTCATCCTGAGCTTCACATTTACACTCGTCGCCCACGGGACCCCCCTCCTACCACCGTCCTCTTCTGGTATAGGTATTCCTAATCCTGCTATTCCCAGTTCTATTTCAGATTCTGTTTCGCTACTTTTGATTTTGATTTCCCTACTGCACTTTGCAAAGGTACACGGATTTGTGTGACTAATCACCCTATTGCCTAGTTTGTTTCTTATTAGGGATTTTCGCACACTTACTGTCACGCTCCAAAATTCAGACCGCCGGGACTCCCCCGGTCCGAGCCCGAACTCTGGGTAGTGAGTGTCATGATCGCCCGATCGTTATCCCACGACCCGAACAACCATGACAAATCCTACACACACCCTCGGCTCCATGATGGATCATCGAGGCTAATTTCGCAGAAGCTTAACCATAACCACACCTGCCAAGTATTCATACATACAAATGTGAGGCAACTCTTACAAGTGATTCCCTAATTGAAACATTGAATGTGCCTAGATTCCTGTGCAAAACACTGTGTATGCACCTTTCGATTAAGCGAACTGTGTCCTTCGATCAATTGACCTTCACATTTCGATTAAACGAAATGTAGGTTTCGATCAATCGAAAGTCACGCTTGATCAACCTTGTATCGAAGTTCCATCGAAAACCTATTGGAATTGTTCACCCAAACATGCCTGACATTGTGATTAATCGAGATGGTGATTTTGGTTAATCGAAACGCCTCGATCCTGTTTCATGCAGAAATTGTTAAATGTTCATTCTCACGCCTTATTCTCCCAATACATCAATTCATCAACTCAATCATTCCTACGTTGATCTCATAGGCTTAAATGAACTATAAACGAAAACATAGAATCCTCAATTCAAAAATTTAACATCTATCTGTTTCTCAATATCGTACGTAAAACAAAACCATTAAGCATAATTATAGGCATGTTTCCGAAATACTAAAGAACATATACAATGATGAAAATTTCGCATATAGTCCACATACCGGACATGCATTTAGATTATTAAATGCGAAGTATTCTCAAAGAAGCTAACTACAGCCTGTGCCAACTCATGGTTGGGGATGCTCCGCCATGCCCTTGCCATTTCCTGAAAAGAGTTAATACTAATGGGATGAGCTCCAACATGCTCAATAAGAATGTCTAAAACACAATTCTACAAGTTTTGTGACCACCACATAACATATAATCATATTACCATGTTAAGCACAATTTATATATATACAAATGTCCATGCCATGCTCCTCCCAAGTGTCCTATACACACACACACACGACCTAGAAAACAAGCTCCAGTGACGGCCCACTCGATAGTCATTTCCTCTCTCTTTTTGAACATCCAAACTCCTTTGTCAGCCCACCCGATGATGTTGCTATCGGGCTTCTTTGTCGGTCCATCTGGTGTTCCTCTCTCTCCACATGCACCCTCATATCAATGTATGTGCAATGCATGAACAATTTGTAATTCTCATTCTCATATCCTGCTCATCTCATGTCAAAGCAATTATTTCAATGATAAAGACATGCTTCACATTTGATCATGCTCTTTATGGCAATTTATCAAACTCATAAGTGTCACATTCTCATATACTCATGAAACATATACAATCATTTCACATTGATCATTCAACATACCATATAATCACATGTAGCATTTATAAACACATAATTATATCACCTCACATTGAGAATTTCATTCAATTGTATAATCTAGCATGCTTTAACTTTAATAAAAACATCTAATTATACCCACATAACCAATTCGTTGCCATAGACAACCAATATACTTACGCAAACCCTAGATTTCATGGGTTAGGCATCCCTACCTTAGTTTAGAAGAGCTTCTAAACAAAATTCTCCAAATTTCCAAATCTCATCGAAATCAACTTTGTCCAAATTTGACTTCGAATGGATCAAACTCGAGTCCTTATCGCGTAGATCAATCCTTTCTTCTTCGACGTTACTCAATTCATGCTCCAAGCTCTTCAATTTCAATGGAGAAGGAAGAAGATGAATGTAGGGATATATAACTCTCTTAATCGGCTGAATATAATGAGAGAATGATGGTTGTGTTCTCCCCTTCTCTTTTATAAACCTAACCTCTCATATTTACAAAAATATCACTAGTCACTTACCGTACCTTCCCAGACTCCGTTTTCAATTTTGAAAACTCCTACGGACTCGAAATCGACTTCATAGCGCATCAAATATTTTCTTAAAGCTACTCTCAAAATTCGGTGTCATTCTGACACTTTCAGATTTTTTGGGACCCGCGTCCTGGGCCTTCTCGACCCCAAAACTCAAATTTCCCCAAACGCTCTCAAAACTTCCCCGGACTTATATAAGGGTCCCTAAACACATTTCACATTTAAAACACATATATAATTATTAAAAGCATTAATATGACAATAAATGAAATTAAAAGAAAACCGGCCAAAAATGGTCACGATTTTACACTTACATGGCCTACCTTGCTGCCACTTCTGCTATTTCCATTCTTCGCACTGCATCTAAGGCTTTGCAAGACCCGCACTGGACAACTGCTATGGCTGCTGAGATGGATGACTTGCAGAAAAATAAGACTTGGGAGCTTGTTAATTTACCACCTGGAGAGCGGACCGTGGGTTGTAAATGGATATTTACAATCAAGTGTTAAGTAAATGGTACAATTGATTGCTACAAAGCTAGGCTTGTCGCAAAGGGCTTCACACAGATCCCAGGGAAGTATTTCAATTCCACTTTTGCTCCAGTGGCCAAGCTGACTAATGTCTACCTTCTTATTTCCTTAGCAACTTGCAACTCTTAGACCTTTTCACCAGTTGGATGTGAAGAACGCCTTTCTTCATGGGGATCTGGTAGAGAAAATTTATATGGATCCTCCTTTTGGTTTTCGGCTTCAAGGGAGTACTCCGGGAAAGTGGGTCGCCTTCTAAAATCCCTATATGGGTTGAAGCAGTCACCTCGGGCATGGTTTCACCGATTTAGTTAAGTAATTATTTCTCTAGGGTTCACTTGGTGCCACTCGGATCACACTTGCTTCTTTCGTCACAGTCCAGATTACCGTTATGTCATTATCCTAGTATATGTTGATGACATCATCATCACTGGAAATGATGTCCCTTGCATTGACAAGGTAAAAACAGACCTTGGCAGGCTTTTGAGGTTAAGGACTTGGGTCCCCTTCATTTTTCTTTTCTGGGTATTGAGGTTGCATGTTCTAGACATGGCATTTTGCTCTCCTAGCGGAAGTATACACTACACATCCTACAGGACACTGATATGCTTGGGTGTCATCCTGTTTCCTCTCCTGTGGATCCGACTCATCGTCTTTATGCTGAGTCCGGACACCTTCTTCGAGATCCATCTGGTTATCAGCATCTTGTTGGTCGCCTGATTTATCTGATGAACACTAGACCTGATCTCACATTTGTGGTTAGTGTTGTCAATCAGTTTATGCATGTCCTCGGACCTCACACTTAAATGCAGTATATCACACTTAAATGTAGTATACTGTATCCTTCTATACCCTAAGTCCTGCCCAGGTCTTGATCTATTCTACAAATCTATTATTCTATAAATCTATACCTCAGCCTCTTATCTCGTGCTACTTCGATGCTAATTATGTTGGATCTCTAACTGACCATTGCTCCACTTCAGGTTTTTGTACTTTCCATGGGGGTAATCTAATTTCTTAGAAAAGTAAGAAATAGAATGTTGTGTCTCGTTCTTCTGCAGAGGTAGAGTACTGTGCCATGGCTTAGAGAACTTGCGAGATTCTCTAGCTTCACTCCCTATTAATTGAGCTGGGATTTCCTATCACTGGTTCATCAACACTCTTTTGTGATAATCAGTCTGCTATTATGCTCGCATATGACTTTGTTCTTCATGAAAGAACCAAGCATATTAAAGTTTATATTCACTTGAGAAAGTGTGCTCTAGAGTTATCCGCACTTCCTTCGTTTCCTATACTAATCAGCTTGCTGATATGTTTACAAAGTCAATGGGGCTGTCTACCCTCCGATCTGGTATTGGCAAGTTGAGCTTAGTTGATATCTTCGCTCCAACTTGAGGGGGATTATTGGGAGTTAATTTAGGGATTTGATAGAGATTTGATCTGATATTATTTTCATCATCTATGCTTATATTAGAGGCATCATCTATGCCTACATTAGAGGCATATGACCAGTGATTTGATTTACTTTACATTTATGTAATTCTCAACATACAATATAAATACGAGTATAACTAGTAAGACTTGTAGCTAATTACAACATTTCATATTCAACTTTTTTTAGATATGTAATGTAACGCTAGGGGAAGGGAAAAATCAAAGTTAACATGTGTAGAGTTACTAAGGATATGTTAACATGTGGTTTGACTGAGACTATGGCCTTGGATAAAGTGGAATGAAAGGATAGGATTGATGTAGATGACCTCAAGTAGTTGGGAGAAAGGTTTTATTGAGTTGAGTTGAGTCTTGTAGATATATCTTTTATAAATCTATTAATTATGAAAATAAGAGGAACTCATAAATTTATGTACCACTGTGACAAATAAATAAGAACCAAGAAACTTCATTTAATTACACACACATAAATAATACCTTTGTCTGTAATAGAAAATTCTTGTTAAAGCTGTTGAGCCCATTTAACGAGCTCAATTAGCATTCTATGTGTGGCTCAAGTTCAAAAGCATTACTGGAGATATGTAGAGAGTTGTTCAATTAAGACTTGGGCTTAGATAGCAAATATGTATATAAGATGAGAAATGGTGGTTGAACTACCGAATTCAGGTTAATTTCTGGTGTACGCCACTTTTTTTTTTTTTGTTATTTGTGCTTTTGTTGGGAAGAGACAAGAGGCACTTCATAAAAAATTTACTATTTGTTTTATGGGAAGGCTAGGGAATGACTTCAAAATATCATTTGGTTTATTGGACAATGTTTGTCCACCATTTTCTTTTGGGCTCTTTCTTTCTTTTTTCTTTATTTTTGTGTGCTTTGTTTCTGGGGCCGTTTGTTTAAGAGTTACTTGGTAAGTAGTTGTGGAGGTTTGCTGTGGAAAGTAATAAGTTACGGCGAGGAAGTATGAAAGTGAAAGGGAGTGATTGTGTGTTAAATGAAGTTGGTTTAACTGAGGTGTCAATTGATATCTTGATCACCTTTTGTTGGTTAACTAACTTATTCATAGAATAGTGGATTCCAGTACAATGTAGTAATCAATACACTGTTAAATGTATAGATGATTACATAATTTATGGTGGGTTATTTCTTAGTTGGAGTTGATTTATCTTAGATGTTAATTTATCATTGAACTGCCTATTGCTTGGTAACTCTATCACTTAGCGAATGCTAGATTCAAGTGCAGTGTTACTAGGAATGAGGATCCTTTTTGATACATAGAACAAGAATGGCAATTTGGTTTGTCAGATACTTTAAACTTTCTGTAGGGTTAATTCATGTTGTCTCATAGGTTGAATGTGATGATGTAATTCTAGTTAGGAGAGCGCTCTTTCGGTGTAGAGTAGGGCTCTTTTTTCTGGTAGGTGGTTGAGGGTCTTGATTAGATAGGTTAAGAGAGAGATGGCATGGAAGAGGAAATAAGAAAATTAAGAGAGGATATGACTTTATGTTTGTTTTTTATTTTCTTTAATAAAATCTATTAATATAACTTAAGGGCAAAATAGTAAAATGACAAGTTTTGTTAACAAAATTTAACGGAAGTTTCTGATAGGGAGGTCAGTGTAATTTTTAAATAATGGGGGAACATGCTGTAATTTCGATAAATCTCAATGGAAGTTGGTGTAATTTATCCTTGGAAAAAAAGAAAATACTGCCATAATGACGCTTAGGTATTATGTTTCCTAGGCAACTGAAAGGCATGATGTGTAATCAAACTGGTTTGTTGATACTTGAATGTAGATCATGCAAAGTTTATTGTCTCTTATTAATTGTGTTGTACTGCAAAGTGAGCTAAAAACACATTTTGTGATGCAACAAAATTAGTAGTGGTGTTCAGTTGCGCACACAACCTGCAAGGGTGGGTCATCAAACTTTCATGGAAGAAATTAATTCCTGCAAGTTCGGCTGTTCATTTTCCTTAGGTTTTTATAGGTTTACAGGTGTATCGTGTGAATTTGTAAATCTTGAATGCAACTTTTTTATGAATTATTTACTTGTAAATTTCTAGTTCTATCTGCATGATCTATAGCTCCCTCCCCCTACCTAACATGGACCCTGTCTAGTTATTTGTTTTTACTGGTGTTTCTTTGGGGCAATATATTTATTTAGAGGTAACTTATTATTGTGGTATTTTGTAGGATGAGCATTTGATGAATCATATTGTGAAGAACAACCTTTTGAAACCAATTGTGGAGGCTTTGGTGGACAATGGCAATCGTTATAATCTGTTGAACTCTGCAGTTCTAGATCTCTTTGAGTATATTCGGAAGGTTCTCATATATGTTACATGTTCCTACATTGCATTTGGTTGGATATAACTGGAAATATTCTCCTGATGAGTTTGTTTCATACAGGAGAACTTGAAGATATTGCTGAAATATTTAGTTGAATCATTCTGGAATCAGTTGGCCAAATTTGATAATTTAGCTTCAATCCAGTCTTTAAAAGTTAAATACGAGCAGGTATCCTCTATTCTTTTCTGAATTCTCACTTTCGGGTTCAGAAATCATCTGTCTTTGATGAGTGAATTTGCAGTCCCTAGAGAATACTGGACTGAAAAGCACCATCAATGTGTTAGACCCCAGAAAACGTATGGATGAGCGTTCTCTTGAGAAAGAAGAGGAAGACTACTTCAATGAGGACAGGTGTGTGTGTTATTGATGACAAAAAAATTTCATGCAAGTTTCCTAGGGAATAGCTTCTGATTCTTGATTCTTAATCAGTGATGAAGAAGATTCTGCATCTGCATCTGCATCTGTGTCAAATACCCATAGAGTACAAGCTCTGCCTGTTGCACCCAATGGATCCGCTTCAAATGTCCCGTCATTAAGGTATTATAATTTCCTCTTGCTAGAATATTGATCGACATTATTCAGAGTATTATGCTATATTTTGTTTTTCATTTCACTTTAGTAGTACGAGATCTGGACTTGTTGATTATGATGATGATGAGGATGATGAAGACTACAAGCCACCACCTAGGAAACGGTCAGAACGCTCTGGTGGAGATGAGGGAACAGTTGAGTCCCTTAGGTTAAAACGGAAATTGGTTTCAAAAGAGGAGTCTGAGCTGGTGGTAAAGAAGCAACGATTAGGTAAAAGCACAAAATCAAAGGAGAGCGTATTTTCTTCCTTGTGCTCAACTCTAAGTCAGGCAGTATTACCCAGTAGTAAAACAGAAAGTGCCGTGCATATTTTTCCTCTCTGTCCAGATTCAGACAAGAGTTTAGATGATGAAAGCCACCAAGAGGAGGGACATACTGCATCCATAAGCTATTCCGATAACAGTAGCAGTTCAGATGAGGAAAACCATACGGATGTGGAACAAGCTGCTTCTAGAAGCTGTTCCGGTAGTTTTCACAATACTTCAGACAGTAGACAGATTGGTGGAGAGGACTGTCCACTGATGCCTCACAAGTCTTCACCAGAAATGGCTGTAAATAGGTCTTAAAGGTTTTTTTTAAAGAATCATATCCAGCATTTCGAATCCTTCTCACTATTGGTTATTATGGGTCACATACTTTCTATATGGCATTCCACCCTATGCTACTAAAGGAACTTACATCCTAAAACAAAAGAACTGAACCAACAAAATGCAGATGACTGATTTGCTGTGTTCCATCAGAATGCTGGGAGAGGATACTGTACAGTTGGAGGGATGGGAGACATGATCTTTTCGCAATGTGGTCCTAGACTTCACCTTCATTTAGTTTTTCCGATGCTTTGAGCCGAGTAACTCTTGCTTCTGTATAAACGTTCATTAGCATTAATTTCTAATTTCCAATTGATCCTTTTGTACCCTTTACTCCTTGCTTCCTTTTATTGAGCATTGTGTCCTATAAATGTGATGTGATAGTTAGGATAGGAATGTTGCCCATTGTAATTTTCCACAAAATTTTCTTTTTCTTTGTTGTTTTTGGGGGTTGAGTTTGGGTGTAACCAAGAGGAGGGTTTTGTAGGTTGGTTTGAGGCCAAATTTTCTCTGATTTAGTGTTAGGGTAATCTTATTTTTAAACAAGTGTACATTATAATCTTGAAAAGGAGTTAAATTTTTAGCACAAAAATTGTGTTTTTATGATATGAAATTCATATTACTCTAGAAACATGGTGCCATTATACATACAAGATCAATGCATTGCCTTTTGAAGATGTGCGTGTAGTATCCAAATGTTTCTTTTTAATGTCTATTGTGGTGCTTGAGGAGTCATATTCTGTTATACGTTGGTTTGACATCATAATACATGTTCAGATTTTTGTTTTTTCGTGTTGATGAAGCTAGCTCTAATTTGTAGATGAAGAGATTGGCAGGACCATCCTTTGGTATCTAAAAATGTCCCCACTTTTTGGGCGGGGACTATTCACTCTCAAGTTTACTTTCACATTTTCGTGTTGAGGCTTTATCCACTATGTCATGCCATTCATTAGACAAGGTTCACCTTATTGGTTTGTCTTCTATCTTCAAAAGTAATGATTTTAAATATGAACTTGGATCCTCTCCCGCGCTGGATTTGGATTTCTACACTACTCGAGACGGTCCGGTACTCCACTAAGAAAGAAGATAGCATTAGATGGCTTTCACCTAGTGGTCTAATCTCCATCTTTGTTCGAGTGTAGGATCTTATCATGAGGATCTTTGCTCGTTAAATATTATGTCATTCATAAGCTAAGGTTGATTTGTTTGTGTTAGGTCAAAACCAAACTTTAAAAATGGTATATTATTTCAAATTTCACCACAATCTTCAATTTAATTTAAAATGCAGTAATGCACATAACATCAAGAATTTATTAATGAATTAAAAACACATGGTTAAGGAATTGGTTAAAATTCTGTAAGAAATTAAGACATTTTTTCTTTATCTAGTGTGTTAGTGAGTGCATGTGGTGCTTATATAAAAAAGGAAAGGAAAATAAAAAAACTTTCATAGTTTCTAACGCATGTCATCTTTAACATTTAACAGAAAAAATTGCTAGTTAAATTAATTTTCATTACTTCTCACTACGTGGCACTGAGTGATTACGGTTGCAGTGAAGTTTTGCCAGCAGCGTTGCAACAGATTATGGCCCAGATACTTTTGACTGGTTTTCATCCAAAAACGAAAAAAAACAAAACAAAAAAAAACAAAAAACTTTTGAGTTGTAGCAGATAGATAGCACGTGGCAGAGTCGCCGCGAAGTTCGCGTTGTCGTTACTTAAACTGGACACGTAAGGCAGTCTTTACACGTGTCAATACGATCATCCTCCTCACAGAAGGATTAGCCGCCTTCTTCTCGTCTTTAGAACTCGCTACTCTCTCTCTCCCTCTCCCCCTCTCTACACACACATTACACATACATATATATATATATATATATCGGCGACTGTTATTGTACGTTGTTTGGTTGGAAGGAAAGAAAGATGAGTAAAAGTATTAGTAGCGATTTGGAAAGCCAAAGTCGATCACTGCTGGATGAGATTTGCAGCTTCGAAAAGGGCGGCCACTTCGATCTCGGCCACCCTCTCCTCAACCGCATAGCCGGAAGCTTTGTCAAAGCAGCTACTGTAATATATATATATATATATATATATATATATATATATATACACACACACACATTAACTACGCTCACTCCTAAAATATATCTCTCTATATTTATATTTCTAAATAGATACTTGAATACACATACGTATATGGATATAGAAGCACAAAATTTGTACACACACTCCCTCTCTCTCTCTCTATTTATATATAAAGGTGGTTTTGCATGTGTAACAGGTTGGAGCGGTTCAGGCTGTGTCGCGGGAGGCTTACTTCATGGCTGTTGAAGGTGATATATATATATATATATATATATATACTTGTAGTTTTGTGATTGGAGTGTAAATGAAATGAGATGAGATGATTAGTAGTTACACGTGAGTGTGTATCAGGTGCAGGTGCACATTCCGGTAGTTTACCACCGGAGATCAAGCCTAAGAAGCATCGATTTCCTGACCTCAGAGGTACTACGAAGCCCCTTTTCCTAATTAATTAATTGCAACCCCCCTCAGCCTTGTATATATATGTGTGTTTGTGTATGTAAATATATATACACACACTTTCAGTGCATAGGAATATATTGGATTGCTTGGAATTGAAATTGCCATTTTATTTGTGTGAAAAGAAAATGGGAGATCAATTGTGAAATCCAATACTATAATTGTTTTACCTTCAATTTCCACTATCCAAAAACTTAATTTAGTACAATGGCAAATGATCATTCTATTGTGAGAGAAAATCCAATACTGTTCAGGTTTTCCACTGTCCAAATATTTTCACACACTTGGAATGGTTGTCATTTCCAGCTAGCCCTTCATTTTTTCTCACCCTAAATCTTGCAAAATGAGGCCTGGACCAAACACCTCAAAGACCTGGTTGTTCTGTGTCTTAATTTTCAGTGGGTGGATTTATAGCAGCAGGGGAATGTAAATGCTTACTAAATGCTGGTTAGTGTGTGAATAGTGGACAGAAAAGCCTCAATTGCTATAATATTTTGGGGGTATGATTTGATTTCATGGATGTGTCATACACGCTACCATTTCTGAATTTAGGATACATTGATCTTAGGGAGTCATATTCGGCAATGCATGCAGTAGTTTCCAATTGATCCTGTTGTTGGATTTTTGGAGAGACTAAGCATACAATTCATCTATATATGAGTTACAGGCATGGCATGCTTGTCTACAGAACATAGCACACTATTCTGATTATATGTATTATCCACTTTTGAATGGTGTTGAAATTCAATTTATTTGAAGGATTTTCTGTTAGCTGTGTTTTTAGTGGTTTTTTTATGTTCAATGCAGGGGAAACTAACGGAAAGTCTATTGAAGCATTGGTACGTTCGAAACCTATTGCATTAGATTAGTTTCTTATGTAACTAGATCAATAATATATATCTCTTGGAACCACGACATGTTCTGATAGAGGAGCAAGAACACCTTGCAAATGTGGTTCTAGCTCTTTGCCAGTGCTGTAAATGCTATTTCAACTTGATTTCCTACAGTGCTGGTGATTACTTTTCCTTGATTTTATTTTTATTTTATTACTCTCACATTGCCCCCTATGGGACTTGAACCCTTGACTGTCACGCCCCAAAATCTGAGCCACTGGAACTGCCCCGTTCCGGGCCCGAACCCCGGATTGTGAGGTGTCACATTAGACCGGTCAATGCCCCATGACCCCGAACCAATGCGATAATGTCAAATCATATCCAACACCCTCGGCTCTGATTCGGACCACCGTACTCATCACTCATCACAGAAGCCTTTTATTCTCATTCTATCGATTCCCAAATCGGAACATCACCTAAGACTAATTAATCTAAGTCTTAGTCTCTCAATCTCACGGAAGCATGTACTCCCATTATGTCTCATTAAATCATACGTTAGTCCAAGTATCATTAATGGGCCCTACTGTACATGACCAATGTCAACTATCCCTTTAATTTAGAATCTGCAAGCTACGATCCATCGTAAGTGAAGTTACTATACATCGTAATCCTACAATACACGTAATGGTAAATACGATCCATCGTACTCCTGGGATACATCGTGCAAGTATCGTAATATGTATCGAAATACACTGGATTTGCCAACCATTCTTCCTCAACCCTACGTTATATCGTAATGATGCTTACAATCCATCGTAGGATTATGATGCTGTGAAATTTCGGATGTGCAATCAGAGAAAATCTCGGATTGTATTTCCTTATTTGTTAGTTTCCAAATAAAGAACAGAGGATAATTAATATCCAAATATCTATGATTTATGGCTTAGTCACTTCCTAGAATCAAGGAGTTTCTGTTTTTACTTCCTAGAATCAAGGAGTTGAGTTACCTAATTGTGTTGGTTTCCTCTCCTATTTATTCTTGTATTCTTGTTTATCTTAATACAACGATGTGAGAAGAATTTTCTCTCATATTTTTCTATTTGGTATTAGATCAACCTTTGAACCTCCAAGTATTTAGATGATGGTCAAATGCAGAATGGCCACTAATAAGAGCAGCACCTCAGACGCCTCTTCTGGCCCTAAACAGATTTCTCATAGTGGCCATGGCGAATCTATAAGTCTTAAGTTTCCAATAAATGGACTCAAACTGAATGGACATAATTACCTTCAATGGGCTCAATCGGTAATGATGTTCGTATTAGGGAAAGGAAAAGACGACTACCTCACAAGCACTACTGTAACCTCACGGAAGGAAGACCCAAAATTCTGAACCTAGAGATCTGAAAAAACATGGTAATGTCGTGGTTGATTAATACCATGGACAATGAAATCGGGCAGAATTTCATGTTCTATGGAACTGCAAAAGAAGTCTGGGATGCAACGAATGACACGTACTCTAACAACGACAATATGACAAAACTTAATGATTTGCGACAAGGGGATCTCTTCGTCACACAATACTATGACATTCTTACCCCTTTTTGGCGACAATTAGATGTCTTCGAAGAACTTGACAGGGATTGCCCTGGAGACGCAACCAAATACAGGAAAATAGTTGAGAAGGAGATAGTCTCAAAATTCCTACTTGGTCTAAATAAGAACCTTGATGAAGTCAGGGGGAGAGCATTCGGGATGAGGCATTTGCCCTCAATCCGAGAAGCTTTCTAAGAGGTACGTCAAGAAGAAAGCAGGAAGAAGATCATGATGGAAAATCAAAGCGCTGCAAATATTCCAAAGAATTCGGCTCTTGCAACTCGTGAAATGAATCCCACCCGTGACAATCGAACCCGCAAAGGCAGGTCTTCGTGTGATCACTGTCGCAAGCCTAGACATACCAAAGAGACATACTGGAAAATTTATGGAAAGCCAGCCGACTGGAAACCAATAGACCATCTCAGGACAGAGAATGCCGTGGTTTTGCAGCCACTACAGATGACCAACCAACAACCGAAGTTGCACCCTTCAACAAAGAACATATTGAGATGCTGCAGAAGATGTTCAGCCAACTTCAGTCAAGTCCGACAGCACCAATCATTAGCACAGGTTCAGTAGCACAAAAAGGTACATTCCTAAGTGCTCTTGGAGCCAAAATCGAGAATCTCACTTCATGGATTATTAACTCTAGAGCATCTGATCACATGACTGGGGATGCCTCCTTATTCCAAAAGTGCAACCCGTGTTCTGAAAAATACAAAGAATAGCAGATGGTTTTCTATCCATTGTGGCTGGTATTGGGTCAATTAGCATCTCAAAGACCCTTGTATTAAATTCGCTGTTATTGGTTCCTAATCTGACCTGTAACCTCTTATCCATTAGCAAAATTACTAGAGATATGAATTGTGTTGGTAAATTCTTTTCCACTCATTGTGAATTTCAAGACTTGGATTTGAGGAGGACGATTGGCAATGCTAAGGAAAGTGAAGGGCTCTACCTCCTCAAGAGTGATAATCAACTTGGAAAACAATCTCGAAATGCTCATTGTGCAGAGAGTCGGTCTGTTATAAATTCCAATTATGTTCCAATTTCTAATAATGAAAGTGCAATTATGTTGTGGCATTTTCGATTAGGTCACCCAAGTTTCATGTATCTTGAAAACTTGTTTCCTTCTTTATTTATTAGGAAAAACTTAAAGTCTTTCCAGTGTGAAATTTGTCAATTGTCGAAACATACTCGAAATACTTATCCAATTCAACCATATAGGGAATCACAGCCATTCTCAGTTATACATAGCGATATTTGGGGTCCCTCTTGAGTCAATAGTATTACAGGAACTTGATAGTTTATCTCTTTTGTTGATGATCATTCTAGAGTTACCTGGATATTCCTTATGAAAGAAAAATCTGATGCAGGACCAATCTTTAAAAAAATTCACTCAATGATCCAAACCCAATTCTTAGCCAATGTTCAGATTTTTAGAACGAACAATGCCAAGGAATACTTTCATTTTATTATTGGGGATTACCTCCTTGATCATGGGATAGTTCATCAGAGTTCTTGGATAAACACCCCACAACAAAATGGGATAGCTGAGAGGAAAAATCGACACCTGTTAGAAGTTGCTCGTTCTATTATGTTCACAAGTCATGTCCCAAAACATTTCTGGGGGGAAGTTGTCCTTACCGCTGCCTATCTCATAAATCGTATGCCTTCAAGAGTCTTGAAATTCCAAACTCCGTGCCAGGTACTCACTCAAGTCTATCCTAAATCTAGACTTATCTCGTCCTTTCCACTAAAAGTCTTCGGTTGCTCAGCGTTTGTCTACATACATCAACATTAGAGAAGCAAACTAGATCCCAAAGCCATAAAATGTCTATTCCTTAGATACTCTCCTCACCAAAAAGGTTACAAATGTTACTCTCCCACTACTCGAAAGTTCTAGAACTCAATGGATGTCACCTTCTTTGAGAATCAACCCTTCTACTCCAAAACTCATATTCATGGGGAGAATTCCATAGTGCTAGAAGAATATCAGTTTTGGCAAGATGTGGATACCCCATCCGTACCCTCCACCGACTCAAGTTCATCCCCTCCAGGTAACTTCACCACTCTTCCAAATGTGCCTATTCTAATCGAGTCAACACCCGAACCATCCGTTCATTCTGAACCCACTCGACAAAGTCCTCAGGTTCTGACCTAACAAAAAAAATCAAGGATATTTAAAAGGATTGTTTATTCAAGAAAGCATACCACCGCTTAAAGGGAGGTAGATCAACTCACTTTTCTTGAACAGAACCAAGCGTCCACTCCAAATCCAGTCACTTCTACTCAAGGTAACACATATTCTTGTCCTCGTAATGATCTTGATATTCCTATTGCTCAAAGGAAAGGTGTTAGGTCATGCACTCGGCAAGGGATTCAGTCAAACTTACGGGATTGATTATCAGGAAACGTTCGCCCTAGTCATTAATTTAAATATAGTGCGGGTATTTCTATCCTTGGTAGCCAATTTGGATTGGCCTCTACACCAACTTGATGTCAAGAATGCATTCCTTCATGGAGACTTGAAAGTTGAAGTCTACATGGAGATTCCTCCTGGTTTTGAGGACTCAAGCAATACCAACCTTGTTTGCAGACTAAAAGTTCCGAATCGAAAAAGTAAACTGAACTTGCCATTTTTCTGGGTTGAGCTTCAAACTACTAGTCATTAAGACTACTATGAAAGAAAAGTAAGGAAGTCCTTTTCTTGACTTGGCCTGCGTGCAAAACCCCCTGCCCCCTTTTTAAATAACTCTCTTTCAATCTCAACAAAGAAATGAAAGCATAACTCTTTGCTTGTTGTCCTCTTACTCTTTTAGCCTGCCTTGTGGAGGTCTCTCAGGGGTCTACGGCATCTCTTTATGGC
The DNA here is from genome assembly GCA_026545225.1 of Cornus controversa. Lineage (NCBI taxonomy): Eukaryota > Viridiplantae > Streptophyta > Magnoliopsida > Cornales > Cornaceae > Cornus > Cornus controversa. The sequence goes on from CM048849.1 coordinate 3,343,462, forward strand.
CTTTAACAGTCACCAAGGGCTTGGGTTGAGAGATTTACTATAGCGGTCAAGAAACATGGATACACTCAATGCCAGTCAGATCACACCTTATTCATCAAGAAATCTCCTGAAGGAAAACTTACTGTCCTCATTGTATATGGGGATGCTATTATCTTGACAGGAGATCATGAAGAAGAGATAAGACAGCTAAGAGTACTCTTGCAAAGGAATTTGAAATCAAGGATCTCGGTGCAATAAGATATTTTCTTGGCATGGATGTAGCTCGTTCCAGCAAAGGCATTTATGTCTCTCAGGGGAAGTATACACTTGATTTGCTCAAAGAAACATGTATGCTCGGTTGTAAGCCTTCAGATACACCTATGGACCCTTCCAACAAACTCAACCTGAAGAGAAGCTCTACTCAGGTTAACAAAGGAAGGTACCAAAAACTAGTAGGTAAACTGATTTACCTGTCCCACACAAAACCAGATATTAGTTTTCCTGTTAGTGTGATTAGTCAGTTTATGAACAACCCTACTAATGAGCATCTTGAAGCAGTTTACAGAATTCTCAGATATCTTAAAAAGACTCCAGGGAAAGGGTTGTTCTTCAAAAAGGGGACAAACCATAGCATGAAAATCTTCTCAGATGCAGACTGGGTTGGATCCCTAATTGACTGAAGATCTCTCTCAGGCTAATATTCCTATGTGTGGGAAAATCTCGTTACATGGATAAGTAAGAAGCAGTCAGTAGTTGCTCGAAGTAGTGCCGAGGTCGAATTCAGGGCTATGGCTTACGGAATATGTGAAGGAATGTGGCTCAAAAGACTCCTAGATGAATTGACAACTCATGCTGAAAGCCCAATAAAAATGTTGGGTGACAATCAGGCTGCTATCAGTATTGTGAAGAATCCAGTTCACCATGACAGAACTAAACATGTTGAAATTGATCGTCACTTCATCAAAGAAAAGTTCGATCAGGGAATCATCAAGATGATCTATACTCCTTCAAGTCTCCAAAGTGCAGATATTCTCACCAAGGCTCTCAACTGAGATCACTTTGAGGTTCTTCTTTCCAAGCTGGGAATGACTGACATTTATTGCCTAGCTTGAGGGGGATTGTGGAATTTCGAATGTGCAATCAGAGGAAATCTCGGATTGCATTTCCTTATTTGTTAGTTTCCAAATAAAGAGAGGAGGAGAATTAGTATCCAAATCTCCATGATTTATGGCTTAGTTATCTTCATGATTTATGGCTTAGTCACTTCCTAGAATCAAAGAGCTTCTGTTCTTACTTCCTAGAATCAAGGAGTTGAGTTACCTAATTGTGTTGGTATCCTCTCCTATTTAGTCTTGTATTATTGTCTATCCTAATACAATGATGTGAAAAGAATTTTCTCTCATATTTTTCTCACATTACGATCCATCGTAGGCTGCTCGAGCTGAGAACCTTAGTTCCCTAGTGTTCCAACTTGTGACCACCTATCACTCCATTCATACACACACTAAACTTGACATTTCAAGACAAGAATGAAGTGCAAATTACCGACTCATAACTCATAACCATTCACATACTTGAGGATAATTGAATTGAGAATCACATACATACACTCGAATGCATTTGTCCCTCGAATATACATATACAAGTTTCCAAAGCTTAAACATCACAATACATCGTCACTTAGAATATATCATCAATATACATAACAAATATGCATCTAGTCCACATTCTGGACATGTATCAACAAAAGAAAATAACCAAAAGTAGTCCTCAATATTTCACAACCTATTCAAGGTTGATGTAAATCTACCACTTCCTTTTCGGTACCTGAAATGTTTATATAATAAACGTGGGATGAGCTCCTGAATGCTCAGTAGAAATGTCTAAAGCACATTTCCTAAGTTTCCGTGAATACCACATAAAACATGCAACCATGCCAAGAAATCATATAATCACATACTAAATGCAAATTGACTCACACAAAACCTATCGTGTATACTCTACACATTATGTCATGTATCTATCCTGTGGCCCTCACACGCACACAACCAATGATTAGGATTCCACTACGGACCATCCTACCTTTCCCAACTAAAACCTATCAATAAAAAGCTTGTCATGATTTGGATCCCAAATACGGACCATCTGACCAGCCTTAACCTTCCAATCAATCAAAACTTAGCGATACCAAAATATTTTTCATTGCCAAACCTTACGTTTCCCTCTGTTACCATCACACGTCCATAACCTAGATATGTGTAATGCACAAATGTCACATTTTACGATGCATATTTCTACCAAAAGCTACTAGCATGCATTTCTACATTCATTGCACATAAGAAAACATATTTCGGCCTTAAATCATGCTCACATACTCACTTAGACAGTTTATCAAACACTTGAGCCACATAAAACATTTATGTGTTATTTAAACACTGAAGCTCACAATTCCACCTTGCATACTCGCACATATTTTATATATATCTCACATAGCATACAAGTACCAAACTGTCACGCCCCGATTTTCGTCTTCCAGAAACCAAGGGTGATTAAGCTACACATCCACACTCCTAATCACAATCACTCTTGATATCATGCTCTGATACCAAGTTGTCATGCCCCGATTTTCGATTCCCTAAAACCATGGGTGATTATATTGTCACATCATCATCTCACATCTCTAATCTCAATTTAACACCATTCAATTGCAGAAGCTATAAAAATACATATGCAACTACGTATGTGTACGATCGTCATTATCTACCTTAATGGGTTCCTCATTGGTCCATGCATCTATGCATACTTATTCCCATTTTGGAATCTCAGAAATTCTAATTCTGTCTAGGTTTCGGTTGGCTGAAACCTAGGTTCAGCTGACCTTCAGGTTTCCAATTCTGTTGTCAGCTAGAGGATAGCTTCGGTCGACCGAAAGGGTTTAGTCGGTTGAAACCTTCCTTCAGTCGTCCGAAACAGGTACCCCATTTGCAACTGTTCGGTATCTCACTATTTCGGCGACCAAAAGTTCAAAAATGCTTCAAAACTTGATTTTCACAAGTCCATATGCATTCTCTATGCTCATACACTCATTTACAACTCAAAACATGATCAATTCTTCACAAAAATCATACATTTGTACCTTATAGACGCTAAGTCCATGCATCTCACAACCTTACTCTAAAACATATATTCTCTTAATGCTTAAACATCCATAATTAATCCACAATGTACATAGCAAGCTAAGAATTATATAATCCTCATATTCAAATGCCAATCCTACATTTCCATATACAAGGATATCCAAAAGATCATCATTTATACATTTTCAAAAGTCATACATGAACGAGTTCATTAAATATGCATTTCTCAAAAGCCCCATATAAGCCAAGTGTGGCGAATACATTTGTAATTCGTATACAAAAGATGAACCAAATGTAAATGCAACACTTCCTACATTGTCAACACACCACAAGCCGGCATGGACTTCTACATACATATATCCAAAATACATGAATCCACAAGAAGCTCAAAATCCACTCTAGTGCCTCGTCCTCAATGGGAGCCTTATCTGAAAAAGAGTTTGGGGAAAAGAGGTGAGCATTCAGCTACACCTAGTAGGAATGATCCACTGGACTCGACCTTGACTCAGGTAGCCATGCACAAATGCATAATGAAATCTCTAATTGTCTACATGTCATGCCTCAATGGTTTTCAAGTTTAAAACAATATCATTTTCGAGATCATGCTCGATGCCACACAATCTCAATATGCAAACACAGTTTATAAATAAACCACGTTCACAAATAAAACTCACGCCACTTATATTCTAAAATCAATTCAACTGGAGACTTCTGCTTGTCACATATCCATAGTAAGTGTTTCATCGAAACCACAAACTCTACTTACGCTCTATGGGTTGCTAACCCGACAAAAGCGACATCCACTTGGCCAAGTTTTGGGCCTTGCACCCTAGGGCTCCGGGCCCTTCTTAATTCTCACAAATGCCCCAAAAATCACACATTTTCACATAATGCACACTTATCACATAAATGGACAAAATTCATAACTTTCACAGTTCTAACCAATTGCATAACCTATGTCAAGTTTATGCATACAATTTCACCTTAAGCTTGTCACAATGAAAATCATTCATTTCATGGGAATCACAACCAATGCATTTTCAAGAAAATGTTCTTTCATGCATAAATTCAACATTTGAAATTAAATTTCACAAAACTCCTCAAATGGACACAAGATCATAATATTGTACTTTATAGATATTAACTACACATATGCAACACATAAATTCCAACCACAGCATGTTAGGCATTCCATATATATACAAGAAGGTCCTATTTCCAAAAAATTCTCAAACAAAGTTTCATATCACAAGTATGTGACCTATAGAATCAAAATAGAGAAGAGTTTCACACCCCTACCTCAAATATCAAGCTTATCCTAGCAAGTCCCAAATTTCCAGCCCTTTCCACCTTGCCGAAAATGCCTTTTGTTCGGTTCAAACCAAAGCCCTTAGCCCAAGGAACAATTTACCCTTCTTCGGGAACTTCTAAATCACAACCTAGCACCTCCAAAATGTAGAGAGAAGGGAGAGAGATGAATTGGGAGAGTTAGAGAGAGAGAGAGAGCTGTAAAAATGAAATATCTCAGCCCCTCCAAGATATTTATATCTCCTTGGGGTGCGAAATGACCAAAACGCCCCCGTGTCACTTAACGTACCCTCCCGACCTCCGTTTTTGATTTCGAAAGCGAATGTGGTTCCGAAATTACTTCATTAACTCTCTAAACATTCCATTTGGTCTATGACCAAAAATAATATTTTCTCAGAAATTTTTTGAATTTCCTGGCCCACCGAACCTTGTCCCGGGGCCCTGTTGACCCAAAAATTCAAACTTCTCCAAATGTTCCCAAAACTTTCCAAAACCTTAATGCAACTCCCCAAACATCTTTCCCACAATTAAAATATGCTAAATATCATTTAAAATGCAATTAGGAAAAAATTGATGCTTAAAATGGAAACCGATCAAAACTGGACCCGGTCTCTACAACCTCCCAACCTTCAAAGAATTTCGTCCTCGAAATTAGAAACATACCTCAAGTGGTGAACAACTCGGGGTACTTTGAGCGGACTTCTTGTTCCCGCTCCCATGTAGCCTCCTCTACTCCGTGATCCCTCCAAAACATTTTAGCCAATGAAATGGTTTTGCCCTGAAGCACTTGTTCCCTAGTATCCAGAATTTGAATCGGCCTCTCCTCGTATGACACGTCCTTCTCCACCTCAAGGTTTGTCCAATCAAGCATATGTGAAGGATCCGGTTCATACTTTCTCAACATAGATACTTAGAAAGTGTTGTGCACACTTGACATTTGCGGTGGCAATGCCAAATGATAAGCAACTCTCCAACCCAAACCAAAATTTCAAATGGTCCGTTTGATAGTGGCGCTAGCTTGCCACTACGATTGAACCTCATTGAACCTCTCTATGGTGAGACCTTTAAGAAGACATGGCCCCCACCTCAAATGCTAATGGTCATCATCTCCTATCAGCATAGCTTTTCTAATGACTTTGAGTCGTAAGCAACCGTTGCCTTATTACCTTGATCTTCTCTGTAGTTTCTCGAACTAAATCTGGCCCTAAGGAAACTGTCTCTCCGACCTCGGTCCAACTGACAGGTGACCTACACGGCCTACTATACAAAGTCTCGAATGGAGCCATCTCAATGCTAGCTTGATAGCTATTATTGTATGCAAACTCCACCAATGGAAGGTGATCTTCCTAACTGCCACGAAGATCAAGCACACATGCCCATATCATATCCTCCAAAATCTGTATAATACGTTTTGACTGACCATCCGTCTGAGAAGGAAAAGTCGTACTAAAGTGAAGATCTGTATCAAGCACTGCTTGGAAACTCTGCCAAAACCGATATGTAAATCGTGGGTCTTTATCTGAAACAATAGAAACTGGCACACCATGAAGTTTAAGAATCTGCTCAATGTACAATCTACTGAGAGTATCCACATCATCGGTCACTCTAATAGGAAGAAAATGAGCCACCTTGGTCAATCTATTAATAATGACTCAAACTGCATCGTGACTCTTCCTCGACTTTGGAAGTCCCGTCACAAAATCATCGTGACCACTTCTACATTGCCACAGGCAATGACTATAATAACCTCGCTGGTCTCTGATGCTCAGCCTTCACTTGTTGATAAGTGAGGCACCTCGCTTCAAACTGAGCTACATCCCTCATACCCTTCCACCAATACTATCGGCATAGGTTATGGTACATCTTGGTACCACCCAGATGTACTGCTAGTCTTGAATTATGAAACTCCTTCAAACTCTCATCTGAATGAATCATCCATCCATCCACCACCTCGCCGCCCGAAAGTCGAGTGCGAATGGTCTCTATCTCCCCATCGTTCTTTTGCTCTTCAATCACTCTACTCATAGAGTTGGTTGAGCGATAAGAGTAAAAAGAGTCGTTGGTCCATCATCCTCATTGAAATGTAATCCCATTTCTGAGATATCCTCCATCATCTTCCACTCTCGTATGGCAATGCTTGCCAAACTACCGTGTGACTTCTTGCTTAATGCATCCGCCACCACATTGACCTTTCCTAGATGATATTGCAAGTCAAAGTCATAGTCTTCTATGTACTCCATCCACCTCCGTTGCCTCATATTCAAATCCTTTTGTGAGAAAAGGTATTTGAGACTTTTGTGATCGGAGAACACTTCAAACTTTTCTCCATACAAATAATACCTCCAAACTTTGAGTGCGAAAATCATCGCCGCCAATTCCAAGTAGTGTGTCGAGTAATTTTTTTCGTGTGTTTTCAATTGCCTTGAACCATACGCCACTACTCTCTCGGTTTGCATTAACACACAACCCAAACCAAGTCATGAAGCGTCACAATAGAGTGTGTACCCCAACTCACGTTCTAGAATAATCAAAATTGGATCCAAAGTCAAACGACTCTTTAATTCCATGAATGCATACTCGCAAGCATCATTTCACTCAAATTTCACTATTTTTCGGGTAAGCTTGGTCATTGGTGCCGCTAACTTCAAAAAGTTTTTCACAAACCTTCGATAATATTCGGCTAATCTCAAAAAATTACGTATTTCAAATACGCTTCTTGGTCTTTCCCGACTCATCACTGCCTTTATCTTGGATGGATCCACGAAAACCCCTCCTTTGGCCACAACATACCCAAGGAATTTCACCTCTGCTAGCCAAAACTCACACTTCTCGTATTTGGCGTATAATTGATTCTCTCTTAAAAGTTGTAATACAATCCTCAAGTGCCCCTCGTGCCCCTCTTCCGAAGACGAGTACACTAGGATGTCATCAACGAACACAACTACGAACTTGTCTAAATACACATTGAACACACGGTTCATCAAGTCCAAGAATGCTGCCTGTGCATTTGTCAAACCAAATGGCATAACCAAGAACTTATAATGTCCGTATCATGTGCGAAAAGAGGTTTTCTGAATGTCCACCTCTCTAACCCCTAAATGGTAATATCCGGATCTCAAGTCTATTTTTGAAAAGCACTTGGAACCCTTTAGTTGATCAAACAAGTCATCTATCTTTGGCAAATGATACTTATTCTTAATCATTGCCCGATTCAACTTCCGATTGTCAATGCAAAGTCGTAAAGGCCCGTCTTTCTTTTTAGCAAAAAGAACCAGAGCTCCCCAAGGCGAAGTAGTAGGACATACAAATCCCTTGTCTAGTAGTTCTTGTAATTGGTCCTTTAACTTTTTCAATTCAGCCAGTGCCATTCAGTATGGTGCCATAGAAATGAGCGCGGTACCTGGAGCAAGTTCTATCACAAACTCCACTTCTTGTTTGGGAGGCAACTCTGTCAAGTCCCCCGAAAATACATCTAAAAACTTATATACAACACGAGGAAACTCTCTATGTGTCTCATATTCACCATCAACTAGAAGACTTGCTAAGAAATACCCAAGTCCTTTCTGATCACTAGGACCATGCGAAGATGACAAGTATAAGTCATCTCGATCTCCCACAAAGCAAATACTAACACCCTCTGGTGTACACAAGGTCACTCTCCCCCGAGAGCAATCAATATCGGTCTTGAAGGTAGACAACCAGTCCATACCCAATATCACATCAGAGCTAGACATGTCGAGGAGGATGAAGTCAAACATTAACTGATATCCCGAAATCTCGATCTCGCAAGACCGACAAACACTACCCAAAGTCACTCTTCCTCCAACTGGTGTTTCAATGGATAAAACCGAGTCCAAGAATGACACCTCCAACCCCAAAGCACAAGCAAATGCATATAAAATGAATGAATGTGATGCACCCGAGTCCACTAAAACCCTAGCCTAAGCAATATACCTCGAACCACTGACGGTCCTGTTAAAGTCTCAGCTGGAACAAGAGTGAAGGCACGACCTTGTGCTCTCTGCCCTGCTACCCAGCACCCTAATATCCTGACTGCTGACTAGGAGCACTAGACGTGACTCCTCTAGTTGGTGCCCGCGAACTCTAAACAAATGGCACTATCTGTGGTGGTGGCAATGCCCTAAAGCCCAACTGTAAAGTAGTAGGCTGTGTAGGACGCTGCTGTGAACCACCCCCACTCTGAGTACCCTTCTTCTGTGGACAGTTTCAACTAATGTGCCCCATCTGCTGACAATGGTAGCACTTCTTGTCTACCACTGTAGCAGTCTGCCCTTGAGTACACTGGACCTATAATGCCCAGGTTTCTAACAGTTAAAGCAAGCTACCTTAGATTGTGAATATCCTGTAGGTATAGCCACGAATGGTGTCAATTGGGCTTGTTGTCCTTGTGAGAAGGACCCACCATCCCTTTGCTTCTTTTTAACACGATTTTCCGGAAGGGACCTCGTGCACCTCGTTTGGTTCTTCGCTTCCCTTATCCTTTGATTTTCATTGTCGAGCTCCTTGGCTATCAATGCCCTCTCTACTACCACCGCATAACTAGTCAAACCCAAGTCTGCCACTCGATCCCGTATGAATGTTCGGAGACCTCTCACGAACTACTTGATTTTAAGCTCCTTAGTTGGGATCATCTCTCATGTAAAATGAGCCAAAGATGTAAACATAGTCTCGTATTCCATCACTGTCATCGAGTCTTGAAACAACTTATAGAATTTCCGCCTCAGATTGTCCTTTACCGTCACCGAAAAGTACTTCTCAAAGAAGAGCACTTGAAACATATCCCAATCCATCATCTCGATGTCATGGTAGTTTCCTATGAATTTTCGCTAACGGCTGGCCTCACCCTTAAGGTAATGGGTGGCCATTTTCACCCTTAGGTCCTCCTCTATCTCAAGCACAGTAAGTAGTGTCACAATTTCGTCCAACCAATTTTTTGCCACCATAGGATCGGATCCTCTCGAGTATGTTGGTGGACTATGCTTCTTGAAATGTCTTAATGCCTTCATCATTCGACTAGGAGGAGCTGCTCTCGGCGGAGCTTGTGTCTCCTTTTGAGTTTCCCTTTATCTTTTTCTAGCAATCTGCTGTATGGTAGTGACCATGTCGCGCATAAACTGCTCTCCCCTAATAGGAGTTGTCGCTGGTGCTCTCCACGTGATGACATCTTGCTATATTGATAACAAGAAGACACTTTAAAATCCAAGCATCAATATCATTGTCCAATTCTCTTTATGCGTACACATACCATGCTAAGTTACTTCACAACTACTATGTCATACCAAATAAGTAAGCACATAAAGTAAGCACTTAACCTTAAACCTAACATCACAACCTCAAGTCTCATATGTGGTTCAACCTTCTCCCGTCTTCTAAAGGTATTCAAACCCAATTACGTGATATGATCGTTCCCTGTCGTCCCTAGGTATTCCAACCTAGAGCTCTGATATCAAGTTTTCACGCCCCGATTTCCAAAAACCAATGGTGATTAAGATACACATTTACACTCCTAATCACAATCACTCTTGATATCATGCTCTAATACCAAGTTGTCATGCCTCGATTTCCGACTCCCGGAACCAAGGGTGATTATGTTGTCACATCATCATCTCACATCTCTAATCTCACTTTAACACCATTCAATTGCGGAAGCTATAAAAATATATACGAAACTATGTATGCGTACGATCGTCATTATCTACCTCAATGGGTTCCTCATTGGTCTATGCATCTATGCATACTTATTCCCATTTTAGAATCTCAGAAATTCTAATTCAGTCCTAGTTTTGGTCGGTTGAAACCTGGGTTCAGCTGATCTTTAGGTTTCCAATTCTGTTAGTCGGCTGGAGGATAGCTTCGGTCGATCGAAAGGGAGCTTTCGGTTGGCTGAAACATTCCTTCAGTCGTCCAAAACAGGTACCACATTTACAAATGTTCGGTATCTCATAGTTTCGGTCGGCTGCTGCAGAGACTAGGAAACCGAAAGTTCAAAAATGCTTCAAAACCTAATTTTCACAAGTCCATATGCATTCTCTATGCTCATACACTCATTTATAACTGAAAACATGATCAATTCTTCACAAAAATCCTGCATTTGTACCTTATAGACGCTAGGTCCGTGCATCTCACAACCTTACTCTAAAACATGCATTCTCTTGATGCTCAAACATCCATAATTAATCCACAATGTACATAGCAAGCTAAGAATTATATAATCCTCATATTCAAATGCCAATCCTACATTTCCATATACAAGGATATCCAAAAGATCATCATTTATATGTTTATCAAAAGCCATATTTGAATGAGTTTATTAAACATACATTTCTCAAAAGCCCCATATAAACCAAGTGTGCCGAATACATTTGTAATTCGTATACAAAAGATGAACCAAATGTAAATGCAACACTTCATACATTGTCAACACGCCACAAGCCGGCATCGACTTCTACATACATATATCCAAAAGATATGAATCCAAAAGACTGTCAAAATCCACTCTAGTGCTCTATGCCTCGTTCTCCACGGGAGCCTTATTTGAAAAAGAGTTTGGGGGAAGGGAGTGAGCATACAACGACGGCCAGTAGGAATGATCCACCCGACTCGACCTTGACTCAGACAGCTATGCATGAATGCACAATGAAATCTCTAATTGTCTACATACCATGCCTTCATGGCTTTCAAGTTTAAAACAATATCATTTTCGAAATCATGCTCGATGCCACACAATCTCAATATGCATACACAATTTATAAATGAACCACATTCACAAATAAAACTCACGCCACGTATACTCTAAAATCAATTTAACTGGGGACTTCTGCTTGTCACAATTCCATAGTAAGGGTTTCATCGAAACCACAAACTCTGCTTACGCTCTACAGGTTGCTAACCTGACGGAAGCGACATCCGCTTGGCCAAGTTTTGGGCCTTGCACCCTAGGGCTTCAGACCCTTCTTAATTCTCACATGCCCCCAAAATCACACATTTTCACATAATATACACTTATCACATAACTGCATAAAATTCACAACTTTCACAGTTCTCACCAAATGCATAACTTATGTCAAGTTTATGCATACAATTTCACCTTAAGCTTATCATAATGAAAATCACTCATTTCATGGGAATCACAACCAATGCATTTTCAAGAAAAGGTTCTTTCATGAATAAATTCAACATTTGAAATCAAATTTCACAAAACTCCTCAAATGGACACAAGATCACAATATTGCACTCATAGATATTAACTACACATATGCAATGCATAAATTCCAACCAAAGCATGTTAGGCATTCCATATATATGTAAGAAGGTCCTATTCAATTCTCAAACAAAGTTTCATGTCACAAGTATGTGACCTATAGAATCAAAATAGATAAGAGTTTCACACCCCTTCCTCAAATCTCAAGCTTATCCTAGCAAGTCCCAAATTTTTAGCCCTTTCTATCTTACCAAAAATGCCTTTTGTTCGATTCAAACCGAAGCCCTTAGCTCAAGGAACAATTTACCCTTCTTTTAGGAACTTCCAAATCACAACCTAGCACCTCCAAAATGTAGAGAGAAGGGAGAGAGATGAAGTGAGAGAGTTAGAGAGAGAGAGAGCTGTAAAAATGAAACTTCTTTTAGGAACTTCCAAATCACAACCTAGCACCTCCAAAATGTAGAGAGAAGGGAGAGAGATGAAGTGAGAGAGTTAGAGAGAGAGAGAGCTGTAAAAATGAAATATCTCAACCGTTCCTAGATATTTATATCTTCTTGCGGTGTGAAATGACCGAAATGCCACCGAGTTACTTAACGTACCCTCCTGACCTCCGTTTTTGATTTTGAAAGTGGTTATGGCTCCGAAATCACTTCCTTTTCTCGGGACCTCATTGACCCAAAAAGTCAAACTTCTTCAAATGTTCCCAAAACCTTAATACAACTCCCCAAACATGTTTCCCACAATTAAAACATGCTAAACATCATTTAAAATGCAATTAGGGCAAAACTGATGCTAAAAATGAAAATCGGTCAAAACTGGACCTAGTCTCTACACAAACTATATATTTTGTTTTATCAAAACACACTCATACTGTCACGTCCCGATTTCCGATTCTCCCAGAATCCGAGGGTGAACAGTGCTGTCACTTTATCACCTCACAACAATTCCATACAAGTGCAGAAGCTCAATACATACATACTCTAAATCATCAATTTATATCTCAACACTTTCATAATCCTTATACAAGTTTTTGCATAATATAGAAACACTAACTCACATTTTTAATGTCCATGAACCCATATAAATACAAATTACGTAAATGTAATTGCAACCCACATCAATATAATCCACATGCCACATGCCGGCATGGATAGCCAAATATACAATTCATAATACTATATCCAAAGAAATTCTAAAATATTCTTTCAAATCACTCTAGCACTCTAAGCCTCATCCTCCGGTGATGCTTTATCTGAAAAATAATTTGTAAATAGGGGGTGAGCACTACTGCGGCTCAGTAGGAATGATCCACCCAACTCTACTCTAACTCAGGCGGCCATGCATGGATGCATATGAAATCATTGCATTTCTACATAGTAGATATCCATGTTTTACCCATAAACAATCACGTTTTTCAAACCATGCGTGATGCTTCACATTTTAATGCATATACATATATATATCAAATTGGACAAGTCACAATTAAAATATATATAACTTACGCCACAAATTTCCGGAAATCAATTCAACTGAGGACTTCGCTTGTCACAATCCGTAGTAAGGGTCGCTTTGGGACCACATACTCTGCTCACGCTTTTCGGGCTACTAACCCGATGGAAGCGACTTGGCCAAGTTTTGGGTCTTACACCCTAGGGTTCGAAACCCTTATTAATTCTCACACATACCCCAAAAATCTCGTTTTTCACATAGTGCACATAATCACATCAATGCACTTATCCACATAATGTAATGCATTTTACCAAATCAATGCATTTTCCGTCTCAACTCAAGATTGTCACAATGTCATTCACTCACTTCATGAAAATCATCACGCTTATGCAATTTCAAGAAAATCATATCTTTCATGCATAGCTCTACATTGAAAATCATATTTTCACATTTTCATCAACTGAACACAATTTCAACAAAAGCATTCATAATCTTAATATCACATATGTAGCATATATAAGTTCTAACTAACATGTTAGACATATACATATGCATAATTCACATTTCTATTTACATATAAATACACAAGACCCTAACTCATGAAATCACAATCCTGTCTTTCATGTCACAGATAAGGAACCTATAGAATTAAAGTAAGGATGAGTCTAGCACCCCTACCTCAATTTGGAGTGAGAACTCCAAAAATCTCCAATTCCGAGAAAGCTGAAAAGATCATCCATTGCTATGCTGGAATTGTTTTACACGTCTTTGCGTATCCAAAGTCCATAGGAAGCTGAACTTAAATCCAAGTTTCAAGCTCCAATCCAAACACCATCCATAAGGAGTCCAATTCACAAACCATGTTCAACCCCAATTTAATTTAATTGGAAACCAAACCCAAATCCTTAGGCCCAATTCTTTCACCACCACAAACCAAATTCAAAGCCCCAATTTAATTGTGCAAGCCCATTACTGTCTAAGCCCCAAGCAATATTAGGCCAATTTATTTAGGCCCAAAATTAAATTCAAGCCAACCTAATTATTGAATTTAATTGGCCCATTCTAATTAATCAAATATTAATAGGCCCAATCCCAAACCAAACCATCATACAAGCCCCACTATCCAGACCCCAAACCAGCCGCATCATCATCTATATATATATATATATATATTTGCACATACACATATACATATATGCAGCAACCTACCCACTACCAACCTTGTCTTATGGCAGCCCCAAACTCATGTCAAGCCATATCCGAACTAACCCACTTCATCTAAACAACTAACCAAACCCACCATAATTTTAGCCATTGATGCCGAGACATCAAGCTGCCATGAACTTCAACTCACAGCCCCATCAACCGTGAGCACAACACCAGAGCCGAAACTATACCAGTCCAAAGAATCGTCCAAAACAGTCCACCGAGAACCACCACGGCAGTTGGAATTATAAGCCACCATGCTCCCTCAACCGAACCACCAGGCACCACCACCATGCATGGCCAAACCCCAAAAGAACCATTACCACCATCACCATCTTCTTTCTTACCGGACCCATGAACCCAACTCTGCCCAAACGCCATCACCTCACGGTTGCATCTCACCACAGCCATGCGCAAACCCACCAAGAACCCACCAAACCGTGAACACCATGCGAGCTCCACCACCATCAGTCGAACCAGCGGCCACCTACATCCGATGACCCAGCCAACATCAAAGAAACCAACCGAAACTCGCCGGAACCACCGTTGAAGATCAGCGCGCAAGTCGGTCGATCGAAACAGCAAACCAGAACAGCCGTCTTCTCTTCCGTCTTCCTCGACGGTCCACCGTCGGAACAACCCCATGAACGACCACCAGCTGCTCCAACAGCTGAAGACCCATCACCTACACACTCACGGTCAGATGCCATTAGCCGAACTCCACCATGGGAGCAGCCACCACTCCAACCGATCACCCACGCACAGCCAAATCATCAGCCACCATTGAGAACCACCTTGAAAACCCCAGCTAAGTCTCCACCGTTTGAAAACCCAGCAACTCCGGCCACCTCTTTAACTACCTTTCTCTATATTACTCAGTATGATCACTTTCTCTCTCTAACCATTTTCTTCTTTCTTTTTCTTTCATTTCTCTCTTATCTTCTCGGTTTCTCTCTCTCTGAATCAAGCTTTCTCTCTCTAAAGCTCTCTCTGAAACTCTCGGTTCTCTCTTTGTTTTTCTCCTCTTTTCCTCTTCTTTTTTTTTCTTTTATTCTTTCCCTATTTATCGGCCGACCACTTGCTCTTATCTTCTTTTCTTTTCTTATTGCTGTACAACACATGTTCCCAAAACCCTCTCAGCCACACATTATATATATATATATATACTATAAAACATATATATATAAACATACGTACATATATCACACTACATACACTTACATACTCCCAGCCACCTATCTACCCAAATCTTATATAAACAAAAATATAAATGGTCACATGGGCATAATAAAACCCATATACATGTACCAATAAATATATATGTATCTAAAAGTATTTATAATTAAATATAAATACACCTACTATATATATATACACATGTCCACATATATATATATATATATATTTTCTTCAACTATATATATAATCCCATATATATATAGGAATCCATATCCTCAACCTCCGTATAAAAATATATATAATTTCATCTATATATATATATTCACATTTTTGAATTTAACTAATTCAAAAGAAAAAAATTAATCCGGTCCAAAAATAATCCGGAACCGGTCAAAATAACTCGGTCCTTACACATACCACATATATTCATGCTTGAAAACTATATATATATATATATATCGTATGCACCACATATGTAACCGGTTGAATGTTCTAAACATTCAATATACAAAAACCCTAGAAATCATAGGTTAGATATCCCTACCTCAGTTTGGAAGAGTTTCCAAATAAAACCCCAAATCTGCCCTGATTTAAAATTTCCCAAAATCAACTTTGTTCGGACCAAATCCAAGCTGTCACCGCATAGAACAAACTTACCTTCTTTGGTGTATTCCAAATCTCCCCTTAGAAGCTTCAAAATCTAACGGAGAAGAGAGAGAGAGCAGCTGCCAGCTATTTTAGAGAGATAAATGGCTGCAAATATCTACCACTTGATATTTATAAGCCTTGCCCCGCGAAATGACCAAAATGCCCTTCGTCACTTAACGTACCTTCCCGACCTCCGTTTTTTATTCCAAAAACTCCTACGGTCCTGAAATCAATTCCTTTTTTTATTAATATTTTAACTGGTCTAGTACCAAAAACTAAATATTTTCAAAAAATATCAGTTTTCCGAATCCACCCGACCTGTGTCCCGGGCCCCACTGACCCGAAAATCTCAAATTGAACCAAATTGTTCTAAAACTTCCCTTAACCTTAAAACAAGTCTCCTCACTCCCATTTCATTATTAAAACACGTTAAAATCATTTTTGTGTAGTTTAATGATAAAATAAAATAAGAAAATCGGTCTAAAATGACCCGGTCTTTACATTGACATTCTACTTTGGAAGGTGAGGAAGTGCCACTGGGCTACAAACCATGGTTACACTGGTGATTACTGAATGCAGTAATTTCAGTCTTAGTTTTTGAGGAGTATTGATGATAGAAGAGGGAGAGGCAGCACAACCATTTCATTGCCCTTACAATGACCCACCTGATGGTTAGATAAATTATCTGGTTCACATGCCAATAAGACATTTTTATCGATCAGGTCCTCTTGTAGTTGTATGCATGGTTGACTTTTGTGATTCTGTCATGTCTTTAATTTTTGTCTTACCGCAATGATTTTCAGGTAAGGAACACTGGAAAAGAATCTCTACAATGGGGTAAGTTCTATATTCCTCAATACCCTTTGTTTCTTGTTGAAGTCTATAATAAGAATCTAGTGGATTATGTTGCCATTGAACTATGGTTGTCAAGCCAAATGGTTTAAGTTTATCTTTTCTTTGATTTGTCATTAGTCCTGTAGCCTTTGTTTCTCTTTGCAATGATTTTTAGGCTTTAGGACTCATGTTTTTGGGTATTGATCTCATGCTAGCTAGCCATCTACCTGATGCACTATTCTTTCTTTGGGCTTGGAACAATCTGTTTAAAGCAATAACAGTAAAAAAACAAAATGGATGGGACTTGGGGGATAAGTGAGATCCTGCTTTGTTGTTGAATTGGATAATTTCTATTTTGCTCAAAATGAAGAAAAGAGTATAGTTGTGTTGGCACTTGAACAATGGATAATTCTTTGAGATACTAACCTAGATAGTAATGAGATGATGTTTGTGTACAAAAGTCTGAAAGTATGTGTCTGTTGAGAAAAAATATTCTAATCACGTACCGCCAAATATTATGATGTGATGATACGTAAACAAGCATGAAACAATTTGAAAGAACACACCAATTATTTTACGTGGTTCGGCTAAACAAACTTACGTCCACGAAGAGCCCAATTTCACTATGTAGATTGTAGCAATACATGTTGAAGGATTGTATCAAGAGTACGCTCAACTCTCAACCTTTAATCCTTATACACCTAGTCTCACTCAAAAGGAAATCACAAATTCTAAACAAGAATTCTCTCTCTAAGTGCCCTCTCAAAAACATTGAAAGTGACCTCTCAATTTCAAAGAGAGTTTGTCTTAGTAGAATTTTAGAATGACTTACTCAATTGAGGAGCCTGCATCTATATTTATATACATTGAGAATATTACATGGAAGGAAAGAAATAAATTTAAATAAAGGAAAAACTGAAAGTCAAACCAATACCTTAGTTATAGGATCATAATTGATGCAATCCTATAATTATGTATTAGGTACAATATTATCTCCAAAAATCTATATTGGGTAAAATATGATCTCCAACACTCCCCCTCAAGCTGGAGTGAAGATGTTAATCAAGTCGAGCTTGATTATGGAGGACTTCAAGACTGATGGACCAACAAACTTGGTGAACATATCGCTTGTCTGTTCTGAAGACGAAATAAATGAAGGAGTAATATACCAGCTCAAACTTTCTCCCGAATAAAGTGGATATCCACTTCAATGTGTTTCGTTCTTTCATGGAGAATTGAGTCAAAAGCGAGCATTATGGAAGACTTGTTTTCACAGAACAAGTTAGAAGAATCCATCTGAGTAAATCCCAACTTAGCAAGCATAGATCGAATCTAGAGAAGCTCACATATGCCTTGTGCCATAGCACGATATTCTGCCTCAGTAGAGGACCGGGAAACAACAGTCTGCCTCTTACTTTTCCATGATAAAAGGTGTTTACCATAGAAAGTACAGAAGCCAGAAGTAGATCGTCTATCCGTTTTAGACCCAGCATAGTCGGCATCTGTAAAACAGGAGATTCCAGATTGGTTACCTAAAGCATATAATAATCCAAGGCCTGGGCAGGCCTTAAGGTACTGCAAAATGTGATAGATTGCATCCAGGTGAGCTGGCCACGGAGCATGCATGAATTGACTCACAATACTAACTGCAAAAGCTAAATCTGGTCTAGTGTTGGTCAAATATATGAGGCGGCCTACCAAGCGTTGATATGAAGTAGGATCATCCGGTAAATCCCCTGACTCTGCAGAGAGCTTTTGATTTCGATCCATTGGAGAGGAGGCCAGTCTGTATCCTAGCATCCCTGTATCCATCAAAAGATCCAAAGTATACTTCCTTTGGGAGAGAGATATCCCATGGCGGGATCTGGCAACCTCTATTCCAAGGATGTAATGGAGAACACCCAAATTCTTAACATCAAAGAAGTATCCAAGATCTTTATTAACCTAAGCAATACCGATTGAGTAATCTCCAATGATGATAATATCATCAACATACACAGAGAGAATAATACACCATCCATCAGATTGCCGATGAACGAAGCACGTGTGGTCAGAGTGACAGCGCACGAATCCCATGGATAAAACCAGATCACTAAATCGACTGAACCATACCCGAGGAGACTATTTCAACCTATAAAGAGATTTTTGGAGATGACAAACCTTCGCAGCATACTCCCCCTTAGCTTGAAATCCCAGAGGTGGATCCATATAAATAGTCTCAAGCAAGTCACCATTTAAAAAAGCATTATTGACATCGAGTTGGTGAAGAGGCCAAGAATGGGAAGCTGTTAGCGACACAAGGAGGCAGACCGTAGTCAACTTCGCCACAGGGGCAAAAGTAACACTGAAATCTTTCCCTAGAACTTGAGTGAATCCTTTAGTAACCAGGCGAGCTTTGTATCGATTAATAGAACCATCAGACAGATACTTCAGGCTAAAAACCCACTTATAACCCATAGTTTTTTTACCAGAAGGAAAAGGCACAAGATCCCATGTGTGATTGTACTGAAGAGCATCCATCTTTGCTCGCATAGTAGTGACCCACTGTGGATGCTGAAATGCCTCAGAGATAGAGCGGGGAATGGAAACAGAATCAAGTTTCCCCAATAATGCCTAATAAGAATCTGAAAGAGAATCATAAGAAACAAATTGGGAGATAGGATGGTGAGTGCTGTTAGAGAAATCATACCAATTGTGGGGTTTACAGTTATGAGAGGGATAATGAGAAGTAACAGTATGACGAGAAATAGGAGTGGGAGAAGAAGGGATACCTGAATCCAAGGAAGCTTCTAGTAGAGGAGTCTGAGGACGAGGGTGCCTGGAGTAAACTTATAGGGGAGGAAGAATAGAGGTAGGTGATGTCGGTTCTAGTGGAGACTCAAAGATGGGTAAAGGATAAACTAAGGATGACTCTTCAATAAGGACAGGAAGAGGTTCCTACACAGGAGCAGACTTACCAAAAAATGAAAGTTACTTCCAAAAAAAGTAACATCCAATGAGTGATACATATGTGTAGACATAGGATCATAGCAGCGATACCCTTTAGACATAACAGAGTATCCTAAAAAGACACAACAAACGGCCTTGTCATCCAATTTGGTGCGAGTAGGAATACGATTTTGGACAAAGCAAGTACAACCAAACACCCTAGGAAGAATAGGAAGAAGAACACAATCGGGCTGAAGAACCAGGAGGGGAGCTTTACCAGATAAGACTTGACTAGGAGCGCAATTGATCAAGTATGTGGCAGTTAGGATAGCCATGTGCCAAAAATATTTAGGAACCGCCATACTACATAAAAGGCATCGAACAACAGACATAATATGATGGTTCTTGCGTTCTGCCACCATTCTGTTCAGGAGTGTATAGACAAGTGAGTTGATGTAAAATGCCCTGTTGATTTAACTGGGAGTGAAAGTCATTAGAAATATATTCACGACCATTATCAGTGACAAGGAATTGAGTTTGAATCATTTTTAAAAATTAAGAAAACAAAGGAAATACTTCCGATTTGTTCTTAAGAAGATAAACCCAAGTACATCTAGAATAATCATCAATAAATGTCACATAATACCAATGACCAGATAAGGTAGTGGCCGGAGAGGGTCCCATACATAAGAATAAATTAAATCAAATGGGGCAGGTGCACTATGCATGCGAGGAATGTAACTAGTACAAACATGTTTTGACAATTCACAAACCACACACTGAAGGTTATGAGTCTTACAAGCCTTTATTAACGAGGAAAACAACTTGCATAAAGACTGAAAATTTGCATGTCCCAAACGGGTATGCTATAAAGACGATGTTTTGAAAGAGAAAACATAAGACTGAGACTCAGGTAACACGGTGGCTTAAAGAACAGATGCATCAGGTGGTAAAGCTGGAGGATCTCTAAAGTAGTATAGCCCATCGCGCTCATATCCCCTGTAAAAATTCCTCCTTGTACTCAGGTCTTGTAACAAACAGCGGTCATGTAAGAAAATGATAGCACAATTAAAATTCTTTGCGAGTCTATTAACAGATAAAATGTTGAATGCAAAGTATAGGACGTGGAGAACAGAGGATAGAGTAATGTGGGGAGTTAGAGATACAATTCCTTTACTATGTATCTATTAGGTGGATCCATCAGCGAGACTAACCAACTGACGAACATGAGTGACTGGAGAGGAGAAAACTGATAACTCACTGGTCATGTGATCATTGGCTCCTAAATCCAGAACCCAAGTAGGTGTCCTAGTCCTAACATGGAAAGTAGAGGGAGTACCTATAGCAACTGTGGCAGTAGGAGTCGCACTAGCTAACTCTGAAGAAGACTAATTTGTGACTGAAGCTAGCTCACGCCTGTCAAAGGAGGGGCTGGTCCAGAAGTAGTCTCAGCAATAGCAACAGAGCGAGAAGATCCTCCGGTTCTATTCCTCCAAAATTTTTGTTTCAGCTCGGGATGAAGTTTGAAGCAACATGCCTTAAGATAACCAGTTGCCCCACAATGACTGCATGTCAGAGTGTTCCCAGCAGGACGGGAGCCAGAGTGAGCAGCAAAAGCCATCTGATCAGGAATAGTAACTGACTCAGAGGCATGAGCAAGAAGGAAAAGGCATCTGAAGTAAGCGAAGTCTACGCTCATCACTCTCAATAGTAGCAAAGGCCTCATACAGAGATGACATAGGTGATGTGTTGAGGATTTGAGCACGAAGAGGCTCGAACTTAGGCTTCAATCCCATCAAGAACTGGTACATGTGCTGACGGTTAATTGGGCCAACTCTTCCCACCTAGCTTGCAAATATCCAAAATAATCAGCTATTGATAACTACAAGGTAGCCTGAGAAGCATGAGAGATATCTCGGTAAAGCTCAAAAATTCTCACTTCATTGCGAGTATGAGCATACATCTGTGTCAGAGCACTCCAACACCCATAGACAGTATCATAGAACATGAACATATTGTATATCCTAGGCTCCATAGAATTAAATAGCCAACCAAGAATAATACGATTGTCTATATCCCATTGGGCAAATTTGGAATCTCCCACATCAGGTTTTTTCTCGGTGCCAAGGATCCAACCTGTCTTTCCTTTTCCACCTAAGTATAGACGGAATGATCGAGACCACAAAGCAAAATTTGTACCATTTAACATCACACTAGTCACACGCTGAGTAGGTGTATCACACCCCGTTTCCCAACTTTCGGGAAACCGAGGGTGAATCCATCCATTAAGCCCTAATGAACATATCAACCTCTATTTTCCACGGAAGCTTAACCACATACATACACATGTAGATATATACACATATACAACTTAACATCAATTATTCCTAGTGGGCCTCAACCATACAATCCTTCAAATTGGTTCTATCCCCCACCGGATATGAAACTCCTTGTAACTTTTTGATCATGACCTGAAAATGGAACCATTGGAAAGAGGGTTTAAAAGTACTCAATTTCAAAAAAAGAATCGTCTAATTTCGATTTGAAACGAAGAAGGTATACTCGTTAGAAGTTGGGCAGAACTTTGTCAATGCATGCTGTAAAAGAGCTCGAGCGCTTTAAATAAAGGGATCGAGCACTTTCACTCCCGAGACTAAGCCTCCGGATCTTTTACAAGGTCGATCAAGCGCCGTAAAAAGCGATCACACGCTGTTAATGCAGAAACTAAAATTCTGCAACCTGTACTTGGCCAATTTTTTACCTGACTTCAAATTCAAATATCTCACAAACCGTAAGACCATTTGACTTGAAATTTGGCATGGATCATCCTCAACAAGTCTAGTTTCTAACCCAATTAAAATCACCTAATAATTCAACTCACAACCCAGATTACACACAAATCAACGGGCTTTGGTCAAATTACCAACTCTTGCACTAAAACATGCATATCTTTCTCAATTTAAATCCAAACAAGGCCCATGACCTATCAAATTGAAGCTATAATACAATTATCCTTCTATACATATAAATTCTATTCATGCCTTGAACTCAAAATGGACACTTTTGGGCACGTGTCCCCCTGATGACTATTCTAATGCCTCAATGGCCATCAAGTATATTCACATAACACGTATTTCACATTTGAAATGTAATTTCATCAATTTTTTCTTACCATATTCATTCCACAATTGATGCATACATACATTCCATACTCCATTGACTCACAATTATCTATACAAGAAGTTATAACTCAAGAGAAAAATGGTCCTATGGTGCTATACATCTCTAGCACATACACTTTTCTCAAAAGTTGCATATCATTCATATGGTTTTTCAAGCTTATAGTTATTACAAGAATTCATGCATAAAGTTCAAAATGCAACAAATTCTACCATGACTACAACTAGATCATTACCGTGCCACAAGCCGGCATAGATAGCCAAATGTACAAATATCCAAAATATAACTAGAACTCTTCTTAGACACTCAAGTCCAATCCGTCATTGGCGCCTTATCTGTAAAAAGAGTTTGGGAGAAAGGGGTGAGCACCACGACGGCTCAGTAGAGATACCCCAGCCCTCCTAAGTGTCAACTCGACACTGACCTACATGGAATGCATATGCATACACTACATGCCACGTCAACAATTTCACGAACAAACCAACAAATTGCAATTAAAGAGGATTGCATACATGCTTAGCATATTATTTTCATGCATTAACTCATGCTTGTTAATACTAAAAAGAAGTATTTATTATGCTTCTCATCACACTCAAACACATATAGTACATACATGTTTAAAACTCGCATCTACCCCACATATGCCAACACCCTTAACTTAGCACATTTTTATCATGTTATAATCAGTGCATACATTCGATAATTATGAAACTAGCATACCTTTCATACCCACATTTCCACATATAAACACATATATCACACATTTCACATTTCTCACATATACTCCAAATTGAGCACATAATCATACATACTCAATTTCTCCAATTTACACACTTTGAACCCACATGCTATACTCAACACAAGGTATACAAATTTTGCAATGATGGAAAGAGAAGTAGAAAACATAAATTCCCACCCCTCACCATCCTAGAACATGTAAAACACAACATACACCTCTCTTCTTCTCCCGAAACCCTAGAATCGACAAGTAGAAAGGAAGAAGAACCCCTACCTCAAAATCCAAGCTTAGAAGTGGAAGACCCAAATTTCACCAAGCTTTAAACTCCTCCAATGGAAACTTTCCACCGATTAAAACGAAGAGGAGAGTGAGGGGAACAACTTTTGTTCTTGGCTTTACCCTCAAATCTCACTTCTTGGCCCCCAAATTGTAGAGAGGAGAAAGAGAGAACTTGTAGAGAGAGAGAATGAGAACTGGATGTAGAGAGAGAAGGAAAAGAAAAATCTAATCTCTTTTCCCTCTTTACATATATATATATCATATACATATCATAAATTTCCCCTTTTGCAACTAAACCCTCCATCTCTCTATAATTAGCTCCTTGTTATGGTCCATTTGCACTTATTCGCAAACTAACCTTTCCTCTCTTTTCAAAACTTCACTTATGCCCTTAAACTTACATCAATACCCCCACGCCACTCTCTAGAGTCCGTAATTATTTCCCGGGTTACCCGAACCCATTTCGGTCCCACATCCGTAACCGAAAACATAGAATAGATCATTTAAGTCCACTAAGCATGTCATTAAGCGACTAATCAAGCTTAAAATTCACTTAACCTTTAGTCATAATTTGAAAAAAAAAATTTGGGTCGTTACAAGGTGTATGTTGTTCAGATATGATATTAATAGATTTTGTAGTAGAATCCCCCACAACAAAGAATAGGACCTCGCAATAATAGAAGAAGATTATCACAGAATCAACCATAAATAAATATCCGGAGAGCAGTCTACAAATCTGCCGGAGAAAAAAAAATCGACGAAGAATGATTCGGAAAGATGCTGCCGAACACACTGGCAGCCCTACAAAGTTGAAAATTTCAAAGGACCCTTAGTTCATAGAGTGAACTAAGGGAATGCCCCTAAACAAGGGTCAAAAAGAGGGCTAAAACCCTCCCCTTGCTTTGTCGCTGGCTGCGACCGGAAGAAAGAGAAGAGAAGGGTTGCGCTGAGAGAGAGGGAGAAGGTCTAAGAGGCTACACTAAGAGAGGAAGAGAGAAAGGGTCGTGGAGATGCAGTGGGGTTGAAGAGGCTAAGGTGGCTCTGATACCAAGTAGAATTTTAGAATGACTTACTCAATTGCGGAGCCTGCATCTATATTTATATACATTGAGAATATTATATGAAAGGAAAGAAATAAATTTAAATAAAGGAAAAACTGAAAGTCAAACCAATACCTTAATTATAGGATCGTAATTGATGCCATCCTATAATTATGTATTGGGTAAAATATGATCTCCAACCTCCTCTTTTCTTCTCACGAGTCTCAACCTATAACTTTCCTTGGTGGACAAGGATTATAATTCCTTAGAGCCCAAGACTTGCCTAACAAGAAATTACGCAATAAGATACAACTCTATAATTAGAAACCTAATCACAATAGGAATTTGAGCCAACCCAACTATGTCAATATCTTTGATGGAAGAGATGGGAGCTAACAATTTGTTATCATTGCAGGATTAGCAGCGGGAATGTACTCAGGCCTCACATATGGGCTAAAGGAGGCTCGTGGAACTCATGATTGGGTAAATGCTACTTTTTCATGTCCCTGATATCTCTTATTTTTTATTTTTTAAGTGGATAAAGCCACCATATATAGTCACCTGGTATACTCTTATGCTGCCACATACTTTTGCTAAGAATTGGACCTTCTACTGGTGAGTCCTCCTTAACAAGGAGAGTGCTATTGTAGATATCAAGAGGTCAATCTCATGCATTCATCTTTTGATTTTATCTCTAGGATCTCTCTTTTGGCTCCTTTTTATGATGTATACATGAATCTTTATTAGGCTTACAATGATATCTGACTGTTGTCATGGTCTCCATGGATATAATGAATTAATTCGTATTTCCTTTTGATTTAATGTCCTTTTAGTTAATTAAACAGAACACTCAAGCCAACAACTATGTTGTTGCTATATAGAAATGATAAAAGTTGGAAATGCACTTTACCTTCTCTTTACTTATTTACTTAATTGTTAAGGTATATGGTTGGCAATTTTATACTCAAAATCTTAGTTATATTGGGTGTCATCGTCATATATATGGGTGCAAAGAAAGATTCTCAAGGAACGCGATGAGAAATCAACATGATCAATCACATATCTAGGATACATGTAAATGACTTTAAGCAGACCTTAATTAAAGGTTAGATTTTGAACAAGGTCTAAAACAATGTTTTTATTGAAAAAAGTCGATTAATTGTTTTGTTCTCTTCTCTATGCAAACTTGACATGGTATTTGTAAAACCTCGGATTTTTTTTATATTTAATTACATGGTTAATTAATTGTTAAGCATGATTATATAGTAATTGCATGCTTATGTGTGTGGGTTTCAGGACTACTTTAAAAGTTTTAAAAATGGTTTTAAAAGTACCTTAGGACCATAGTGGGATGCAACCAAGGTTAGAGTAATTTTTCAAAATTTTTACGAAAAGTAACTATTCATGGTTTGGGTTTTCGAAAAAATAACTACGGATCACTTAAGTGACGTAGGGGTATGAATGAACTTTGAGGGGCTTTAGTGAAGTTTGTTGAAATGAGGGAGTGCCATTTTACGATTAAATGGGAGTAGAAAAGGGTAGAGGAGCAAAACTAAAGAGATGAGGGGCTAATGTGCAATTATGAGAAAATTTTTCTATAAATATCCAAAAATGTTGACTTTGTTATAATTCAAACAGATTTCTCTCTCTAGAGATCAGCTCTAGAGCTCTTTCTTCTCCCCTCTTTCATCTTTTTGGTTGATCTTAGTTTTGGAGGCTTAGAAGTGTGATTCGGGTTTCGGGACTTTGCACAATAGTTGTTCCCCTCGGGATTGCTTACGTTCTACACCGATTAAAATTCATTTCGACAATCTTTCAAGTGTTTTTGGGTTAGGACAGATTCTAGGGCTTGGAGCTCTCTTGGTTTTTGAGCTTGAATTCGAGGTAGGGGTGTTCTCTCTTTCTTATCATCGATTCCTTAGAGTTTCGGTTGGGTTTTAGTGGGTTAACATGCTAGAAAAGACTTAAAGAATTTTGTTTTGATTTCTTTCTTTCTTTTTTTGGAATAAGCATGTGTCAATAGTGGTTTTTATATGTTCTAAGTGAAGTCCTTGAATTATATATGCATTGTATGTGTATATGGTAGATCTTGGTAATTAAAGTGTGTTAAAAGTATGTGATTCTTGCACTAGAATTATATTTTGAGCATGTATGTCTTATGTGCTAGTTTGGAAATGCATGATATCCATTTAGAATCATGTATGAGTTATTGAGATTGCAGGTGTACTTGTTGCACGTTATGTATTGATTAAAAGCATATAAAGGACAATATCGTTATATTTGTATTTGTATGATTTCTTGTGAAAGGAAGGTTGTTGCATTGTATATGCATGCTTTAATATGAGTAGCTTATGATGTACTTATATTGAATGTGATTTAAGTGGCTTATGATGCACTTATTTGAAACTATGTGTCGTTTGATGATTTTGGGGAAAGGTCGGAATAAAGTAAGATGAGCTCAATGCTCAGGAGTGCAAGACCTCAACCTTGGCCAAGTGGTTTCTTCTAGACCATCGGGTTAGCAACCCGTAAAGATAGGAAGATAGATATTTAACCTAAGGGTACTTATCTGGTTACTACGAATACTCCCTACTCATGGATTGATTTTGAGCTTATTTGACTTTATGTTTCAAGCTTTGTTATGAATTGTGATATTCATGGTTATTGTTTAACTTGTACAGTTATGAAATGCTTTGTGTTTACTTATGGTAAATTAAGCATGTTGGATATGATATATATATATATATATATATATATATATTAGAGCATGATTTGTGCACTACATTGTCGATGTTGTGAGCATTGAAAATATGTCATGTAGTGTATAGGAATGCTATGACTGCATTTCATGTAGGTTGCATCGAGTTGGTGCTTAGGGGGTTTGGATGTCTCTACTGAGCCGTCGTTGCTCACCCTACAGATGTATCACATTTTTCAGGAAAAAGTGACGGAAAGGATGTTGCCTCGGGCCTTCTTTTGGGCTTTGGACGTTTTTATGGTATATATATATGCCATGTGTGGGTATTTTGAGAAGAACTATATATTTTCTAGACATGGGTACTTTTATATTGTTAAGGAGTGGTCCCATTAGTCTTCTTTATGTTGGACAATTGTGTATATCGGGATATGGTCGGACAAGTTACATTTTGATGTATGTATGTAACTCGGTTACATTTTGGTTTTAATGATGTAAATGTGTTTTAAAAGTCGCTTCCACGGTATTGAGACTTTGTTTGGATGTTGGAATTTTGGGGCATGATAGCTTGGTATCAGAGCTCTAGGTCTGAACACCTAGGGACGACGGGTAAGGGTTGAGGATTTGGTGATTTTCGGATTGCTATTAAAGCATTAGGTTTGAAAACCTGGGATGTCAGAGTTATAGGTAAGAGTACCTTGGACTAAGGATGAGAAATGATCATGGATTCATTTGAGGTTAAGAATTGAGACAACCACTATTGATGTGGTACATTCTAGTATGTGTTAGTATACTAGGGAAACTGGGCCGTGTTTTCACACTTGCTCAGGCAGATGATATACCAAGACCGTATGTATTTTCCTAGTTTCTAGATCGAGGGCTGGGGCATTGGTTTGTTGGATGCATCATATGTCATATTATGCATAGTATGTGTTGTATGTGATAAAGCATGTTTATATGTTATATGCTATGTAACAAACTTGATTCATGTGACTGAGCCTTGCACTTTAGTGTTTCATTATGCGTCACATGGGTAGTAGTGACATATTGTCACCACTTGAAAATTCTGGTTTTTGAGGATTGGTAAACCTAGGTAGATGTTTGAAATCGAGTGGATTGTGATGTTTGGGAATAGACATGTTGTGATGGACTTTGAGAGTGTGAGTCTAGGGCTCTTGGAAAAGGTATGATTTACCTAAGCGTTTTCCAAACAGAAAGTTTGGTGATTTGTATTAGTGTTGCAACATTTGCACGACTATTGAGGACTAGAAGTTAGTCAATTGACTAAGGCTATGGGTGGTATTATGATACCGGGATTCTAGACAGAGTATGTATGAGGTGTGCTATTGAGATAGTCGGATGAATGCTTGGGATTGATTTAAATCTTTTTGAGTCAATGATCAAGTGACGGTTTGTACGTCTGAAAGTGAGACGTTTGGTTTATGTGAATTGAGTTAAAAGAGGTATTATAAGTGTGGATATGATGTTAAGTGAAAGATAAGTTGATAGTGGGTGAGGACCCTGACATATGGTATATGAAGTGAGGATGATTTCTTACCCTGAGGGGGAGGGGTGCACGCAAGGGACGCAATCCAGGATATACGCCAGGTTGGTGGTATGTGACTGTAGGTCATTGCAGGTTGGCCTCAAACTCTCATTGGTAGGGGTTGTCTAAAGTGAAGTGCTATATGAAAGGAATTCTCTCTAACTGTTAACTAGTTCCTTGGAGAGGAAAGATGAAATCAGTAGGATGTAAGATCCTAAACTTGGCATTAGATTATATCGGATTATAGTCTGAGACTGGACAGAGTTATGTGATTTGTTCGGCAAGTACACTCCTTATGTGCGCTTGTTATGTTAAGTGCCCTGGATCTATGTGTGGTTTATGTTGTGGCAATTGCACGGAATTGTGGACTATGCCTGAAATGGTATGCCAGTTTTGAAAATCATGTTGGACAATGATGGAATGATTTTGAGTGTGAATGACCCCAATAATAGGGAGATATCATTGTGAGTGATTGATCTAGTTAGTCAAGGATGCTACCTTAGACTATGAATGGGGAAAGACTGGACAGATCTTGAAGTGGTGGAAGCAAGTGCTTCGGAGAATGGTGGAAGTGAACTGTATATGGGGTTCGGAGTTGTCCAACCATGTCACGGAAGTGGTATAATTATCTACTAGGGTATGATTGTCTGAGTTGTCTCATCATACCGAGGCTGAGGCCTAGAATTCATAATTTTGTCTATGCAACTTGTGACCGTCGGAGTTGTCCACTCACATTGGCAAGACTATTCTGTTGGTTAAAATGCTTTAAAGTGGTTGAGATACACTGTTTGTGCTAGACTCTAGTAGTATGAGTTAGGTGTTGTAAGTGTAACGCCTAGTGTGTATGGAAAGAGAAAGTGGTAATTATTGGCGAGAATAATGTTCTGTTTTGATTGATTTTGAAAACCTTGAGTATGCTAATTTCGAGGATGAAATTCCTATAAGTTGGGGAGGTTGTAAAACCTCGGATTTTTTTTATATGTAATTACGTGGTTAATTAATTGTTAAGCATGATTATATAGTAATTGCATGCTTATGTGTGTGGGTTTCGGGACTACTTTAAAAGTTCTAAAAATGATTTTAAAAGTACCTTAGGACCATAGTGGGATGCAACCAAGGTTAGAGTAATTTTTTGAAATTTTGAGCTTAGGGCAGATTCTAAGGCTTGGAGCTCTCTTGATTTTTGAGCTTGAATTCGAGGTACGGGTGTTCTCTCTTTCTTATCATCGATTTCTTAGAGTTTCGGTTGGGTTTTAGTGGGTTAATATGCTAGAAAAGACTTAAAGAATTTTGTTTTGATTTTTTTTTTTTTTTTTTTTGGAATAAGCATGTGTTAATAGTGGTTTTTATATGTTCTAAGTGAAGTCCTTGAATTATATATGCATTGTATGTGTATATGGTAGATCTTGGTAATTAAAGTGTGTTAAAAGTATGTGATTCTTGCACTAGAATTATATTTTGAGCATGTATGTCTTATGTGCTAGTTTGGAAATGCATGATATCCATTTAGAATCATGTATGAGTTATTGGGATTGCAGGTGTACTTGTTGCACGTTATGTATTGATTAAAAGCATATAAAGGACAATATCATCATATTTGTATTTGTATGATTTCTTGTGAAAGGAAGGTTGTTGCATTGTATATGCATGCTTTAATATGAGTAGCTTATGATGTACTTATATTGAATGTGATTTAAGTGGCTTATGATGCATTTATTTGAAACTATGTGTCATTTGATGATTTTGGGGAAAGGTCGGAATAAAGTAAGATAAGCTCAATGCTCAGGGATGCAAGACCTCAACCTTGGCCAAGTGGTTTCTTCTAGACCATCGGGTTAGCAACCCGTAAAGATAGGAAGATAGATATTTAACCTAAGGGTACTTATCTGGTTACTACGAATACTCCCTACTCATGGATTGATTTTGAGCTTATTTGACTTTATGTTTTAAGCTTTGTTATGAATTGTGATATTAATGGTTATTGTTTAACTTGTACAATTGTGAAATGCTTTGTATTTAGTTATGGTAAATTAAGCATGTTGGATATGATATATATATATATATATATATATATATATTAGAGCATGATTTGTGCACTACATTGTCGATGTTGTGAGCATTGAAAATATGTCATGTAGTGTATAGGAATGCTATGACTGCATTTCATGTAGGTTGGATCGAGTTGGTGCTTAGGGGGTTTGGATGTCTCTACTGAGCCGTCGTTGCTCACCCTACAGATGTATCACATTTTTCAGGAAAAAGAGACGGAAAGGATGTTGCCTCGGGCCTTCTTTTGGGCTTTGGACGTTTTTATAGTATATATATATGCCATGTGTGGGTATTTTGAGAAGAACTATATATTTTGTACGTGGAACGGATGTATTAGCATTCTAGACATGGGTACTTTTATATTGTTAAGGAGTGGTCTCATTAGTCTTCTCTATGTTGGACAATTGTGTATATCGGGATATGGTCGGACAAGTTACATTTTGATGTATGTATGTAACTCGGTTACATTTTGGTTTTAATGATGTAAATGTGTTTTAAAAGTCGCTTCCGCGGTATTGAGATTTTGTTTGGATGAGGGTGGTCTTAAGAGGGGTATTCTGGTAATTTCATCCTATACTCACACCTAATTTCCTATATCTGTTTGGTGTCGGAAGTCGGGGGTCAAGCTTAGTATCAAAACTTGTTTGTAGTTGTAAGATGTTGAGGTTTTATTTAATCACCTCCATTTTCCATGCCCTTCCGGGTGTTGGAATTTTGGGGCATGACAGTATTAGAGCTACATCACTTCTAGCCCTAGATCGCATTGTAGCTCATCACAATTCTATTTGCATCACAACTCATTGCTGTGTTGTTCACATCACATCTCATCGCAATCATTCGTAGTACTGTTCGCAATTCACATTGCAAGAGACAACTGAACGATCATCGCAACAGTTGCATAAATTCCAATTGCAACATCATTGCAATCACAGTTCAAATTTAAAATCTTTAAAACCTGAATCTGCAATTGTGAATCATCTGCATCAGTCTCAACCCTAATCCCAAAACATCGGAGTGTGGCTAACCTTCTTTGCATTCTCTTCGCACTCGACACCCATCATTGTCAACTTTATTTTCTGTTTCGAATTACCCTGCACAACCATCAAATCTTTTCCTATTTGATTTTACAGTTCTATTTCGGCTTCATCAAACGACAACTTGGGTTTCATCTCAGCACTATTTCGACCCACTGTTCGCATCATGATTTTGCCTCTTTGGTACTTTGTTAGGGTGACCAATTTTGTTTCAACCAAATTTTGGTATTTTTATCGCAACTACAGTAACCATCTCAGACACTTTGCCATTTGTTTATTTTTTTTCTCTTGTTTGTGTTTTGTGACTTCTAAGCCAATTAGATATTCGACAATAGCATTTCATCAATTAATTGTTGAATTATTTTAGTGGCTAGTGGTAACAGTGACTTGCTCCAGGCTATTAGTGTGAAACTTACCGGTGACAATTATGCTAGTGATGAATTTTTTTTTTTTTGTGGGCAAAGATATGTCGGGTTATATTATAGGAACTATGACCATACCGATGGATAAAAAGGTTGAAAAATATGTGGAATTGTTGTACACTTGGAAAGTTAATAATGCAAAGATAATCCACTTGGATTAATAGTTCTATGGATCAGTCCATTGTTGTGCATCTAGCCAAAATTTTCACAGCCAAAGAAATATGGGTTTATTTGTCCAAGTTATATGTCCAATCTAATTTTGCTGGGCGATATCAATTGGAGTAAGAAATTGGGCTACTAGACAGGGTGATAAAAGCATTCAGGAATTTTATTCATTTATGACTGGGCACTGGGTACTGGGATGAGTTAGCTCTCACAGAGCTTGTGGAATTGAGCTCTTATGATCCATATCATACTTATAGGGAGGAGCAGAGATTAGTTCAATTCCTAATGGCTCTTAGAGATGATTTTGAGTTTCTGTTAAGTTGGTGGTTAATGAGTTGTTAGCAGAGGAACTTTGTCTCTTATGGTTGTGAAAAGGACTTGTTTCCTTAGCAAACTATCCTAGAGTAGGAAGCATGATGAATATAGTGTTTGTTGACAGAGGAAAGCTTAGTATCCTAAACTGGAAATAAGAGAAATCATATTCATCATCAACAATCTTCAAAGAGTAAGGAACAATGCACTGCAGCAGTTGCACCATCTAGGGATGAGGTATCTTCTCCAGTTCTCATACGTTGTCGTTGATTGCAAAGCAGTTGCAAAAGCTTCTTTCCACTCTTTCGGTTTCTTCATCTGTAGGTTTGTCTTCTTTAGCTTCCTCAGGTATATCTAGAAACCGATTTCAACAAGGTAATAGCTCTATCATCATCACTTAACTTAACATCAATATTAGATAAGTTACAATCTTAGTAAACTCATCGAGATGTTCCGGCAAACTTACACCTTCTTCCTTACAGAAGGAGTACAACTCTTGTTTTAAGAGTAGTCAGTTGGTGAGATTCTTTTCCATATAAAGATCCTCCAATTTCTTCCACATTCCTGCTGATGAAGCTGCTTCTATCACATCATACACAACATCATTTGCCAACGCCAATTGAATTATACTAATTGCCCTTGAATTGATCTTTCCCCACTTTGCACCATCCATCTCTTTTGGTTTGTCATGTAGTGTCTCTTCTATACCATGTCGAATCAGTATATCTCGCATCCGAACTTGCCACAGACTAAAGTTCTTTCTTCCATCAAACCCTTCAACCGAGTACTTCACATCTATAATAGCTGTCATCATAGCTCTGATACCAGTTGTTAGGAATATAAATTTCTACCCCCAAGAACTCACACAAACAATTTGCAAATAAAATAGATAAAAAGCGCACACACAAACAAGATGAGATTTACGTGGTTCAGCAAATCGCTTAATCCACATTCGAAGAACAACTCTCTTTATTTCAATATAAAGATTGCACTCTTTCTCTCTCTCTCACACAAATTCAACTCAACACTTTTACAATTCTCTCTCTCTCTTCACACTTTTCTTCTCTACCTTCTCTTCTCAACCTCACCTCTATTTGTAGTTTCTTCAATTCCAATTTCTTGTTGGACAAGGATTACAATTCCTTAGAGCCCAAGACAACGTGTCCTCCAAAAAATTACCTATTAAAAAAAAACTCTATATAGAAACCCAATAATATGAGCCACAATTCCTAACAGTATTTTCCCCCCTTAGTTAGTTTAGGGTATGTTTTATTACTTTGTATTGTAACATATCATTCTTTGTTACGGTAATACACAATACGTTTTGTTCTCTCCTCTATGCAAACTTAACAGATTGAAGGGCGCTCCAGTAGATTTATAGGTGGATTAATTGAATTGTTTCAAATTTTTTTATTTGAACTCCAGTTAGCCTGAGAAGGTGTCAATTGGTGCCTCAATCGGTTAAACTTTGTGAAAGCTTATTTTTGGAAAATAATTTTTACAACGATTCAACTTGCTAAAATTAATGGACTATCTATATTGGCTATAAATGTGGTTATAGTTGTACGGAGACGAGCCGCTAAACATCTATAGAGAAAATTCTTTGTTTATTTAATCAAGGTTTTTTGTTGTTGTTGTTGTTGGTTATATGTGTTTTTAGTATTCGACAAGGAAAAATGCATTAGGTTAACCGGGTAAACTAATTCAACTGATTTGAGAATTGAGGAGGAGATTTGAACAACCATGGAGAAGCAGATTGCATGGAGTAAAGTCTGTTGATGGAGCGGATGAAGTTATTAAAGACTTCGAGTTGGCTACTGTCTGTGTCAAGAGCTATAATTAGAATTCTGGGGTGGAGAACTGTCTACTTTGTTTTAACTCTTTTATCATTGTGGATGGTTCATGGCTGGATTAACTCTCATAGTTTTTCTTGGTCAAAGAGTTTTTCACGTAAAAACTCGTGTGTCTATGCTCTTTGGCTAATTTTTTGTTTATGTGAGCATGTGAATGAATACAAACCATAAGGAATAACTAAAAAGTCTGAAACAAAACGAAAATTCAAATCACGATTAGCAAATATTAAGGAAATAATAAAATTTTGAAATTAATATTTACAAGACTTATACATTCTCCCTCTAGGCTAATTAACTGATGGACCGGCCTAATGAGATGCTTGAGTGACAATCACATACCCTTATCACTTATTGAACCATTAATTTATTTATTTTTTAGTTTTTTGTTGTGGGAGGCACTGGGTTGATCAACTATTCAGAGTGGCATAATCTTGTGTGCCCAAAACAATATTTGTTGTTTCTATGTAAACGGTCGTTATGTGAAGAGCTGCTGCTGCATTAATTTTCTCAGTACTCTTACATTATTCTTATTGCTTTCCTGTGTCTGGTGCAGAAAAATAGTGCAGTAGCGGGGGCTATTACGGGTATGACGCTGGCACTCACCTCTGGTGATTCTTCTCATGAACAACTTGTGCAATGCGCTATTACTGGTGCAGCCATCTCCACTGCTGCAAATCTTCTTACAGGGATATTCTAAGCCGGTGATCATGTCATGCTCACCTAGGAATACAGTATATACTGTTCTCTTCTAATATAAGACCTTTCTAGTAATACTTTCTTCTTTTTGTTTGAATGTTTTAGCAGATATACTGTTCTCTTCTAATATGAGACCTTTCTAGTAATACCTTCTTCTTTTTGTTTGAATGTTTTAGCAGATATACTGTTCTCTTCTAATATGAGACCTTTCTAGTAATACTTCTTTTTGTTTGAATGTTTTAGCAGGCCTATTATCAAAATAGTCCAAGGCGCGTGCGCGCGCACACATATATATATATATATGCTTGTTCATGAACTTAATTTTGTGCTGTCCAGTGTGTCAATCAGTCCCCAAGCTGTAGTTAAAGTTATTTATTTATTTTTATTTTTATAAGAGTTAAAGTTATTTTCTTACCTAACAGGAACTCAAATATTTGATCTTATTTGCAAGTCAGCATTCCAAGCTTGATGTCCCTCTGTGTCATTGCCAGAGATTGAGCTATTTCTAGTTGTAGAGTATGATATATCTGTCATACCAAGATTGGCTTATTCTCATGCAACTATCTTATGAAACTGGTAGGGTTGCAGTTTTACGTTAATCTGATTTTGAATTGGTAAATGGTAGGCAGAATTGTTCGGTGAATTGTGGGACGTACACTTTTCTTGGTTAAATTCATTTCTCTAATCTATTGGGAGTCTTGTTCAACAATACAGTTAACGTGCTTTAGTTGGGTTGAATTTATCTGAAATTACGGGTCAATCCGGGCTTCACTTATTTCCAGTAAAGAGCTCTCGCGCGCAAAGTGGATGATGTGACTGCAATGTGAACAAAACATGGTCCATTGAAATAACTCATAGGCATCACAGATGAGGCTGTATTACCCAAATGGTGGTGATCATATTATTTTCACTATCAATGTTTAGGCTCGTTGGAGGTTCAAAATAACAAGTAACAAGGAAAGAAAATTTGTAAATATTGCGTCACGGAAGCTATTTCTGAGAATCACTAATCATTTTCTTTCTATTCACTTGTTCTTTCCAAGATCCAAATATTTGTTCTTAATGTCACTATGTAAATTTTACAAAAGGAAAATGTGATCCCAAATAGGAGTGGAGCTATAAATCTGTGGATGGGGCCAATTGTTGCAGACTCTCGTCTAATGTCACAATTCTTTCAGTAGTGTAACTGGATGAACATGAACACTAAGCAAGTATTATATTCCCTTCGTAGTGCGATCTTCTTCTCCTTCCTCACTAACGAACAATTGTAGAAGAAGCCAAACTATCTAGTAACTTGATCAATAAGAAATTTCTAAAGTAGTCTTTGAATGATCAAGAGGAGAGAGAGCCTAAATCACTCATAGTGTATATATGTGTGTGATCTCTCAAAAAATAAACAGAATTTTTTGTTCTAAAAAAAACTCCATACTTTCTCTCTCTGAAAATATTAATTTGATGTGTATTTTGAGTTTCTTGAAAACATAATAAGAGAGAAATAATAGGAGATTTTTATAGATGTTAAAAACTCTAATTTTTCTTGAAAAAAAGAGTCAAAAATCAATTGAAAACTAGTCCCAACATTTAAGGAAATTTCAGAGTCAAAATTCGATCAAAACAGGACATTATAGAGCCAAAAATCGCCATCATAGGGCATGGACCAGTCTAGCCCATTCTTCGACTGGTCCAAGGATTTGCCTTGCAAAAATTGAAGTCTCGAGACTTCATGAACCGGTCCATCTAAAGCTTGGACCAATCCAACCTTGAAATATTTGCAATTTTTTTGAAAACCCTAATTTTCAAAGTTAGAACCTCCTGATTTGAAATCTGTGTTCTCACCACTTTACCTGGACTATGTGACTCTCATACTTTATCAACAATTTCCACATCGAAACCACTCGAAAACTTCAAACGATCAAATCCTTGTTCAATTCATTGATGTCTTCTTCCAACGTTTCAAGCTTTATGCTTTTGAAGATCATCTACATGTCTCGTGTACAACTTCATGTTTGCGCTCTGTCTCTAATTATATGATCAATTACAAGAATAGAAATAAAATATTACAATTCGATCATGTCTAGTTTTAATACCGAAGATTTTCAATTACAATTTTATATGACACAAACTCTCCCTTTGGCAATTTCAAGACAAAATCAACCTAAACAATCATAACCTAAACAACTAAAAAAATCAGATTACAAAATGTTCTAATCTCTCCAAAATGAAAAGAAATAAAACTTGAAGAACTTAGAGCATCATAAGCAAGCTTCCTATGTAGTGTCTTCTATAAACCTGTAAAATCTGCACATTTTGCAAGCAACACTACCAGTGAAAGCATAATAAATCAAATATAAACCAAATATGCTCATTAAATCAATCAAACATCTCACATGAGTACTAGTTCTCTCCCATAATTATATTTATCATGACAAACTATAGTAATTTTTCTCCCTCTTTTTGGAACAAATTGACAAAGTAAGAACAGGGGAAAAGATAACTAGCAAGAAAAGATATAACATGAACTCCATTCAAAACATATAAGCATGAGTACCAAAAATATGTGTAGTTACAGACCAAATATCCAAAAGAAAACAGAATCATAAGATAGTCTAAAACATAACAAAAACATGTCTAAATAAGCATAGAAATCTAGACATAACATGTTAGCAAGAAAATATTATTCTAGCAAAACATCTAATTGGGACTATCCTTAATCCTCATCTTCATCACCATCATCTCCAAAGCTTCCTGGAATAATTCTCTGAATCAATGCTTCAAGTTTTGAAAACTCCTCTTCAAGTACCTATCCCCTCATAGATTGATTGAACTGAATAACAATTAAAGCACAATTGGAATTAGGAACATAAATTCCAGGAATAGGAACATTATCATCATCTTCATTCACATCTTCACCAACATCTTGCCTAGCAGCCTCCTTTTGTGCTCTTTCTTTCATCTTATTGGTAATTGAAGACTTAACATTAGAAGCCGTAAACTTCCCTTTTGGCTTTTCAACTAATGCATTCGAAGGAATGTACACTTTATTTGCCTTAAGAATTTTCATAATGATCATTGGGAATGGAAAAACATTGGTAGGCTTGTAATCATTAGACTCTTAAATCACTGTCCTCAAAATAGCAAACAAATTAATCTTGTCACCATTCACAATGTTATACAAAATTTCACCTCTATACCTTGGTAAATCACCTTTATGATCATGAGGATCAAGAGTATAAGACAGAATCAGATTCAAAGCAGAGACATTTTAGTGATATAAGCACTAGGAACTTTATTCTCAAGCAATGGAGCATTATGTTCACATAACTTACTAATGATTGCTTTCATGCTTAGTATGTCCTCCTCAGTTCCATCATATGGAAAAACTAAACCATCGTCAGCCTCTGAAACACCAATCATCTTATAAATTAATTTGGTTGTCACTTTGATTTCAGTCCCAAAACACTTCACAGTTATCCACAATTCTTATCACTATAAGCAAGCACATTACTATAGAAATAATGAACCATGTTTGGCACACAATATTTCCCTAGATTAGCTAAATGACTCCAACCATTATCTCTGAAATAATGAACAAAATCCAAATGATATCCATGCCAAATGCTATCCAAATCAAAACTTCTTTCAAATCTCATTGGCCTACAACTGGTAACTTTCTTATAACTCTCAAAGGTATCTTCTTCATTAAAGTGATTCAAATTGAAGATAATATTACCTTCTAGTGTGAGATAAATATCAAATCTTGGTCTCCTTGATCCATTGGTCAATGTAACAATGAGAGGAATACAAAACAACAATGAGAAGGACTTTGAGGAATTTCCACAAACACTTGGTGTGCAACCTTTGAAAATACAAGTTTGAATGAAACTTTGTTAGTCAAATCTCCCAAAATCAACACCAAACCTCCAAAGATCAATCACTTTTACCAATTTTAATTTAGAATCAATCACAAAACCAATCAATTATGATTTATATATCAATCACAAAGTATGTTGAGAGTTGGAAAGAAAAGACATAAAAGAGATGGAAAGAGGTTGTTAGAAATAAAAAGTGGGTTTAGACACACAATGCACACATGCACTTATAAAATGACTCACCAACCGAGTTGGACCGGTCCAGCCCATTCCTTGGACCGGTCTAAGGTGGTCCATGTGGCCACGTTGACCAACTTTGACCCTTTTTGCAATTTGTTTTTTAAAAAATTACACAAAAAATAAAAATAAATTCCTAAAAATTTGCAAATAGGAAAATATTTTTGAATTTTTATTTATGTGAAAATAAAATAAAATATAATAATCATGTAATCATTAAAACTAACTTTTCATATAAAGTATCAATGAGTTCTAAAATTTCTGAAAAAATTCAAAAAAATTCACAAATGCACAATTTTAAAACTCATAAATTTGCCAACAAAATTCATTCTTAATTCCATGATCATGACACAATTTACAATACACAATATTTATAAAAATTAGAAAATTCATTTACTAAATCCATGTCCATGTGTGTCTGTGAACTATCCAACTTTATAAAAAAATAATAAAATTCATTTGATTTATCTTCTAAAATATATTGGATGATAAGCAAATAAAGCAACATATGATCAAATATTTTTTTTATTTCTAAGACTGCGACTTTCACTCTTACGAGCAGATAGTTATTTTCTCAAAATAACTTATTTAATTGATATCTCATTGGAGATTTTGTTGTAGTGGTAGCATCGAACAAATTCTGTAGGTAGACTTTTACTTTTTGTCTTAGATTTTCAACAGTTCTTTTTCATTTTTTTCTTTTCTTTTCTTTTTTTGCTGAAATAAAAATATAATCTTTTCTTTTCATTTTTTTATTGATCATTTCAGCTCTCAACACTACTCATACAATATACTCTAGTTAACTTCACATTAGTTTTCAATCCATTCTCTCAGAGTTGGACTAGTGCACAACTTGTATGGATTCAAAAGATTCACCTCTAAAAAGAAATAAATATAGCACATTAGTCATCAATTCTTCATCTATTGATAAACTCAAGTACTTCATCCATTGATAAACTAAGTGTCCCAATCATGCATTCACAAATAAAAGTGAGTCTAAATAGAAATACAAAGAAATCACATTATTTCATAAAAAAATATGATTTCCACATTCACATGATTATCATATAAAAATAAAATCCTAACCTACACTAAAAGATATGGTACAATGGAAAAGAAATAAATAACATAAGCTCAGTCTGTGACCATAAAGATCCTAATGACCTTAGTTAAGGGTTTTGCACCCAAAGACTTATGAAGAATAAATCCCATAGTATCAACAGACTCAAAAATTTTCAAATATTTCTTTTTCATCCAAATTATTTTAACATGAAAACTATCAGGAAAACATTGTGGAGAAACAGAAACATTCTTCTTCTTACTTGAATTCTTTTTAGCTTAAAATTTTTTGGGTTTGTTTCAATTAATTAGCTTTCTAGCATGAACCCTAGCAAAATAATTATGCATATGAAAATTAGAATTAGAATGCTTTCTCTTCTTATAGCAATAGTGTTGACTATGTCCATGTTTATTACAAAAAGTACAATAAAACACATTGTACACAACATTAGCATGCAAAGACTCAACTTGAAGCTTAGGTGGGTGTAGACAAATTCAAGTTCTTGGGTTTAGCAAAGATAGTTTGACCCTTATATGATTACCCAATATAACCTTATCTAGTCTTATCTCCTACAGGCTTACCAACACTAACCATACTATCAAGCTTAATTTGACCAGAAGTAACTGCAATCAGTTTAGTTCATTTAGCAACTTCTTTCTTTCTGATATCAATGATTCTTTTTCAACCTCCACAATCTCTAACTATTTAGATTTTTTATAGGCTCTTTTGACTTTGACAGTCTCAGTAAACAACTCCTCAAAGCTTTTGACAATTCTTCTTTAGTTGGTTTTTCTCTTTCTTCATCTTTAGAATCATCAAACCCAACTTGACTTAAGAGTTGTACACTTCTCTATTTCACCTACAATAGAAGAAGAATCATTAGTAGTATTATCATTCAATAAAGCAACAAAACAAAGCATCATTCTCAACAGAATAATCACTATCAGAGTTAGAAGAATCAAACTAAAAAACAATAGCTTTTATGGCTTTCTTTTTATCTTTCAAAATTTTCTTTGCACTAAAACTATTTTTCTTAGGACTTGGACATTGAGTAGATTTATAAACTTTACCACCTCAAATCCAACAAGTAATTTCAGCATCCTTAGAGTCTTCTACTTCATTTTTCTTCCTATCTTTACCTCTAGATGATGAGCCTTGACTATGGAATTTCCAATAATTTCATTTCCTAAGATTTCTATCCTTCTCATATTTAAGTGTCTTCCTAAATTTCCTAGCCAAGAGTGCGACATCATTATCCAAATCATATTCAAAACTTTCAACCTTTTCAACTTCATTTTTGAAGAATTTGAAATCTTTTACAAATTTGAAGACATACAAGTCTTTGAAGATTTGAAGTCAAATTTTTTTATTTATGAAGTTTTGAATATTTCATCTCAAAAGTTTGAATAAATCCAACTGATATTGCCATATCCATTGAGCCAATATCTCTACACTCATCTAATGCTTTCAACTTAGCTTGAAACCTATCAGGAAATGACCTTATGATTTTTCTGGCAACGTAAAAAGATAGAATCCTTTCTCTAAAGTTAGAACAACTTTGAACAACATCATTAATCTTAGCATGAAAATGAGAAAACATCTCATCTTCATCCATTCTAATTGTTTCAAACCTAATTGCTAGCATTTGTAATTTTGACTTCTATACCTTGGTAGTACCTTCATAAGTTACTTGAAGAATATTCCATGCTTCTTTCGAAGTGGAATAAGCAAAGATTCTAGAAAATATAGATAAAATAACATAA
The DNA here is from genome assembly GCA_026545225.1 of Cornus controversa. Taxonomy (NCBI): domain Eukaryota; kingdom Viridiplantae; phylum Streptophyta; class Magnoliopsida; order Cornales; family Cornaceae; genus Cornus; species Cornus controversa. Next base: position 3,386,291 of record CM048849.1, read on the forward strand.
TTAAATATAGCATATAAACTCTTATTATTATTATTAACATCATCATGCTCGGTAGTTGACCAAGTTTTCTTCTCCCCTTCTCTACAGTTATTGTCATGCCCTGAAATTCGAGCCATCGAAACTGTAGAGACCGGTTCTAATTTTGACCGATTTTATTTTATTTTCATTTATTGCCATATAAATGATGAAAAATGATGTTACCTGCATTATAAATATGAAATTCATGTTTGGGTACTTTTTTAGAGGTCCGGGGATGTTTTTAAGAAAACTGGCTTATTTTGAGATTTTCGGGTCGACAAGGCTTAGGACACTGGTCGGTGGGCCCGAAAAATCAAATATTTTATGAAAAATATTTAGTTTTTGATTTTAGACCATGAAATATTAAAAGAGTTAAGGAAGTGATTCCAGAGCCATAGCTGCTTTCGAAATCCAAAATGGAGGTCGGGAAGGTACATTAAGTGGCTTAGGGTCATTTTAGTCTTTTTACGGCATAGATATTATAAATATCAAGTGGTTGGGATTTCTCTTCATTTCTCATTGACCAAAATAGACAGCTATTACTTCTCTCTCCCTCATCTTCATCTCTTCTCATTCTCTTGACATTTCGAAAGCTTTGGGATTGGATTTGGAAGTTCTTGAAGAAAGATAAAGTGTTCTACGTGTTAAGGGCTTCAGTTTGAACCAAATAAAGTTAGATTTTGACAAGGTGAAGCTTGGAGGAATTTTAGAGTTTTGACTAGAAAAGCTTCAATCTTGAGGTAGGGATGTTTCTTCTTTCGTAGTCACCAATTTATAAGGTATTGGTGAGTTTGAAAGGGTTGGTTGAGTTTAGCATGCTTGGGAGGGTGATATAGTTGTGTATAATATTTTCCCTCTTTCATTATGATTAAATGCATGTTAAAGTTGATCATATTTGTGATATATGAAGATTGTGAGTTTATACATGTGATATATATGGAATTGTGAGCATATGATTAATATATGTGACTTTGTATACATGTATGAGGTATATGTATGAATGTAGACACATATGTGTATATATGTGGTATGTGAGAATATGATGCATTCTAGGATTGATATAAAACATGAATTTATGTAGGAGAGTATGAGAAATATGCTATCTGTGATATGTTGCCTAATAGGCATATATGTATCGAAGTTTTGTCCAAGTGAGCCATACATGGGGTTCGGAGTTGTCCAACCATGTTATGGGAGTGGTAAAATCATTCACTAAGGTATGACCATCAAAGTTGCCCAATTATGCCGAGGCTAATGCCTAGAAGTCAGAGTAGTCCAACATTTCTCTCTTACTACAACTTTATCCCAACTTCTCAATAGAATTAAGATGACTTAGAGTGAGAATTGAAGATTATTCCAAGAGAAAAGAATGTTCTTCTTATCATTCTCTTCGATTTGATCAGTTCAAAGCTCAATTTGGTGAATGTTGAAGATTTGGGCAAAACTAGGGTTTGGAATTGGGGGTAGCTCAAGAAGAGAAATTTGTTCTCTTTGCTACGATCTATGAGTCTACGGTTCAATAATCAAATTTGGAGCAATTCAGACATTTGGTGATTTGGGAATTTTTGAAATTTAGCTTGGAATTGAGGTAGAGGTGTTCTCTCTACCTTATCATTGCTTTCTTAGGAATTAATGTAGGTTTTGAATTGATTAGTATATTTTGAAGTGTTAGGAATTAAGTCTTGCATCTTTACTTATATTTTTACTTCCTAATTGAGTCTCTACATGATAATTATGCATTAATGTTGTATGTATATGTTTTGATGAAATTATTGGATATAAGTATATTGGAACATATACCAAAGTGAACTATGATGTGAATTATGTTTGCATGCCTTATATGATAGCAATTAAGGATACATGTTGCATATTAGAATGATTTATATTTTTGGAGATTATGTTATACATGTTGCGTGTTATATGTTTAATAAAATGCAAGAGAATGTTTCCTTTTATAAAAAAATGCATTTTATGAATAACTTGTAAAAGAATTGATATTGCATTGTGATATGCATAAAAATAACATGTTTTAGCATAGAAACAAGTGACTTATGATGCACTTGGAAAAATGATGATTATTACATTGTTATGATCATGAAAAAGGCATGTTTTATAATTGAAATCAAGTGCTTTATGATGCACTTGGAAATATGTGATATGTTCAAAATTGTATGTGTTGTCAACCTTGAAACTTATGTGATTGGTTGTTGATTTTGGGAATAGGTCAAAAAAGCATAAAAAGTCCTAAGCCCGAAACTTGGTCAAGGAGGTTTTGTCTAGACCTTCGGGTTAGTAGCCCGTAAAGTAGAATATTGATTTTGTCTAGACCCTCGGGATAATCACCCATAAATTAGAATATTAATTTTGTCTAGACCTTCAAGTTGTTACCCGTAAAGTAGAATATTTAGAAAATTGGCTTGAAAAGCCCTTGACCCGTGGATCTACGACTACTCCCACCATTGTTTGATTTCGAAACTTATGTGGCTTCGTATTTAAGTCTTACTATTGAATTGTTATATTCATGTTGATGCTCGTGTGATCTTTTCATTAATTAAGCATTGTTGAGCATATGGCTTATTCATGTATTGTGTTGAAATTCTATAAATATGAACATTGAAGTATGCTATGTAGTACATAGGAATGCCATGATTGCATTTCATATAGGTCACGTCGAGTTGATGCATAAGTTGGTTTGGGTATCTCTGCTGGGCATGTTAGCGCTTACCCCCTTTTTCCTAAAAATTGTTTAGAGATAAGGCACCGACGATCGATGGAGTTTGAAGTGCTAGTATCAAAAGATTTATTTTTTGTTGCTATTATTTAAGTCATGTTTCCATATGCCATGTTTAGGCATTTATTAAACCTTGTGATTTGGATTTGAGTATTGGATATTATATGTACGAGCCATATTTGGCATTTGAATACAAATGAGGACGGGATTGGGATTTATGTTGAAGTTCGAATTACTTCCCTTTATATAGTATAATGACGATTCCATTATCATTTATACATGCTGTAATTTGATTTTAATGTATGCAAGGGTATTTAGAAGGTTGTATGTTAAGGATGAGGGTTAAATTTTCAAATTTGGACATTAAAGGATTTCTGTCGAAGACCTACGATTAATCAAAATCCCCATTTTGATTAATCGCAGCTCTTCAATTAATCAAAATCCCCATTCTGATTGATCGAAGCACCAACTTGAAAATGGTGATCAATTCTAGTGTGTTCCGATAGAACCTAGGACACAACTACGATTAAGCTCAGCTTCAATTGATCGCAGCCTCACCTGCAATTAATCGCAGAGAAGGTTACGATTAATCGAAGCACAATGTTCGATTAATCACACTATGCAATTAGTGTGGATTGATGATGAAGCTTAAGTACTCATGTACCCTAATAAAGGACCCACTTGTATGAGTTTACTTATATACGCACACATTGTATGTATGACTATGACTATGCTTCCGCGATTATGAGATTTTGAATTTATTTATGGATATGGATGAAGGTTCACTTATTTCAATCACCAACCCTATTTCCCTCACTCTTACGTTGGAAATGGGGGGGGGGGGTTGACAATATGGTATCAGACAACCAAGTTTGAATACTGGGTTAAGGTTGGACTATATGAGTACTTGACGTTATAGTTGAACTTAGAGATGATGGCATTTGTGTGGAATATGCTTCTGTGCTTACATGATTGGTATTACATGCTAAACTATGGAATGACTTAGCATAATGTTAATAAGCTTGTAAAAGTTGATTGATTGATTATATACATTTAGTAACTAAGTGTCTTCTTGTTAGCTATGTAGTGAGATACCACCGAGACATGCATGAGGACGAGGTGTGAATGTCCCACAAGCACAAGTTGATGGGGTGCAATTCATGAGATAATTGGTTGAGACCATGCAAAAGATCGCATGAGAAACCTATGAAGAAGAGGTACACGTGCAACCTAGAGCAGGCCTTACTCAAATGATGATTGCGATGAGGAAGTATAACAAGTATTGTCACGCCCCGAAATTCAGACCGCCGGGACTCCCTTGGTCTAAGCCTGAACTTCGAGTAGTGAGGTGTCAATATCACTCAATCATCACTTTACAACTCGAATGACCATGACAAATTACCAATATCACCCTCGGTTCCTACTCGAACCACCGAGATCTTTACAAACAACAGAATTCTTTACATTATCAATACATTATTTCCTCTCCGAAACCTCATAATAGGGCCCCATGTACTCACCATACATACCTATTGAGAAACCCTGTCTATGCACTTTCGATCAATCGAAGTGCATCTTTCGATTAAGCAAAACCCCCACATTTCAATCAATCGAAATTAAGGTTTCAATCAATTAAAAATCTCGCATAATCGAACTTGTATCGAAGTTCCATCGAAAACCTACTGGAATTGATCACTCAACATGCCTGTCATTTCGATCAATCAAAATGGTGATTTCGATCAATCGAATGCCTCGAACCTATTTCCTGCAGAAAATTATAAGTGTCTAATCTCACTCCTTTAGTCCCCATTCTCATCATGCATAACCCTCATTTTACCAATTCATCAACATAACCATTCTCACAAGTTTATACATGTAAAAAATGAACATAAATGAAAAATCATCATTCACATCACCTAACATTTATTATGCTCAAATTCGTATTTAAACGTATGCAATCGTAATGCATAATATAACATATTCTCAAAACATAATAAATCTTATACATGTTCATTACATGGATATAGTCCATAATCCGAACAAGCATTTAAATAAAATAATAAATGTCTGTCTTTAAGGGAAGACTACCTACTCTTCACGCCAACTCACGATTGGGGAGACTCCATCACCTCTTTGTCATTTCCTAAAAAGAGTTAATACTCATGGGATGAGCAACCACACGCTCAGTAGGAATATTTAAAACATAATTTTGTAAGTCTCGTGAATCCACATAACATATAATCTTATTATCATGTTAAGCATAATTTATATACAAGTAATCATGTTAACAACCATGCCATGAATGTATGTTTACCATGTCATGCACTTACGCTTGTCCGTGTCTCACACACACATGAATTTCACTCTGACTTTGGCTCACCACCCATAATGTTAAGGATAATAACTGCCCGGATCCTGACTCTTGGCAACCCGACCTACCATAACCTTTCTATACCACCTCGGATCTCGACTCTTGGCAATTCGGTGCTTACAAACCTTTCCACAACACACATCCGAATCACAGCTCTTGGCTATCCAGTTTCTGCAACCCTATCACATGCACACTCACACCATGTATATGCAATGCGTGTACATTATCAAAATCATGCTCATGCTAAATGTGCATATACAATTAAAAGTAAAATAGCACTTAATTGTCATGCTTGCACATATTTCAAATAAACTTCACATGCATTCACATTGAACATGTTTCACATTCTCCACACGTTACATATCATTGATATAGGCAATTAAACATGCTTTCACATTCAAATTTCAAGGAAATTTATCAAACATATAAGTGTCACCTTCACATATATACATGAGTTCACACAATTCCTCCACAATTCCACCTCAACATGTATATAAAATCATTTAAGGGAATTATAAACATGTAATTTCATCATTTAACATTGATAATTCACTAAGTAGTATAATCTAGCATGCTTTACCCCTCCCCCCCCCCCCCACATAACCAATTGGTTGCCATAAACAAACAATATACTCACAAAAATCTCAAATTTTATGGGTTAGGCATCCCTACCTCAATTTGGAAGAGCTTCCAAATAAAATTCCTAAATTTCTCACCAAAATCTACTTTATCCAAATTCGATTATGAATGAATCAAACTTGAGCCCTCGATGCGTAAACCAATTTTTTCTTCTTTGGCGCCTTCCAATTCTCACCCCAAGCCTCTCAAATTCAATGGAGAAGGGAAGATAATGATGTAGAGATATATGTGTATCTATCTTGCTCTCTCACGACTGATGAAGGAATGAGAGAATGAATTCTGCACTCTCCTCTTATTATTTAGATAGTTTGTTAAATAATTTATTATTTATGATTTTTAGTTCTTTATTAGTTATATGGTCCGTTAAATAAATCATTATTTTTGCTACATTGTTTATAATATATTTATTGAATAAATAATTCTTTATATTACATAGTTTATTATTAGTTACATAGTTTGTTAATTAAATTATTATTAATTCTACATTCTTTATAATTAACTTTATTATTAATTAGATATTTGTTGAATAATTAAGTTATTATTTTTACTCCATAGTCAATTATTAGTTACATGCTTTGAAAATTAATTATTATTTTTGCAACATTGTTTATTATTATTTAAATAATTTATTGTATAAATTATTACTTATGCCACATTGTTTGTTTAATAAATTATTATTTATGATACATAATTTATATTTAATAATATATTATTATTTATGCTGTTTGGGTTTGGAGTTTCGGGGTTTGGAGTTTGGAGATTCGGAATTAGGGGTTTAGAATTTATGTTTTATTAAGTTATATTGTCTATTTATTACATTGTTTGGAGTTTTGGGATTTGAATTTTCGTGTTTCAGGTTCAAGGTTTGTGGTTTAGGACTTGAAATTTCTGGCTCGGCTATAGTTTTGTATATTATTTATGTCCAATAGTTTTTAATTCATAATAAATTATTATTTAAGATACAAAGTTTATATTATTGATTATATAGTTTGTTAAATAAATTATTATTTTAGCTACTTAGTTCATTACTAGTTCGATAGTTAGTTAAATAATTTATTAGTTATGCTTCATAGTTCATAATATTTATATAGTATGCTAATTAAATTATTATTTAGGTTACATAGTTTATGTATAGATATTTATTGAATAAATTATTATTTATCTTACATAGTTTATTATTAGTTACATAGTTTGTTAATTAAATTATTGTTAATTTTACTTACTTTATTATTAATTTGATATTTGTTAAATAAGTTATTATTTATGCTACATAGTTTATTATTAGATAAATTATTTTTAAATAAATTATTATATATGTAATATCATTAATAATTATTTAAATTTTTTTATATAAATTATTATTTATTCTTCTACACTATTTGTTTAATAAATTATTATTTATGATATATAATTTGTATTTAGTAATACTTTATTATTTATGCTGAATAGGGGTTCAGAATTTGGGTTTTAGGGTTTGGAGTTTGGGGATTGGGGTTTGGAGTATAGGATTTATCATTAGTTACACAGTTTTTTAATTACATAGTTTGTTTGGTTTGGGTTTTTGGATTTTCGAGTTTCGAATTTTAGGTTTTGGGTTTATGATTCGGGGTTCCGTTTCGGCTTTAGTTTAGTTAATTATTTTTGTTAAACATTTTTTAATTGATAGTAAATTATTATTCATGCTACGTAATTCGTATTTAATAATATATTATTATTTATGCTTCATAGGGTTTTGGGATTGGGGTTTCTAGGTTTGGAGTATGGAGTTTGAAGTTTAGGATTTAGTATTTATTATTAGTTACATAGTCTTTTAAATTCATAGTTTGTTTGGGGTTTGGGGATTCCGGTTTTCGTTTTTGGGGTTTTGGTTTGAGGTTTGGGGTTTAAGGTTTATTTATGTTAAACATTTTTTAATTAATAATATATTATTATTCATGCTACAGAATTTATATTTAATAATATATTATTATTTATGCTTCATAGGGTTTCGGGTTTCTGGGTTTGGAGTTTAGGGTTTAGGCTTTACGATTTATTATTAGTTACGTAGTCTTTTAAATATATAGTTTATTTGGGGTTTGGGGATTCGAGTTTTAGGTTTGAGGTTACGGATTCGAAGATTCCGGTTTGGCTTTAGTTTAGTTTACTATTTGCGTTAAATAGTTTTTAATTCAGAATATAATATTTTTTATGCTACATAGTTTATTATTAATTATATTGTTTGTGAAATAATTTATTATTTATGCTTTTTAGTTCTTTATTTGTTAGAAGGTCCGTTAAATAAATTATTATCTACGCTTAATTGTTTATGATAAATTTATTAAATAAATTATTCTTTATATTACATAGTTTGTTGATTAAATTATTATTAATCCTACATACTTTGTTATTAAATTTATTATTAGTTAGATATTTGTTGAATAATTAAGTTATTATTTATACTACATAGTTTATTTCTCATAATATATTATTATTTATGCTGAATAGGGGTTTGGGATTGAAATTTTGGGTTTAGAGTTTTTGGATTTGGGGTTTGGAGTATATGATTTATTATTAGTTACACAGTATTTTAATTACATAGTTTTTTTGGATTTGGGTATTTCGGGTTTTCGTGTTTTGGATTCTAGGTTTGGGTTTCGGATTCGGGGTTCCAGTTCGGCTTTAGTTCAGTATATTATTTATGTTAAACATTTTTTAATTGATAACAAATTATTATTCATGCTACATAATTTGTATTTAATAATATATTATTATTTATGCTTCATAGGGTTTTGGGATTGGGGTATAGAGACCGTGACCAATTTTTCATCATTTTCGCTATAATTGCATTTCAAATGATGCTATGGATGTTTCGAGTGAGGGAAATAGGTTTGAAAGGTTAATTTGAGATTTTTGAAAGTTTTTAAGACATTTGGAGAAGTTTGACTTTTTGGTCAAACCTGGGCCTGAGGTGCGATTTAAGTGGGCCCGGGAATTCGAAATTTTTTTAAAAATATTTATTTTTGGGAATGACTTAGATGAAATTTTTAGAGAGTAGAGGAAGTTATTTCGAGACCATATGAGTTTTCAAAATCGAAAACGTTACCCGGGAAAGTACGTTAAGTGGCCGAGGGACATTTTAGTTTTTTCGCAGCCTTAGGGCTTTATAGGGGTCAAAACTACCGAGATATTTCATATCTCACGCCTCTTTTTCTCTCTAAAAGACTCCATCTTCATAGCTCTCCCTTCTCTCTACATTTCAGACCCGTTCGGCTTGGATTCAAGACTCGCCGAATGAGGGAGATATATAGGGGACGGCAAAAGCTTCGGTTTGATTAAAAAAAATCATAGTAATCATAGTGTGTATATGTAATATAATAATAGAATAATAATTATAGAATAATTTAGTTCTATAGTTAATTTAGGGGATTAATAATAATTAAAAAATGATTGGAAATATACACACAAATCAATTGTTGAAAAAACAATTAAATAAATAAGAAATGAAAATGGCAATTAAAACTGGAATAACATAAAAAGTTTAAATCATAATCTAAACAGTAACGATCTAATCTAAACAGTAATGATCTAATCAACTATTTCTTGGCTCGATTCACAATTCTCTATGAACAGCAGTGACTTCTGTTGTTCATTTTTTTGTGCAAGCTCAGTGGATGGTAAATTTATTTATTTGTTTTACAACTTAAAACAACATTCTGGATATACATAATATATATCTTCTTGGAAAGTGGAATAGAGGAGTTTTGAAATTTTTTATTGCAATTGATTGCTATTTTGATTTACAATTGTAACAGTTGATCAAATTACATAAGATTAAAATTATAATTTTAAACTAAATACCCTGTAGTGTTTAATTTCATAATTGGTTATGTCTACCAGTTGGTTTTACTTCTTTCTCTGCACTTTCATATAATTTTGTAGACTTTCAATATTGTATAATGAGCAATGTAACAAACTCTTATGTTATTTATGTATTCTTTTCATCAAGTGTGCTACACCTAGATTTATGCCATATGGTTCACAATTACAAATTAAAAATTTCAAACAAAAGACATCCCAAACTTGTATGTTTAGTCGTTTTGTGTAGAGTTTTATTTTCATCCATTTAGTGACATGTTCTAAATGTAAGATGTTCTTACTCTGGAAGCAATTTCTCTAGGCCATGGAAAATTCACAGTAAGCAAGGTGGAACTGCTAATCGTGGCTGCTCAATCAGAGTGGGGTGTAAAACAGAAAAGCAAGGGAAAGTATATTGGTAATGATAAAAAATGTTACATGTAAATGAGGGTTCTACATGAAACAAATAAAAAGTTAGATAGTTCTAAATTTGGATGATAAAAAGACCAACTATTTCTTGACTCGATTCAAAATTCTCTATGAACTGCAGTGACTTCTGTTGTTCTAATATTTAGTGCAATAATGAGGCAGAAAAATTGCATATTACAATTATTACATTTACAATAAATAAATGTGAAATGAATAAGGAGGCTAATTTGTAAAACAAGGACATCAATAAAGCAAATTGATAAGCAGTCAATGCTACATTTGACAAATAAGCTATACCCATAAAACAAAATTTATGAAGAAGACACAGTACCTCCCTTGGATGTCGATTCTTATCTTCGTCTATGTCTACGTCTGCTGTTCAGCTGCAATTGAGGCCCTTGTGATTTATTTTTTCTGATGTTTGGTCTATATACCTGTTTCCATCAAGCTTAGCTTTAGTAAGAATGTTAATATATTATAATAGAATTTAATGACGTTACAACACAAAAATTACAAAAGAAAAATTACAAAAGAGAGAGGGTTATGATCAATTACCAATATGTTAGAAGAACAACGTGAAAAAAAATTGTGAGCAAAAAAATTTGGTGAGAAAATTTGATTCTTGCATGTAATTTAATTGATGAAAAGAGTTGAGAGTTAGAGTAGAGATATGAGTGTATTAGTTGAAGAATAGCAGAACAACATAAAAAATATTGTGACCAAAAAATGTGAAATGGTGACAAAAAATAAGAAGGTAAAAAAAATAGAAAATTAAATAAAATTCAGATTTTTTAGAGCAACCAAATTTTATTGGCTAAAGATTGAGAAAAAAGTGAAATTGTGACAAAAAAATGAATGTAAGAAAAATTGTGAGAGTTAGAGTGGAGATAGGAGTGTATTAATTGAAGAATTATTATAAAAGTGATGGTAAGAGGAGTTGAGAGTTAGAGTAGAGATAGGAGTGTATTGTGACCAAAAAATGAAGATGGTAAAGAAAATAAATAAATAAATAAAATAAATGATAAAACCAGGTTTGTATTTGAAATTGGAAATTGTGACAAAAAATGAACCTAAAAAAAATTGTGAGAGTTAGAGTGGAGATTGGAGTGTATTAGTTGAAGAATTATTATAAAAGTGATGGTAAGAGGAGTTGAGAGTTAGAGCAGAGATATGAGTGTATTGTGACCAAAAAATAAAGAAGGTAAAAAAAATTAAAATAAATGATAAAACCAGGTTTGTATCTGAAATTGGGAATTATGACAAAAAATGAACGTAAAAAAAAAAATTGTAAGAGTTAGAGTGGGGATAGGAGTGTATTGAAGAATTATTATAAAAGTGATGTTAAGAGGAGTTGAGAGTTAGAGTAAAGATATGAGTGTATTAGTTAAAGAATTTGCATAAAAGTGAATGATTTGAAACAACTTGTACTTTTAAAAGTTTGTTTGGGTTTGGGTTTTTTAGATTTTTGAGTTTCGGATTTTAGGTTTTTGGTTTCGTATTCGGGGTTCCGGTTCGGCTTTAGTTTAGTTTATTATTTATGTTAAACATTTTTTAATTTATAATAAATTATTATTTATGTTACATAATTTCTATTTAATAATATATTATTATTTATGTTTCTTAGTATGTTTGGGGTTTGGGGATTCCGATTTTCAGTTTTGGATTTTTGGTTTGATGTTTAAGGTTTATGGTTTATTTATGTTAAATATTTTTTTAATTAATAATAAATTATTATTCTATCTACATAATTTATATTTAATAATATATTATTATTTATGCTTCATAAGGTTTCGGGATTGGGGTTTCTGGGTTTGGAGTTTAGAGTTTAGGATTTAGGATTTATTATTAGTTACGTAGTCCTTTAAATACATAGTTTATTTGGGATTTGGGGATTCGAGTTTTAGGTTAGAGGTTACAAATTCAGAGATTCCGGTTCGACTTTAGTTTTGTTTATTATTTATGTTAAATGTTTTCAATTTAGAATATATTATTTTTTATATTACATAATTTATTATTAATTATATAGTTTGTCAAATAAATTATTATTTATGCTACATAATTCATTTTTAGTTAGATAGATTTTTAAATAATTTATTATTTATACTTTTTAGTTCTTTATTTGTTAGAAGGTTCGTTAAATAAATTATTATCTATGCTACATGGTTTATGATATATTTATTGAATAAATTATTATTTATATTACAAAGTTTGTTAATTAAATTTTTATTAATCCTACATACTTTATAATTAACTTTATTATTAATTAGATATTTGTTGAATAATTAAGTTATTATTTATACTACATAGTTTATTTCTCGTAATATATTATTATTTATGTTGAATAGGGGTTTGGGATTGGAGTTTTTGGGTTTGGAGTTTAGGGATTTGGGGTTTGGAGTATAGGATTTATTATTACTTACACAGTCTTTTAATTACATAGTTTGTTTGGGTTTGGGTATTTCGGGTTTTCGTGTTTCGAATTTTAGGTTTTGGGTTTTGGATTCGGAGTTCCGGTTCGGCTTTAGTTCAGTTTATTATTTATGTTAAACATTTTCTAATTGATAAGAAATTATTATTCATGTTACATAATTTGTATTTAATAATAAATTATTATTAATGCTTCATAGGGTTTTGGGATTGGCGTTTCTAGGTTTGAAGTTTGGGGTTTAGGATTTAATATTTATTATTAGTTACATAGTCTTTCAAATACATAGTTAATTTGGCATTTGGGGATTCAGATTTTCGTGTTTTGGGTTTTAGTTTGAGATTTAGGATTTAGGGTTTATTTATGTTAAAGATTTTTTAATTGATAATAAATTATTATTCATGCTACATAATTTGTATCTAATAATATATTATTATTTGTGCTTCATAAGGTTTCGGGATTGGGGTTTCTGGGTTTGGAGTTTAGGGTTTAGGATTTACGATTTATTATTAGTTATGTAGTCTTTTAAATACATAGTTTATTTGGGATTTGGGGATTCGAGTTTTAGGTTTGAGGTTACGGATTCGGAGATTCCGGTACGACTTTAGTTTTGTTTATTATTTATGTTAAATACTTTTTAATTCAAAATATATTATTATTTATGCTACATAGTTTATTATTATTTATATAGTTTGTTAAATAAATTATTTTATGGTTTGGAGTTTGGGGATTTGGAGTTTGTCGTTTAGGATTTAATATTAGTTACACTGTCTTTTAATTACATGGTTTGTTTGGATTTGGGTATTTCGGTTTTCTTGTTTCGGATTTTAGGTTTTGGGTTTCAGATTCGGGGTTCAGGTTCGACTTTAGTTTAGTTTATTATTTATGTTAAACATTTTTTAATTGATAATAAATTATTATCCATGCTACGTAATTTGTATTTAATAATTTATTTTATTTATGCTTCATAGGGTTTTGGAATTGGGGTTTCTAGGTTTGGAGTTTGGAGTTTGGGGTTTAGGATTTAATATTTATTATTAGTTACACAGTCTTTTAAATACATAATTTGTTTGGGTTTAGGGATTCGGCTTTTCGTGTTTTGGGTTTTAGGTTTGAGGTTTAGGGTTTATTTATGTTAAACATTTTTTAAATTATATTCAATTATTAATAATGTTACATAATTTGTACTTAATAATATATTATTATTTAGACTTCATAGGGTTTCAGGATTGGGGTTTTTAGGTTTGGAGTTTAGAGTTTAGGATTTAGTATTTATTATTAGTTACATAATCTTTTAAAGACATAGTTTGTTTGTGGTTTGGGGATTCGGTTTTCGTGTTTTGGGTTTTAGGTTTGAGGTTTAGAGTTTAGAGTTTAAGGTTCATTTATGTTAAACATTTTTTAATTGATAATAAATTATTATTCATGCTACATAATTTGTATTCAATAATATATTATTATTAATTTTGATTCATAGGGTTTCGGGATTGGGGTTTCTGGGTTTGGAGTTTAGGGTTTAGGATTTACGATTTATTATTTGTTGCGTAGTCTTTTAAATTCTTAGTTTATTTGGGGTTTGGGGATTCGGGTTTTAGGTTTGAGGTTACGGATTCAAAGTTTCTGATTCGGCTTTAGTTGAGTTTATTATTTATGTTAAATAGTTTTTAAATTCAGAATATATTATTATTTATACTACATAGTTTATTATTAATTATATAGTTTGCTAAATAAATTATTATTTAAGCTACATAGATCATTTTTAGTTAGATAGTTTGTTAAATAATTTATTATTTATGCTTTTTAGTTCTCTATTAGTTATATGGTCTGCTAAATAAATTTTTATCTATGCAACATTGTTTATGATATAAGTATTGAATAAATTATTCTTTATATTATATAGTTTATTATTAGTTACATAGTTTGTTAATTAAATTATTATTAATCCTACATACTTTATTATTAACTTTATTATTAATTAGATATTTTTAGAATAATTAAGTTATTATTTATGCTACATATTTTATTATTCATAATATATATTATTTATGCTGAATAGGGATTCGGGATTTGGGTATTATGTTTGGAGTTTGGGGATTTGGGGTTTGGAGTATAGGATTTATTATTAGTTACACTGTCTTTTAATTACAAAGTTTGTTTTGGATTTGGGTATTTCGGGTTTTTGTTTTTCGGATTTGAGGTTTTAGGTTTCGGATTCGGGGTTCAGGTTCGGCTTTAGTTTAATTTATTATTTATGTTAAACATTTTTTAATTGATAATAGATTATTATTCATGCTGCGTAATTTGTATTTAATAATTTATTTTTATTTATGCTTCATAGGGTTTTGGGATTGGGGTTTCTAGGTTTGGAGTTTGGAGTTTTGGTTTAGGATTTAATATTTTTTATTAGTTACATAGTCTTTTAAATACATAGTTTGTTTGGGTGTAGTGATTCGGGTTTTCGTGTTTCGAGTTGTAGGTTTGAGGTTTAGGGTTTATTTATGTTAAATATTTTTTAATTGATAATAATTAATTAATAATGCTACATAATTTTTATTTAATAATATATTATTATTTTTGCTCATAGGGTTTCGGGATTGGGGTTTCTTGGTTTGGAGTTTAGGATTTATTATTTATTATTAGTTACATAGTCTTTTAAATACATAGTTTGTTTGTGGTTTGGGGATTCGGGTTTTCATGTTTTGGGTTTTAGGTTTGAGGTTTAGAGTTTAGAGTTTAGGGTTATTTATGGTAAACCTTTTTTAATTGATAAGAAATTATTATTCATGCTTTATAATTTGTATTTAATAATATATTATTATTCTTTATGATTCATAGGGTTTCGGGATTGGGGTTTCTGGGTTTGGAGTTTAGGGTTTAGAATTTACGATTTATTATTTGTTACGTAGTTTTTTAAATACATAGTTTATTTTGGGGTTGGGTATTCAGGTTTTAGGTTTGAGGTTACGGATTGGGAGTTTCCGGTTCGGCTTTAGTTTAGTTTATTATTTATGTTAAATAGTTTTTAATTCAGAATATATTGTTATTTATGATACATAGTTTATTATTAATTATATAGTTTGTTAAATAAATTATTATTTAAGCTACGTAGTTCATTTTTAGTTAGATAGTTTGTTAAATAATTTATTATTTTTGCTTTTTAGTTTTTTATTAGTTATGTGGTCCATTAAATAAATTATTATCTATGATAAGTTATTTATGATATATTTATTGAATAAATTATTCTTTATATTACATAATTTATTATTTGTTACAGAGTTTGTTAATTAAATTATTATTAATCTTACATACTTTGTTATTAATATTATTATTTATTAGATATTTGTTGAATAATTAAGTTATTATTTATACTACATAGTTTGTACTTAATAATATATTATTATTTAGGTTTCATAGGGTTTCGAGATTGGGGTAGGTTTGGAGTTTGGAGTTTAGGATTTAGTATTTATTATTAGTTACATAATCTTTTAAATACATAATGTGTTTGTGGTTTGGGGATTCGGGTTTTTATGTTTTGGGTTTTAGGCTTGAGGTTTAGAATTTAGAGTTTAAGGTTTATTTATATTAAACATCTTTTAATTGATAATAAATTATTATTCATGCTACAAAATTTGTATTTAATAATATATTATTATTAATTTTGATTCATAGGGTTTCAGGATTGGGGTTTCTGGGTTTGGAGTTTAGGGTTTAGGATTTATGATTTATTATTTGTTAAGTAGTCTTTTAAATACATAGTTTATTTGGGGTTTGGGGATTCGGGTTTTAGGTTTGAGGTTACGGATTTGAAGTTTCCGGTTCGACTTTAGTTTAGTTTATTAATTATGTTAAATAGTTTTTAATTCTGAATATATTATTATTGATGCTACATAGTTTATTATTAATTATATAGTTTGTAAAATAAATTATTTTTTAAGCTACATAGTTCTTTTTAGTTTGATAGTTTGTTAAATAATTTATTATTTTTGCTTTTTTGTTCTTTATTTGTTATATTGCCCGTTAAATAAATTATTATCTATGATACCTTTTTTATAATATATTTATTGAATAAATTATTCTTTATATTACATAATTTGTTATTAGTTACATTGTTTCTTAATTAAATTATTATTAATCCTACATACTTTGTTATTAATATTATTAGTAATTAGATATTTGTTGAGTAATTAAGTTATTATTTATACTACATAGTTTATTATTAGTTACATGTCTTGAAAATTAATTATTATTTTTGCAACATTGTTTATTATTATTTAAATATTTTGTTATATCAATTATTATTTATGCCACATTGTTTGATTAATAAATTATTATTTACGATACATAATTTATATTTAGTAATATATTATTATTTATGTTGTGTGGTTTTGGAGTTTCGGGGTTTCGAGTTTGGGGATTCAGAATTAGGGGTTTATTATATTGTTTGGGGTTTTGGGATTTAGATTTTCATGTTTCGGGTTCTAGGTTTGAGGTTTAGGACTTGAAATTTCTGGTTCGGCTATAGTTTTATATATTATTTAAGTTCAATAGTTTTTAATTCATAATAAATTATTATTACAATATATAGTTTATATTATTTGTTATATAGTTTATTAAATAAATTATTATTTTAGTTACATAGTTCATTATTAGTAAGATAGTTAAATAATTTATTAGTTATGCTTCTGTAAGGACCGTGACCGTTTTTAACCGTGTTTTCTTTAATTTCTTTTATTGTCATAATGATACTTTAAATGATTATTTATATATTTTATGTGTAAAATACATGTTTAGATAACTTATTTGAGGTCCGGTGAAATTTTTGGAGCGTTTGGCAAAAGTTGACTTTTTTGGATTCGGTTAACCTTGGCGCACGGGCTCCGTTGACTCAGAAAATTCCAAAATCGTCGAAATGACTTCAAATTCAGAGGGTAGATTAAATAAAATATTTAATGCGTAACGGAATCGATTTCATGTCAATCGGAGCTATTTAATAGTTTATTAAATAGGTGTATCTCATCTTGGTATAAATAGCAAAGTTAGAGATTTTCATCTCATTTCCTTCTCCTTCATGAGCCGTGAGAGGCTCTCTTATATATATATAAAGGAGAAGGAAATGAGATGAAAATCTCTAACTTTGCTATTTATAGCAAGATGACCTACACCTATTCACAAAAGTATATATATATATATATATCACCTTCATTCTCCTTCATCAAATTAGAGGGTCTTAAGGTGAGAATTAGAAGCCGAAGAAGAGAGAAATGATCTACGCGTTGAGGGCTCAAGATTGGTCCGATCAAAATCATCTTCGGACAAAGTTAGATTTTTGGGAGATTTTAGCTTTGAATTGAGGTAGGGTTATTTTCTCCATCTTATCATCGATTCCTTAGGAATTGGTGTGGGTTATATTGTTTATCATGTTTAGAGTTGCTAGGATGTGAGTCTTGCACTTTTAATTGGGTCAATTTATGCTAATTGATGATATTGTTGAATTCACGAGTATTGAATTGTGTTTATATGTTTAAATGTTGTTAATTGTAGAGGAATGTGGCTTTATAACATGAATTATGGTGTAGAGATTATGTTGTGGATAATGCATGTTATGTGTTTGATAATATGCATGAAAATGATCATTTCTTTAAATGTAGCATTATTATATGCATGAGATTACATGTGTTAGTATGGAAGTTAAGAGGCTTATGATACACTTGAATTGTGGAATTGTTGCATTGTGATATGCATGAGATTACATGTTTTAGCATGTGGATTAAGTGGCTTATGATGCACTTGAAATTGTATGTGTTGCCATACTTGAATCTACGTGATTGGTTGTTGATTTTGGGAGGAGGTCGAAAAGAAATGAGGGCTTAGATCCCTAGGGTGCAAATCCCTAAACTTGGCCAAGGTGGTTACTCTAGACCATCGGGTTAGTAGCCCGTAAAGTTAGATTTGGTTACTCTAAACCATCGGGTTAATAGCCCATAAAGTCAGATTTGGTTACTCTAGACCATCGGGTTAGTAGCCCGTAAAGTCAGATTTTGGTTTGATCCCCCGTTAAGATAGTTATTACGGATAATCGACTCATTTAGCAGTTATTCGGTGGTTCTACGACAACTCCCACCTTTGTATGATTTTGAAATTTATGTGGTTTGGTGCTTAAGGGTTATTGTTGAATTGTGATGATCATATTGAGGGTGTGTGGCATTTTCCTTGAAATTGAGAAATGTTGAATATGTTTTCCATTTAAGCTTTGAATTGAATTTTCTTTGAGCATGTGCATTAAAGTATGTCACATAATGTAGGAATGCCATGATAACATTTGACATGTATTGGAAGTATGCCATATAGTATAAAGATGCCATGCTTGCATCCATGTAGGCCGCGTCGAGTCGATGCATAGGATGGCTTGGGTATTTCTACTGAGCCACCGTGGTGTTCACCCCCCTCCCTCAATCATTTTTACAGATAAGGCATCGGTCGTGGATAGAGCTTGAGGAGTCCAAGTGATGGAATCTATATTCCGTCGTTATCATTATGTTATGTCTTCATATGCCATGTTAGGGCATTTATTGAACTTGTAATTCGAATTATGTATGTATGGGCCATATTTGGCACTTGAAACAAATTGAGGACAAGATATGAAATTTATTTTTAAGTTGAACCTTTTTCCTTTACATAGTAAAATTTCATCTCTATTGTTTATTTCTACATGTTCAACTTGTGAGAATGGTCATATTGATGAATTGTGTTCTCATTAATGTCCAAGCATAATTTAAAGGTTTGTTATATAGAGTGTATGAATGCTTTTGGATGGAAAATTTAAAGCATTGGAATAGTCATTGGAGGGACACATGCCCAAAAGTGTCCATTTTGGATTCAATGTGTGAAAGGAATTTTTATGTATAGAAGGAGAATTGTATTAGCTTCAATTTGATAGGTCATGGGTCTTGTTTAGATTTAAATTGAGTAAGATATGCATGTTTTAGTGCAAGAGTTCATAATCTGGCCTATGTCCATTGATTTGTGTGTAATCCAGGTTGTGGGTTGGATTTTTGGGTGATTCAAATTGGGTTGGAAATTAGACATGTTAAGGATGATCCACACCAAGTTTCAAGTCAAACGAACTTATGGATTGTGAGATATTCGAATTTGAAGTTAGGGTGAAGTTTTGGCTAATTTAATGTTGTAGGGCTTTGCTGTGCAATAAGTGTGATCGATACCCCTCTTTTAGGGCGATCGATCCCCTTTGTAAAAAGGCCAAAAACTAGCCTCAGTCGACCTTGGGCGATTGATCCCCCTTTTACAGCATGCATGGTTAAGCTGTGTTTTTGCCTAACTTCGAACAAGAATATCTTCTTTGTTTCAAGTCGGATTTAGATTATTCTTTTTTTTAAATTAAGTATTTTTAAACCCTCTTTTCAATGGTTCTATTTTCAGACATATATAATAAAATTGGAAGAAGATATGTGTCCGTACTTGTGGGATATAATCATTTGAAGGGTTGTATGGTTGAGGCCCATCGGGATCAGTTGATGTGGAGTTGCATACACCTATATACATGTGTATGTATGTGATTAAGCTTCTGTGATCATTAAAGGTCAATATGGTCCATTAGGGCTTAATGGACGGATTCACCCTCAGTTTTCGGGATTTGGGAATCGGGGCGTGACAACTTGGTATCAAAGCATGATATCAAAGAGTAAGTGTGATTGAGAGTGTGGTTTGTTACTTAATCACCCTCGATTTTTGAGATTCAGGAATCGGAGTGTGACAAATTGGTATCAGAGCTACTAGGTTTGAATACCTTGGACGAAGGGTTAGGGTTGGACCATATGTATCCTAAGGATTTTGTGTTTGGACTTAAGAAATGTGCTTACGTGCTTACATGTTGGTATTACATGCTAAATTATGGAATAACTTAGCATATTGTTGATTAAGCGGGTTGAAGTTGATTAAGTAATTTTGTATGCCTTGTAACTAAAGTGCCTTCTTTTTACCTATGTAGCAAGATGCCATCGAGATATGCAAGAGGACGAGGCGCGAATGTTCCATAAGTGCCAATTGATGGGGCACAATTTATGAGAGAGATGGTTGAGACCATGCGACAAATCGCACGGGAAACTCACGAGGAAGAGGATCAAGTGCAGCCTCGAGCGGGTCTTACCCGTATGATGATTGCCATGAGGAAGTATAACAAGTATAGTCCACCAAAGTATGCGGGCGGGTCCGATCCCTTTGAGGCAGAGGATTGGATAGACAAGACACTTAAGCTATTAGTGGTGCTTGAGATTAAAGAGGACCTACCAGTTAGCATTGCCACACTTCACCTGTAACGCCCCGATTCCCTGACTCCCGGGAAACCGGAGGTTAACCTGTCCATTAATCCCAATGGACCCTTTTCACCCTCTATAAGGTACCATGCTCTGATACCATCCTGTCACGCCCCGATTCCCGAGGCCCGAAAACCGAGGTGTGAACTCCGTGGGATCACCCTCACGCTCTAACCACCACCTGATCATGCAACCTCAATTTCTTATCATTTTTACGAAAATTGGGCATGACCCACTCTAAATAATCAGCTCCTGGCATGATACACCTGCTTTACAATTTATATGGACACTTATGGGCACGTGTCCCCCCAATATTTCTACACATGCATAATACAATCATAAATACATGTCTCGGTCCTTGAATGTCCGTATTTAATACATACATCACATGAATAAATACAGCTGAAGGAACTGAATCTACACAAACGCTTTATACATTTAATCCAAATGTAAAGCATCTATTTACCCACTATCCTGGGCATACATTAGATTCTAATGAATCTAGATACTACCTCTGTAACTGGTGCTATCAGTTTCCCCAACTAACTCCAAAACCAGCAACACCTGCAAAACCTGGGAGGGGGTGAGCTCAAAGGCCCAACAAGGTATGTAGAACCATACTATCACTGCTGCAGCAGGTCGATCCTCACATATTCTCAAAAATATACTTATGCACTTAAATATATCACAATATTTAAGACCATGCCCCACCTAGCATGCATAAACCAACGATGTATATGGCTACTCTAGCACATATGAACATACAAAATCCACTACACATGATTTTAGAAATCATTTTCAACATGCTTGAAAGCAGTAAGCGTCCATCACCAATATGTATATAGAACATATATGTCAAAGCATTTACATAACAATGCAAATCAATTTTCACGTCTCCTACTCATCAAGTAGCCATCTCAAATGCAATGAAGATGCATTTAAAGCATACAACATGCTCAAAAGTAATAAGCATCCAACACATATCATGTTTCATTCACACGCAACGCGTATATAAGAATGCGTTAAACACATAGCATGCTTCACAATAAATAATGCAAGCACTTCCATCAACTTGTCTCACTCTCTCTCGGGTCCCACCCGACACCCTAACATGATTCTTAACCAACCATGTGACCGAGACACTTCCCACACAATTGCGGAATCCATCACCGAGTATTCTCTACTCCGAGGTGATTGAACCGCTACCGAATCCGCCACCGAGTATTCTCTACTCCGAGGTGGTCGGACCGCTTCAAAATATGTCACCGAGTATTCTCTACTCCGAGGTGATTAGATCATTTTCAAATTCGTCACCGAGTATTCTCTACTCCGAGGTGATCGAACCATCACCGAGTATGCTCTACTCCGAGGTGATTAGATAAATTTTAGAATTTGTCACCGAGTATGCTCTACTCCAAGGTGACTCAACCACTCCAATGCCCTCACCGAGTATTGACCTACTCTAGGCAATTCAACCACTCTTCCCCATCTCCTCACAACGGGCCCATATATGCATTTCAAACATATAATGATCAAGCATCTAAGAGTCATGCTAAACAATGCATAATTAAGTTACGAAAACACTAAGCATGCATTTCACCTCCACAAGGCCACATATAACCACATATATGCCATTTCCCTCCTATACATGCAATATGAATGCATATATACACAGCATAATACTTTCATGCTTCAACTCATGCTTATGAATACTAAAAAGAAGTATTTAGCATGCTTTTCATCACATTCCAACACATATAGCACATATATGTTCAAATACTTGCATAACACCTCACATATGCAAACAATTCCAACTTAGCATATTTTTATCATGCTATAACCAATGCATACATTTTCTATAAACAGATAGCATGCATTTCATTCACGTAACCCTACATATAATCACGTATATGTCAAATCATGCATATAAATCACATATGCACCTACGCTAGCATAAATACAGTCATACTCTCATTCAATGCATGTATTCACTACAAGTAGCTAACATGCATTCCAATCACAATATATATACACATATATATATTACATCACCCACATATGTATCAAGAACATATAAAACACTTAGCACATTTCATGTTTTCCAAATGCTCGCCAAAAGTTATATTCAACTTAGCATGCATTTCTACCACTGCAACCATATATATATATAATCACATACATATATATACATCCTGAACACCATGCATAAGAACCACATATGCATACAAGACAACACAGAGCTAGACAGGTATTATTTAGCATACTCTTCATAGACTTTAATCTATACATACATGCATATCACAATGCAATTAGGCGATAAATCTAACATGTTATCGCTTCCCAAACCCACACATACATATATATATACACACGCATATATATATCCTCTCACATCCCCTGTATGCACAACATTCCCTATACACATATATATATAAGCGCCTACATATATATGTATATACACATACCACATATGATTAAATTGAAACATATGTAAATTACTCAATATACATAAAATATCTGTATGAGATAGAGGCAAGAATCAACTTGCCTTAGGTCCCGCTCTCAACCGGTCCGTGTCTGCCAAGCTGTCCATTTCCTTGCTCGGTCAAGTCCCGTGTCCAAGTCACGCACGAACCTGCTCCCTTTCCATTTATTTCCATGTTTGGCCCAATAATCCATAATTAACCAAATAATTCCAACTCTTGGGCCAATTTGCATTCTAAGCCCAATTTAATTGCCTAGGCTCACTCCGAAAGCAAAACCCATGGCTGCCAACTATGCACTAACCGAAACCCATAGCAAACACCCACAAACCAACCACTACGGCTGTCCAAACGAAGCAAGCCATCAAGAAGACCCAACTAGATTCCCTTCTGAACACAACCTACCAGCAAGGAACCCAAATAGCCCCAAACTGAACCATCATGATCCGTAAATATATATATATATATAGATTTATATATATTACCACTCTCCTGCCAAATGCCCACTGTCCAAGCCGTGAGCTCCACCGATGCTCACCCACCATCAACCAAACTAAGAAGAAGGCCACAACCCAGCCACCATGAAAACCCACCAGGATCGGACCCAAAATCGAGCCAAACCCACATTAGATCCATCCAAAAACGGAGGGACCACCAAGAACCAAACCCAACCGAGCCAAACACGACCTAGTCGTGCTCAGCCGAACCACCACCAGCCGAAGCTGCAGACCAGGCAGCTCGCACCACCGAACCCACCTGCAACCACCGCCGAAACCACCATCAGCTGCCGTCACCAACCCGCCGCCAGCGAGCCCGACCCACAACCTCAGCCGCGAACGACCACCGCCGCTCGTCAGCCGCCACTCCAGCCGCTGTCGGAGCACCGCCGTCGCCCAGGCGAAGCCTCGCCGTGAGCACCGCCAGCCGATCTCGCCTTCGGCTTCTCTCTCTCTCCCCGATCTCTCCTCCTCGGGTTCTCTTTCTCTCTCCCCGATTCTCTCTCTCTTCTTCCTTCTTTTTCTTTTTCTTTTCTTCTTTTTCTTTCTTTCTTTTCTTCTTTTCTTCCTCTCTTCAGCCGAGACCACTAAGGTGGTCTTCCCTTTTGTTTGACCACTCTTGGTCCACACATTATACATATTATATATATATATATATATATATATATATAATATTACACCATACACAAAATACATGTATTCTTGCATATGCGCCCACATTCCTTCGTAATTGCATAAAGCCCCCCTATATTTATAATTTAATATAAATATAGGTACTATGTATATATATATATATAGATATATATATACATATACTCACCTTCCACTTGTCTAGAAATATATCCACACCCTTTCCGGAATTTATTTAATCCGAAAAAAAAAAAAATTTAATCCGGTCCAAAATCGCCCGGAACCGGTCAAAATAATTCCGGCCCTTACATCACCTCTCAGGAAAGGCGGACCGTTGGTGAAAGTTTATCGGGAACACTCGCAACATTGAGGCGATAGATTGGGAAGTGTTTAAGGGACTATTTTTTGAGAAGTACTTTCCTACACCAGTGAAAGATCAATTGAAGCAATAATTCATCGACCTCACCCAAGTTGACATGGGTGTGATTGAGTATGAGACCAAGCTCACTTCTTTGGCTCGTTTTGCCCCGGAGATGGTGGCGGGTGAGGAGATGAAAGCAAAATAGTTTATGAGAGGGCTCAAAGTCTCTATACGAAGGTGGGTATCAATCTTGGATGTGAAGATCTATGCTACAGTTGTAGAGAGGGCCTTGATTGCTAAAGAGGATGACCGGGATGTTTAGAGGACCTGGGATTCCAGGGGACAGACATAAAGTGTAGGGCCTTTTTCTGATAGTCAGGCAAGGAAGAGGCACATGGGAAGTACTTCATTCTCACAGGGACAGCAGATTCGCTCTGCACCATCAGTACCCTTACCCACTGGATCTTCATGATCTACAGTGGTGTGCCACCAGTGCCGTCAACCTGGTTATTATCAGATTGAGTGTCCTCAAGGTAGACAGTAGTTCGAGAGGGAGAGTGGGTTTGCTTTTATTGTCGTCATCCTAGCCTTATCAGGACTCATTGTCCCCAGAGATAAAGTTTACAGAGTAGGATAGGGTCACAACAGCACTATGCTCAGTCCACAGCAAGTTAGTCTGGTCTTAGGGCTTTACCACCACCTCAGCTAGTTCAGCCTACACATGGTTCTCGAGTGATGAGAGGGACCATTGCTAGTGCATCTAGCCAGCAGTATGGGCACCTAAGTACTGGCCAGCAGGGTCAGAGAGCACAGGGTCGTGTATTCACATTTACACAAATAAATGCCCTAGCAGGGCTGTCAGTTGTCCAAGGTATCTTCTTGGTTTCTAGCTCATGGTCTAGGGTATTGGTTGATTAAGACGCATCTCATTCATTCATATCTGTCACATTTGCATTTACTTTGGGTTTGGAGGTGTTTTCATTAGATATAGTTTTGTTTGTTGATACACTAGTTGGGGGCAGAGTCACCCTGGGTAGAGTTTGTCGATCTTGCGAGATAGAGGTTTTAGGATGTCGATTGGTGTTCGACTTTGTCCTTCTAGACATGGCCAGCTTTGATGTCATTCTAGGTATGATTGGTTGTCTACCTTTAGAGCCACTATCGATTGCTATCGTAGGTGGGTGACGGTGTGTACACCGAGGGAGATCTTTTTTGCTTTGTGGGAGACCGAGATGACTTCCACACATTTTTTTTGCATAGTTCTGGTACCCGGAGTGGAGTGGGATATTTCTTAGCTAGTTTATTAGCTGAGGAAGGAGATGTGACATGTAGAGAATTTTCTATTGTGGTTTGTGACTTTGAGGATGTGTTTTTGGGAGATTTGACAGTGTTGCCACCTCAACGGGAAGTTGTATTTACTATTAATCTTGCTTCCGGTACTGCGCCTATCTCTATAGCACCATACCGTATGGCACCAGCCGAATTAAAGGAGTTGAAAGGTCAATTGCAAGACTTGTTAGATAAGGGATTTGTACAACTAAGTACATTGCCTTGGGGAGCTCTGGTACTATTCGCTAAGAAGAATGATGGATCCTTGCAATTGTGTATTGATTACCAAAAATTGAACCGAGCAACGATTAAGAACAAGTATCCCTTGCCAAGGATAGATGACTTGTTTGATTAAGTAAAGGGTTCAAAATGTTTCTCGAAAATTGACTTGAGGTCGGGATATTACCAGTTGGGGTAAAAGATGAAGATATCCCGAAAACCACTTTTTGTACTCGATATGGACACTACAAGTTCCTAGTGATGCCATTTAGGTTGACGAATGCACCGGTAGCTTTCATGAACTTGATGAATTGAGTCTTTAGTGTTTACTTGGATAGATTTGTTGTGGTGTTTATGGATGCCATCCTAGTGTACTCATCATTAGAGGAGCATGAGGAACACTTGAGGTTGATGTTACAACTTTTGAGGGACCATCGATTATATGCCAAGTATGAGAAATGTGAATTTTGGCTAACGGAGGTGAAGTTCCTCGGGCATGTAGTGTCGGGAGGAGGAGTCTCCGTAGACCCTTCAAAGGTTGAGGCCGTGATGAGTTGGGAAAGGCCGAAGAGCGTGTTTGAGATCCGTAGTTTCTTGGGTTTAGCCGGGTACTACAGACGCTTTGTGAGGGATTTCTCACGATTGACGACTCCTATGACACGACTTATACTGAAGGAGGTAAAATTTGTGTGGAATGAGGCTTGTGAACATGCATTCATGGAGTTGAAGAGTAGATTGACTTCCGCTCCAATCTTGATTATTCCCGAACGCGGTTTAGGGTATGTGATCTATTGTGATGTTTCATAAGACGATTTGGGTTATGTTTGATGCAAACTGAGAGAGTAGTAGCATATGGCTCCCGATAGTTAAAGACACACAAGCAAAACTACCTGACTCATGATTTAGAGTTAGCGACGGTAATTTTTGCATTGAAGGTATGGAGGCATTACTTGTATAAAAAAATTTGAAATATTCTCCGATCACAAGAGTTTGAAGTACCTTTTCTCGCAAAAGGACTTGAATATGAGGCAACGGAGATGGGTGGAGTATATGGAGGATTATGAATTTGATCTACAATATCACCCTGGAAAAGCTAATGTGGTTGCCGATGCCTTAAGTAGAAAGTCACATGGTAGCTTGGTGAGTGTGGTAATCCGTGAGTGGAAGATGTTAGAGGATATCTCATAAATGGCATTGTAGTTTAGCGATGATGGAGAAACAGCAAAGTTGTTCACATTTATTGCTCAACCAACACTAGTGAATAGGGTGATTGAGGAACAATGGCGAGATAGTGAGATGGAAACCATTCGTAATCGAATTTTGAGCAACGAATGGGTAGAGGGTTGGACAGTCCATTTTGATGGAGGTCTAAGATTCAAAGGGAAGATGGTTGTACCATTGCCCTACAGGGATGATGTACTTAGAGAGTTTCATCACTCTAGACTTGCGGTACACCCCGATGGAACCAAAATGTACCATAATGTGCGACGACAGTATTGGTGGAACGAAATGAAGAAAGATGTTGCTCAATTTGTGATGAAGTGCCTTACTTGTCTACAAGTAAAGGCAGAACATCAAAGACCGACGGGTTTGTTACAACTATTACTGGTAGCGGTGTGGAAATGGGAACATGTCACTATGAACTTCGTAATAGGACTTCCGAAGTCGAATAAGGGCCATAATGCGGTGTGGGTTGTTGTTGACAGATTGACCAAAGTATCTCATTTTCTTCCTATTTGGGTGATTGATGATGTGGATGCATTGAGTTGGTTGTACATTAAGCAGATACTGAGACTTCATAGCGTACCGATTTCTATTGTGTCAGATAGAGACCTACGATTCATGTCACAGTTTTGGCAGAGTTTTCATACAGTTCTTGACACCGATCTTCATTTTAGTACAACTTTTCATCATCAGACGGATGGTCAATCTGAGAGGACTATTCAGATTCTTGAGGATATGCTTCAAGCCTGTGCTTTAGATTTTTGATGCAGTTGGGAGGATTACCTGCTATTGGTGGAATTTCCTTACAACAATAGCTACCAAGCTAGTATTAAAATGGAACCTTTTGAGGCTTTGTATGGTAGGTCTTGTAGGTCCCCCGTGTGCTGGACCGAAGTTGGTGAGACAGTGGCCTTGGGACCCGACATAGTCCGAGAGACCACGAAAAATATCAAGTTGATAAGACAATGGTTGATTACAGCTCAAAGTCATCAAAAGAGCTATGCCAATAGGAGGCGGCGTCCTTTGGCTTTTGAGGTGGGAGACCATGTTTTCCTAAAGGTCTCGCCACAGAGGGGTCTGATGCGATTTGGGCGAAGTGGCAAGCTATCACCACGTTTCATTGGTCCGTTTGAAATTCTGGAACGTGTTGGTGAGGTTGCATACCACATGGCATTACCACCACAAATGTCAAATGTACACAATGTGTTTCATGTCTCCATGTTGAGGAAGTATGAACTGGATCCTTGACATGTACTTGACTTGACGAATCTTGAGATGGGTGAAGACGTATCATATGAGGAGGGATCGGTAGAGATTATGGACTCTAGAGAGCAAGTGCTTCAAGGCAAGACCATTCCGTTGGTTAAAGTGCTTTGGAGACACCACAGAATCGAGGAGGCTACGTGGGAGCAGGAACAAGAAGTTCGCTCGACGTATCCCAAGTTATTTGCTAATTAAGTTACATCTTAATTTCGAGGATGAAATTCCTTGAAGATTGGGAGGTTGTAAGGACCGTGACCATTTTTGATCGGTTTTTCTTTAATTTCATGTATTGTCATAAATGATTATTTAATTATGTTTTATGTGTAAAATACATGTTTAGGTAACTTATTTGAGGTCCGAGAAAATTTTTGAAGCGTTTGGCAAAAGTTGACTTTTTTGGGTTCAGTTGACCCAGGCACGCGGGCCCCGTTGACCCTGAAAATTCAAAATCATCAGAATAACTTCAAATTAGAAGGGTAGATTAAATAAAATATTTGACGCTTAACAGAATCGATTTCGTGTCAATCGGAGTTACGAAATTCTGAAAATGAGCCCGAAAAGGTTTAGGAAAATGTGATGGCACTTTTGTGAATAGGTGTAGGTCATCTTGCTATAAATAGCAAAGTTAGATATTTTCATTTCATTTCTTTCTCCTTCATCAGCCGTGAGAGGCTCTTATATATATATATATATGTGTGTGTGTGTGTGTGTGTGTGTGTGTATCTATATCACCTTCATTCTCCTTCATCAAATTAGAGGGTCTTAAGGTGAGAATTAGAAGAAGCCGATGAAGAAAGAAATGATCTACGCATTGAGGGCTCAAGATTGGTCCGATCAAAATCATCTTCGGACAAAGTTAGATTTTTGGGAGATTTTAGCTTTAAATTGAAGTAGGGGTATTTTCTCCATCTTATCATCGATTCTTTAGGAATGGATGTGGGTTATATTGTTTAGCATGTTTAGAGTTGCTAGGATGTGATTGTTGCACTTTTAATTGGGTCAATTTATGCTAATTGATGATATTGTTAAATTCATAAGTATTGAATTGTGTTTATATGTTTAAATGTTGTTAATTGTAGAGGAATGTGACTTTATAACATGAATTATGGTGTAGAGATCATGTTGTGGATAATGCATGTTATGTGTTTGATAATATGCATGAAAATGATTATTTCTTTAAATGTAGCATTATTATATGCCTGAAATTACATGTGTTAGTATGGAAGTTAAGAGGCTTATGATACATTTGAATTGTGGAATTGTTGCATTGTGATATGCATGGGATTACATGTTTTAGCATGTGGATTAAGTGGCTTATGATGCACTTGAAATTGTATGTGTTGCCATACTTGAATCTACGTGATTGGTTGTTGATTTTGGGAGGAGGTCAAAAATCAATGAGGGCTTAGATCCCTATGGTGCAAACCCCTAAACTTGGCCAAGGTGGTTACTCTAGACCATCGGGTTAGTAGCCCATAAAGTCAGATTTGGTTACTGATAAGTGCACAAAACTTACTATTTTATATCTCAAAATAAGTCTTTAATTACTCTTTTATTTTATTTAAATGTTCTTATCTTTGGATTTTATGTTTATAGGGATTGATTTCCAAATGAGAAGAAAAGAAGTAAAAAAATGGCTGAAAATGATATATATAGCCAAAAATGAACATAAGAAGAATTGTAGGAGAGATGGTATTTTGTACAATTTACTCCACAAGAGGTCTCAAGTTCAAAACTTTACAAAATATTTTTTACACGACCACGTCTGTAGTCCAGAATTCAAATTAAAGATATGGAAATCAAATATTAGATATTTAAATTCAAACTTTTGTATTTTGAATTTTTGTTTTTGAATTTTGTATTTTAAATTTTGAATTTTGAATTTTTGTCTTTAAATTTGTATTTTGAATTTTGCATTTTAAGTTTTTCCCACCTAAACCATTCCCCTCTAACTCTATAAATAAGGGGGTCTTAGGAGATGGTGAAGGGAGTTAGAAATTGTAGATAAAAATAAAGTGTAGTTGAAAATATTTTCTTGTATTCATTTTCTTTTTTTTGTAAACACATCTCTCAAGTGAGTGATGAATCCATTATGATGAAATATAAGTAAGTTATTTTATTTTCTTGTCTAATTTTTCCTCCCAAGAGCATTCTTCTACTCTTCTATTCTGAATTTTTATTTTCTAAAATTAGGGGGAGGATTCTTCGTGTTTGCCAAATAATGATAATTCGAAGAATGCCTACCTCTGTTTACCTAGCCAATGTGCATCAGATTAAGTAAAGAAATGTCTCTCTCATATATAATAAAGTCATTCTTTTTTATTCCATATTTTTCTTCATCTTTTCAAGTTCTAATTGGATTGGTGAAGTGTATTGATTATTGGAGGAAAAACTAGATAAGAATATTAGAAAATTTATTTATTATTTATGCTACATAGCTTATATATAGATATTTATTGAATAAATTATTGTTTATCTCACACAGTTTATTATTAGCTACATCGTTTGTTAATTAAATTATTATTAATCGTACTTACTTTAATATTAATTAGATATTTGTTAAATAAGTTATTATTTATGCTACATCGTTTATTATTAGTTAAATAGTTTGTTAAATAAATTATTATATATGTAATATCATTAATAATTATTTAAAATTTTTGTTATATAAATCATTATTTATGCTTCTAAATTGTTTGTTTAATAAATTATTATTTATAATACATAATTTGTATTTAATAATATATTATTTTTTATGCTGAATAGGGGTTCGGGATTGGAGTTTTAGGGTTTGGAGTTTGGGGATTTGGGGTTTAGAGTATAGGATTTATTATTAGTTACACTGTCTTTTAATTACATAGTTTGTTTAGGTTTGAGTATTTCGGATTTTCGTGTTTCGGATTTTAAGTTTTGGATTTCGGATTTGGGGTTCTAGTTCGGCTTTAGTTTAGTTTATTATTTATGTTAAACATTTTTTAATTGATAATAAATTATTATCATGCTACATAATTTGTATTTAATAATATATTATTATTTATGCTTCATAGGGTTTTGGGATTGGGGTTTCTAGGTTTGGAGTTTGTAGTTTGGGGTTTAGGGTTAAATATTTATTATTAGTTATATAGTCTTTTAAATAAATAGTTTGTTTGGGAATTAGGGATTCGGATTTTCGTATTTTGGGTTTAGATTTGAGGTTTAGGGTTTAGGTTTAGGGTTTATTTATGTAAAACATTTTTTAATTGATAATAAATTGTTATTCATGCTACATAATTTGTATTTAATAATATATTATTATTTATGCTTCATACGATTTCGGAATTGGGGTTTCTGGATTTGGAGTTTGGGGTTTAGAATTTATGATTTATTATTAGTTACCTAGTTTGTTAAATACATAGTTATTTGGGGTTTGGGGATTCAAGTTTTAGGTTTGAGGTTACGGATTCGAAGTTTTCGATTCGTCTTTAGTTTAGTTTATTATTTACGTTAAATTGTTTTTAATTCATAATATATTATTATTTATGCTACATTGTTTAATATTAATTGTAAATTTTGTTAAATAAATTATTATATAAGCTACATAGTTCATTTTTAGTTAGATAGTTTGTTAAATAATTTATTATTTATGCTTTTTAGTTCTCTATTAGCTATATGGTCTCTTATATAAATTATTATCTATGCGACATTGTTTATGATATATTTATTGAATAAATTATTTTTTATATTACATAGTTTATTATTAGTTACATAGTTTGTTAATTAAATTATTATTAATCCTACATACTTTATTATTAACTTTATTATTAATTAGATATTTGTTGAATAATTAAGTTATTATTTATACTACATAGTTTTTTATTCATAATATATTATTATTTATGCTGAATAGGGGTTCGGGATTGGGGTTTTATGTGAGATATAAATTTGTAATTGGCATATTTCGGTGATCAAAACCTGATTGATTGAGTTGTAATTTTTGATTTATTCTTTGTATCGATCATCGACATCTTCAAGCTGACACTCAAGTGCATGGAAGCCGACAAATCAGTGAAAACACCATATAGTACAGGTAAGTATGGTGAGGACACTTTGCACTTTTTAGTTCCGAGCCTATTTTGAAAAATTCGGGTTTAAATGAAAATTTTAGGGTTTTTCAAAGTAGGATCGGTCCCCAAAATTTAGGACCGGTCCAACTTTTCTCTGCAGTTAGGTTTCTACAGGTTTTACAAAAGTCCCACCGGTCCTATTTATTTGGCACCGGTCCAACTTAGCCTGTTCCAAATAGGAAATAGATTTTGACGGAAATCCTGATTCCTATTGAATTTGAAACTTCTAGGAAAGTTCTATTTTGGTATTTACCTTCTTTTCCAAGTAGAATTAAAACTTCCTTACCTATATATATGTATTCATATTTTCTCTACAAAATATGCCCTGAAATATTATTTTTAGATAGAGAAAGTATATACATTATAATTAGGGTTTATATATTTTTAAGAACACACATCCATACTACACGAGTGATTTTTAGGATGGTGTTATACTTCTGATTAGCTGCTTAGAGACTGCATCAAATCTATTTATTGATCAGAACATTGGATTGATGGTTCTTCGCTTGCTTACTTGCTGGGTGTGAGACTGAGATAGAGTCTGTTGTACTTTGCTTCATCATAGTGAATTGGTTTCCTGAGGCGTGCCGCCTCCCTCCGTGGTTTTTCCCGCCTTGGGTTTCCACGTATATCTGGTGCATTCTTTTCTTTACTTGCACTTTATTTATTTGCTTGCTTTAATTGTTTGATTAATTGGACTTAAAATTGAATTAATTAAAAATTAAGCAAACGAGCAAGTTATCCTATTCACCCCTCTCTAGGTTCTAAAATACTTTTTGTAACCGCTTCCGCACCTCGCAACTCACATTTGGTATCAGAGCAGTGTTCTCTAATTTGTGAGTAGTTCCTTACGAAGCATTTTTAAAATCAAAATTTATTTTTGTTTTCAAAAATTGTCATGGAATCTAGTATGAAAGAGGGTGGATCAATTCAGCGAACTCCTTTGTTTGATGGTTCAAATTATACTTTCTGGAAGTCTCGCATGAAAGCCTTTTTAAAATCTCGAGAGAGTTTGGATGGCTGTAGAGAATGGCTATAAAATTCCTACCACTACCACTGGTGAGGGTGATGCTGTTATGACTATAGAGAAGGATTAGGCAACATGGTCTAATGCTGAACAAGAAGATACCAATAATAACAACAAGGGTTTATATGGTATATTTAATTCTGTTGTTCCTTCTAAATTTCCTAGAATTTCTGCATGTTCCACTGCGAAAGAAGCATGGGATATTTTACAGGTAACTCATGAGGGTACCACCAAGGTAAGGAGATCTAAGCTACAAATGCTTGCTACTAAATTTGAAACAATTAGAATGGATGAAGATGAGATGTTTTTTTATTTTTATTCTAGGCTTAATGATATTGTTCAAAGTAGTGCTAACCTTGGTAAAAAAATTCCTTCTTTTCAGATTATTAAAAAAATCATGAGATCATTGCCTGATAGGTTCCAAGCTAAGTTGGAAGCCTTCGATGAGAGCAGAGATGTAGATTCTATGGAGGTGGCTGAGTTAGTTGGATCAATTCAAACTTTTGAGATGAAATATCCAAAGCTTCAGAAATCAAAAAATTTGGCTTTAAAAACATCAAAGACTTTAAAGTCTTCAAGTTTGTCAAATTGTTCAAATTCTTCAAAATCTGAAGTTGAAAAAATTGAAAGGTTTGAATATGATTCAGATAATGATGTTGCACTCCTTGCTAGGAAATTTAGAAAGATTCTTGAATATGAAAAAGGTAAAAATTTGAGAAAAGGAAATTCTTCTAAATTCCGGAATCAAAACTCATCATCCAAAGGTAAGGAAGGGAAAGAGAAAGAAGATGACTCTAAGGAAATTGAGGTTACTTGTTGGACATGTGGTGGTAAAGGTCATACATCTAATCAGTGTCCAAGTCCTAAGAAAAATAGCTTTAGTACAAAGAAAATTTCAAACAAGAAAGTTATGAAAGCTATTATTTCTGAGTCTGAATCTTCTAACTCTGATAGTGATTCTTCTGTTGAGAATGATTCTCTTGCTTTTGTTGCTTTATTGAATGGTGATACTGCTAATGATTCTTCTTCTGATGTAGGTGAAACAAAGATATAAACTACTCTCAGTCAAGTAGGGTCTGACGATTCAGAAGTTGAGCAGTCTGATGAAGAACCATGTGAAAGCAAGCTGCCAGAACTTTTTGAGAAATTGCTGGAAGCTTATAATAAAAAAATCTGAGAAGCTGAAGCAAGAAAAATCTGAGAAAGAGACTTTGAAGAAAAAGAATGAAGATCAAGTGAAGTTGATTGAAGAAAGTAAAGCTGAAATTCTGAATCTTCAAGGCAAAGTCAAGTTTCTCGGAAGCGAGGGAAGTCAAGCTATTTCTGCTAGAGATTCTCTTGTTGCTAGAATTAATTTTCTTGAGCCTGAATTGAAAAAATCACAAGAGAAATTAATTTCTTTTACTTCTGGACAGATTAAGCTTGATAGCATGATTAGTGTTGGTAAGCCTGTAGGAGATAAAACTGGATTAGGTTTTGTTGGGTCATCATCTAAGGGAAAAACTATTTTTGTTAAACCCAAGAATTTGATTGTGTTTGAACCCAAACCTAAGTCTCAAGTTGAGTCTGTGCATGCTAAAGTTGTGTCCAATGTACTTTGTTGTTCTTTTTGTGGTAAGACTGGACATAGTCAACACTATTGGTATAAAAAGAGAAGACATTCTAATTCTAATTTTCATGTGCATAATTCTCTTGCTAAGAATAGGGTTCATGCTAAAAAGTCACATTATTGGAACAAACCTAAAAATTCTCAAGGTAAAATGAATTCAAATAAAAAGAAGAATGTTTTTGGTTCTCCACAATTATTTCCTGATAAATTTCATGTTAAAACTATCTGGATGAAAAAGGAAGATTTGGAGAATTTTGTGCCTGTTGATACTATGGGATTTATTCCTAATAGGTCTTTGGGTGCAAAACCCCCTAACTGAGTCATTTAGGACTTTGATGGTCATGGATTGAGCTTATGTTCATTATTTGTTTTCCATTGGACCATATCTTTTAGGTTAGGATATGTTTTGTTTATTTTTAGTAATAATCATATGAGATTATGAGAATTATATTTCTTTGAGAAATAATGTGATTTCTTTATATTTCTTTTTAATTTCACTTTGATTTGTGAATGCATAATTGGGACACTTAGTTTGTCAATGAATGAAGTACTTGATTTTATGATCTAAACATTGATGACCAATGTGCTGTATTTATTTCTTTTTAGAGGTAAAATCTTCTGAGTCCGTACAATTTGTGCACCAGTCCAACTCTGAGAGAATTGATTGAAAACTAATGTGAAGTTGACTAGAATATATTGTATGAGTAGCATTGAAAGCTTAAATGATCAATGAAAAAAAAATTATGTTTGTAATCAGCATGAAAAAAAAATGTGAAAATTTGCTGAATATCTAAGACAAAAGGAAAAGGCTACCTTCGGGATGTGTTCGTAGCTTCCACTACAATGTAAATCTCCAATGAGATATCTTTAAAAATTTAAAGAGTTGTTTTGAGGAAAATAGCTGGCTGCCCGTAAGAGTGAAAGCCACCGTCTTAGAAATAAAGAAAAAAAATGATGAAATTCAATAAAAAAAATGATTGATCATGTAAAGTTATATTTACTTATTATCCAATATGTTTTATAAGATGGATCAAAGAAATTTGATTAATTTTTGATGAAGTTGGATTGCACACACACACATGGATTTATTAGATGAATTTATAAATTTTTATAAATATTTGTGTGTTGGGAGTTGTGTCATGATCATGAATTCGAGGATGAATTTTAAAGACAATCTATGGGTTTTAAAATTCTGCATTTATAAATGTTTAAAATTTTTCAAAAATTTTAGAACTCGTGTTATTATCTGAAAAATGTGCTTTGATTATTCTCATGAGATTATTCATGTTTTTATTTTTTGTTTTGTTTGAAAATTTTTCAAAAATCCAAAAATATGTTTTATATTGATTTTGTGTTTATTTTTCACTCTTTATGTGCTTAATTGTCAAATTAGGATTGAAAAGATGTGTTTTTGGTGAATTAGAGGTCCAAAGTGTAATTTTTCATAATTCACAAAGTTGGACTGGTCCCCATTATTGAGCACCAGTCGCACTTTTGCAGGTTCTGAGGAACTGAGAGAAGTTGGACCGGTCCCCAAATATGAGGACCGGTCGCACTTAGCGGATGCCCAGAATTTTGATTCTGCGCACGCGCGATGTTGGCTTAAAACTCCTCACTTACACTCATTCGCACCTCACCCACTCTCACTCAATCTCTAACTCTTAAAACTCTCTAAAAACTCTCAAACTCATAATACATTCTATTTGTCTCTTGATTTGTGATTATTGGAGGTTGGGGTTAAACTTGTGGAGGATTGTGGTGTTTGTGGTTTATTGGTTGGTGATTTGGGTGATATTGTGCAATCAAATAGCGTTGAATTTTGAGGTTTAAAGACTTGCACACAAGGTGTTCAACAAAAAGCCCCAATGGAAATTTTATCTTTATTTTTGATTCCGTTCATTGTGGTGCTTATGGCACAAAAGAGGGGACGTATTGAAGTGTCTACCAATGATGAAAATTGAATTGTATTCACTCTAGACATGTTTGAGGATGAATTTAACTTTAATAATTTTGTGAATGTCATAGGGTGCCGAGCAATGAGAATTGAAAGGAGAGTCAACCTTGATATAATCAAGCACAAATGGGAGATTGATTTTGTGCAATATTTTGAAGACAATGGTTAGGAGTCTCTTTGTGATCTTAGAGAAATTGTAAGGCCCGACATGGTTCGATATTTTTATGGCAATATGATTACATCAAGCTTAGACGACCTAATGTTTGTGACTAAATGTTATGGTGTTCGTGTTGAGGTCACCAAGGACACTATTGCAAATGTGTTAGGTATTGCAGAGAATGAAGATGGCATTGTTTTGCCATACCAAGTTGAGGTTCCAAACAGACCGAGCATGGATGATATGATTAGAGAGTTGTGCATACCCGAAGCCCCACGGCTAGTAGATAGGTTGCCTTCACTCTACCTTACCGATGAGGTCTCGGCATTGAATTTGAAATTCTCATACAATTTAGATCCTCATGACCACAAGGGTAATTTGATTAAGAGTCGAGCTGAGATTCTCCTCACATTGTTCGAGGAGATCAGATCAGTCTTCCCGCAACAATCATGCGTACCATGATCTTAGCCACTCAACATTCTAGGTCTTCATCAGCATTACCTTTTCCACAGATAGTGATGGCTATTTTGAGGGATGCTAGGGTCCGTATTCCAGAGAGAGATGATATTAAGAAACCGAAATGGATGATTGATGCCACATCAATTACTCGCTCGGTAAACAAGAAGGAGAAGCACAGAAAGGTCTATGAGCTCAGTCAAGAAGCTGGATATGCTGTGTCTAGGGGTCAAGGAGTTTTCCAACTTCCTGCGACTGACACACCCGTGACGGCCAATCAGATGAACCAGGTTCTCAGGTTCATTCAGCAAGGGTTCGATCACTTACATGCTAGGATTGACAAGCTTAACCCTGCTATTTCTGATGAGTCTGCTGATGAGGCTGACTAGACTTAGACTTTAGGTCTTGATATCTTTTGTTCTAGACTATTGTTGATTGATTTATCCTTGATGTCTAGATATTTATTTTTGTTATGTTCTGTTTATTCCATCAACTGATATATTTTGGATATTTATTTGATCAGTGATGATGATTATTTTTTATTATTATCTTCTATGTGCTTCATGATTTATCTGTGTATCTAAATCTCTTTGCTAGTTCTTTGTCAATTTGTTCCAAAAAGGGAGAGATGATATTGTTATATGCATAGGATGTGAGATGAGGTTCTTTGACAAAGGGGAAGATATATTTATCAGATTAAGGGAGAGATATTGATATTCATGATTATATTTCTTTATTAAGCTTTTCACAAGTTGTGTTGTTTAAGGGATGTGCAGGTATAACATGTTTTATTCTAAACACACATGTGAAGCTTCTGATGATAAGCTTTTTATGTATTTTTGGGCAATATTGTAATCTAATTTTTTTCAATGGGTTAGGTTATAATTGTCTAGGTGGTTTTGTCACGAAATTGCCAAAGGGGGAGATTGTGAGATATAAATTTGTAATTGGCATATTTCGGTGATCAAAACCTGATTGATCGAGTTGTAATTTTTGATTTATTCTTTGTATCGATCATCGACATCTTCAAGCTGACACTCAAGTGCATGGAAGCCGACAAATCAGTGAGAACACCATATAATTCAGGTAAGTATGGTGAGGACACTCTGCACTTTTTAGTTCCGAGCCTATTTTGAAAAACCAGGGTTTAAATGAAAATTTTAGGATTTTTCAAAGTAGGACCGGTCCCCAAAATTTAGGACCGGTCCAACTTTTCTCTGCAGTTAGGTTTCTGCAGGTTTTACAAAAGTCCCACCGGTCCTATTTATTTGGCACCGGTGCAACTTAGCCTGTTCCAAATAGGAAATAGATTTTGACGGAAATCCTGATTCCTATTGGATTTGAAACTTCTAGGAAAGTTCTATTTTGGTATTTAACTTCTTTTCCAAGTAGAATTAGAACTTCCTTACCTATATATATGTATTCATATTTTTTCTACAAAATATGCCCTGGAATATTATTTTTAGAGAGAGAAAGTATATACATTATAATTAGGATTTATATATTTTTAAGAACACACATCCATACTACACGAGTGATTTTTAGGATGGTGTTCTACTTCTGATTAGCTGTTCAGAGACTGCATCAAATTTATTTACTGATCAGAACATTGGATTGATGGTTCTTCGCTTGCTTACTTGCTGAGGAAGAAAGGTGACCAGATTGGACTACGAAGGGAACAAAATACTTGCTGAGTATTTTGGTTCTTCCAGCAACCTTTCTGTAAGGGTGGTGACGTTAGCCGGAAGTCTGCAGCAGTTGGACGTGTTGTCGCAATCGTAGGCCTGAGGTGTTCCTCATCAGATCCTTGACAGAGTGAAGTGGGGTGTGAGACTGAGACAGATTCTATTGTACTTTGCTTCATCATAGTGAATTGGTTTCCTGAGGTGTGCCGCCTCCCTCCGTGATTTTTCTCGCCTTGAGTTTTCATGTATATCTGGTGCATTCTTTTCTTTACTTGCACTTTATTTATTTATTTGCTTTAATTGTTTGATTAATTGGACTTAAAATTGAATTAATTAAAAATTA
The DNA here is from genome assembly GCA_026545225.1 of Cornus controversa. Classification (NCBI taxonomy): domain Eukaryota; kingdom Viridiplantae; phylum Streptophyta; class Magnoliopsida; order Cornales; family Cornaceae; genus Cornus; species Cornus controversa. Next base: position 3,426,408 of record CM048849.1, read on the forward strand.
AGCAAAAGAGCAAGTTATCCTATTCATCCCCACTCTAGGTTCTAAAATACTTTTCGCAACTGCTTCCGCACTACGCAACTCACATTTTATGGTTTGGAGTTCTGGGATTTGTAGTTTCGAGTATAGGATTTATTATTAGTTACATTGTCTTTTATTTACATAGTTTATTTGGATTTGGGTATTTCGGGTTTTCGCGTTTCAGATTCGGGGTTCAGGTTCTGCCTTAGTTTAGTTTATTATTTATGTTAAACATTTTTTAATTGATAATAAATTATTATTCATGCTACGTAATTTGTATTTAATAATTTATTTTTATTTATGCTTCATAAAGTTTTGGGATTGGGGTTTCAAGGTTTGGAGTTTGGAGTTTGGGGTTTAGGATTTAATATTTATTATTAGTTACATAGTCTTTTAAATACCTAGTTTGTTTGGGTTTAGGGATTCGGGTTTTTGTGTTTCGAGTTTTAGACTTGTGGTTTAGGGTTTATTTATGTTAAACATTTTTTAATTGTTAATAATTTATTAATAATGCTACATATTTTTTATTTAATAATATATTATTGTTTATGCTCAGAGGGTTTCGGGATTGGGGTTTCTAGGTTTGGAGTTTGGAGTTTAGGATTTATTATTTATTATTAGTTACATAGATTTTTAAACACATAGTTTGTTTGTGGTTAGGGGATTCGGGTTTTCGTGTTTTGGGTTTTAGGTTTGAGGTTTAGAGTTTAGAACTTAGAGTTTATTTATGTTAAACCTATTTTAATTGATAATAAATTATTATTCATGCTACATAATTTGTATTTAATAATGTATTTTATTATTTATGATTCATAGGGTTTAGGGTTTTGGATTTACGATTTATTATTTGTTACGTAGTCAATTAAATACATAGTTTATTTGGGGGTTGGGTATTCGGGTTTTAGGATTGAGGTTACGAATTCGGAGTTTCCGGTTCGGCTTTAGTTTAGTTTATTATTTATGTTAAATAGTTTTTAATTCCGAATATATTATTATTTATGCTACATAGTTTATTATTAATTATATAGTTTGTAAAATAAATTATTATTTAAGCTACATAGTTCATTTTTAGTTAGAAAGTTTGTTAAATAATTTATTATTTTTGCTTTTTAGTTTTTTATTAGTTATATGGTTTGTTAAATAAATTATTGTCTATGATACATTGTTTATGATATATTTATTGAACAAATTATTCTTTATATTACATAATTTATTATTTGTTACAGAGTTTGTTAATTAAATTATTATTAATCCTACGCACTTTATTATTAATTAGATACTTGTTCAATAATTAAGATATTATTTATACTACATAGTTTATTATTCATAATATATTATTATTTATTCTGAATAGGGGTTTGGGATTGGGGTTTTAGGGTTTGGAGTTTGGGGATTTTGAGTTTGGCGTATAAGATTTAATATTAGTTACATTGTCTTTTAATTACATATTTTGTTTGGATTTAGGTATTTCGGTTTATTATTTATGTTAAACATTTTTTAATTGATATTAAATTATTATTCATGCTACGTAATTTGTATTTAATAATTTATTTTTATTTATGCTTCATAGGGTTTTGGGATTGGGGTTTCTAGGTTTGGAGTTTGGAGTTTATGATTTAATATTTATTATTAGTTACATAGTCTTTTAAATACATAATTTGTTTGGGGTTAGGGATTCGGGTTTTCGTGGTTCAGATTTTAGGGTTGAGGTTTAGGGTTTATTTATGTTAAACATTTTTTAATTGATAATAAATTATTATCATGCTACATAATTTGTATTAAATAATATATTATTATTTATGCTTCATAGGGTTTTGGGATTGGGGTTTCTAGGTTTGGAGTTTAGGATTTAGTATTTATTATTAGTTACATATACTTTTAAATACATAGTTTGTTTGTGGTTTGGGGATTCGGGTTTTCGTGTTTTGGGTTTGAGGTTTAGAGTTTAGAGTTTATTTATATTATACATTTTTTAATTGATAATAAATTATTATTCATGCTACATAATTTGTATTTAATAATATATTATTATTAATTTTGATTCATAGGGTTTCGGGATTAGGGTTTCTGGGTTTGGAGTTTAGGGTTTAGGATTTACGATTTATTATTTGTTGCGTAGTCTTTTAAATTCATAGTTTATTTGGGGTGGGGATTCGGGTTTTAGGTTTGAGGTTACAGATTCGAAGTTTCCGATTTGGCTTTAGTTTAGTTTATTATTTATGTTTAATAGTTTTTAATTCAGAATATATTATTATTTATGCTACATAGGTTATTATTAATTATATAGTTTGTAAAGTAAATTAATTTTTAAGCTACATAGTTCATTTTCAGTTAGATAGTTTGTTAACTAATTTATTATTTTTGCTTTTCAGTTTTTTATTAGTTATATGGTCCGTTAAATAAATTATTATCTATGATACATTGTTTGTGATATATTTATTGAATAAATTATTCTTTATATTACATTGTTTATTATTAGTTGCGTAGTAATTTAATTAAATTATTATTAATCCTACATACTTTGTTATTAATATTATTATTAATTAAATAATTAAGTTATTATTTATACTACATAGTTTATTATTAGTTACATGTTTTGAAAATTAATTATTATTTTTGCAACATTGTTTATTATTATTTAAATAATTTGTTATACAAATTATTATTTATGCCACATTGTTTGATTAATAAATTATTATTTATGATACATAATTTATATTTAATAATATATTATTATTTATGTTGTGTGGTTTTGAGTTTCGGGGATTTGAGTTTGGGGATTCGGAATTAGGGGTTTATTATATTGTTTGGGGTTCTGGGATTTGGATTTTCGTGTTTCGGGTTCTAGGTTTGAGGTTTAGGACTTGAAATTTTTGGTTGAGCTATAGTTTTGTATATTATTTAAGTTCAATTGTTTTTAATTCATAATAAATTATTATTTACGATATATAGTTTATATTATTTGTTAAATAGTTTGTTAAATAAATTATTATTTTAGCTACATAGTTCATTATTAGTAAGATAGTTAGTTAAATAATTTATTAGTTATACTTCATAGTTCATAATATTTATATAGTCTGCTAATTAAATTATTATTGATCCTACATAGTTTATGTATAGATATTTATTGAAGAAATTATTATTTATCTTACTTAGTTTATTATTAGCTACATAGTTTGTTAGTTAAATTATTATTAATTGTCCTTACTTTAATATTAATTAGATATTTGTTAAATAAGTTATTATTTATGCTACATCGTTTATTATTAGTTAAATAGTTTGTTAAATAAATTATTATATATTTAATATCATTAATAATTATTTAAAATTTTTGTTATATAAATTATTATTTATGCTTCTACATTGTTTGTTTAATAAATCATTATTTATAATACATAATTTGTATTTAATAATATATTATTATTTATGTTTAATAAGGTTTCGGGATTGGGGTTTTAGGGTTTGGAGTTTGGGGATTTGGGGTTTGGAGTATAGAATTTATTATTAGTTAAACTATCTTGTATAGTTTGTTTGGGTTTGGGTATTTCGGGTTTTCGTGTTTCGGATTTTTGGTTTTGGATTTTGGATTCGGGGTTCTGGTTCGACTTTACTTTAGTTTATTCTTTATGTTAAACATTTTTTAATTGATAATAAATTATTATCATGCTACATAATTTGTATTTAATAATATCTTATTATTTATGCTTCATAGGGTTTTGGGATTGGGGTTTCTAGGTTTGGAGTTTGGGATTTAGTATTTATTATTAGTTACATAATCTTTTAAATACATAGTTTGTTTGTGGTTTGGGGATTCGGGTTTTCACGTTTTGGGTTTGAGGTTTAGAGTTTAGGATTTATTTATGTTAAACCTTTTTTAACTGATTATAAATTACTATTCATGCTACATAATTTGTATTTAATAATATATTATTATTAATTTTGATTCATAGGGTTTTGGAATTGGGGTTTCTGGGTTTGGAGTTTGGGGTTTAGGATTTACGATTTATTATTTGTTGCGCAGTCTTTTAAATTCATAGTTTATTTGGGGTTTGGGGATTCAGGTTTTAGGTTTGAGGTTACGGATTCGAAGTTTCCGGTTTGGCTTTAGTTTAGTTTATTATTTATGTTAAATGGTTTTTAATTCAGAATATATTATTATTTATGCTACATAGTTTTTTATTAATTATATAGTTTGGAAAATAAATTATTTTTTAAGCTACATAGTTCATTTTTAGTTAGATAGTTTGTTAAATAATTTATTAATTTTGCTTTTCAGTTCTTTATTAGTTATATGGTCCGTTAAATAAATTATTATCTATGATACATTGTTTATGATATATTTATTGAATAAATTATTCTTTATATTACATAGTTTATTATTAGTTACGTAGTTTGTTAATTAAATTATTATTAATCCTACATACTTTGTTATTAATATTATTATTAATTAAATAATTAAGTTATTATTTATACTACATAGTTTATTATTAGTTACATGTTTTGAAAATTAATTATTTTTTTTGCAACATTGTTTATTATTATTTAAATAATTTGTTATACAAATTATTATTTATGCCACATTGTTTGATTAATAAATTATTATTTATGATACATAATTTATATTTAATAATAAATTATTATTTATGTTTTGTGGTTTTGGAGTTTCGGGGTTTCGAGTTTGGGAATTCGGAATTAGGGGTTTATTACATTGTTTGGGGTTTTGGGATTTGGATTTTCGTGTTTCGGGTTCTAGGTTTGAGGTTTAGGACTTGAAAAATCTGGTTCGGATATAGATTTGTATATTATTTAAGTTCAATAGTTTTTAATTCATAATAAATTATTATTTACGATATATAGTTTATATTATTTGTTAAATAGTTTGTTAAATAAATTATTATTTTAGCTACATAGTTCATTATTAGTAAGATAGTTAGTTAAATAATTTATTAGTTATGCTTCATAGTTCATAATATTTATATAGTCTGCATAGGTAAATGGTAGGCTAAACTGAGCCTTCGATTGAGACTTTCTCAGTGCTTTCTTTTCTCTGCATTGTATCTCGATCAGCAACAACATAGGAACCTTACCCTCCTTAATCCCTGTCAAGGGGAAGACTGGACGACGAACTTCTACTTGTATGTCTCAGTTCTAAGTTAGAAGAACTCGGAGATCCGGAATTATCGTATTGGTAGCCTCTTGCTCAATCGTCATTGATTTGTGGGGCGAAGGGGAGATTGAAATAGAAAGAGAATAAGCCATGGTAGCTGATGAATACACGTAGGTAGCTTTTATGCCACGGTAGTTAATATTTATTGAATAAATTATTATTTATCTTACTTAGCTTATTATTACCTACATAGTTTGTTAATTAAATTATTATTAATTGTATTTACTTTAATATTAATTAGATATTTGTTAAATAAGTTATTATTTATGCTACATCGTTTATTATTAGTTAAATAGTTTGTTAAATAAATTATTATATATTTAATATCATTAATAATTAATTAAAAATTTTGTTATATAAATTATTATTTATGCTTCTACATTGTTTGTTTAATAAATCATTATTTATTATTGTAGATGTCAAAAAAATTACAGTTCTTAATTTTGGGCTCACAGATCTAACACATACACTTAAAATCTGTAATTAATTTAACTGAATGCTTTTTATAACCTTCCAATAACTTTTACAAACGTTCTTTTTTCTTGTCAAACAAATTCTCTCTTTTCTTATCACATTTTAGAGAAAAAAAATAGATCCCCCTTCACTTTGAGGTGGTCCTCCTTTTATACTGTTTCTTTCTTTGGACTCATCTGTTGGAGCATGAGGTGGTCTTTCTTGTGATGATGAATTTGTTGTAGTCTTATCCTTTGTTTGGGGTTGATCTTATCAGTCGGAGCATGAGGTGGGTTTTTGGGTGGTGTGTTGGGTTGATCTGGTGTTCGGGTCTGTGCCTTATTTGGGCCATATTTTTGGGCCGGTATATTTTTGGACCCACACTTCATATTTTTTGGCCCACACTTCGCCCCTAATTTCATCCACTTTTGGATGGCGAAAGGGGAGGGAATTAATTCCAGATAGCCAAACAATTCTGACGGTTAGGTTTTCTAGGAGTTTCTTGGGGATGACGTTGGGTTGCTGTATATATAGGTAGAGAGGGGAAAATGGGTTGATTTTTCTTTTGCTTACCAGAACGCTCTTCAGTAAAACCAGGGTGTGTGCTTTGCCATTTGCTTTCAAGGTCAGTGTTTGTTTGTTTAATTTTTTATTATCCCCTTCATATTGTGTTGCTACGTTAGGGAATGAGGGGAGACGAGGGTTTGTCGAGTAGTGATGAGTCCACCAGTGGGAGTGATAGTGATTCTGGGTCAGTCTCTGGGGATAGGGGTGTGGAGAGTGTAGGTGTGGTAACTAGATCCGCAGTGGTAAGATTTGAGGATCCTAAACTGTTTGATCTAGAGGGTAGGAATGACCGGTTTAGTTTGGCCAAACTCTGTAGAGATAGGGAAATTTTGGAGGATGTTTCTCTCAGGCATTTCCCGATCACCTATAATTTTCGTTCGGGAGAGGGAGTGAACGAGGGGGAGTTGCTTCTTTCGGTGGGTTATCTCCCTGCTCTTCGTTTTCCTCTTCATCCATTCTATCACCTGGTGTTGAACACGCTCAGTCTTGCCCCTTTGCAGGTCAACCCAAATTTTTTCAAGGTGGTGTCTTGTTTGTTGGCGTTGAACTGTATACGTTCGTTAAATTTGGATTTTGATGACCTGATGGTCTGTTATCGAGTTGTGAGGATAAAGGGCGAAAGGGGCCATTATAATTTGTTCCCTAAACCCCGTAGGGCAATTTGCACCGAGAAGCCCTCTTCGGATAATGGGTGGAAGGGAAGGTTAGTGGTGGTAGGGGGAAATTGGAGTGCACCAAGTTTAGAGAAGTTTCCCATTCCTAAAAAGTTTGTTCACTTAGGTATTATTTCTTGTTCGTGATATCTGTAATTTTGAAATTTTTTTTGATATGTGATATGTTAACTTTATGTTTGGGTTGTGTAGTACATGACTTTGCTATACCGGCGGCGGAAGAGAGTGGTCGATCAAAGATTTTACAATCCAGGGTTTGGTCCGATCAGCCGAGTGCTAAGGGACTTATGGATTCTGCTACACAAAAGCTTATTGCTTAGCAAGTACTTGAGGTAGCGGATATGAGTGTACCGATCACTATGAGGACGACCAAGAACAAAAGGGTCATTGAAATAGATTGTAGTACGTTCATTCCTGCTGGATCGGATAGAGTGGATTTGAACTTGAAAAGGAAGGAGCCGATGGTAGAACCATCTGGTATGAGCGATCATCAGGAGGGGCATGCTCAGAAGCATGCTCAGGTGAGTGAAGTTCTTACAAGTGTTACCTTTCGCTCGGGTGACTTAGGTGTGGGAAGTTTGTTATGGGCGCCTATGGTTCATCCTTCTAGGTCGGGTACTACCGCTGCGGTTGAGCCATGGGTGCCGCATTTGGCGAAGTCGAACGATGCTGTGTTAACTGTGAACGATTCTAGTTTTAGAGATGTTCACATATGTCGCTCACTCGCTCAAGGGATGTGGCCCCCTTTGGATATGAAGGCTATGGATGATATTAGTATAACGGAGCTTATGAGTATGGCCCCTTTTCGTTCCTTGAAGGTATTCGTGCGCTCTTTTTATGCTCGGTTTGTGTGCAAGTTATTTTTTGACTTTGTTTTTAATATTTATTTGGGCTATATGCAGAGTCATTTTGTCACTATGGCAATGTGCCGTAGGTTGGAGATTACATCAACCCGTTTGGAGGTTACTGAGGAAAAAAGGCAGAAAGTGGCCGAGGAGAACACTAGGTTGTCTGAGTGGTTGGAGGCTGCGATGGGAGCAGTTACGATCGAGAAGGCTAAGCTTAAAGAAACGGATGATAAGCTTAAGAGGTACTCCAATGCATATGGGAAAGCGAAGAAGGATAGAGAGGTGGCTGAAGCAAGGGTGGCTGAGCTCACGGCTGTTAATCAGTCTCTCGTTGAGGTAAATAAAAAATTGGAAGTGGTCGTGCAAGCGCTCTTCCGAAGGATGTTTTGGGTCTGTCAGGTTAGGAACACCATGACATATCGCACTGGTTTTGATGATCGGGTGGCTGAAAGCTAGATTTATAAGGGTGGCCCATCTGAGTGCGATAAGAAATCTGGTGTGGTGGATGGGTGTTACGAGGATCCTGAAGTTACTGCTGATGAAGGGGTTATCGGGGATTTGTTGAAGCCTATTTTGGCAGACTTGTCTGCTGAAACTGCTCAAGATGTTCTGAACGAAGGCACTGAAGTCTTGGTGCCAAGTGGAAGACCTGATGGCGGGCTTTCTGGTGGTCACCCTAATCCTGAAGGCCAAGTTGAGACGGTGGTGTAGCCATAGGTGTGAATTTTTTTGTAAGGATGGGTATGAATTTTTTTTTTTTTATGAAGTCATTTGCTGTGTAGCCTTTAGGCAATTCAACCTTTTTGTGTTTGGATATAAACTATTTGTTTGGCTTTAATTGATTAAACTCTTTCTTTGCCAATTTTTTATCATGCTTTTGTTATATGTTTGCTATAAAATGACGTACTTTTATTGTTGTCCTTTTTGTTTGATCTCAAGTTTGTTCGATACTGTTCTTTGTTTTGGATGTATGTGTATTGTGAGCAATAAGTTCATCCTTTTGGCTTGTGGAGCCATTTGGTTATCCCATTGGTGTATCAGGCCTTCAGACTATTTTGCTCGGTTATGTTCTATAGATGAAAAGGGTTTATCAACATATGTTCATATTTGATTTACATATGTGTAATTTACATATAATACCATTTCAATTTGGTTGCATTCCACGAAAGATTAACATTCGCATCGTCTTCGATCCGTCGTAACCGGTAGGCTCCCTTGTCGATTTCCTCTATCACTTCGTACGGTCCTTCCCAGTTCAATGCTAACTTCCCGGCGTTTCGTTCCTTCGTTCCTATCTCTGTTTTTCAGAGTACTAAGTCCCCCCTTCCTTAAACACTTGGTGTTTGACTATTTTGTTGTAACTGTTGGTGATCATTTGGTGGTAGGATGCTAATTGTATCAGAGTGGCTAACCTTCGTTCATCCACAAGGTCCAAGTTTTATTCTAACGAGCGGTCATTGGAGTCTTCCTGGTAGGAGTCAGTGCGAAGTGTTGGTATGTTGACCTCGATCGGTATGACAGCTTCAGTTCTGTATGTGAGGCTGAACGGGGTTGCCCCCGTTGATCTTCTTGGAGTGGTTCGGTAAGCCCATAGTATATTAGGTAGCTCTTCCAGCCATTTTCCCTTCCGATCTGTCAACTTCTTCTTTAAGCATTGGAATATGGTACAGTTGGTGATTTCAGCTTGTCCGTTGCCTTGGGGGTATGACTGGGAAGACTTTCTCTGGTTGATACCGTAATGTTTGAAAAATGCCTATATATCAGTTTCAGTGAGATTTGTACCGTTGGCCGTTGTGATTGACTCGAGAAAGTAAAATCTACAAATGATATGGGACCATACAAAATTCTCTACTTCAGGTTACGAAATTGTGACATACGTTTTGCCTTCTACCCATTTGGTGAAGTAATCTGTGGCTAACATCACATATTTTTTATTTCCTGGTGTGTGGGGTAGGGGCCGACTACGTCCATGGCCTATCTAACGAAAGGCCAAGGGCTGGTCATCAAATTGAGATCTTCAGGATGTTGGTGTGGGGTAGGTGCGTGCCTTTGGCATTTGTCGCACTTGAGGACGTGGGTTTGAGCATCTTTGGCCAAGTATGGCCAAAACTATCCCTGGAGAAGGGCTTTGTGGGCTAGCGATCTGGCTCCTGAATGATTTCTGCATTCTCCATTATGAATTTCGTTAAGTACCCGTTGAGCCTTAGAGGGAGTGATGCATCAGAGATAGGGTCCGGAATGGGATCATCGATACATATGGTGATGGATTAGTGCGTACTTTGGTGCGGTAAGGCGTATTCTTTTGGCTTCTTCCTTAGATGGGGGTAGGACGCCTTCTTTGTGGTATGTCTACATAGGATCCATCCAGCTTGGTTCTGCCGGTACGCACAACACTTGAACCATGGGCAGTATACTTGGCTCTTGAACAATCTCCATAGGTACTAAATGGATGAGATCGTTGGTGGCGTGTGAAGCTGCATGGGCCAAACTGTCAGTGTTCACATTGTCTGCTCGCGGTACATGAAGTATTATGAATTACGGTATACGGGCTGTGATCGTTCGTGCGGCCTCCTGGTAAGCGCGCATTCGTTCGTCCCTGACGGCATACTCCTCGGTCATTTGCTTGACCACAAGTTGTGAATCACAACTACCTTGGAGGTTGCGTACTTGTAATTCTTGTGCGAGTTTTAGGCCATGGATTAGGGCTTCGTACTCTGCCTCATTATTAAACGCAGGAAAACCTAATCGGAGTGATTGATGCAGTATGAATCCTTCGGGAGCTTGCAGTTCGATTCCGATGCCAGCCCTGTCTTGATTGGTTGATCCATCCACTTGCAGTCTCCACTGGGGCTCCTGTGTCCCTTTTATTGTGTTCTCTGAGTCGTATTCAAGGAGGAAATTGGCCACAGCCTGGCCTTTGATTGCAGTACGAGGGGCGTAGGTGATGTCAAAAGAGCTCAGCTCGATGGCCCATCGAGATAGGCACCCCGACATGTTTGGTTTACTCAATATGGCTCGGATGGGAAAGATGGTCATTACTGTAATTGGATGTGACTCAAAATAATGGCGTAACTTCTTCTTGGCTTGAACGAGAGCCAATATAACCTTCTCTGTCTTGGTGTAACATTGTTCTGGTTCTGTCATTGCCCTACTGGCGTAGTAGACAAGATGTTGCTTGGGACCGTCTTCCCGTAGGAGCACAACGCTGGTGGATGATGGGGAGATGGCCAAGTAGAGGTATAATCGTTCACCTTCGGATGGCACAGTTAGGATTGGTGGGCTAGTCATGTACCTTTTGAGGTTGGCTAACGTTACTCGTTGTTCATCACGCCAAATGGTTTCTCCTTTGGACCAGATAGCATCAAAAAAGGGTTTGCATTTGTCTAATAATTTGGAGATAAACCTACTCAGGGCAGCGATTCTGCTAGTAAGGACTTGAAGATCTCTAAAGGTTTTAGACTCGGTATGCTCTACAAGTGTCTTAGCTTGCTCTGGACTGGCCTCTATACCAGAACGACTGACGATGTGACCCTGAAACTTGCCCTCGGTAACTCCAAAGGTGCATTCAGTGAGGTTCAACTTTATGCGATGCCTTCGGAAGACATCAAAGACTTCTTGCAAGTCCATGTTGTGATCCACCTTCTTACGGCCTTTGACTACCATGTCATCAATGTAGGCTTTGATCGTGCGTCCCAATTGCTTGGAAAAGACTTTATTGACCATGCGTTGGAAGGTCACCCCAGCATTTTTCAACCTGAAGGGCATTACCCGATAGTAGTAAGTACCTCATTCTATAATGAAGGACGTTTGCTCTTCATCACTTGGATTCATTGGAATTTGGTTGTACCTAGAATAAGCATCTAGGAAACTCAATTTTTTGTACCCAGTCGTGGCATCGATCATTTGGTCAATCTTTGGTAGGGGGTAGCTATCTTTCGGGCAAGCTTTATTCAAGTTGGTAAAATCAATGCATACCCTCCATTTCCCATTCTTCTTCTGAACGACGACCACATTGGAAATATATTCGGGGTAATACACTTCGCGAATCATTCCGGCGTCGAGCAGTTTTTAGACCTCTTCGGCAATGATCCGATTACGTTCGGGTGCAAATCGACGTTGACGTTGCTTGACGGGCTGGCTGGCATGATTAACGTTCAGGCTATGGCAAGCAGTGTCGGGATGGATCCCAGTCATGTCTGAGTGATCCCATGCAAAGACGTTCAGATTATCCTGAAGCAGCCGTATGAGTTCTTCTTTTTCTGAGTTGGTCGCACGAGCCCCTATCTGGGTTGTTCGGGCTATGTCGTTGGGGTCAATCTGAACCGTTTGTAAGGTCTCCAGTGTATGGGCTTGACCTTCTTCTTCAGTAGTCACGACTTTGGGGCACGCCGCTAACTGCTATTGGGAATTACGGTTAATCTCCGGGATGACTTCGGTGGGTTCTGTGCCTTTTAGGGCTACGACATAGCGCATTCAGGCCGCCGCTTGATCGCCCCAGATGTTTTCAGTGCTTTGTCCGTTGACTGACAAACACTTCATCACTTGATGGAGAGTGGAAGGGACACCCCTCATCTGGTGTATCCATCCTCTGCCAAAGATAACACTGTAAAGCGAATTAACTTCAATGATTACAAAGGTTTCATCCAAGGTTCTGTGTGCCGCCTCTATAGGAAGAATGACTATGCCGAAGGGGGTTACCCGGGTTTCGTCAAATCCAATGAGGGGGTTATGTGTCTGGTGGACTTGGTTTATGGCAAAACCTAGTTGCTCGAGAATTGATCGAGTTATCACATTTGCGCTCAACCCTGTGTCTACAAGGATGCGCCTGACGAGGCAGTTCGCTATTATCAAGGTGAGGACTAGTGGGTCCTCATGTGGTGATTGAACTTTTTGCATATCCCATCGATGAAACGTGATATCTGCTGAAGCACGCTCTTCTTGGACTGTGCTGACCGGTGTGGCCTTTTGTATCCTCAGTCGTCGACCCCCCTTCACCGTGTGGACATCAAAATGCCAATATTGGGCGTGTCCGTGGATGGTGTCAATGATTTTTGGTGGTGGAGCCACGTTTGCCTTTTGTATTGATTGGGGGGATCTATTTGGTGCATCGCGTCGGGCGAGAGGAAGAGTTCTACCTGATTGCATAGGTTCTGACAATCATTGGTTGTGTGTCCCACGTCTTTATGGAAGACACAGTGCTTCGTTCTATCCCTGGATTCGATTGGAGCTGTCAAAGGGGGCGAATTTTGAAAGATGCCCCTATTGACGGTCTCTTGGAATAGTCGACTCAAGGTTACCTTTAGAAGGGTTTCCTTTCGTTCGATCCTGGGCCTCTTCTCTGGGGTTCGGTTACTCGAGGGAGGACTTATTCGGGCTACGTTCGGTAGATTGACCAGTAGTCTGTCCCTGGGCGTGGCCACAATAATGAGAGAAGACGATCGGGCTTGCCTAGACTCGTCATCCTCGATTACGATGTACCCCTGTGCTTTGTTATTCAAGATTCCCATATCCTTAGGGGGTTTCCTCAATAATGCTCGATAAATTCAGTGTTGTTGTTCATTGCCACCCGGAAGGCTTCTACTGCTGTGGTCTGGTCACACCCATCGATCAGAGATATTTCGAGATTAAATCGTGAGAGGAAGATTTTCAATGACTCATCGTTGGCCTGCTTGAGATTGAATAATGACGACACTGTTCTCTTCTGTCATTGGTTGCCCGCGTACTAGGTTATGAATTGTTCACAAAGGGTCTGGAAGTCGACAATTGTTCCTGAGGGTCGCAGTTTGAACCATAACAACGCGGGGCTGCTTAGGGTAGTTGAAAATAGACGACACATGAGTTCATCATCCTCCGCATTCAACGTCATTCATTGTTGGACGTGGTAAATGTGCTCGATTGGATCAGTTCTCCCATCAAAATTGACGAACGGCGGCATTTTGAACTTTGCAGGCACCTCCGCTTGTAGGATATGGATAGCGAAAGGCGATTGTAACACGCCCCTTATTGCCTCAGCGGCGAGGTCCGACGGAGTTTCGGTCCTAAGGTCACGTCTGATTATTTCAACCTCTTTTTGGATTTTTTCGTGTAGTGTCCTTCTCCCAGCTGAACGCAATGGATCCAGATTGACATAACTCAGTTTAGCACGTTCGGGATATTTCATCGAACCCTCGATCATCATTCCTCTGTCAGAGCGTTTATGTCCTCGTTCATGATGTGAGGTCTCCTCGTTCTGGTTGCTGGAATGGTTAGGTGAATCTGGCGATAAGTGCTGGGCCTCTCGTACTTCGTTGCGCAGCTGTGCATTTTCTCGCTGTAAAGCTTCTATCTGATGTCTCAACGCCTCTGTGTCCCCATGCTCGTCCTCACCTCTGACTGGTCGAGAAGAATCTTTGGTGTAAATGGCTGCTCTAGTGGAGCCTACCATTGTGTTTCAGTGAATGTGCCACAGTAACTACGCGGATCTTTCTGTTCGGTTCTCACAGACGGTGCCAAAGTGTAGATGTCAAAAAAATTACAGTTCTTAATTTTGGGCTCACAGATCTAACACATACACTTAAAATCTATAATTAATTTAACTGAATGCTTTTTATAACCTTCCAATAACTTTTACAAACGTTCTTTTTTTTTGTCAAACAAATTCTCTCTTTTCTTATCACACTTTAGAGAAAAAAAACAGATCCCCCTTCACTTTGAGGTGGTCCTCCTTTTATACTGTTTCTTTCTTTGGACTCATCTGTTGGAGCATGAGGTGGGCTTTCTTGTGATGATGAATTTGTTGCAGTCTTATCCTTTGTTTGGGGCTGATCTTATCAGTCGGAGAATGAGGTGGGTTTTTGGGTGGTGTGTTGGGCTGATCTGGTGTTCGGGCCTGTGCCTTATTTGGGCCATATTTTTGGGCCGGTATATTTTTGGGCCCACAATAATACATAATTTTTATTTAATAATATATTATTATTTATGCTGAATGGGGGGTCGGGATTGTAGTTTTAGGGTTTGGAGTTTGGGGATTTGGGGTTTAGAGTATAGGATTTATTATTAGTTACACTGTCTTTTAATTAAATAGTTTGTTTGGGTTTGGGTATTTTGGGTTTTTGTGTTTTGGATTTTGGATTGGGGGTTCTGGTTCGGCTTTAGTTTAATTTATTATTTATTTTAACATTTTTAATTGATAATAAATTATTATCATGCTACATAATTTGTATTTAATAATATATTATTATTTATGCTTCATAGGATTTTGGGATTGGGGTTTCTAGGTTTGGAGTTTGTAGTTTGGGGTTTAGGGTTAAATATTTATTATTAGTTACATAGTCTTTTAAATACATAGTTTGTTTGGAAATTCGGGTTTTCGTGTTTTGGGTTTTAGATTTGAGGTTTAGGGTTTAGGTTTAGGGTTTATTTATGTTAAACATTTTTTAATTGATAATAAATTGTTATTCATGCTACATAATTTGAATTTAACAATATATTATTATTTATGCTTCATACGGTTTCGGAATTGGGGTTTTTGGGTTTGGAGTTTGGGGTTTAGAATTTATGATTTATTATAGTACGTAGTCTTTTAAATACATAGTTTATTTGGGGTTTGGAGATTCGGATTTTTGGTTTGAGGTTACGGATTGGGAGTTTTCGATTCGTCTTTAGTTTAGTTTATTATTTATGTTAAATAGTTTTTAATTCACAATATATTATTATTTATGCTACAATGTTTATTATTAATTATAAATTTTGTTAAATAAATTATTATTTAAGCTATATAGTTCATTTTTAGTTAGATAGTTTGTTAAATAATTTATTATTTATGCCTTTTAATCTCTATTAGTTATATGGTCTGTTAAATAAATTATTATTTATGCAACTTTGTTTATGATATATTTCTTGAATAAACTATTCTTTATATTACATAGTTTATTATTAGTTACATAGTTTGTTAATTAAATTATTATTAACCCTACATACTTTATTTATAACTTTATT
The DNA here is from genome assembly GCA_026545225.1 of Cornus controversa. Taxonomy (NCBI): domain Eukaryota; kingdom Viridiplantae; phylum Streptophyta; class Magnoliopsida; order Cornales; family Cornaceae; genus Cornus; species Cornus controversa. Next base: position 3,442,109 of record CM048849.1, read on the forward strand.
ATTAATTAGATATTTGTTGAATAATTAAGTTATTATTTATACTACATAGTTTATTATTATAATATATTCTTATTTATGCTGAATAGGGGTTCGGGATTGGGGTTTTATGGTTTGGAGTTTGAGGATTTGAAGTTTGGAGTATAGGATTTATTTTTAGTTTCACTGTCTTTTAATTACATAGTTTATTTGGATTTGGGTATTTCGGGTTTCGTATTTCAAATTTTAGGTTTTGGGTTTTGGATTTGGGGTTTAGGTTCGACTTTAGTTTAGTTTATTATTTATGTTAAGCATTTTTTAATTGATAATAAATTATTATTCATGCTACGTAATTTGTATTTAATAATTTATTTTTATTTATGCTTCATAGGGTTTTGGGATTCAGGTTTCTAGGTTTGGAGTTTGGAGTTTGGGGTTTAGGATTTAATATTTATTATTAGTTACATAGTCTTTTAAATACATAGTTTGTTTGGGTTTAGGGATTCAGGTTTTCGTGTTTTGCGTTTTAGGTTTGAGGTTTAGGGTTCATTTATGTTAAACATTTTTTAATTGATAATAAATTATTAATAATGCTACATAATTTGTATTTAATAATATATTATTATTTATGCTTTATAGGGTTTCGGGATTAGGGTTTCTAGGTTTGGAGTTTGGACTTTAGGATTTAGTATTTAATATTCGTTACATAATCTTTTAAATACATAGTTTGTTTGTGGTTAGGGGATTCGAGTTTTCGTGTTTTTGGTTTGAGGTTTAGAGTTTAGAGTTTAAGGTTTATTTATGTTAAACATTTGTTAATTGATAATAAATTATTATTCATGCTACATAATTTTATTTAATAATATATTATTATTAATTTTGATTCATTGGGTTTCGGGATTGTGATTTCTGGGTTTGGAGTTTATGGTTTAGGATTTACGATTTATTATTTGTTGCGTACTCTTTTAAATATATAGTTTATTTGGGGTTTGGGGATTCGGGTTTTAGGTTTGAGGTTATGGATTCGAAGTTTTCGGTTCTTCTTTAGTTTAGTTTATTATTTATGTTAAATAGTTTTTAATTCAGAATATATTATTATTTATGTTACATAGTTTATTATTAATTATATAGTTTGTAAAATAAATTAATTTTTAAGCTACATAGTTCATTTTTAGTTAGATAGTTTGTTAAATAATTTATTATTTTTGTTTTTTAGTTATTTATTAGTTATATGGTCCGTTAAATAAATTATTATCTATGATACATTGTTTATGATATATTTATTGAATAAATTATTCTTTATATTACATAGTTTATTATTAGTTACATAGTTTGTTTATTAAATTATTATTAATCCTACATATTTTGTTATTAATATTATTATTAATTAGATATTTGTTGAATAATTAAGTTATTATTTATAGTACATATTATTATTAATTAGTTTATTATTATTTACATATTCTTAGACATATATGAAGCATTATCTTACCCAAAAAAATCATAAAATTTTATACACATTTTTTGATTTTTTTCTTTCCAATTTCTTTAGGAACTCTTACATATAGTTGAATGATGTTTTGGCACAAAGAAATCATAAAAAATTATATTCATCTTTTTTAATCTTCTTTTCTCTCACTTTCCACACTTTTAAAGTATTTTTCACACATTTAAAGTACTTTTTCACACATTTAAAATAATTTTCCACACACCACAAAAACAAATACTTTCTTATGTTTTTTCATTCCAATTTTTTAAAGAATTCTTAGGCATATATGAAAGATGTTTTTGTACAAAAATTCATAAAAAATTATTTTCATATTTTTTAATCTCATTTTTGTTTCACTTTCCACACTTTTAAAGTACTTTATTCACATTTAAAACAAATACTTTTTTTGATTTTTTTTATTTCCAATTTTTTTAGGAACTCTTGTGCATATTTGAAAGATGTATTTGCACAAAAAAATAATAAAAATTTATATTCACATTTTTTAGGCTAATTGTTTTCTCATTTTCAACACTTTTAAAGTATTTTCCTCATATTTAAATTATTTTTCCACACATTTAAAGTAATTTTTCACACACCTAAAATAAATAATTTTTTATGTTTTTCTTTCCATTTTTTTAGGAACTCTTAGCCATATATGAGGGATGTTTTTGCACAAAAAGATCATAAAAATTTATATTCACATTTTTAATCTCATTTTTTTTTCACTTTCCAAACTTTTAAAGTATTTTCAACCCACTTAGAACAAATACTTTTTTTGATTTTTTTCTATCCAATTTTTTAGGAACTCTTAGGCCTATATTAAGAATGTATTTGCACAAAAAAATTATAAAAATTTATATTCAAATGTTTTAGGCTAATTTTTTTTCACATTTCACACTTTCAAAGTACTTTCCATACATTTGAAATACTTTTCCACACATTTAAAGTATTTTACCACACCTAAAACAAATACTTTTTTATGTTTTTTCTTTCTAATTTTTTTAGGAACTCTTAAACATATATGAAATATGTTTTTGCACAAAAAATTCATAAAAATTTATATTCACATTTTTTAATCTCATTTTTTTTCACTTTCCACACTTTTAAAGTACTCTCCACTCATTTAAAACAAGTACTTTTTTTGAGTTTTTTAAGAACTCTTAGACATATTTGAAGGATGTATTTGCACAAAAAAATCATAAAAATTTATATTCACAATTTTTAGGCTAATTTTTTTCTCAATTTCCACAGTTTTAAAGTATTTTCCACACATTTATATTACTTTTCCACACATTTAAAGTAGTTTTTCACACACCTAAAACAAATACTTTTTTATGTTTTTTTTTCCAAATTTTTTAGAAATTCTTAGCCATATATGAAGGATGTTTTTGCACAATAAAATCATAAAAATTTAGATTCACATTTTTGAATCTCATTTTTTTTCACTTTCCACACTTTTAAAGTACTTTTTATACACTTAAAACAAAAGCTTTTTCTGATTTTTTTTTATCCAATTTTTTTAAGAAGTCTTAGGCATATTTGAAGGATTTATTTGCACAAAAAAAAACATAAAAATTTAAATTCACATTTCTCAAGTGTGTGGAAAGTACTTTAAAAGTTTGGAAAGTTAAAAGAAATGAGTTTTAAAAATGTAAATATAATGTTTTCTGATTTTTTTTGTGCAAAAACATCTTTCATATATGGCTAAGAGTTCCTAAAAAAATTGGAAAGAAAAAACATAAAAAAGTATTTGTTTTAGGTGTGGTAAAATACTTTAAATGTGTCGAAAAGTATTTCAAATGTATGGAAAGTACTTTAAAAATATGGAATGTGAGAAACAAATTAGCCTAAAAAATGTCAATATAAATTTTATAATTTTTTTGTGCAAATACATCCTTCAAATATGCCTAATAGTTCCTAAAACTATAGGAAATAAAAAAATAAAAAAAGTATTTGTTTTAAGTGTGTAGAAAGTACTTTAAAAGTGTGGAAAGTGAAACAAAAATGAGATTAAAAATTGGGAATATAAATTTTTATGAATTTTTTGTGCAAAAACATCATTGATGATATGACTAAGAGTTGCAAAAAAAATTGGAAGGAAAAAACATAAAAAAGTATTTGTTTTAGATGTATCGAAAAGTACTTTAAATGTGTGAAAAGCTAGAAAGCACGGACACTTCACCGAGGGTGCCGTACCCGTGTCGGACACTCGGACACTCCTCAGACACGTGTCGGACACTTCGTAGAAGTGTCCTGACATTTTTCTTTTTAGGACACTTCTCGGACACTCCTCGGACACTTCATAGCAATGATATATATTCAAATATTTTGAATATAAATTGTATGATACTAAGTTATGATTAAAATATAAGCTAAATACACGTAGAAGACTAAATAAGTCTAGTTCTTTAATTTATTTTAATCTATTTGTCTATCTTTGTTTATAAGTTTGTTTGGTTCTTAATTGCATGATGATGAATTGAATTATTTCTGTAATGTAGTATTTTTTATTAAATAATTAATATATATTAATATATTATATTATTATTTTATAGCCGTATCCCCACCGTGTTCGTGTCCTGTTTTTTTAAAGTTTCCCGTATTGTCGTGTCCGTGTCGTGTCGTACCAGTGTCCCGTGTCCGTGTCCGTGCTTCCTAGGTGAAAAGTATTTTAGAAGTGTGGAAAGTGAGAAATAATTAGCCTAAAAAATGTGAATATATTTTTATGTTTTTTTGGGTCCATATACATCCTTCAAATATGAATAAGAGTTTATAAAAAAATTGGAAAGAAAAAAAAAAGTATTTTTTTAAAGTGTGTGGAAAGTACTTTAAAAGTGTGGAAAGTGAAAAACAAATGAGATTAAACAATGTGAATATAAATTTTTATTAATTTTTTATGCAAAAACATCCTTCATATATATGCTTAAGAGTTTCTAAAAAAATTTGAAACAAAAAACATAATAAAATATTTATTTTGGTGTGTGGAAAAATACTTTAAATGTGTGAAAAGTACTTTAAAAGTGTGAAAAATGAGAAAGAATGTGAATATAAATTTTTATGATTTTTTTGTGCAAATACATCGTTCAAATATGTCTAAGAATTCCTAAAAAAATTGGAAAGAAAAAAATAAAAAATAGTATTTGTTTTAAAATTGTGGAATGTATTTTAAAAGTGTGGAAAGTGAAAAAAATGAGATTAAAAAATGTTAATATAATTTTTTTTGAATTTTTTGTGCAAAAATATCTTTAATATATGGCTTTCCTAAAAAATTGGATAGAAAAAACATAAAAAAGTATTAGTTTCAGGTGTGTGAAAAAATACTTTAAATGTGTGAAAAGAAAAAACATAAAAAAGAATTTGTTTTTGGTATGGAAACATATTTTAATTGTGTGGAAAATTACTTAAAATGTGTGGAAAGTATTTTAAAAATATGGAATGTGAGAAACAAATTTGCCTAAAAAATGTGAATATAAATTTTATGATTTTTTTGTGCAAGTGCCTCCAAATATGCCAGAGAGTTCTTAAAAAAATTGGAAAGAAAATAATTTTTAAAAAAATATTTGTTTTATGTGTGGAAAATACTTGAAAATTCCGGAAAGTGAAAAAAAATGAGATAAAAAATGTGAATTAATTTTTTATGAATTTTTTGTGCAAAAACATATTTCATATATGCCTAAGAATTCCTAAAAAAATTGGAAAGAAAAAACATAAAAAAGTAACTATTTTAGGTGTGTGAAAAAACACTTTAAATGTGTGGAAAAGTAATTTAAATGTGTGGAAATTACTTTAAAAGTGTGAAAAGGGTGAAAAAAATAAGCCTAAAAATATGAATATAATTTTTTATGATTATTTTGTGTAAATAAATCCTTCAAATATGCCTCAGAGTTCCTAAAAAAATTGGAAAGAAAAAAATAAAAAAATTGTTTGTTTTATGTGTGTGGAACGTACTTTAAAAGTGTGGAAAGTGAAAAACAAATGAGATAAAAAAAATGTGAATATAAATTTTTATAACTTGTTTTGGAAAAACAATTTTCAAATATGCCTAAGAGTTTTTAAAAAAATTGGAAAGAAAAAACATAAAAAAATATTTATTTTAGGAGTCTGTAAAAGTATTTTAAATGTGTAAAAAAATATTTTAAATGTGTGAAAAATACTTTAAAAGTGTGAAAAGTGAAAAAACATTAGCCTAAAAAATGTGAATATAAATTTTTATAATTTTTTTGTGCAAACTTATGCTTAAAATATGCCTAAGAGGTTAGAAAAAAATTGGATAGAAAAAAATCCAAAAAAATATTTGTTTTAATTGGTGGAAATATTTTAAAAGTGTGGAAAGTGAAAACAAATGAGATTAAAAAATGAGAATATAAATTTTTATGATTTGTTTGTGCAAAAACATCCCTCATATATTGGTAAGAGTTCCTAAAAAAATTGGAAAGAAAAACATAAAAAGTATTTGTTTTAGGTGTGTGGAAAAGTACTTTAAATGTGTGAAAAGTATTTTAAAAGTGAGGAGTGTTAAAAAACAATTAGCCTAAAAAATGTGAATATAAATTTTTATGATTTTATTTTGCAAATACATCCTTTAAATATACCTAAAAGTTCCCAAAAAAATTGGAAAGAAAAAAATAAGAAATTTTTTTTTTGTTTTAAGTGTGTGCAAAGTTCTTTAAAAGTGTGAAAAGTGAAAAAAAAATGAGTTAAGAAAATGTGAATATAGATTTTTATGAATTTTTTGTGCAAAAACATATTTCATATATATCTAAGAGTTCCTAAAAAAATTGGAAAGAAAAAACATAAAAAAATTATTTGTTTTAGGTGTGTGGAGAAGTATTTTAAAGGGGTGCAATAGTACTTTAAATGTGTGAAAAATACTTTAAAAGTGTGAAAAGTGAGAAACAAATTAGCCTAAAAATGTGAATGAAAAATTTTATGATTTTTTTGTGCAAATACATCCTTAAAATATGCCTAAAAGTTCCTAAGAAAAATAAGATAGAAAAAAATCAAACAAAATATTTGTTTTAAGTGTGTAGAAAGTAATTTAAAAGTCGTGAAAGTGAAAAAAAATGAGATTAAAAAATGTAAATATAAATTTTTATGAATTTTTTGTGCAAAAACATCCTTCATATATGCATAAGAGTTTCTTAAAAAAATTGGAAAGAAAAAACATAAAAAAGATATTTGTTTTTGGAGTGTGAAAAAGTTCTTTAAATGTGTAGAAAAGTATTTTAAGTGTGTGGAAATTACTTTAAAAGTGTGAAATGTGAGAAAAAAATTAGCCTAAAAAATGTGAATAAATTTTTTACGGGTTTTTTTTGTGCAAATACATCCTTAAAATATGCCTAAGAGTTCCTAAAAAAAATAGAAAAGAAAAAAATCAAACAAAGTATTTGTTTTAAGTGTGTACAAAGTAATTTAAAAGTCTTGAAAGTGAAAAAAGAATGAGATTAAAAAATGTGAATATAGATTTTTATGAATTTTTTGTGCAAAATCATCTTCCAAATATGCCTAAGAGTTTCTTATAATAATTTGAAAGAAAAATCATAAAAAGTATTTGTTTTAGCTGTGTACAAAGTAATTTAAAAGTCTTGTAAGTGAAAAAAGAATGAGATTAAAAAATGTGAATATAGATTGTTATGAATTTTTTGTGCAAAAACATCTTCCAAATATGCCTAAGAGTTTCTCATAATAATTTGAAAGAAAAATCATAAAAAGTATTTGTTTTAGGTGTGTGGAAAAGTACTTTATATGTGTGGAAAAGTACTTTAAAAGTTTTGAAAGTTAGAAAACAATTAGTCTTAAAAATGTGAATATAAATTTTTTTAAATGTGTGCAATAGTATTTTAAATGTGTGAAAAGTAATTTAAATGTGTGGAAAGTGAGAAATAAATTATCCTAAAAAATGTGAATTTGAATTTTTTTGATTTTTTTGTGCAAATAAATCCTTCAAATATGTCTAAGAGTTCTAAAAAAATTGGAAAGTTAAAAATAAAAAAGTATTTGTTTTAAGTGTGGAAAGTGCTTTAAAAGTGTGGAAATTGAAAAAAAATGAGATAAGAAAATGTGAATATAAATTTTTATGAATTTTCTGTGCAAAAACATCTTTCATATATGCCTAAGAGTTCCTAAAATAATTAGAAAGAAAAAACATGAAAAAGTTTTTGTTTTAGGTGTGTGGAGAGGTATTTTAAATGTGTGGAAAGTACTTTAAAAGTGTGGAAAGTGAGAAATAAATTAGCCTAAAAAATGTGAATTTGAATTTTTATGATTTTTTTGTGTATATAAATCCTTAAAATATGCCAAAGAGTTTCTAAAAAAATTGGAAAGAAAAAATTGAAAAAAAGTATTTGTTTTTGTGGGTGGAAAATACTTTAAAACTGTGGAAACTGAAAAAAAAATATGAGATTTAAAAATGTGAACATAAATTTTTTTGATTTTTTTTTGCAAAAACATCCCTCAATTATGGCTAAGAGATCATAAAAAAATCGGAAAGAAAAACATAAAAATTTATTTGTTTTAGGTGCGTTGAGAAGTACTTTAAATGTGTGGAAAAATATTTTAAATATGTGAAAAATACTTTAAAAGTGTGAAAAGTGAGAAAAAAAATTAGCCTAAAAATTGTTAATATAAATTTTATGATTTTTAATGTAAATACATCTTCCAAATATGTCTAAGAGTTCCAAAGAAAATTGGAAAGAAAAAAATCAAAAAAATTATTTGTTTTTGTGGGTGGAAAATACTTTAAAAGTGTGGAAAGTGAAAAAAAATGATATTTAAAAATGTGAACATAATTTTTTTTTATTTGTTTTTTCCAAAAACATCCCTCAAATATGGCTAAGAGATCATAAAAAATTGGAAAGAAAAACAAAAAAGAGTATTTGTTTTAGGTGTGTTGAGAACTACTTTAAATGTGTGGAAAAATATTTGAAATGTGTGAAAGGTAATTTAAAAGTGTGGAAAGTGAGAAAAAAAATTTGCCTAAAAAATGTGAATTTAAATTTTTATGATTTTTTTGTTCAAATAAATCCACTAGATATGCCTAAGAGTTCCTAAAAAAATTGGAAAGGAAAAACATAAAATGATATTTCTTTTAGGTGTGTGGATAAGTACTTTAAATGTTCGTGGAAGTAATTTTAATGTTTAGAAATTACTTTAAAAGTGTGAAAAGTGATAAAAAAATGAGCTAAATATATATTTGAATATAAATTTTTATGAATTTTTTGTGCAAAAATATATTTCATATAAGACTAAGAGTTCCTAAAAAAAATTGGAAAGAAAAAACATAAAAAAGTATTTGTTTTAGGTGTGTGGAGAAGTATGTTAAATGTGTGCAATAGTATTTTAGAAGTGTGGAAAGTAATTTAAAAGTGTGGAAAGTGAGAAATAAATTATCCTAAAAAATGTGAATTTGAATTTTTATGATTTGTTTGTGCAAATAAATCCTTCAAATATGTCTAAGAGTTCTTAAAAAAATTGAAAAGTTAAAAATAAAAAAAGTATTTGTTTTAAGTGTGGAAAGTGCTTTAAAAGTGTGGAAAGTGAAAAAACATGAGATAAAAAAATGTGAATATAAATTTTTATGAATTGTCTATGCAAAAACATCTTTCATATATGCCTAAGAGTTCCTAAAATAATTAGAAATAAAAAAAAACATAAAAAAGTATTTTTTTAGGTGTGTGGAGAAGTATTTTAAATGTGTGCAATAGTACTTTAAATGTGGGAAAGTACTTTAAAAGTGTGAAAAGTGAGAAATAAATTAGCCTAAAAAATTTGAATTTGAAATTTTATGATTTTTTTGTGTATATAAATCCTTCAAATATGCCAAAGAGTTTGTCAAAAAATTGGAAAGATAAAATTCAAAAAAAGTGTTTTTTTTAAGTGTGTGAAAAGTAGTTTAAAAGTGTGGAAAGTGAAAAAAAATGAGATTAAAAAATGTGAATATAAAGTTTTATGAATTTTTTGTGCAAAAAGATCTTTCATATATGCCTAAGAGTTCCTAAAAAAATTGGAAAGAAAAAATATAAAAAAGTGTTTGTTTTAGGTGTGTGGAGAAGTATTTTAAATGTGTGCAATAGTACTTTAAATGTGTGGAAAATATTTTAAAAGTGTGGAAAGTGAGAAATAAATTAGCCTAAAAAATGTGAATTTGAATTTTTATGATTTTTTTTTGCAAATAAATCCTTAAAATATGTCTAAGAGTTCCTTAAAAAATTGAAAAGATAAAAATAAAAAAAGTATTTGTTTTAAGTGTGGAAAGTGCTTTAAAAGTGTGGAAAGTGAAAAAAAATGAGATAAAAAATGTGAATTTATATTTTTATGAATTTTCTATGCAAAAACATCTTTCATATATGCCTAAGAGTTTCTAAAAAAATTGGAAAGAAAACACAATAAAAAGTATTTGTTTTAGGTGTGTGGAGAAGTATTTTGAATGTGTGGAAAAGTACTTTAAATGTGTGAAAAATACTTTAAAAGTGTGAAAAATGAGAAAAAAATTAGTCTAAAGAATGTTAATATAAATGATAAGGTGTTTGACTCCTAATATGAAACGTATGACGTAGAAAGACAAATACTAAAGTGACGTGAGAGGTTGAATGGTTGACTTAGACTAGCTATCTCCAAGTAGGAGAGGGGAACTGAAAAGACATGGTGCTACTAGAACACATCTTCACTTGATCGCTATAAATACAGGACGATCCATATACCAGGTACGCAATAAAGACTCCTTGAATTCTCTTACAGCTTAAAAATATCTTCCCGATATCTAACTTGATCATCAGAGAGTAATCGACCGGCCCCACATCGGTGCCTCTTTGATTACACCTTTCTTGTCCTTTTTTACAGGTTGGCGTTTAACCAGCTCAGGTGGATTTTTGCTTCATTAGTTGGCGCCGTCTGTGGGAAAGTCACGAAATTTGATTGTTCTACTCGAATCACATATGAAGCATGATGCACCTGCGATCTGGTTTAGAAACCACAACCATACAGGACCCCCCTGTTGGCCACGGTCCTCCAGCACATGACCTTCCTGTTGGAAATGGCCCCCCAGCAGTGCAAGATCATCCTATCGATATTGACCCTCCACGCGCCTGCAGGTCATGGAGGTGCGTAGCCTCCTAGACCAATGGATTTTCTGGGGACGCACCCCGAAATCCCAAACGACCAGGGGTGTGTCACAGCGTTGGAGCACCAGGTCCGGAACTTAAATCAAAGTCTGGTTCAGTTGCTCTAACAAAATGCGGCAATTCTGCAACGCCTCCCTCCTGCGGCGCCTCCCTCCTACGGCGCCAATGTCATTGCCAAGTAACTTGAGGCCTGTTGATCCTGAGGGTGACGGTGTTGGGTGAGATAGTGAAGTCCCAACGGAGGATGCAACTCAGAGTCAAGTTAGAGGTGGGGGGAATTTCAGCCGTTCGGTCTCGCCCGAAAGGAGCCAACCCCATGGGGATTCTGGACCTCTTACCTATCACGATATGGAGATCCAAGACCTGAGAGCCAGGGTAGAATGTATGGCCCCTACTATAAGGGGGAAGGGTCCTGCTACGGTAGAGGACTTGGTCCAGCAAACCAACCTCCCTTTCTCCGTAGGGGTAATGGGTTGTCCCCTGCCCGCCAAGTTCAAGATGCCCACAGTTGAAAGCTTTGACGGGACCAAGGACCCTCTAGATCATTGGAAACCTAGAAGGCGTTAATGCACCTTCAGGCGGTACCGGATGAGATCATGTGCAGAGCTTTTCCAACTACCTTGAAAGGCTCCGCTGGATCCTGGTTCAACAGTTTGAAACTCGCATCTGTACGTTCTTTTAAAGAGTTGAGCCAATTATTTGTTGGCAATTTCATAGCTGCCCGAAAACATAGGAAGCCCGCCACTTATCTTTTAAATGTGAGACAAACCAAGGGGGAATTGTTGCGAGATTATATCAACAGATTCAATAGAGAAATGTTACAAGTGGATGCCCTGGATGATAGGGTGGTAGTTACGGCTTTCATGAGAGGCCTATTACCCTATAAATTCCTATACTCGATTTCTAGGCACCCCCCCGAAAGTATGTCCGAATTACTCATGAAAGCTCAAAAGTACATGAATGCTAAAGACGCCCTTGAGGCCTGGAGAGAAAAAGGCGATGGTGACAAAAAGGTAGACAGGAAGAGGGGAGGACAATCCAGTAGAGAAGAGCGAAACCCCAAGTACGACCGAGTATCGCAAGAATAGAATGATAAGACCACGCCCCGTGGTAGGGGATTCAGTTTCACCCCATTAAACGCATCAATAAGTCAGATCCTCCTCCACATCCAAGATAACCCGGTGGTGTCATGGCCTCCAAAGTTAAAAAATGATCCAGCCAGAAGATCCCGCAATAAGTATTTCAGGTTCCATCGTGACCATGGCCACGATACAGATGAATGCATAGACTTGAAAAGATAGATTGAGAGTTTGATTTAAAGGGGCCCATTGTTGAGATTTGTGGTCGGTGGGGGGCAGAGAAGACAGAATCATACGCAGGATGTGAATGAAGGCGTGACCTGCAAAAACCCTCCAATAGGGGAAATTAGAGTCATCTCTGGAGGAATCGGGGGCGGTGCGGAGTCCAATGCCGCTCGCAAAGCACATGCAAGGAAAAGTTAGAAATTTCTCCGAAGTCAGCGAGGTGAGCCAATTGCCCACCAAGTGCCCTCGATTGGATGACTAGATCATCATTTTTTTAGAAGATGATACCAGGAAAATCCAGTAACCCCACGATGATGCCCTCGTGGTAACATTAATTATCACCAATTTCACAATTAGGTGGGTTTTAATTGACAACGACAGTTCCACAGACATCCTTTTCTCAGATGCATTTGATCAAATGAATATTGGGAGGGATAGACTCAAGCCTACTCAATCCCCGCTCATAGGTTTCTTCGGAGAGAAGCTCCTTCCCTTGGGCACAATCGACCTCCCGATCACTGCTGGTTCAAGCCCCAGTTAAGTCACTAAGATGGTAACTTTTTTCATGGTAGATGCTCGATCACATATAATATCATTCTGGGAAGAGCCACATTGAATGCTATGAGAGTAGTGACCTCTACTTATCACTTCATAATTTGGTTCCCCACTAAACATGATGTCGGGGAGCTAAGAGGAGATTAGGCCACTGCCCGAGAATGTTACACCACCTCCCTAAGGGAGAGGAAGGTATCAAAAACCCTAAACATTGAGGGGCTAGAAGTAGAAGAAAAACTGGAGGCCCGCCATACAGAACCAATGGAAGAGCTCTTTGAAGTTGACTTGAACGAACAAGGTGCAGGAAAAAAGGTGAGCGTGGGGTCGTCACTCTCACCCACCTCTCGGGAAGAGATGATTCGATTCCTTAAAGCAAATAAGGATGTGTTTGCTTGGTCCCACGAGGATTTGCTTGGGATTGATCCAACCATTGCTGTACATCGACTAAATATCAATCCCATCGCCAAGCCAGTTAGACTGAAGAGGAGAACCTTTGCCCCAGAGAGAAATATGGTAATCTCCGAGGAGTTGGACAAATTACTAAAGGCTAACTTCATACGGGAAACCAATTACTCGGACTGGTTGGCAAACATGGTGCTGGTCAAAAATTCCAATGGCAACTGGCGCCTGTGTGTCGACTTCACTGATCTGAACAAAGCATGCCCAAAAGACAGCTTCCCCTTCCACGGATTGACATGCTAGTGGAAGGAACAGCAGGGTACGAGCGACTCAGCTTCATGGATGCCTATTCGGGATATAATTAAATTCCAATGTGGCCATCAGACCAGGAGAAGAAGTCTTTCATAACAGAAATGGGGTTATACGGCTACAAGGTGATGCCGTTCGGTCTGAAGAATGCTGGTGCAACCTATCAAAGGCTGGTAAATATAATGTTTAAAGAGAAAATTGGTAGGAACATGGAGGTGTATGTTGATGACATGCTTGTCAAAAGCCAGAGGGCAGCTAGCCATTTGGTTGATTTACAGGAAGCCTTTGATGTCCTTTGTAGGTACAGAATGAAGCTCAATCCAAGTAAATGTGCCTTTGGGGTGTCCTCTGGGAAGTTCTTGGGCTATCTGGTCAGTAAAAGGGGGATAGAAGCCAACCCATGGAAGGTACAACCTATCCTAGATACACGATTGCCAAAACCGTTAAAGAAGTCCAAAAGCTAACGGGAAAGGTGGCGGCATTTAGCCGACTGATCTCTCGTGCTACAGACAGGTGTCTCCCTTTTTTTCGGGTCCTCAAGCAGGCCTTTGAGTGGATGCCAGAATGTGAACAGGCCTTGAGTGAGCTAAAATAGTACCTCAGCTCACCCCTCTCCTATCGTGCGAACGTGTAGGGGTGGAGTTGTACTTATACTTGGCCGTCTCCCTCGCAGCAGTCAGTTTTGCACTGGTACAGGAAGAAGAAGGGGTGCAAATGCCAATGTATTATACTAGTAGGGTGCTTTGGGGGGAGGAAGAAAGGTATCCCTCCATAGAGAAGTTGGCATTTGCGTTGGTCATGGCGGCCAGGAAACTTGGGCCATATTTCCAAGCACACACTATTGTGGTACTAACTGATCAATTGCTCCGACAGGTCCTCTTCAAGCCTGAAACCTCTGGATGGCTTGTTAAGTGGTCTATGAAACTAGGAGAATTTGACATCCAGTATAAGCTGAGATTAGCTATCAAGGGCCATAGCTGAACTTACATACCCCCTGGAAATAGAGTAGGTTCAGGAAGAGGTGGAGAGCCCAGCCCAACAAAACATGGAAGACCTAATGGACCTAGATTGCACGTGGAAATTGTTTGTGGATGGATCGTCGAATGCACTGGCAAGCGACGCAGGGATATTGATTAGATCTCCGGTAGGGGAAACATTCAAGTATGCCCTGCAATTCAGGTTCAAGGCAACAAACAATGAGGCTGAGTATGAGGCTTTGATTGTAGGGTTGAAACTAGCTGGTGTTCTTAAAATACAATAGTTGAAAGCTTACACTGACTCCCAACTGGTTGCCCGACAGGTCAGTGCGCAATACAAAGCAAAGGGAACACAGATGAAGTCTTACTTACAAAAAGTGCAAGAGCTAGTTACGCACTTCTAAAAATTTTCAATCACACAGGTCCCCCGCAATAAAAATTCTAACGCGGATGCTCTTGCTCGATTGGCTACAACACAAGAGGCCGCCCAAGGGAGAGTGCCTGTAGAACGCATGGACCACCCGAGTATAACAGAAGCAACATCATGCAAGGTGAACAGAATTGCCCAGGGCATGGAATGGGCAGATCCACTCATCAGATACATAAAGGATGGTGAATTACCATCTGACAAGATAGAGGCACACAAAACGAGGATCAGAGAGTCTAGGTATACCTTGATCGACTGAATCCTCTACAAAAGGGGAGTCTCCTTGCCATACCTATGATGCATGTCAATGGAAGAAGCTCAACATATCATGAGGGAAATCCACGAGGGGGAATGCAGAAACCATGCAGGGGGCAGGTCTTTGGCTCATAAGGCCATTAGGCAGGGATACTATTGGCCTTCTATGCAGCAGGACGTACTGAACTTTGTCAAGAAATGCGAAAAGTGCCAGCGCTTTGCCAACATCCCAAGGCAGCCTCTGGAAGAGTTGACACCGATAGTGGCCCCGTGGCCCTTCGCCCAATGGGGAATGGATTTCGTCGGCCCTCTACCCATGGGAAAGGGATAGCCAAAATTTGTGATTGTGGCAGTTGACTACTTCATCAAATGGGTGGAGGCCGAGCCCTTAGCTACGATTGTAGAAAAAAGTGTCATCAATTTCGTGTGAAAATCAATCATATGCAGGTTTGGTGTCCCAAAGGTCATTATCATGGATAACGCAAAGTAGTTTGAAAGCCAACGATTCCAAGATTTCTGCACCGAGCACAGCATAAACCACTGTTATTCCTCACCAGGCCACCCGCAGGCCAATGGGTAGGCTGAAGTGGCCAACATGGCGATATTTAAAATGATCAAGAAACATCTGGATGACGGAGTATGACTAGAGCTACTACCAAGCATTTTATGGGCCTACAGGACCACCGTCAAAGTCCCCATAGGGGAGACACCCTACTTCTTAGCTTTTGAAAGTGAAGCGGTTCTTCCTATTGAAGTAAGAGCGGTGATAAGTCATCGGGCCAGGTATTAGACCCCATTTATAATGAGGAGGAGTTAAGAGCCAATGTCGACTTCATTGATGAGAAAAGGGAGCAAGTGCAGGTACAGATGGCCGCGTACTAGCAGGCCATGTCCCGGTAATACAACACCAGAGTTAAGCAGAGGATTTTTCAACATGATGATTTACTCCTACATAAAGTCACTCAAGCCACTAAACCCCTCGGTACTGGAAAATCGGCTCCTAATTCGGAGGGCCCATATAGAGTGGTTAGAACTCAAAGATGAGGCACTTACTGGTTGGAAACCTTGGAAGGAAAGCAGTTGACCCATCCTTGGAACGCCGAGCATTTGAGGAAGTTTTATCAGTAAAGTCTCTTTTTCATGGCCTTTTCTTTGTTAATCCTCATCCCATCTTCTTTATTTTTAGCTTGCATCTACTTTTAGAAAGTATTATTGTAGAGGTGGGCTTTGTTGCCAAGCCTTAAGTGTTATTTTAGAGGTTGGCTTTATTGCCAAAGCCTCAAAGCAGGACTCCTGTTCGGTTCCATTTTTCTTTTGTAAGTTTTATTATGGAACGTCTATGGAAAGTGTCATTCATTTCAAAATGTGCTGTTGTGTTCAGAAGGCAAAACCCTACGAGGACACCTCCACGGAGGGCCTTTAAAGAAAAAGGCGGGATAGATTAATCATGAGAAAATCATCACCCTAAGGGGGCAAAAACCCTATGGGGACACACCTCCATAGAGGGCCTTTAAAGAAAAAAGTGGGATGGATTAATCCAGAGAAAATCATCACCCTAAGGGGGCAAAAACCCTACGGGGACACACCTCTACAGAGGGCCTTTAAAAAATAGAAGGGGCGGGATGGATTAATCCCGAGAAAATATGAGGACATATCTGATAGCGCAGCATAAACCCCTGTGCCACAAAAAGTTAGCTCCACCAAGCAACAATACCTCGATAAAAAAGAGAGACAAACGATTCTTCATTAATTAAAACATAAAGGTACAGGGAGCCCCGACAAGGGAGGGATGTTATAGGGGACCAAAAAGAAAAAAAAGACACAAAATTAGGCATCAGGGTCTCCAAGTTGCAAGTTGGAGAAGTTCATGTCAGGTCATTGATCCTGTGTTACCTCACGGAAATATTCAAATCAGTCGATATACGACTAGTTGAGGGCCTTATCAAAATTAGGCGAATCTTTGAAATGCTCAACAACTAATTCTTTAATCCCAGGCAGGTCGATGTTCCACCAGACCATCTCCTCTCGTTCATGACTAAGCTGAGAGTTGAAGGTGTCTATTTCCTCGCCGCGAGAAGTATGGGAAGCACGAAGGGCCTCAAGCTGTAAGGACCGGAATAATTTTGACCGGTTCCGAGCGATTTTGGACCGGATTAAAATTTTTTTGACTTAATTAAATTCCGGAAAGGGTGTGGTTATATTCCCATATATGTGGAAGGTGTATATATATATATATATGTATATATGGTGCATATATTTATAATTAATTATAAATATATGGTGGGCCTGTATGTGATTTTGGATAAATTGAGAGGGGCCTTTGTATTTATATAGGTGAGTGTGGGGAAATACATGTGAATACATGTATTGTGTGATGTTATGTATATATATAAATAATATATATATATAACTTGTGGAGGAGAATTAATTAAGGAACTTGTGGACCAAAATAGAAGAGACCATGAGTGGTCAGCCGAAAAAGGAGAAAAGAAAGAAGAGAAAAGAAAAGAGAAAAGAAGAAAAGAAAAAGAAAAAGAAAAGAAAGAAAGAGAGAGAAGGAGAAGTCGGGGAGAGAGAAAGAGAAACCGAGGAAGGGAGATCGGGAGTCGTGAGAGAGGAGGAGCACCGGCGGCGGTGACTGGGGGCTGCCGATCGCTCACAGTGGAGGTGGCTTGCGGCGGCGACGGTGGTGGAGACACGGCTGGGCCATGTTTGGCGCAGCTGAAGGCGGTCTCTCGGCTGGTGCGACGAGCGGCGGTGGTCGTTTCCGGCAGGGGGTTCTGGTTCACGGTTGTGGAGCGGTGGTTACTGGCGGTTGGAGGAGACTGCCGGGGGTGGAGAGCCTTCGGTTTCACGGTGGCAGCTGTCCGACGGCTGGGTTCGGTCGCTGGTTTGTGTTGGGTCTCCTACTGGGTTCTCATGACTGGTCTTCAACGGTGGTTCCGGCGAGTTTTGGTTCATTCCTTTAAGGTTGGCAACAGCTGGGTTGTACAGGGTTGGGTCCTTCTTCGCGGGACAGCCATGGCTGAGGTTGAAGATTGGTTGAGTGGGTGTTTGATTGTGGTAATGGGTTTCGATTGGGTGGTTGTGGGTCAGTTCATGGCTGGGCTTCCTTGGGCTAGTCGTGGGTGTGGTGCTCACGGGTTTGGGTGTCGTAGGAAGGTGAACTCGGTTGGGTTATTGATGGGTTAGGTGAAGCCATGGGTTTGTACATGGTGGTGTGACTAGGTGGGTCGGCCGGTAGCTATGGCTGTTGGTGGCAACTGTATAAACCAAGTGAGTTGGTAATTGATGATATTTGGGCCTTGTTTGGACAGCCATGAATTTGGCTTGGTATTTGGTCCCAAGTTAAATATGTATGTATGGGCTGCTAAATTGGGTTTGGGCCAATTGATTGGGTTAGTTTCATAGGCTGGACTTTTAAATTAAAGATGGGCTTAACATTTGGACCTTGATATTGGGCTTGCCAAATTGATTGGGTTGAAGATAGTTGTGATTATTCTTGGGCCTAATTAAATTGGACCAAGCATGGAAATTAAAAAGGAAAATGAAGTGGCCCGATGGAATTGTTTGTATGGACTTTGACATAGGATCGGGTCGAGCATGGAAATAGGCCGCTTTGCAAGCGCGGACTTGGCGAAAGCGGGACCTAAGGCAAGTTGATTCTTGCCTCTATCTCATACCTATCTTTTACGTACGTTGAGTAATTTACATATGTCTTAATTTAATCATATGTGGTATGTGTATATACATATATATATAGGTGCTTATATATGTGGGTGTAGGTGGATGTTGTGCATACATGGGATATGAGAGGATATATATATGCGTGTGTATATATATATGTATGTGTGGGTTTGGGAAGCGATAACATGTTAGATTTATTGCCTATTTGCATCGTGAACTGCATGTATCGTATTGATTGAAATCATGTTAAAGTATGCTAAATTATGTATGTACATTTAGCTAGATGTTGCCTTGCATGCATATATGATTCTTATGCATGAGTTGAGTATACGTAAATATATATGTGGGTAGATATATATATATGTGTGAGCTTGGAGGGTAAGAGCATTGTTAAATTCAAATGCTGATTTGCATTGTTATATGCATGTTTAGGGATTGAGCCATGTAATGTATGCTAAATTATATATGTACATTTAGCTAGATGTTGCCTTGCATGCATATATGATTCTTATGCTTGAGTGGAGTATACGTAAATACATATGTGATTCTATATTCGGTGCAGTAATAGAAATGCATGCTAAATTGATTATGGCATAGAAGGGTATTGGAAAAGCATGAAATATGTGAATTATTCGGTATGTTTTCACTACCTATATGGGTGACATGATATATATATATGTATATATATATTTGCGTGATTGAATATGGTTGTAAGAATGCATGTTGGTTGCTCGTAGTAAAATGCATGATTGGAATGAAAGCACGATTATATTTATGTTAATATACGTATATATGTGATTATATGCAAGATCTGACATCTATGTATATGTTGTGTATGTGCAAATGTGATTATGAATGATTTCGATGAGAAGTGTGTTTATTGGTGAAAACGTGAAGATGTGATGTTTATAGATTTATGCATGAGAGATGTAATTTTCCTGAAAATGCGTAAGCATGATGATTTCCATGATATGAGTGTGATGACATTGTGACAATCTTGAGGTGAAAGGAAAATGCATTGATTTGACAAAAATGCATTCATGGAGTGGATAAGTGCATAGGTGTGATTATATGCACTATATATATGATAATTTTGGGGTAGGAGTGTGAAATTAAGATAAGGGGATGGCCCCTAGGGTGAAAGACCCAAAACTTGGCCAAGAGGAGGTGCTCCCTTCGGGTTAGTAACCCGATAAAGCACAAGCAGAGTTTGGGTGCCGAAGAGACCCTTACTATTGGAGTGATGAGAAAGCCCCCTATGAATTAGTTTGGTGTGAGTTATATACGTATGTATTTGCACTTTATGTGAAGCATCATGCATGATTTGAAAAATGTGGATGTTTGGGTAAAAATGCATGAGCATGTGCATTCATGCATGATTCCATGGATCTTGTTGAGTAGGTGACGTGGTATGTGATTTTCATTGTTCATGTAATGCTTCTATATATATATGTTTTTTTTACACATATGAATGCTGGGTGTGTATTGCTCTCGAACGTGTTGTAAATGATTTTCATAAGTCATGTATAGTTGATTTAAATATTCATAAGTGCTAGAACTGCCACGTGCATTATTGGTTCATGTATGCTAGGAGGGGCATGACTTTAAATATGGTGATATATTTAAGTGCATATATATTTTTGAGAATATGTGAGGATCGACCTGCTGTTGCGATGATAGTATGGTTCTTCATACCTTGTTGGGCCTTTGAGCTCACCCCCTCCCAGGTTTTGCAGGTGTTGCTGATTACGGAGTCAGTTAGGGGACTCATAGTACCGGTTGTAGAGGTAGTAGTTAAATTCTTTAGAATATAATGTTTAACTAGGACATTGGATTGATGTTTCTCATTGGATTAGATGAATAGAGCGATTGTGTTGATTCAGCTCTTTCAGTTGTATTTTATTCATGTGATGTATGTATTTAATACGGACATTCGAGGACTGAGGCATATATTTTTGATTATATTATGCATGTTGTAGAAATGCTGGGGGGACACGTGCCCAGAAGTGTCCATTTTTATTGTTAGATATAAATGCTGGGGGGACACGAGCCCAGAAGTGTCCATATGAATTGTAAAGCAGGTGTAACATGCCAGGAGCTGATTATTTAGAATGGGTCATGCTCGATTTTTGTGAAAATCATTTGCAAGGGCCATTGATGGTCTAATGCCATTGAAAGGTGTGCATATAGAATGCTTCCGCAATAGAATAGATTATAATAAGATTGAGGTGTGGGAACTTGAGGTGAAATTACGGATTCACCCCCGTTTCCCTCGCTCCTAACCGGGTGTCGGAAACCGGGGCTTGACAACGTGGTATCAGAGCACTAGGTTGGAATACCTAGGGGCGACGGGTAAGGGTTAAGGATGTTTGGATCGCTGTTAAGGCATTAGGTTTGAAAACCTAGGGTATCAAAGTCATAGGTTCGAATACCTAAGGACGGATGGCCAAACCATCGCGTAGTTCAGAGATAGACAATGGTGGATAGTTGTCTGGATGATAGGTTTGATTACCTATGGATGATAGTGGAATGACTTGCTCTGTGTGAGCAATCCAAATGAAAGAACAAAGTGTTGGTATGAAATTGAATTCAGATGGTAAGACTCCCAGAGTTGGTTGAGTTTAGGCCTTTGATTTGGTGATTAAGTCTCATTAGTGAACAATGAAGAGATACCGCAAGGAAGTTTGAGAGTGTTTAAGTCCTTAGAGATACTTAGGGACTTATGATGTGTAGTTGGCAAGTATATTGCCGAGGAGGGCAATTGAGGTTGAGATGGGATACAAGGAAGGCATGTTGCCGGAGTTGGGCTAACTGGGAAAAATGGCCTAGCTAGACATTTTTCTTGGATTAGTGCTTCTCTTACAATGCGCTGGCTCTTGTAGACGTTGGGTTGTTTCGTCTGGATGACGACATATAAAGAATTCCCAATAGTAGGGATATGTCACTGAAAGTGATTGGTGTAGATAGTCAAGGATACTACCATCGACTATAGATGTACAAGGATTGGTAGGTGTTTACCAATGAGTACAGAGGATGAGAGTAGGTTGGTTTGAACCACTTTAGATTTTGTGTTCTAGTATGTGTGTGTAGTAGGGGGACTGGGCCGTGTTTCACACTTGCTCAGGCAGAGGAAGTACCGAGACCGTGTATGGTCAGGGGTATTTTCCTAGTGTTAGCACGAGGGCTTGGGTTTTGATTTGATTTGATGCATCATATTCATATCATGCATGGTATGTGTTTATTTGATTAACATGTTATATGTTATATGCTATGTGCTATACGTGATTCATGTGACTGTGCATTACCCTTTTTGTTACATTTGGCGTCACATGGCTAGTAGTGACATGTAGTCACCTAGAAACTTCAGTCTTGAGAATTGGCAAACCTGGGTAGAGGTTTGAACCCGAGTGGACCGTGATGTTGAAATAGACATGTTGTGATAGACTTTGGAGTAAGAGTCTAGTGTGGATGAAGAAGGGCATGATTTACCTTAGGACTTTTCAAACTGAGAGTTTGGTAATGATTTTGGTAATGATTTGCATTAGCGTTACAATCATTACACGATTATTGAGGACTCGAAATTGACCTAATTCTTGGAGTCAACGAACATGTGATGATTTTGATGATGCATTGGCGATGCATTGTAATGCCTTGATGCTGATTAATGCAATAGTGATGCATGAAAAGATTTGTGGGGTCCTAGACGAAGCAGTCAGGATCTTGGGGTGTCAAGTGAGATGCTGGAAAGAATGGATAAATACCTGGGAAGTCGAAAACGTCCGTTAGGATCAATGGACGGGTAAATGAGATTGTGAAGTTAAGGGCATGTAAAACCCTAATCTTGGCACCAAATGCCAATGAAATGTAGTCCACAAAAATGGACATGACTAGATGATTTGTTTTGACAAGTGCACTCCTTATGTGCCTTGACCTCAGTGGGGTACTGTGATATACGCATGATAGATGCAATTGGATCGTAGTGTGGATATGATGTTAAGAGAAGGATGGGTTGATAGTGGACGAGGATCCTGACATATGGTATCTGAAGTGAGGATAGTTTCTTACCATGAAGGGGAGGGGTGGACGCAGTGGATATGTAGATGCAGTGGGCTGTGGCCACTGTATGGTTGCTGTTTGGTTACTGTAGGTGACCTCAAACTTTCATTGGTAAGGGTTGTCTAAAGTGAAGTGCTAATATGAAAGGAATTCTCTTTGATTGTTAATTGATTCCTTGGTGTGAACGATGAAAATGGGAAATAGTTCTCTTGAGTAATGAGAGTGTGAAATTAGTGGGATGTAAGATCCTGGACTCGGCATTGGATTCCAGTGGGTTGTGGTCTATGAGACTGGGCAGAGTTATGTGGCTTGCTGCGGCAAGTACACTGCTTATGTGGTTTGTATCGGCAGGTGCACGGTCATGTGCCTTGCTGGTGAGTGCGCTTGTGATGTGCACTGGATTGATATGGTTTGTGTTGTGATGATGCCCAGGATATTAGACTAAGCCCGGAAATGGTATGCCAGAAATTGAAAGTCATATTGGATATTAAAAGAATGACTTTGAGTATTGATGATCCCGGATTATAGGGAAGTATCACTGTGAGTGATTGGAATGATTAGTCGGAGGTGTTGCCTTAGACTAGTGATAAAGATGGACTAGATAGGTCTCGAGATGGAGACTGTGGACTCTACGAAGCAAGTGCTTCGGAGGTTTTTGTGAGTGAACCGTACATGGGCTTAGGAGTCACTCAGCCATGTTACGGAAGTGGTTATATTGCCTTACTGCAGTTAAGATGCACAGATTGTGCAAGACTTGAGTGTTATGAGTTAGGTGTTGCAAGTGTAGCGCCTAGGGTATGTGGAGAGAGAAAGTGACGCTTATTTGCGAGACTAACGTCCTGTATGGATTAGTTTTGGAGAAACCATGACTATGTTAATTTCGAGGACGAAATTCCTTGAAGGAGGGGAGGTTGTAAGGACCGGAATAATTTTGACCGGTTCCGAGCGATTTTAGACCGGATTAAAATTTTTTCGAATTAATTAAATTCCAGAAAGGGTGTGGTTATATTCCCATATATGTGGAAGGTGTATATATATATATATATATGTATGTATATATGGTGCATATATTTATAATTAATTATAAATATATGGTGGGCCTGTATGTGATTTGGGATAAATTGAGAGGGGCCTTTGTATTTATATAGGTGAGTGTGGGGAAATACATGTGAATACATGTATTGTGTGATGTTA
The DNA here is from genome assembly GCA_026545225.1 of Cornus controversa. Classification (NCBI taxonomy): domain Eukaryota; kingdom Viridiplantae; phylum Streptophyta; class Magnoliopsida; order Cornales; family Cornaceae; genus Cornus; species Cornus controversa. The sequence continues at coordinate 3,465,856 of CM048849.1, forward strand.
TGTATATATATAAATAATATATATATATAACTTGTGGAGGAGAATTAATTAAGGAACTTGTGGACCAAAATAGAAGAGACCATGAGTGGTCAGCCGAAAAAGGAGAAAAGAAAGAAGAGAAAAGAAAAGAGAAAAGAAGAAAAGAAAAAGAAAAAGAAAAGAAAGAAAGAGAGAGAAGGAGAAGTCGGGGAGAGAGAAAGAGAAACTGAGGAAGGGAGATCGGGAGTCGTGAGAGAGGAGGAGCACCAGCGGCGGTGACTGGGGGCTGCCGACCGCTCACGGTGGAGGTGGCTTGCGGCGGCGACGGTGGTGGAGACACGGCTGGGCCGTGTTTGGCGCAGCTGAAGGCGGTCTCTCGGCTGGTGCGACGAGCGGCGGTGGTCATTTCCGGCAGGGGGTTCTAGTTCACGGTTGTGGAGCGGTGGTTACTGGCGGTTGGAGGAGACTGCCGGGGGTGGAGAGCCTTCGGTTTCACGGTGGCAGCTGTCCGACGGCTGGGTTCGGTCACTGGTTTGTGTTGGGTCTCCGACTGGGTTCTCATGGCTGGTCTTCAACGGTGGTTCCGGTGAGTTTCGGTTCATTCCTTTGAGGTTGGCAACAGCTGGGTTGTACAGGGTTGGGTCCTTCTTCGCGGGACAGCAATGGCTGAGGTTGAAGATTGGTTGAGTGGGTGTTTGATTGTGGTAATGGGTTTCGATTGGGTGGTCGTGGGTCAGTTCACGGCTGGGCTTCCTTGGGCTAGTCGTGGGTGTGGTGCTCACGGGTTTGGGTGTCGTAGGAAGGTGAACTCGGTTGGGTTATTGATGGGTTAGGTGAAGCCATGGGTTTGTACATGGTGGTGTGACTAGGTGGGTCGGCCGGTAGCTATGGCTGTTGGTGGCAACTGTATAAACCAAGTGAGTTGGTAATTGATGATATTTGGGCCTTGTTTGGACAGCCATGAATTTGGCTTGGTATTTGGTCCCAAGTTAAATATGTATGTATGGGCTGCTAAATTGGGTTTGGGCCAATTGATTGGGTTAGTTTCATAGGCTGGACTTTTAAATTAAAGATGGGCTTAACATTTGGACCTTGATATTGGGCTTGCCAAATTGATTGGGTTGAAGATAGTTGTGATTATTCTTGGGCCTAATTAAATTGGACCAAGCATGGAAATTAAAAAGGAAAATGAAGTGGCCCGATGGAATTGTTCGTATGGACTTCGACACAGGACCGGGTCGAGCATGGAAATAGGCCGCTTTGCAAGCGCGAACTTGGCGAAAGCGGGACCTAAGGCAAGTTGATTCTTGCCTCTATCTCATACCTATCTTTTACGTACGTTGAGTAATTTACATATGTCTTAATTTAATCATATGTGGTATGTGTATATACATATATATATAGGTGCTTATATATATGTGGGTGTAGGTGGATGTTGTGCATACATGGGATATGAGAGGATATATATATGCGTGTGTATATATATATGTATGTGTGGGTTTGGGAAGCGATAACATGTTAGATTTATCGCCTATTTGCATCGTGAAATGCATGTATCGTATTGATTGAAATCATGTTAAAGTATGCTAAATTATGTATGTACATTTAGCTAGATGTTGCCTTGCATGCATATATGATTCTTATGCATGAGTTGAGTATACGTAAATATATATGTGGGTAGATATATATATATATATATGTGAGCTTGGAGGGTAAGAGCATTGTTAAATTCAAATGCTGATTTGCATTGTTATATGCATGTTTAGGGATTGAGCCATGTAATGTATGCTAAATTATATATGTACATTTAGCTAGATGTTGCCTTGCATGCATATATGATTCTTATGCTTGAGTGGAGTATACGTAAATACATATGTGATTCTATATTCGGTGCAGTAATAGAAATGCATGCTAAATTGATTATGGCATAGAAGAGTATTGGAAAAGCATGAAATATGTGAATTGTTCGGTATGTTTTTACTACCTATATGGGTGACATGATATATATATATATATATGTATATATATATTTGCGTGATTGAATATGATTGTAAGAATGCATGTTGGTTGCTCGTAGTAAAATGCATGATTGGAATGAAAGCATGATTATATTTATGTTAATATACGTATATATGTGATTATATGCAAGATCTGACATCCATGTATATGTTGTGTATGTGCAAATGTGATTATGAATGATTTCGATGAGAAGTGTGTTTATTGGTGAAAACGTGAAGATGTGATGTTTATATATTTATGCATGAGAGATGTAATTTTCCTGAAAATGCATAAGCATGATGATTTCCATGATATGAGTGTGATGACATTGTGACAATCTTGTGGTGAAAGGAAAATGCATTGATTTGACAAAAATGCATTCATGGAGTGGATAAGTGCATGGGTGTGATTATATGCACTATATATATGATGATTTTGGGGCAGGAGTGTGAAATTAAGATAAGGAGATGGCCCCTAGGGTGAAAGACCCAAAACTTGGCCAAGAGGAGGTGCTCCCTTCGGGTTAGTAACCCGATAAAGCACAAGCAGAGTTTGGGTGCCGAAGAGACCCTTACTATTGGAGTGATGAGAAAGCCCCCTATGAATTAGTTTGGTGTGAGTTATATACGTATGTATTTGCACCTTATGTGAAGCATCATGCATGATTTGAAAAATGTGGATGTTTGGATAAAAATGCATGAGCATGTGCATTCATGCATGATTCCATGGATCTTGTTGAGTAGGTGACGTGGTATGTGATTTTCATTGTTCATGTAATGCTTCTATATATATATGTTTTTTTTTACACATATGAATGCTGGGTGTGTATTGCTCTCGAACGTGTTGTAAATGATTTTCATAAGTCATGTATAGTTGATTTAAATATTCATAAGTGCTAGAACTGCCACGTGCATTGTGGGTTCATGTATGCTAGGAGGGGCATGACTTTAAATATGGTGATATATTTAAGTGCATGTATATTTTTGAGAATATGTGAGGATCGACCTACTGCTGCGATGATAGTATGGTTCTTCATACCTTGTTGGGCCTTTGAGCTCACCCCCTCCCAGGTTTTGCAGGTGTTGCTGATTACGGAGTCAGTTAGGGGACTCATAGTACTGGTTGTAGAGGTAGTAGTTAAATTCTTTAGAATATAATGTTTAACTAGGACATTGGATTGATGTTTCTCATTGGATTAGATGAATGGAGCGATTGTGTTGATTCAGCTCTTTCAGTTGTATTTTATTCATGTGATGTATGTATTTAATACGGACATTCGAGGACTGAGGCATGTATTTTTGATTATATTATGCATGTTGTAGAAATACTGGGGGGACACGTGCCCAGAAGTGTCCATTTTTATTGTTAGATATAAATGCTGGGGGGACACGAGCCCAGAAGTGTCCATATGAATTGTAAAGCAGGTGTAACATGCCAGGAGCTGATTATTTAGAATAGGTCATGCTCGATTTTTGTGAAAATCATTTGCAAGGGCCATTGATGGTCTAATGCCATTGAAAGGTGTGCATATAGAATGCTTCCGCAATAGAATAGATTATAATAAGATTGAGGTGTGGGAACTTGAGGTGAAATTACGGATTCACCCTCGTTTCCCTCGCTCCTAACCGGGTGTTGAAAACCGGGGCATGACACAAGCTCTGAGTTGAGGGTAGTGCGCTCACTAACGATGGAAGTGCATTCTTTGGCAAAGGCGGTTCTTTGCTTCTCCAGCTCCTCCTCCACACATAAGAGGTAATTGGAGAGACCATGGGCAATAGTTAGGCCCTGTTTAACATACAGGAAAAACACGCAGTTAAAAGAAGAGAGAAGGAAAATGAGAATTCCACTCAAGCGTAGTAAGAGGGCTAGGGGCGAACCTTAGCCATATTAGCCAGCAGATATCCCATAGAGGAAATATAGTCAATACGTTCACCTTCTCAAGATCAAGTAGGAGAACAAACTCCCCGGTTCTTCTTACAGCGAAAGCTGTATCAGACCGCAATGATTCGGTGTGGCTAGCCGCCAGGGTTAGTAGCTCGGTGTGATTGGTATTAGGGGAGAAAGATACATGTGAGCTACCACCGCCAAAGAGTTGAGTTGCCGGCACCCCAAAAGCACTTGGGTCTGCCGGGCTACCACCCACAAACAGATGGGTAGAAGGTATCCCAAATAGGTTGGGGCGAGGAGTCGGAGTGCTCATAGATACAAGAAGGGGAGAATTCCCAATGAAAAGAGGAGACAACAAGTCCCCACCTGTAGGTAAACCAGTACTCTTGATAACCACAGGCCTGTGGTTTTTTTCAGTAGAAGGGGACGAAGATGATGTAACACCCTTTCCCTTCGCCAACATAAGAATGTCTCTGTCAGGCCTACTCTGTGATCCTGTACAAGTTTACGCGTAAAACTATGTTACTCAACTCAAAAAAGGAAGACGGAGTGAAAAATAAAAAGTGTTATAGTGTACCTCGCCTATTTTCGATCACACGAGGAGGGTAACCTAGTGTACTCAGTCCCGCGTCAGAGGTTAAGGTCATCGCGTCTCTCATCGAAAGCTCGTAGATGATGTCTAACTTATCTTCTTCCTCACGACTCACAATTGGCTCGACCCTAGCCACTAGAATATTAAAATAAACCTATGTAAACATGCAGGAGAAGGTGGCAATAACATAGGTAAAGGAAATAAAAGTAAAAAGAGCTCACCAGTTGTAACCCCATCAGTCCAGGTGCGAGGGATGCAGAGAGGGGGCAGCTCCCAATTTCCTGATACAAAAAAGAACCATTCTTTCTAATTCTTTACCCTTTGACTACTATCAAGAATCACCAGTCCTTTGGGTAAGCTCCCTGTCCCGTAAGACCGACCTTGTATGTGACGCCAGTCTTTGCTTTTCAAATGAGTATAGCAAGAAAGAAACTAGTTAATAGTGGGTTGAGGAGTAAGTTTGCTAGACCCCTAGAGGACCAGGGTAGCCATGATAATACGCCAAGAGTTAGGCGTAAGTTGAGAAGGGTAAAGGTTGAATGCCTGGAGCAGCTCTTTAGCGAAGTCCGGGATAGGAAATCGAAGGCCCGAAAAAAAGTGGCCTTCGTAGAAGCATGTTTCTTTGGGATAAATGGAGAAAGCCCTCTTTGCGGGTAGGGGAGCCCTAGCAATGACCCCATTCAAAAAAGAATATTAAGCAGCTAGCTCCTTCACCTCGGCATCGGTCATAGTAGAGTTGATATCCTGGCACTCATAATAGTCCACCATAATAGAATGCAAAAAATCAAACACTTGGACAAAGGGGGGTACCGGGGGCAAAGCTCTCTGGACTTGGCTTCTCAAAATTGTGATCGATGATATACAGACAACGAGAAAGAGAAGGTATGATATTGTAGGGCATAGGATGGTAAAGTGAATAGTAAATGAAGAGGGGACTAGTGATAGTAGGATGATGGAGTGAGTTGTGAATGAAGATGGGGTATGAAGATGGGACTACTTATATAGGCAAGGAAAACAACTGTTACAATCCCCCCAAAGGCTCTTTTGTCCCAACGGTCATGAAGCATCGTACATAAACAAACGGTTACAAGGGAAAGCTAATTAATAATAATTAATTAATTGATAATGCTACATAATTTTTATTTAATAATATATTATTATTTATGCTCATAGGGTTTCGGGATTGGGGTTTCTCGGTTTGGAGTTTGGAGTTTGGAGTTTAGGATTTATTATTTATTATTAGTTACATAGTCTTTTAAATACATAGTTTGTTTGTGGTTTGGGGATTCGGGTTTTCATGTTTTGGGTTTTAGGTTTGAGGTTTAGAGTTCAGAGTTTAGGGTTATTTATGGTAAACCTTTTTTAATTGATAAGAAATTATTATTCAGGCTTTATAATTTGTATTTAATAATATATTATTATTCTTTATGATTCATAGGGTTTCGGGATTGGGGTTTCTGGGTTTGGAGTTTAGGGTTTAGAATTTACGATTTATTATTTTTTACGTAATTTTTTAAATACATAGTTTATTTTGGGGTTGGGTATTCAGGTTTTAGGTTTGAGGTTACGGATTGGGAGTTTCCGGCTAGGCTTTAGTTTAGTTTATTATTTATGTTAAATAGTTTTTGATTCAGAATATATTGTTATTTATGCTACATAGTTTATTATTAATTATATAGTTTGTTAAATAAATTATTATTTAAGCTACGTAGTTCATTTTTAGTTAGATAGTTTGTTAAATAATTTATTATTTTTGCTTTTTAGTTTTTTATTAGTTATGTGGTCCATTAAATAAATTATTATCTATGATAAGTTATTTATGATATATTTATTGAATAAATTATTCTTTATATTACATAATTTATTATTTGTTATAGAGTTTGTTAATTAAATTATTATTAATTTTACATACTTTGTTATTAATATTATTATTTATTAGATATTTGTTGAATAATTAAGTTATTATTTATACTACATAGTTTGTACTTAATAATATATTATTATTTAGGCTTCATAGGGTTTCGAGATTGGGGTTTCTAGGTTTGGAGTTTGGAGTTTAGGATTTAGTATTTATTATTAGTTACATAATCTTTTAAATACATAGTGTGTTTGTGGTTTGGGGATTCGGGTTTTTATGTTTTGGGTTTTAGGCTTGAGGTTTAGAATTTAGAGTTTAAGGTTTATTTATGATAAATTATTATTCATGCTACAAAATTTGTATTTAATAATATATTATTATTAATTTTGATTCATTGGGTTTCAGGATTGGGGTTTCTGGGTTTGGAGTTTAGGGTTTAGGATTTATGATTTACTATTTGTTATGTAGTCTTTTAAATACATAGTTTATTTGGGGTTTGGGGATTCGGGTTTTAGGTTTGAGGTTACGGATTTGAAGTTTCCGGTTCGACTTTAGTTTAGTTTATTATTTATGTTAAATAGTTTTTAATTCTGAATATATTATTATTTATGCTACATAGTTTATTATTAATTATATAGTTTGTAAAATAAATTATTTTTTAAGCTACATAGTTCTTTTTAGTTTGATAGTTTGTTAAATAATTTATTATTTTTGCTTTTTTGTTCTTTATTTGTTATATGGCCCGTTAAATAAATTATTATCTATGATACCTTTTTATAATATATTTATTGAATAAATTATTCTTTATATTACATAGTTTATTATTAGTTACATTGTTTATTAATTAAATTATTATTAATCCTACATACTTTGTTATTAATATTATTAGTAATTAGATATTTGTTGAGTAATTAAGTTATTATTTATACTACATAGTTTATTATTAGTTACATGTTTTGAAAATTAATTATTATTTTTGCAACATTGTTTATTATTATTTAAATATTTTGTTATATAAATGATTATTTATGCATTGTTTGATTAATAAATTATTATTTACGATACATAATTTATATTTAGTAATATATTATTATTTATGTTGTGTGGTTTTGGAGTTTCGGGGTTTCGAGTTTGGGGATTCGAAATTAGGGGTTTATTATATTGTTTGGGGTTTTGGGATTTGGATTTTCGTGTTTCGGGTTCTAGGTTTGAGGTTTAGGACTTGAAATTTCTGGTTCGGCTATAGTTTTATATATCATTTAAGTTCAATAGTTTTTAATTCATAATAAATTATTATTACAATATATAGTTTATATTATTTGTTATATAGTTTATTAAATAAATTATTATTTTAGTTACATAGTTCATTATTAGTAAGATAGTTAAATAATTTATTAGTTATGCTTCTATAAGGACCGTGACCATTTTTAACCGTGTTTTTTTTTAATTTCTTTTATTGTCATAATGATACTTTAAATGATTATTTATATATTTTATGTGTAAAATACATGCTTATTTGAGGTCCGGTGAAATTTTTGGAGCGTTTGCCAAAAGTTGACTTTTTTGGGTTCGGTTAACCCTGGCGCACGGGCTCTGTTGACTCAGAAAATTTCAAAATCGTCGAAATGACTTCAAATTCAGAGGGTAGATTAAATAAAATATTTGATGCGTAATGGAATCGATTTCATGTCAATCGGAGCTATTTAATAGTTTATTAAATGGGTGTATCTCATCTTGGTATAAATAGCAAAGTTAGAGATTTTCATCTCATTTCCTTCTCCTTCATCAGCCGTGAGAGGCTCTCTTATATATATATATAAAGGAGAAGGAAATGAGATGAAAATCTCTAACTTTGCTATTTATAGCAAGATGACCTACACCTATTCACAAAAGTATATATATATATATATATATATATATATATATATATATATCACCTTCATTCTCCTTCATCAAATTAGAGGGTCTTAAGGTGAGAATTAGAAGCCGAAGAAGAGAGAAATGATCAAAACGTTGAGGGCTCAAGATTGGTTCGATCAAAATCATCTTCGACAAAGTTAGATTTTTGGGAGATTTTAGCTTCGAATTGAGGTAGGGGTATTTTCTCCATCTTATCATCGATTCCTTAGGAATTGATGTGGGTTATATTGTTTAGCATATTTAGAGTTGCTAGGATGTGAGTCTTGCACTTTTAATTGGGTCAATTTATGCTAATTGATGATATTGTTGAATTCATGAGTATTGAATTGTGTTTATATATTTAAATGTTGTTAATTGTAGAGGAATGTGGCTTTATAGCATGAATTATGGTGTAGAGATTATGTTGTGGATAATGCATGTTATGTGTTTGATAATATGCATGAAAATGATCATTTCTTTAAATGTAGCATTATTAGATGCATGAGATTACATGTGTTAGTATGGAAGTTAAGAGGCTTATGATACACTTGAATTGTGGAATTGTTGCATTGTGATATGCATGGGATTACATGTTTTAGCATGTGGATTAAGTGGCGTATGATGCACTTGAAATTGTATGTGTTGCCATACTTGAATCTACATGATTGGTTGTTGATTTTGGGAGGAGGTCGAAAAGAAATGAGGGCTTAGATCCCTAGGGTGCAAATCCCTAAACTTGGCCAAGGTGGTTACTCTAGACCATCGGGTTAGTAGCCCGTAAAGTTAGATTTGGTTACTCTAAACCATCAGGTTAATAGCCCGTAAAGTCAGATTTGGTTACTCTATACCATCGGGTTAGTAGCCCGTAAAGTCAGATTTTTGTTTGATCCCCCGTCAAGATAGTTATTACGGATAATCGACTCATTTAGCAGTTATTCAGTGGTTCTACGACAACTTCCACCTTTGTATGATTTTAAAATTTATGTGGTTTGGTGCTTAAGGGTTATTGTTGAATTGTGATGATCATATTGAGGGTGCGTGGCATTTTCCTTGAAATTGAGAAATGTTGAATATGTTTTCCATTTAAGCTTTGAATTGAATTCTCTTTGAGCATGTGCATTAAAGTATGTCACATAATGTAGGAATGCCATGATAACATTTGACATGTATTGGAAGTATGCCATATAGTATAAAGATGCCATGCTTGCATCCATGTAGGCCGCGTTGAGTCGATGCATAGGATGGCTTGGGTATTTCTACTGAGCCACCGTGGTGTTCACCCCCCTCCCCCAATCATTTTTACAGATAAGGCATCGGTCGTGGATAGAGCTTGAGGAGTCCGAGTGATGGAATCTATATTCCGTTGTTATCATTATGTTATGTCTTCATATGCCATGTTAGGGCATTTATTGAACTTGTAATTCGGATTATGTATGTATGGGCCATATTTGGCACTTGAAACAAATTGAGGACAAGATATGAAATTTATTTTTAAGTTGAACCTTTTTCCTTTACATAGTAAAATTTCGTCTCTATTGTTTATTTCTACATGTTCAACTTGTGAGAATGGTCATATTGATGAATTGTGTTGTCATTAATGTCCAAGCATGTTTATAATTTAAAGGTTTGTTATATAGAGTGTATGAATGCTTTTGGATGGAAAATTTAAAGCATTGAAATAGTCATTGGGGGGACACATGCACAAAAGTGTCCATTTTGGATTCAATGTGTGAAAGAAATTTTTATGTATAGAAGGAGAATTGTATTAGCTTCAATTTGATAGGTCATGGGCCTTGTTTAGATTTAAATTGAGTAAGATATGCATGTTTTAGTACAAGAGTTCATAATCTGGCCTATGTCCATTGATTTGCGTGTAATCCAGGTTGTGGGTTGGATTTTTGGGTGATTCAAATTGGGCTGGAAACTAGACATGTTAAGGATGATCCACACCAAGTTTCAAGTCAAACGAACTTATGGATTGTGAGATATTCGAATTTGAAGTTAGGGTGAAGTTTTGGCTAATTTAATAGTATAGGGCTTTGCTGTGCAATAAGGGTGATCGATACCCTTCTTTTAGGGCGATCGATCCCCTTTGTAAAAAGGCCAAAAACTAGCCTCAGTCGACCTTGGGCGATTGATCCCCCTTTTACAGCATGCATGGTTAAGCTATGTTTTTGCCTAACTTCGAACAAGAATATCTTCTTTGTTTCAAGTCAGATTTAGATTATTCTTTTTTTAAAATGAAGTATTTTTAAACCCTCTTTCCAATGGTTCTATTTTCAAACATATATAATAAAATTGGAAGAAGATATGTGTCCGTACTTGTGGGATAGAATCATTTGAAGGGTTGTATGGTTAAAGCCCATCGGGATCAGTTGATGTTGAGTTGCATACACCTATATACATGTGTATGTATGTGATTAAGCTTCTGTGATCATTAAAGGTCAATATGGTCCATTAGGGCTTAATGGACGGATTCACCCTCAATTTTCGGGATTTGGGAATCGGGGCGTGACAACTTGGTATCAAAGCATGATATCAAAGAGTAAGTGTGATTGGGAGTGTGGTTTGTTACTTAATCACCCTCGATTTTTGAGATTCAGGAATCAGAACGTGACAAATTGGTATCAGAGCTACTAGGTTTGAATACCTTGGACGAAGGGTTAGGGTTGGACCATATGTATCCTAAGGATTTTGTGTTTAGACTTAAGAAATGTGCTTACGTGCTTACATGTTGGTATTACATGCTAAATTATGGAATAACTTAGCATATTGTTGATTAAGTGGGTTGAAGTTGATTGAGTAATTTTGTATGCCTTGTAACTAAAGTGCCTTCTTTTTACCTATGTAGCAAGATGCCATCGAGATGTGCAAGAGGACGAGGCGCGAATGTTCCATAAGTGCCGATTGATGGGGCACAATTTATGAGAGAGATGGTTGAGACCATGCGACAAATCGCATAGGAAACTCACGAGGAAGAGGTTCAAGTGCAGCCTCGAGCGGGTCTTACCCGTATGATGATTGCCATGAGGAAGTATAACAAGTATAGTCCACCAAAGTATGCGGGCGGGTCCGATCCCTTTGAGGCGGAAGATTGGATAGACAAGACACTTAAGCTATTAGTGGCGCTTGAGATTAAGGAGGACCTACCAGTTAGCATTGCCACACTTCACCTCTCGGGAAAGGCGGACCGTTGGTGAAAGTTTATCGGGAACACTCGCAACATTGAGGCGATAGATTGGGAAGTGTTTAAGGGGCTATTTTTTGAGAAGTACTTTCCTACACCGGTGAAAGATCAATTGAAGCAATAATTCATCGACCTCACCCAAGCTGACATGGGTGTGATTGAGTACGAGACCAAGCTCACTTCTTTGGCTCGTTTTGCCTCGGAGATGGTGGTGGATGAGGAGATGAAAGCAAAATAGTTTGTGAGAAGGCTCAAAGTCTCCATACGAAGGTGGGTATCAATCTTGGATGTGAAGATCTATGCTGTAGTTGTAGAGAGGGCCTTGATTGCTAAAGAGGATGACCGGGATGTTCAGAGGACCTGGGATTCCAGGGGACAGACATAAAGTGCAGGGCCTTTTTCTGATAGTCAGGTAAGGAAGAGGCACATGGGAAGTACCTCATTCTCACAGGGACAGTAGATTCGCTCTGCACCGTCAGTACCCTTACCCACTGGATCTTCACGATCTACAGTGGTGTGCCACTAGTGCCGTCAACCTGGTTATTATCAGATTGAGTGTCCTCAAAGGTAGACAGTAGTTCCAGAGGGAGAGCGGGTTTACTTTTATTGTCTAACGGAGGTGAAGTTCCTCGGGCATGTAGTGTCGAGAGGAGGAGTCTCCGTAGACCCTTCAAAGGTTGAGGCCGTGATGAGTTGGGAAAGACCGAAGAGCATGTTTGAGATCCATAGTTTCTTGGGTTTAGCCAGGTACTACAGACGCTTTGTGAGGGATTTCTCATGATTGACGACACCTATGACACGACTTATATTGAAGGAGGTAAAATTTGTGTGGAATGAGGCTTGTGAACATGCATTCATGGAGTTGAAGAGTAGATTGACTTTCGCTCCAATCTTGATTATTCCCGAACGCGGTTTAGGGTATGTGATCTATTGTGATGCTTCATGAGACGATTTGGGTTATGTTTGATGCAAACCGAGAGAGTAGTAGCATATGGCTCCCGATAGTTAAAGACACACGAGCAAAACTACCCGACTCATGATTTAGAGTTAGCGGCGGTAATTTTTGCATTGAAGGTATGGATGCATTACTTGTATAGAAAAAAGTTTGAAATATTCTCCGATCACAAGAGTTTGAAATACCTTTTCTCGTAAAAGGACTTGAATATGAGGCAACGGAGATGGGTGGAGTATATGGAGGATTATGAATTTGATCTACAATATCACCCGGGAAAAGCTAATGTGGTAGCCAATGCCGTAAGTAGAAAGTCACATGGTAGCTTGGTGAGTGTGGCAATCCGTGAGTGGAAGATGTTAGAGGATATCTCATAAATGGCATTGTACTTTAGCGATGATGGAGAAACAGCAAAGTTGTTCACACTTATTGCTCAACCAACACTAGTGAATAGGGTGATTGAGGAACAATGGCGAGATAGTGAGATGGAAACCATTTGTAATTGAATTTCGAGCAACGAAGTGGTAGAGGGTTGGACAGTCCAATTTGATGGAGGTCTAAGATTTAAAGGGAAGATGGTTGTACCATTGCCCTATAGGGATGATGTACTTAGAGAGTTTCATCACTCTAGACTTGCGGTACACCCCGATGGAACCAAAATGTACCATAATGTGCAACGACAGTATTGGTGGAACGAAATGAAGAAAGATGTTGCTCAATTTGTGATGAAGTGCCTTACTTGTCAACAAGTAAAGATTAAAGACTGACGGGTTTGTTACAACCATTACCGGTAGCGGTGTGGAAATGGGAACATGTCACTATGGACTTCGTAATAGGACTTCTGAAGTCGAATAAGGGCCACGATGCAGTGTGGGTTGTTGTTGACAGATTGACCAAAGTATCTCATTTTCTTCCTATTCAGGTGATTGATGACGTGGATGCATTGAGTTGGTGGTACATTAAGTAGATACTGAGACTTCATAGCGCACTGATTTCTATTATGTCAGATAGAGACCTACGGTTCATGTCACAGTTTTGGCAGAGTTTTCAGACAGCTCTTAACACCGATCTCCATTTTAGTACAGCTTTTCATCCTCAGATGGATGGTCAATCTGAGAGGACTATTCAGATTCTTGAGGATATGCTTCAAGCCTGTGCCTTAGATTTTTGATGTAGTTGGGAGGATTACCTGCTATTGGTGGAATTTCTTTACAACAATAGCTATCAAGCTAGTATTAAAATGGAACCTTTTGAGGCTTTGTATGGTAGGTCTTGTAGGTCGCCCGTGTGCTGGACCGAAGTTGGTGAGACAGTGGCCTTGGGACCCGACATAGTCCGAGAGACCATGATGTGGCTAAACTTGAATTATATTGTAAGCTTATTTTTGCCCCTTTTATCAAAATATAATTTAACCACTCGCAAGAGCACGAATCTTTGTAGATACGGTTCTATATAGAGGGTATCGATCCCACGAGGACTAGTCGTTAATTGTCTTAAAGAAAGATTAATTGTACTTTAATCTTAAAAACAAGGTTTTGATTTTTGTTTATAAAACTATTGCATGAATGTAAAGACAATAAATTTAAAGAGTTAAAAGTTGGGAGAGAGAACTAGGGGTGGTTTCCACCACTAGCCATTCACATGTTCATAAGTGTAGCAAGCTTGGGATTCATAAATTAAATGTCTAACAATGTCATTAGGCTTATGACCTCAATGACATATCAAAAGATTAATGTGTGTGCAAACCTATCATAATCCATCTTCAACAAGCATAGTTCTTCAACCTAACTAACTACCTTCCTCTCTAAGTGAACCTAAATGCATCCAAACTACCTTATCTTGGCATGGTTTATACAAGCAAACACAACACATTCATTTAAACACCATTACCTAGCCATCATTTGCCCTTCTTGTGGAAGAAGCAAATGTTGTGCATTCACAAGATAGATTCTACTCTAAGACAAGAATAAAACCAACATCAAATGAATATATATAAGAGATGTATAAGTGTACATTGTCACTAGACTAAATAATCAACATTTAAATACAAATCCCAAAATGCTACAAAAATGAACAAGTTTACATGGCTAGGGGTATCAACCACACCCTAGTAGAGAAGTTAGTTGGTCATAGCAGCCTTGCACTCTTCCATTGATGGAGAAAATGAAGCTTCAAGGTCTGGTTCAGCTCCTTCTTCTCCTCTCCCGAATGTCTCTGCCTGTGTATGTCTGATGTGTATGAGATATATGAGAGAATGACTTCTTTATGTGCTTTATGGCCTCCTTTTCAACCTTGGGGCCCACCATAAATATATATATATCAATATATATATACCAACTATCTCAAGAATGTCTCCAAATGTCTTGTTCAAGTCAGATAATCCCTCTAAGTCATGCAAAAAGAGGGATTTCTTTGCAAGTGGGAAGAGCAGGTGAGCAAGTGGGCAAGTGGCTCTGCAGAATCTCGATCAATCGAGATTGGAATCTCAATTGATCGAGATTTCGATCAATCGAAATCAGGTCTCGATCAATCGAGATCTCGATTGATCGAGATCAACATCTCGATTGATCGAGATGCCTTAGCTTTAATTATGAACTTTGCTCTTCAGCTGCAAATGGCCTCAACTTTTGCTCCTTTTACTACAAGACCTGCAATACATCAAAAATACAAAAACACCATAAACGTATCTCGGTAAACGTAAAAATGGGACTAATATATGCAATAAAGAGGATTCAAATACATAGTATTGAACGCTTATCAGACCACGAAAAATATCAAATTGATAAGACAATGGTTGATTACAGCTCAAAGTCGTCAAAAGAGCTATGCCAATAGGAGGCGGCGTCCTTTGGCTTTTGAGGTGGGAGACCATGTTTTCCTAAAGGTCTCGCCACAGAGGGGTCTGATGCGGTTTGGACGAAGTGGCAAGCTATCACCACGTTTCACTGGTCCGTTTAAAATTCTGGAACGTGTTGGTGAGGTTGCATACCACATGGCATTACCACCACAAATGTCAAATGTACACAATGTGTTTCATGTCTCCATGTTGAGGAAGTATGAACTGGATCCTTGACATGTACTTGACTGGATGAATCTTGAGATGGGTGAAGACGTATCATATGAGGAGGGATCGGTAGAGATTATGGACTCTAGAGAGCAAGTGCTTCAAGGCAAGACCATTCCGTTGGTCAAAGTACTTTGGAGACACCACAGAATCGAGGAGGCTACGTGGGAGCAGGAACAAGAAGTTCGCTCGACGTATCCCAAGTTATTTGCTAATTAAGTTACATCTTAATTTCGAGGATGAAATTCCTTGAAGATTGGGAGGTTGTAAGGACCGTGACCATTTTTGATCGATTTTTCTTTAATTTCATGTATTGTCATAATGATGCTTTAAATGATTATTTATATGTTTTATGTGTAAAATACATGTTTAGGTAACTTATTTGAGGTCCGGAAAAATTTTTGAAGCGTTTTGCAAAAGTTGACTTTTTTGGGTTCGGTTGACCCAGGCGCGCAGGCCCCGTTGACCCTAAAAATTCAAAATCATTAGAATGACTTCAAATTAGAAGGGTAGATTAAATAAAATATTTGATGCGTAACGGAATCGATTTCGTGTCAATCGGAGTTACGGAATCCTGAAAATGAGCCCGAAAAGGTTTAGAAAAATGTGATGGCAATTTTGTGAATAGGTGTAGGTCATCTTGCTATAAATAGCAAAGTTAGAGATTTTCATTTCATTTCTTTCTCCTTCATCAGCCGTGAGAGGCTCTTATATATATATATATGTGTATATATATATATATATATATGTATATCTATATCACCTTCATTCTCCTTCATCAAATTAGAGGGTCTTAAGGTGAGAATTAGAAGAAGCCGATGAAGAAAGAAATGATCTACGCATTGAGGGCTCAAGATTGGTCCGATCAAAATCATCTTCGGACAAAGTTAAATTTTTGGGAGATTTTAGCTTTAAATTGAAGTAGGGGTATTTTCTCCATCTTATCATCGATTCTTTAGGAATGGATGTGGGTTATATTGTTTAGCATGTTTAGAGTTGCTAGGATGTGATTCTTGCACTTTTAATTGGGTCAATTTATGCTAATTGATGATATTATTAAATTCATGAGTATTGAATTGTGTTTATATGTTTAAATGTTGTTAATTGTAGAGGAATGTGGCTTTATAACATGAATTATGGTGTAGAGATCATGTTGTGGATAATGCATGTTATGTGTTTGATAATATGCATGAAAATGATTATTTCTTTAAATGTAGCATTATTATATGCCTGAAATTACATGTGTTAGTATGGAAGTTAAGAGGCTTATGATACACTTGAATTGTGGAATTGTTGCATTGTGATATGCATGGGATTAAATGTTTTAGCATGTGGATTAAGTGGCTTATGATGCACTTGAAATTGTATGTGTTGCCATACTTGAATCTACGTGATTGGTTGTTGATTTTGGGAGGAGGTCAAAAATCAATGAGGGCTTAGATCCCTATGGTGCAAACCCCTAAACTTGGCCAAGGTGGTTACTTTAGACCATCGGGTTAGTAGCCCGTAAAGTCAGATTTGGTTACTGATAAGTGCACAAAACTTACTATTTTATATCTCAAAATAAGTTTTTAATTTCTCTTTTATTTTATTTAAATGTTCTTATCTTTGGATTTTATGTTTATAGGGGTTGATTTCCAAATGAGAAGAAAAGAAGTAAAAAAATGGTTGAAAATGATATATATAGCCAAAAATGAACATAAGAAGAATTGTAAGGTATCATTGAACTATCACTTACAAAAGGTGGCGGCTGACATTATAATTTGATCATCTAAAAAGAAAAAATATGCATTGAGCCCATCAAAGCTAAGGTCTCAATGACTTATCGCTTACAAAAAGAGACAATTGGGATTATAAGCCGATTGCCTGGAAGGAAAAAAGAGTCATTAAGTCCACCAAAACTAAGGTCTCAATGACCAATTCCTTACAAAAGAGGCAACCAACCTTATAAGTTGATCGCCTAAAAAGATAAAATAGGCATTGAGCCCACCAATGCCAAGGTCACAATGACCGATCGCTTACAAAAGAGGTAGCTGACATTATAACCCATTCACCTGAAAAGAAAAAATAGGCATTGAACCTACCAAAGCTAAGGTCTCAATGACTGATAGCTTAAAAAAAAGGAAGCTAGCATTATAAGCCGACAATATAAAAAGAAAAAATTATACGCATTGAGCCCACCAAAGCTAAGGTCTCAATGACCGATAGCTTTCAAAAAGAGGCATTTGACATTATAAGCAGATCATCTAAAAAGAAAAATATTATAGGAATTAAGCCCACCAAAGGTAAGGTTTCACCACCGACCCTTAACAAAAAGAGACAGATCGAATTATAAGCCGATCGTCTAAAAATAAAAAAAAATATAGGCAATGAGGCCACCAAAGATAAGGTCTCAATGACCAATCGCTTAAAAAAGAGGCAGCTGGAATTACAAGACATTCACCTAAAAAGAAAAAAAATAGGCATTGTGCCCACCAACGCAAAACCCTCAATGACTGATCACTTACAAAAAGAGGTGGTTGGCCTTATACGCCAATCGCCTGAAAATAAAAAAAATAGGCATTGAGCCCACAAATGCTAAGGTCTTAATGACAGACCGCTTATAGAAAAAGGCAATTGGCACTATAAGTTGACAGCTTAAAAAGAAAAAGATATAGGCATTGAGCCGACCAAAGCCAAGGTGTCGACTACCGATGGCTGACAAAAGAGGCAATTTTCATTATAAGTCATTCGCCTAAAAAGAAAAAAATAGACATTAAACTCACCAAAGCTAAGGTCTTAATGACTAATCACTTGCAAAATGAGGCACCTGGCATTAAAAGCTGATCGCCTAAAAAGAAAAAATAGGCATTGTGCCCAGCAAAGCTAAAGTCTCAATGACTGATCGCTTCTAAAAGAGGCAGTTGCCATTAGAAGTCGACCGCCTAACAAGAAAATATAGGCATTGAGTGCACCGAAGCTAAGGTCTCAATGACTGATCAATTATAGAAAAGGCAGCTGGCATTATAAACAAATCGCCTAAAAAGAAAATAATATAGCCAATGAGCTCACTAGAGCTAAGGTCTCAATGATCGATCGCTTACGAAAAGAGGGAGCAGACATTATAAGCCGATCACCTAAAGAGAACAAAATTTAGGCATTGAGCCCACCAAAGCTAAGGTCTCAATGACTAATTGGTTACAAAAAGAGGCAGCTGGCATTATAAGCCTATCGCCTAAAAGAAAAAATAGGCATTGAGCCCACCAAAGCTATGGTCTCAATGACCAATTGCTTACAAAAAAGAGTTTGCTGACATTATAAGCTGATCGCTTAAAAAGAAAAAATAGGCTTTGAGTCCACCAAAGCTAAGGTTTTAACCACCGACCCATAACAAAAAGAGACAGTGGGCATTGTAAATCGATCACCTAAAAAGAAAAAAATATAGGCATTGAGCCCACCAAAGATAAGGTCTCAACGACCGATCACTTACAAAAAGAGGCAGCTGGGATTACAAGCCGAACACCTAAAAAGAAAAAATAGGCTTTGATCCCACTAAAACTAAGGTCTCAATGACCGATCACTTACAAAAAGAGGTAGTTTGCATTGTAAGTCGATTGCCTGAAAATATAAAATAGGCATTGAGCCCACCAAAGCTAAGGTCTCAATGACATATCACTTACAAAAAGAGGCATCTGGCATTATAAGTCGACAGCCTAAAGAGAAAAAAATATAGGCATTATGCCCATCAAAGCTAAGGTCTCAACTATCGATGGCTTACAAAAAGAGGAAGCTTGTATTATAAGTCGATCACCTAAAAAGAAAAAAATAGACATTGAACCAACCAAAGTTAAGGTCTCAATGACCGATCACTTACAAAATGAGGCAACTGGCATTATAAGTCGATCGCCTAAAAAGAAAAAATTGGCATTGAGTCAACCAAAGCTAAGGTCTCAATGAATGATCAATTACAAAAGAGGCAGCTAGTATTATAAATCGATCGCCTAAAAATAAAAAAGAATATAGCCATTGAACTCACCAAAGATAAGGTCTCAATGACCGATCGGTTGCAAAAAGTGGTAACGGTCATTATAAGCCTATCGCCTAAAAAGAAAAAATAAGCATTGAGACCACCAAAGGTAAGGTCTTAATGATTGATCGCTTACAAAAGAGGTAGTTGGCAATATAAACCGATCGCTTAAAAAGACAAAATTGGCATTGAGCCCACCAAAGCTAAGGTCTCAATGACCGATCACGTACAAAAGAGGCAGTTGGCATTATAAGCTGATCGCCTAAAAAGAAAAAATTGGCATTGAGCCCACCAAAGATAAGATTTCAATGACCGATCACTTACAAAAGAGGTAGCTGATATTATAAACTAATCACCTAAAAAGAAAACAAAAAATATAACCATTGAGCCCACCAAAGCTATTTTCTCAATGATCGATTGGTTACAAAAAAAGGCAGCTGACATTATAAGTTCCGGAACCGGTCAAAATAATTCCGGTCCTTACAACCTCCCCTCCTTCAAGGAATTTCATCCTTGAAATTAGCGTAGTCATGGTCTTTCCAAAAGCAATCCTTACCAGACGTCATTCTTGCCAATGATCGTCACTTTTCTTTTCCACATATCCTAGGCGCTACACTTGCAACACCTAACTGATAACTCTCAAGTCTTGCACAATAGTGCATCTCGACTTCTCTAAAGCAGTATAACCACTTTCGTGACATGGCTAAGTGACTCCTAAGCCCATGTACGGTTCACTCACGAAATCCTCCGAAGCACTTGCTTCGTATAGTCCACAGTCTCTACCTCAAGACCTATCCAGTCCATCTATATCTCTAGTCTAAGGCAACACCTTCGACTAATCATACCAATCACTCATAGTGATACATCTCCTGTAATCCGGGATCATCAATACTCAAAGTCATTGTTTCATTACCAAACATGAATTTCAATCTCTGGCATATCATTCCCGGGTTAGTCCAATATCCTGGGCATCATCACAACACAAACCACATCAATCCAGTGCACATCACAAGCGCACTCACCAGCAAGGCACATGACAGTGTACTCGCCGATACAAACTACATAAATAGCGTACTTGCCATGGCAAGCCACATAATCCTGCCCAGTCTCACAGACTACAACCCTCTCGAATTCAATGCCAAGTCCAGGATCTCACATCCCACTGATTTCATACTCTCATTACTCAAGAGAACTATTTCCCACTTTCATCGTTCACACCAAGGAACCAATTAATAGTTAGAGAGAATTCCTTTCATATCAGCACTTCACTTTAGACAACCCTTACCAATGAAAGTTTGAGGTCACCTACAGTAGCCAAATAGCAGCCATACAGTGGCCGCAGCCCACTGCGTTTACACGTCCACTGCGTCCACCTCTCCCGTTAATAGTAAAAAATTATCCTCACTTCAGATACCATATGTCAGGATCCTCGTCCACTATCAACCCATCCTTCTCTTAACATCATATCCACACTATGATCCACTGTATCAATCATGAGCATATCACAGCACACCACTGAGGTCAAGGCACATAAGGAGTGCACTTGTCAAAACAAATCATCTAGTCCCGTCCATTTTTGTGGACTACATTTCCATTGGCATTTAGTGCCAAGATTAGGGTTTTACATGTCCTTAACTTCACAATCTCATTCCTCGACGAATGAATCTGACTTACTCGTCCATTAATTCCCAACGGACGTTTTCGACTTCCCGGGTATTTATCCATTCCTTTCCAGCATCTCATTTGACACCCCAAGATCCTGACTGCTTCGTCTAGGACCCCACAAATCTTTCCATGCATCACTATTGCATTAATCAGCATCTAAGCATCACGATGCATCGCCAATGCATCCTCAAAGTCATCACAAGTCCGCTGACTCCAAGAATTGGGTCAATTCCGAGTCCTCATCGTTGATTACAACGTAATTCTGAATCACCAAACTCTTGGTTTGGGAAACTACAAGGTAAACCATACCTTTTTCCATAATTCCAGACTCATACTTTTAAAGTCTATCACCACATGTCTATTTCAACATCACAATTTACTCGGGTTCAAACCTCTACCCAGGTTTACCAATCCTTAAAACCAGAACTTCTAGGTGACTACATGTCACTACTAACCATGTGACACGAAATGCAACACAAAAATGCAATGCTCAGCCACATGAGTCAAATCTACCACATAGCATATAACACACAACATGCTAATCAAATAAACACATACCATGCATGATATGACATATGATGCATGAATCAATACCCTAGCCCTCGGGCTAATACTAGGAAAATACCCTTGACCATACACGGTCCCGGTACTTCCTCTGCCTGAGCAAGTGTGAAACACGGCCCAGTCCCCTAGTACACACACATACTAGAACACAAAATCTAGAGTGGTTCAAACCAACCTACTCTCATCCCATGTACTCATTGGTAAACATATACCAATCCATCCACATCTATAGTCGAAGGTAGCAACCTTGACTATCTACACCAATCACTTTCAATGACATATCCTTACTATTGGGAATTCATTATCTGTCGTCATCCAGACGAAACAACTCAACGTCTACAAGAGCCAGCGTATTGTAAGAGGAACGCTAATCCAAGAAAAATCTCTGATCAGGCCATTTTTCCCAGTTAGCCCAACTCTGGCAATATGCCTTCCTTGTATCCCATCTCAATTGCCAACCTCGGCGAAACACTCATCAATCTCATAAGTCCCTAAGTATTTCGAAGGACTTAAACACTCGCAAACTTCCTTGCGGTATCTCTTCATTGCTCACTAATGAGACTTAATCACCAAATCAAAGGTCTAAACTCAACCAATTCTGGGAGTTATTACCAATCGAAACCAGTTTCACACACCAACACTTTGATCTTTCATTTGGATTGCTCAAACCGAGCAAATCATTCCACTACCGTCCATAGGTAATCAAACCTATCATCTAGACAACTATCAACCATTGCCTATCTCCAAACCAACACGTGATTTGACCATCCGTCCATAGGTATTCGATCCTACGACTTTGATACCCTAGGTTTTTAAACCTAATGCTTTAACAGCATTCCAGAGTTCCTCAACCCTTACCCGTCGCCCCTAGGTATTCCAACCGAGTGCTCTCATACCATTCTGGTATTAGGTACATAATCCAACCTTCTCAACCATACACATGATATGTCCATCACCCGTCGTCCCTAGGAATTCCAATACAGAGCTCTGATACCATCCTATCACGCCCCGATTCCCGAGGCCCTGAAACTGAGATGTGAACCCCGTGAGATCGACCTCACGACATAACTATCACCTGATCATGCAGCCTCAATTTTCTATTATTTTCACAAAAATCGGGCATGACCCATTCTAAATAATCAGCTCCTGGCATGTTATACCTGCTTTACAATTCATATGGACACTTCTGGGCACGTGTCCCCCCAGCATTTATATCTAAACAATAAAAATGGACACTTCTGGGCACGTGTCCCCCCAGCATTTCTACAACATGCATAATACAATCAAAAGAATACATGTCCTAGTCCTTGAATGTCTGTATTATATACATACATCACATGAATAAGGTACAACTGAAGAAACTGAATCTACATAATCGCCCCATACATTTAATCCAAATGTAAAGCATCTATCTATCCACTGTCCTGTACATACATTAGATTCTAAGAAATCTAACTACTACCTCTGCAACTGGGACTACCGATCCCCCTAACTGACTTCAAAATCAGCAATACCTGCAGAACCTGGGAGGGGGTGAGCTCAAAGGCCCAACAAGGTATGTAGAACGATACTATCACCGCTGCAGCAGGTCGATCCTCACATATTCTCAAAAATATACATGCACTTAAATATATCACAATATTTAAGACCATGCCCCACCTAGCATGCATGAACCAATGATGTATGTGGCTACTCTAGCACATATGAACATACAAAATCCATTACACATGATTTTAGAAATCATTTTCAACATGCTTGAAAGCAGTAAACATTCAGCACCAATATGTATATAGAACATATATGTCAACACATTTACATAACCGATGTAAATCAACTACCACATCTCCTACTCGTCAAGTAGCACATCTCAAATGCAATATAGATGCATTTAAACCGTATAACATGCTCAAAAGCAATAGATATCCAACATATATCATGTTCTGTCACAAACAACGCATATATAAGAATGCGTTAAACACAAAGCATACTTCACAATAGAAAATATAAGTAATTTCACACACTTGTCTCTCTCCCGGACTCAACCCGATATCCTGACATGATTCTTAACCAATCATGTGACCGAGACACTTCCCACACAATTTTAGAATTGACATCACCGAGAACATCGATCCTACCAGGTGATGAGATACTTTCAGAATGCACCACTGAGAACATCGGTCCAACCAAGTGATGAGATACTTTCGGAATACACCACTGAGAATATCAGTCCTACCAAGTGATGAGATACTTTCAGAATGCACCACTGAGAACATCGGTCCTACCAAGTGATGAGATAATTTTAACATGCACCACCGAGAACATCGATCCTACCAGGTGATGAGATACTTTCAAAATACACCACCGAGAACATCGGTCCTACCAAGTGATGGGACCACTTTGACACCGTGACCCAGTAATGACCTACTATGGGTGATTCTACCACACTTCCCCGTTTCACACAACGGCACCATATATGCATTTTGAACATATAACAACGGAACATTCAACGTTCATGCCTCACAATGCCTAAGCTAGTTAAAAGAACATAGCATGCATTTCATCTCCACATAAACCCACAAATAACCACATATGTGTCATTTCCCTCCCATATATGCAATATAGACGCATATCTACATAGCACAATGTTTTCATGCATCAACCCATGCTTATGAATACTAAAAAGAAGTAGTTAGCATGCTTTCCATCACATTCCAACACATATAGCACATACATGTTCAAAACCCGCATAATACCTCCCATATGCAAAACAACCCAACTTTAGCACATTTTTATCATGCTATAACCAATTCATACATTCAATATATATATATAGCTAGCATGCGTCCCGTGTCCACACTACCACATATAAACACATATATGTTACATCCTGCATATAGTCACATATGCATATATACTAGCATAAGCATAATCATGCTCACAGCCAATGCATGTATTCCCTATAAATAATCAACATGCATTCCAATCACAATATATAGACACATATATATTTCGTAACTCACATGTATTAAGAACATAGAGAACACCTAGCATATCGTAATCATACTTTGCAAATGCCCGCCAAAAGTTATATTGCTACTTAGCATGCATTTCTACCACTGCACCCATATATATAATCACATATATATATATTGAATATCATGCATAAAAGTCACATATGCATACAAGACCACACATAGCCAAACATGTATTATTTAGCATGCTTTTCACATGATTTCAATCAATACTGCACATGCATATCACGATGCAAATAGGCGATTTAATTTAGCATGTCATCGCTCCCGAAACTCACCCATATATATATATACACACACATATATATATCCTCACATCCCACACGTATGCAACATCCACACACATATATATATATATAAGTGCACACATATATATATAAGCCACCTATGATCAAATTAAGGGACATAGGTAAATTAACCAACATATCAAAAATATTTGTAAGAGATAGAGGCAAGAATCAACTTGCCTTAGGTCCCGCTCTCCAATGGATCCGTGTCTGCAAAGCAGTCCATACCAAACCCGGTCCAATCTCGTGCCCAAGTCACATGTGAACCCGCTCTCTTTCCTTCTCTTTTAGTTTCCATGCTTGGACCCTTTTTTAAATATGGTAGTCCAATAATCCATCAAAGCACCCTGGCTGAACCAAACTGTGACTCTATCAACACAAAGCCACCATTTTCAGCCCCTTTTCAGCACCACTATAAGCAGCCGAACCTTACCCCAAATCCCAATCAAGAACTACACCCATGGAGTCCCAACCAAGTCATGATCAAATGTGAGCCGAACAGCCCCTAACTGAGCCACCAAACTGAACTAATAACCAGCCACAACTCAAAACCCAAATTCTGAAACTCCGCCGGAACCAACAACTACAAGGACCGAACCCACAGCCAACCACCATTCGGTCACCCAACATGGAATACCCATTCGAACCCAAAGACCCACAAGCGGCCACAATCACCTCACAGCCACAAAGCGTGAGCAAACCCAATCGAATCATAACCTCGGAGCCTCTAATACAGGTTGTCCGAACAGCCGTAAGGAGCCATCCTTGGACCACCCGAAGTCGTTGAACGGACAACCCAAGCCACTGCCGGAGCACGACCACCATGGCAGCCACCTCCAGCCACCACCTTCCGTCGGCCCTCTTCAGCGGAACCGAACCCAGCCATGAGCCGAACCCCTCCGAGCTCGACCCAAAATCGAACCAAGCGAAGCCCAAAATTACCCCATCGACTCACCTCTGAACATCGGAACAGGTTGTCACCACCACTGTCGCTACCAGCCACGACCGCCGAGAAGAAACCCAAAACTCAGCCAAATCGAAACCTCGTCAACACCTCGGTCAAGCCAATCGCAACCCAGTCCGCGAAACCACCCGAAAACCCAGCCATTTCTGGCCACCACTCAGCCAAGTCGAACCACCAACATCAGCCCAGCCGCTGCTGTGAACCGAGCCCATCGCCGACGGACCCAAAAAACTCCCGAGGCTGCTGCCTTCAATCGCCGCTTCAGCCGCTGCCGGAGCACCACCTCCACCGGTGCCCAGGCAAGGCCCCACCGTGAGCCACCCCGAGCCACCTCCTCCTACTTCCTCCTTTCCTCTTCTCCCGATTCTCTCTCAGTTTCTCCCAATCTCGGCTTCTCTCCCTCTCCCCGATCTCACCCTTCTCTTCTTTTCTTTCCATTTTCTTTTCTATTTCCTTTTCTTCTTTTCTTTTCTTTTCTTTTCTTTCTTCTTTTTCTTTCTTTCTTTTCTTTCTTTTCCTTTCGGCTGACCACACATGTGGTCTTCTCTTCTCTTCATTTTGGTCCACATATTACATATATATTATATTATATATATAATATACCACACCATACACAAAATAGATGTATTCCATGTATTTCGCCACCCCCACTTACATATATAAAGACAAAGGCCCCTCCATATTTATCCATAATCACATATAGACCCACCATATATTTATAATTTAATATAAATATAGGCACTATATATATATATAGATATATATATATATATACATAGACACACCTTCCACTTGTCTAGAAATCTCTATATCCACACTTTTCTGAATTTTTAATTAATCCGAAAAAAATTTCAATCCGGTCAAAATCGTCCAGAACCGGTCAAAATAATTCCGGTCCTTACACTCTCATTATGTAACAAAATATATATATATTCCCATATATATATATAACTATATCCTCCATCCTCATATATATATATATAATTCCATATATATATATATATAACAACTTTTTGAATTTTAATTTATTCGAAAAAAACTCGGTCCGGTCCAAAATCGCCCGAAACCGGTCAAAATAATTCCGGTCCTTACAACCTCCCCTCCTTCAAGGAATTTCGTCCTCGAAATTAGCATAGTCATGGTCTTTCCAAAACTAATCCTTACCAGACGTCATTCTCGCCAATGATCGTCACTTTCCCTTTTCACATACCCTAGGCGCTACACTTGTAACACCTAACCCATAACACTCAAGTCCTGCACAACAGTGCATCTCGACTGCCATAGGGCAATATAACCACTTCCGTGACATGGCTGAGTGACCTTTAAGCCCATGTACGGTTCACTTACAAAAACCTCCGAAGCACTTGCTTCTTAGAGTCCCCAGTCACTACCTCAAGACCTATCCAATCCTTCTCTATTTCTAGTCTAAGGCAACACCTTCGACTAATCATTCCAATCACTCACAGTGATACATCCCCTATAATCCGGGATCATCAATACTCAAAGTCATTCTATCACTGTCAAACATGACTTTCAATTTCTGGCATACCATTCCTGGGCTTAGTCCAATATCCTGGGCATCATCACAACACAAACCACGTCAATCCAGTGCACATCACAAGCGCACTCACCAGCAAGGCACATGACAGTGTACTCGCCGATACAAACCACATAACATTGTTCTCGCCGCAGCAAGCCACATAATCCTGCCCAGTCTCAGAGACTACTGATAAGTGTTCAATTCTATGCATTTGAACCCTCTTTATTGCATATGTTAGTTCCGTTTCTACGTTTACCGAGATATGATTACAGTATTTTTGTGTTTTTGATGTATTGCAAGTCTTGTAGTAAAAGGAGCCAAGTTTGAGGCCATTTGCAGCTGAAGAGAAAAGTCAGAATTGCAGCCAAGGCATCTCGATCAATCGAGATGTTGATCTCGATCAATCGAGATCTAGATTAATCGAGATCTCATTTCGATTGATCGAAATCTCGATCAATCGAGATCCAATCTCGATTGATCGAGATTCTGCAGAAGCCACTTGGCCACTTGCTCACCTGCTTTCCCACTTGCAACAAAATCCCCCTTTTTGCACGACTTAGGGGGATTGTCTGACTTGAACAAGACCCTTGGGGGCCTTCTTGATACAAGGGATATATATTGATACATATATATATATATATATGGTGGGCCCCAAGGTTGAAAAAGGAAGCCTAAAAGCACCAAAAAGCCACATATCTCATATATCTCTCAACACACATCAGATTAACCAAGGAGAGGCATTCGGGAGAGGAAGAGGAGGAGCTGAACCAGACCAAGAAGCTTCACTTTCTTCATCAATGGAAGAGTGCAAGGCAACCATGAGCAACTAACTCTTCTACTAGGGTGTTGGTTTCAACCCCTAGCCATGTAAACTTGTTCATCTTTGTAGCACTTGGGATTTGTAATTAAATGTTGATTATTTAGCCTAGTGATCATGTACACTAATACATTTCTTTTATATATTCATATGATTTTGGTTTTATTCTTGTCTTAGAGTATAATCTTCATGTGAATGCACAACATTTGCATATTCCACAAGAAGTGCAAATGATGGCTAGATAATGGTGTTTAAATGAATATGTTGTGTTTGTTTGTATAAGCCATGCCAAGATAAGGTAGCTTGGATGCATGTAGGTTTGCTTAGAGAGTAGGGTAATTAGGTAGTTAGTTAGGTTGAAGAGCTATGCTTGTTGAAGATGGATTATGATAGGTGGACAAACACATTGATCTTTTGATATGTCATTGAGGTCACAAGCCTAATGACATTGTTAGGCATTTAATTAATGAATCCCATGCTTGCTACACTTATGAACATGTGAATGACTAGTGGTGGAAGCCAACCCTAGTTCTCTCTCCCATCCTTTACTCTTTAATTTTATTGTCATTAAGTTCATGCAATAGTTTGTAAACAAAAATTCAAAAATCTATTTTTAGGATTAAAGTGGAATTAATCTTTCTTTAAGACAATTACGACTAGTCCTCGTGGGATCGATACCCTCTATATAGAACCTTATCTACAAAGATTCGTGCTCTTGCGAGTGGTTAAATTATATTTTGATAAAAAGGGCAAAATTAAGCTTACAATATAATCCAAGTTTAGCCACATCAAAATTTTGGTGCCGTTGCCGGGGACTACGATTTAATTGTCGTCATTAAGAGATTAAACCTGGTTTAATTCTTAGGCTAGAAATTCTTTCATTCTTTTTATATATATCTTGTTCTTATTTCTCAAATTTCTTGATTTTAGGTATACCACATAGCGGGCATCTAAAAGAGTTAAAGTTGGAACCCTTTGTGAGTATAACGTCTAAAATTGGTGGTTTGAGTTCATTCATATTTTTTTGTATATATTATTGTTTATTTTTCGTATTGAGGTGTTGTTCTACTATTAATGCATGCTAGGTAGACGGTCATTGTCACTTCCTTTGCTTCCTTGTAATATTGAACTTGAAAGAACACTTAGACAACGTAAAGGAACCTCTAGGGACCCTATATTGCCTAGGACCGAAAACATGGACCCAAATGAAAGACAACCTCCCGGACTACCTCCTTTTAATCATGAACAACCACCTCCACCTCCACCTCCTCAAGGAGAGTTGCTTATGGACTTTTACCTTCCGACTACATTTGAAGTACCTTCATGTATTCAATTTCCGGATGTAGCGGCAAATCAATTCGAAATAAAGTCCTCCACCATCAATCTTCTTAATAGCTTCCATGGTCTCCCTAATGAGGATCCATACCGGCACTTAGATTACTTCCTTTCCGTGTGCTCCACCATTCATGTACCACACTTTACAGAGGATGATCTAAAGCTGCGTATGTTCCCATTCTCCCTAAAAGATAAAGCTAGAAGTTGGTTCAATTCCTTAGAACCTAACTCAATCCATTCTTGGGCGGAGATGCAAATAGAGTTCTTGAAAAAATACTTTCCAATGGGAAAGACTAGTGATATCCGGCGAGCAATCACCGGATTCACTCAAATTGACCAAGAACAATTTCATGAGACGTGGGAGAGATTAAAAGATCTTCTTAAATCTTGTCCGCATCATGCTGTCCCAAAATGGCAGCGAGTGCAAAGTTTTTACGATGGGGTGAGTGAGCAACATAGACAAATGATAGACTCCGCTTGTGGAGGTGGATACCTTTTAAAAAGCCCCGATGAGGCATGGAAACTCTTTCAAACCCTAAGCAACAATTCAGCTCAACGCTCCTCCACTAGGAAAGGGAAGGCCACCCAACCTTGTAGAGGAGTGCATGAAATTTTATGGGTAGATGAGGTTGCCATGCAAGTAGAAGCCCTATCCCAAAAAATGGATTTAATCATGAAAAATGGGCTGCCTACTCCAAGCCAATCTGTCCAAAATTAGGACGGGTGTTCATTTTGCTATAGCACTTCACATTTCATGCGAGATTGTCCTATTGCCGGGCAATCTCCCGATTATGCTCAAGAGCAAGCGAATGCCTTGTACTCTAAACCGTTGAATGATCCATATTCAAATACATACAATTCTGGTTACAAAAACCATCAGACTTTTTCATGGAAACCCCAAGAATCAAGTCCCTCTTTTCAAGGGCAAAATTCCTTCAATTCTCAAGCTCAACAGCCTCATTATAGGCAAAATCCTCAACCTTACCCTCAAAGGTCTAATTACCAACAACCACCACCTCCTCCGCGAAGCCAAAGCTTTGAAGAAAGAGTGATGAGTAATCTTGAGGCCAATACCCGCTTATTGCAAACTCACTCTCAATCAATCTCTAAGCTTGAAGCCAATGCTCAATCTATGGCTAGGTTAGAAGCTCAAATCGGGCAACTAGCTAATGCCTTAAATAGAAGGGAGGAAGGTAAGTTACCGAGTCAACTGGTGGTAAATTCTAAAGGTGTTCATGTGATTGAGGATCCATCATCTTCATCTTGTAATGCTCCTCCGGAGCAAGTTCAATCAATCACAACCTTAAGGAGTGAAAAAATTATCAATTCCAAGGTAGGGCAAGAAGAGAGAAAGGAATTCCAAGAGCAACCCAAAAATCCAAAAGAATTCCAATTAAATCCAAAATTGTTTCCGTTAAATCCAAATGTGCATAACATCCCATTAAATCCAAAAGGAAAGGCAAGTGAAGTTATGTCGTCATCAATTCCAAATCTTGACACTTCTTTTGAACCTCCGGTTCCTTTTCCTCAAAGATTAAAGGAACCTTCTCATTTTGGGAAGCAAGGAGAGAAAATCCAAAACATGATGGAGATCTTCAAACAAGTAAAGATCAATCTCCCTCTCCTTGATGCTATTCGACAAATTCCCTCCTATGCTAAATTCTTGAAGGACTTGTGCACTCAAAAGCGCAAATATAGGAATAATGTTCCTAAGAAAGTCCTCTTAACTGAGCACATAAGCTCCATTTTCCAACACCAAGCCCCTCCTAAATTCAAAGATTCGGGTGCTCCGACCATTTCTTACACCATCAGAAATCAATCTTTTGAAAAGGCACTTCTTGATTTAGGGGCTAGTGTCAATTTGCTTCTATTCTCAGTTTACCAATAACTAGGTTTGGGGGAACTCAAGCATACCACGGTTGTGTTGCAACTTACCGACCGCTCGGTGAAGCAACCACGTGGCATAATTGAGGATGTAATCATTCAAGTGGACAAATTCTACTTTCTGGTGGACTTCATAGTCCTTGACGCAGAACCAGTCCAAAACCCAAATCGACATATTCCTATCATTCTAGGTCGTCCATTCTTGGCCACGGCAAACGCTTGCGTTAATTACTGTACTGGAGTGATGGACATCTCTTTCGAGAATATGAAAGTCCGCTTGAACATCTTCAATGCTTGCCACCACACATCCGAAGACGAAAGTGAGTGCTTTTGTGTCGATGTAGTGGAAGACCTTGTTCAAGAAGCACTTCCTTCTATTCTTTCCAAAGATCCTCTAGAGGCATGCCTAAATCACTTCAACTATAATGATTTTGACATTGAGCAATCCATATGTGAAGTCAACTCAATGCTCAATGTCACTACTGTCATGGACTTGCCTAATTGGAGAGTTCCTAGAGAACCCTTTCCTCCATTGGTTAATTCCGTCGCTCCCCACGGAGCGGTGGAATTGAAGGACTTGAAAGACGGCTCGTTGTTCAAAGTAAACGGGCAGCGCTTAAAAGTATGCGTGGATGACCAAGTCACCACCAAATACGTGGATGTCCTCACTTTGACGGATCCCGTATATTTTGACTCGTGAGCCGATCCGAACGTCGTGCCATAGACGTGTAAGGTGGCGTAGCCATGGTAGCTATCATGCTTCCATGATGTCCCTTTCTAATCCAAGGTAGGTTTTGTATCTAAGCAATTTTGTATCTAAGTCCCAAAAATCCAAGTCCATGAAGCATAACATAAGCTGGCTATTTTTGAGCATCTCGATTGATCGAAACCAAGATCTTGATCAATTGAGATTTCGATTGATCGAGATCTTAGTCTCAATTGATCGAGATATTGCAGAGAATTGCCAAATCCAAAGTCCCGAGAGGTAGTATTCTTCGATAGCACTTCGATAGGTCCTCGATCAATCAAAATTTCGATTGATCGAAATAGGATTTCGATTGATCGAGGTAAAATCTCGATTCATTGAAGAAAGTCTCAATTAATCGAAGGAGAGATCTCGATCGATCGAAGCAGATCTCGATTGATCGAAGCTGATCTCGATTGATCAAAGTTGGATTTCAATTAATCGAAATCTCGATCAATCGAGATGCACATCTTGATCAATCGAGATGCACGTGATGCCTGCACGTGAGCCGAATTAGTATTTAAACCGTTGGGCTTCCCTCTCATTTCAAAAGACCATCCAACTTCTTCCCTTTCTCCGTGTGATCTAGAGTCTTTCCAAGAGCCATCCCGCGCTTGAACTACCATTCTCATCCATCCACCACCGTTCGACATAGTCTGAGATCGCTGCGAGCACACTCACGCTCTTCTCTTCGCGACTGCGAGTTGGGTTTTCATCTTTGTGTGCCGTTCATCATCTTCACCTTGAGGTAAGTGATTCATGGCTACATTTTGCGTACTTTCTCGCTATTTTTGGTAGTTTTACGGCGTAATAAACATAGACAGACGATGTTAGGTTGGAATGGTGCATTTGTTATGTTCATACTGGGATTTTTCGGGTTTCAGGGGGATCGAAATGCATGTATGGGAGAGATATGGCATTATTCTTGCTTCAAATGCTTAATGTATGGTTTGTAACCACGGCCCCTTCGTTTCGGTTGCATTCGCTTATGCTGCCTCTTTGCGAGCGAATTTTTTGAATTCATATGTCAGCACCATGGACTAGGACCTCATTTTCATTTTTATTCATTTATTTTTATTTTTATTCTTAGTTTTTTTTATTCCTTTTATTTTCTTTTTATTTACGTAATTTTTGAAAAAAAATGCAGACTGCTCTGAGATCATGGCGAGGGTGAAGAATGCCCCCGGTTCTGTTCGAGACGTGCCCGGACGAGCCTTCTGGTCTCGGAAGTTTCACCCGGAGCAGATTTTTGACCTGGGCGAGTTCGAGACGCGTCCCACCAGCGCATGGACTGTCGCCAAGCTCAGGAGACGTCGCCTCGACCAATTGTGTGTGCCTCCCACTGACGTGGCACACGAGCGCTTAGTGCAGGTCTTCTACGAGCGCATGACCTACTCCTGCACAGCACCAGACACATTAGAGACGGTCGTGGGTGTCACGACGATCACTATCACGCTGAGCCAGATTGCGCAGATGCTCGACATCCCTCACCAGCAGTCGCCAGATATGGTTGACCCGGACGGTCGACCTCTTTATAGGGCCGCACTTCCAGCCGACTCGATGCTGTTCTCCATCGTGATGGACATATGTGGCGGGGCGTTTACCACGCCCAGTCACAACTGCACATCCAAATCGATGTGCCCGAGCAGATTATGGTTCCTGGACACCGTTCTCATCAAGAACGCGTGTCCCCTGCAGCACGTGGCAGAGATCAAGGGCGACCTCCTTCGTTGCCTCTACGCTTTCCACACAGGCACATGGTTTTCTGTCCCGTCACTGGTATGGGGGCAGACGTTCAAGGTCTGGGATGGCCTCGTCAACAAGAGGATGAGGCGAGCAGCGAGTTGGCAACTTCCCTTTCCTTTCCTGGTCGCAGCTTTTCTCAGTAGTGCCAGTATACCGGTCAGTGATACTGACGTTCAGTTGGCACCGCCCGCCCGCTTCACATCTACTCAGTGGGAGCGGGTGAGGCAACACTTAGAGCGACAGGACCACCAGGGTGATCCACCAGACGATGTAGATATGGATGCCCCGGTAGAGATGGACGAGGGAGAGCCTGCAGGGGATGGGTCCGATGATGAGGAGATGGAGGAGGAGGAGATGGATATTACTACAGAGCGGCATGACATCCTAGCGACAGGCTACTCCTGCCTTGCGGCTGACGTAGAGCGGCTCCAGCAGGGTTTTGACGAGCATGTCCAGGTGACGCAGAGTCAGCTGGCAGGCATTTGGACGAACATTTCATCTCTGGCACAGGGTCAGAGGGCTATTTTAGATGAGTTCTGTGCCTTCCGACAGGACCTGCAGTTCCTGCTTGCTAGACGAGCTTCCACCTCCACCTCTACTCCCACCGAGCAACCACCACCACCACCCGCCCTTGAGTAGCTGCTTTTATTTGTCCTTTATGCTTTACTTTCTGTATTTTTCTTTCTTTATGTTTGATAGGCCATATTGGCCATGTTTTATTTCATTTTTAGTTTTTATGAGTATTCCAGATGCATGTACACTTTGCACTAAACTCATTTTTTTATATCTATGGAATACAGTTATCTTTTCTTTTTTACCATGTGTTATCTTTCCTGTCTTTATTTTTGCTTTCTGTCAATATATCTGTTCTCTATACTTTGACTATGTATGTAGTACCACTTGTCTAATTGTTATATGCGATTCAGTTGATGATTTCCGTTTATTACCGCCTGGTTTAAATTCCCAATACTGTTGAGATTGCTTCAACGCAGTATGACGTTAATAAAGACAGGCAGCCCCTTTGCATGCTATACGTTAGCGTGCCTGGATAGTCAATATCTTATCGCATAGACCTCTTAGACAATTGGGAAACACCAGTTTAGACCCTTAGATATGCAGTGATATTGGCATTGCCCGTTTGTGCATAATTATTTTATTATGTTATTTTTATCTACTTTTTGTTCCTTTTAATGCTCGTGGTATCCAGTTGGTGTTCCGTACAGGTTTTTCTTATTTGCAGGATGACCGCTCCTGTGGAATACCATTTTTGTCGCATTCTGCAATCCCGGTAACTTCTTTCCTTGTTCTTCTTGTCCAAACATTGAGGACAATGTTGCATAAAAGTTTGGGGGTGCGGTATGCTATACCACTTGCATATGCATGCAATGTTCAGTCTTAGTATTAAGTGTCATTGTAGAGCAATTTTTATATTTTTGCATGCTTGCTATGATGTCTTACTTTTAAAAGGAAGTTCATTCGAATAAATGTCCGAGGTAAATGCAGCATGTAGTTAAGAACTTTAACATTGTAAATACCTGCACTTTTGCAAGTTATATAGAAGGCTAGAACGGTCTACATTTTTGTCTAAGTACGAGCATGTACAGTTCTTGCCCTAAATTTGTCCTTAACCGCACAAATTCGCACACATGCATTTTAAATTGTGGGGTATAAGTCTGATGGAGAATTTTGTAAATTTCTATTTTTATCTGAACAACTTAAAGAATATGTTCTTCCGGTTGTTGTAAAAAAAAAAAAAAAAAAAAAGAGAAAAAGAGAAAAATTTGCAATAAGCCTTCTCACTCAATAAACCGGATGTCTATGCCTCAAAGCAGGGAGTATTCGCGTATAAGTGTGCAAGGTTGAGCAAAAATAAGCGGGTGGCTTGCTTAAGCTCATCGCCTTGTAAGCTCGATTATTAAGTCTGAGGGGTGCTTCTTCACCTAATGCCCTAAAGCCAATTGGTTTGGGAGTCATTGGCCCAATGCCGCTACATGGGCTTACAAGAAAGCAAAAAGAGCTAAGCATTGCACGGTCATCCGCACATGAGCAATCATGAATGTTTTGTGATAATGAACAATGGTGTTGAGCATTTTCAATGAGTTTTTCTCTTAAAAACAGATTTGTTTGTTTTCTTCTCCAAAGATGATAAAAGCCGCGCGTTAGAATGCATGTCCACCGGCGCCCAGGCAAGGCCCCACCATGAGCCACCCCGAGCCACCTCCTCCTTCTTCCTCCTTTCCTCTTCTCCCGATTCTCTCTCGGTTTCTCCCGATCTCGGTTTCTCTCCCTCTCCCCGATCTCACCCTTCTTTTCTTTTCTTTCCTTTTTCTTTTCTTTTTCCTTTTCTTCTTTTCTTTTCTTTTCTTTTCTTTCTTTCTTTTCTTTTCGGCTGACCACACATGTGGTCTTCTCTTCTCTTCATTTTGGTCCACATATTACATATATATTATATTATATATATAATATACCACACCATACACAAAATACATGTATTACATGTATTTCGCCACCCCCCCCCCCCCACTTACATATATAAAGACAAAGGCCCCTCCATATTTATCCATAATCACATATAGACCCACCATATATTTATAATTTAATATAAATATAGGCACTATATATATATATATATATATATATATATATATATATACATAGACACACCTTCCACTTGTCTAGAAATCTCTATATCCACACTTTTCCGAATTTTTAATTAATCCGAAAAAAATTTCAATTCGGTCAAAATCGTCCGGAACCGGTCAAAATAATTCCGGTCCTTACACTCTCAATATGTAACAAAATATATATATATTCCCATATATATATATAACTATATCCTCCATCCTCATATATATATATAATTCCATATATATATATATATATAACAACTTTTTGAATTTTAATTTATTCGAAAAAAACTCGGTCCGGTCCAAAATCGCCCGAAACCGGTCAAAATAATTCCGGTCCTTACAACCTCCCCTCCTTCAAGGAATTTCGTCCTCAAAATTAGCATAGTCATGGTCTTTCCAAAACTAATCCTGACCAGACGTCATTCTCGCCAATGATCGTCACTTTCCCTTTTCACATACCCTAGGCGCTACACTTGTAACACCTAACCCATAACACTCAAGTCTTGCACAACAGTGCATCTCGACTGCCGTAGGGCAATATAACCACTTCCGTGACATGGCTGAGTGACCCTTAAGCCCATGTACGGTTCACTTACAAAAACCTCCGAAGCACTTGCTTCTTAGAGTCCCCAATCTCTACCTCAAGACCTATCCAGTCCTTCTCTATTTCTAGTCTAAGGCAACACCTTCGACTAATCATTCCAATCACTCACAGTGATACATCCCCTATAATCCGGGATCATCAATACTCAAAGTCATTCTATCACTGTCAAACATGACTTTCAATTTCTAGCATACCATTCCTGGGCTTAGTCCAATATCCTGGGCATCATCACAACACAAACCACGTCAATCCAGTGCACATCACAAGCGCACTCACCAGCAAGGCACATGACAGTGTACTCGCCGATACAAACCACATAACATTGTTCTCACCGCAGCAAGCCACATAATCCTGCCCAGTCTCATAGACTACTGATAAGTGTTCAATTCTATGCATTTGAACCCTCTTTATTGCATATGTTAGTTCCGTTTCTACGTTTACCGATATATGATTATGGTATTTTTGTGTTTTTGATGTATTACAGGTCTTGCAGTAAAAGGAGCCAAGTTTGAGGCCATTTGCAGCTGAAGAGAAAAGTCAGAATTGCAGCCAAGGCATCTCGATCAATCGAGATGTTGATCTCGATCAATCGAGATCTAGATTAATCGAGATCTCATTTCGATTGATCGAAATCTCGATCAATCGAGATCCAATCTCGATTAATCGAGATTCTGCAGAAGCCACTTGGCCACTTGCTCACCTGCTTTCCCACTTGCAACAAAATCCCGCTTTTTGCACGACTTAGGGGGATTGTCTGACTTGAACAAGACCCTTGGGGGCCTTCTTGATACAAGGGATATATATTGATATATATATATATATGGTGGGCCCCAAGGTTGAAAAAGGAAGCCTAAAAGCACCAAAAAGCCACATATCTCATATATCTCTCAACACACATCAGATTAACCAAGGAGAGACATTCGGGAGAGGAAGAGGAGGAGCTGAACTAGACCAAGAAGCTTCACTTTCTTCATCAATGGAAGAGTGCAAGGCAACCATGAGCAACTAACTCTTCTACTAGGGTGTTGGTTTCAACCCCTAGCCATGTAAACTTGTTCATCTTTGTAGCACTTGGGATTTGTAATTAAATGTTGATTATTTAGCCTAGTGATCATGTACACTAATACATTTCTTTTATATATTCATATGATTTTGGTTTTATTCTTGTCTTAGAGTATAATCTTCATGTGAATGCACAACATTTGCATATTCCACAAGAAGTGCAAATAATGGCTAGATAATGGTGTTTCAATGAATGTGTTGTGTTTGTTTGTATAAACCATGCCAAGATAAGGTAGCTTGGATGCATGTAGGTTTGCTTAGAGAGTAGGGTAATTAGGTAGTTAGTTAGGTTGAAGAGCTATGCTTGTTGAAGATGGATTATGTTAGGTGGACAAACACATTGATCTTTTGATATGTCATTGAGGTCACAAGCCTAATGACATTGTTAGGCATTTAATTAATGAATCCCATGCTTGCTACACTTATGAACATGTGAATGACTAGTGCTGGAAACCAACCCTAGTTCTCTCTCCCATCCTTTACTCTTTAATTTTATTGTCATTAAGTTCATGCAATAGTTTATAAACAAAAATTCAAAAACCTATTTTTAGGATTAAAGTGGAATTAATCTTTCTTTAAGACAATTACGACTAGTCCTCGTGGGATCGATACCCTCTATATAGAACCTTATCTACAAAGATTCGTGCTCTTGCGAGTGGTTAAATTATATTTTGATAAAAGGGTAAAATTAAGCTTACAATATAATCCGAGTTTAGCCACATCAACTACAACCCACTAGAATCCAATGCCAAGTCCAGGATCTCACATCCCACTGGTTTCACAATCTCACTATTCAAGAGGAGAAACACTTACCCTTTTTCATCCTTCACACCAAGGAGCCAGTTGACAATTAGAGAGAATTCATTTCATATCAGCACTTCACTTTAGACAACCCTTACCAATGAAAGTTTGAGGTCACCTACAATAGCCAAACAGCAGCCATACAGTGGCCGCAGCCCACTGCGTCTACACGTCCACTGCGTCCACCTCTCCCCTTCACGGTAAGAAATTATCCTCACTTCAGATACCATATGTCAGGATCCTCGTCCACTATCAACCCATCCTTCTCTTAGCATCATATCCACACTATGATCCACTGTATCAATCATGCGCACATCACAGCACACCACTGAGATCAAGGCACATAAGGAGTGCACTTGTCAAAACAAATCATCCAGTCCTGTCCACTTTTGTGGACTACATTCCATTGGCATTTAGTGCCAAGATTAGGGTTTTACATGCCCTTAACTTCACAATCTCATTCCTCAAAGAATGAAT
Organism: Cornus controversa; assembly: GCA_026545225.1. Classification (NCBI taxonomy): domain Eukaryota; kingdom Viridiplantae; phylum Streptophyta; class Magnoliopsida; order Cornales; family Cornaceae; genus Cornus; species Cornus controversa. The sequence goes on from CM048849.1 coordinate 3,505,431, forward strand.
CCCACTTACCTGTTCAGTAATCCTAACGGACGTTTTTCGACTGTTCGGGTATTTATCCATTCCTTTCCAGCATCTCTCTTGAGACCCCAAGATCCTGACTACGTCATTTAGGACCCCACAACTCCTTCTATGCATCACTTTGCATTAATCAACACCTAGGCATTTCGATGCATCGCCAATGCATCATCAAAATCATCACATGTCCGTTGACTCCAAGAATTAGGTCAATTCTGAGTCTTTATCGTTGTGCAATGATTACAACACAAATCTGAATCACCAAACTCTTGGTTTGGGAAACTACAAGGTAAATCACACATTTCTCAACAATTTCCAGACACATACTTTCAAAGTCTATCACTACATGTCTATTTCAACATCATAGTCCACTCGGTTTCATACCTCTACCCAGGTTTACAAATTCTCAAAACCAGAACTTGTAGGTGACTACATGTCACTACTACCCATGCAACGCAAAAGGAAACACTAAAGTGCAATGCTCAGTTACATGAATCATATATACCACATAGCATATAATACACAACATGCTAAATCAAATAAACACGTACCATGCATGATATGACATATGATGCATCAAATTGAATCAAAACCCTAGCCCTCGGGCTAATACCAGGAAAATACCCCTGACCGTACACGGTCCCGGTACTTCCTCTGCCTGAGCAAGTGTGAAACACGGCCCAGTCCCCCTACTATACACACATACTAGAACACAAAATCTAGAGTAGTTCAAACCAACCTACTCTCATCCTCTGTACTCATTGGTAAACACCTACCAATCTATGCACATCTATAGTCTAAGGTAGCAACCTTGACTATCAATACTAATCACTTTCAGTGACATATCCCTACTATTGGGAATCTTTTATCTGTCGTCATCCAGACGAAGCACTCAACATCCACAAGAGCCGTCATATTGTAAGAGGAACGCTAATCCAAGAAAAATGTCTGATCAGACCATTTTTCCCGGTTAGCCCAACTCCGGCAATATGCCTTCCTTGTATCCCATCTCAATTGCCAACCTTGGCAATACACTTATCAGTCTCATAAGTCCCTAAGTATATCTACGAACTTAAGCACTCGCAAACTTCCTTGCAGCATCTCTTCATTGCTCACTAATGAGACTTAATCACCAAATCAAAGGTCTAAACTCAACCAACTCTGGGAGTTTTACCAACTGAATTTAATTTCATACCAACACTTTGTTCTTTCATTTGGATTGCTCAAACCGAGCAAATCACTCCACTACCGTCCATAGGTAATCAAACCTATCATCTAGACAACTATCAACCATTGCCTATCTCCAAATCACCACGTGATTTGATCCTCCATCCTTAGGTATTCGAACCTACGACTTTAATACCCTAGGTTTTCAAACCTAATGCTTTAACAGCAATCAAGAGTTCCTCAAATCCTCAACCCTTACCTGTCTCCCCTAGGTATTCTAACCTAGTGCTCTCATAGCATTCTGGTATTAGGTACATAATCCAACCTTCTCAACCATACACATGATACGTCCATCACCCGTCGTCCCTAGGTATTCCAACCTAGAGCTCTGATACCATCCTGTCACGCCCTGATTCCCGAAGCTCGAAAACTGAGGTGTGAACTCCGTGAGATCGCCCTCACGACCTAACCATCACCTGATCATGCCACCTCAATTTCCTATTATTTTCATAAAAATTGGGCATGACCCATTCTAAATAATCAGCTCTTGGCATATTATACCTGCTTTACAATTCATATGGACACTTCTGGGCACGTGTCCCCCCAACATTAATATCTAACAATAAAAATGGACACTTCTGGGCACGTGTCCCCCCAGGATTTCTACAACATGCATAATATAATCAAAAATATACATGTCTCAGTCCTTGAATGTCCATATTATATACATACATCACATGAATAAAATACAACTGAAGGAACTGAATCTACACAATCGCTTTATACATTTAATCCAAATGTAAAGCATCTATCTATCCACTATCCTGGACATACAGTAGACTCTAAGGAATCTACTCACTACCTCTGCAACCGGTGCTGTCAGTCCCCTAACTAACTCCGCACTCAGCAACACCTGCAAAACTTGGAAGGGGATGAGCTCAAAGGCCCAACAAGGTATGTAGAACCATACTATCACCGCTGTAGCAGGTCGATCCTCACATATTCTCAAAAATATACATGCACTTAAATATATCACAATATTTAAGACCATGCCCCACCTAGCATGCATGAACCACCGATGTATATGGCTACTCTAGCATATATGAACATATAAAATCCACTACACATGATTTTAGAAATCATTTTCAACATGCTTGAAAGCAGTAAACATTCAGTACCAATATGTAACTAGAACATATATATATCAAGACATTTACATAACAATGCAAATCAATTTCCACGTTCCTACTCATCAAGTAGCAATCTCAAATGCAATGAAGATGCATTTAAACCATATAGCATGCTCAAAAGCAATAGATATCCAACATATATCATGTTCTGTCACAAACAACGCATATATAAGAATGCGTTAAACACAGAGCATGCTTCACAATAGAAAATGTAAGCAAGTTCACACACTTGTCTCTCTCTCGGACTCAACCCGATATCCTAACATGATTCTCAACCAATCATGTGACCGAGACACTTCCCACACAATTTTGGAATTGACATCACCGAGAACATCGGTCCTACCAGGTGAAGAGATACTTTCGAAATGCACCACTGAGAACATCGGTCCTACCAAGTGATGAGATACTTTCGGAATGCACCACTGAGAACATCGGTCCTACCAAGTGATGAGATAATTTCAACATGCACCACCGAGAACATCGGTCCTACCAGGCGATGAGATACTTTCAAAATACACCACCGAGAACATCGATCCTACCAGGTGATGGGACCACTTCGACACCGTGACCGAGTAATGACCTACTCTGGGTGATTCTACCACACTTCCCCGTTTCACACAACGGCACCAGATATGCATTTCGAACATATAACAACAGAACATTCAACGTTCATGCCTCACAATGCCTAAGCTAGTTAAAAGAACATAGCATGCATTTCATCTCCACATAAACCCACATATAACCACATATGTGTCATTTCCCTCCCATATATGCAATATAGACGCATATCTACATAATATAATGTTTTCATGCATCAACCCATGCTTATGAATACTAAAAAGAAGTACTTAGCATGCTTTTCATCACATTCCAACACATATAGCACATACATGTTCAAAACCCACATAATACCTCACATATGCAACACATCCCAACTTTAGCACATTTTTATCATGCTATAACCAATGCATATATTCAATATATATATATAGCTAGAATGCATCCCGTGTCCACACTACCACATATAAACACATATATGTCATATCCTGCATATAGTCACATATACATATATACTAGCATAAACATAATCATGCTCACAGCCAATGCATGTATTCACTACAAATAATCAACATGCATTCCAATCACAATATATAAACACATATATTTTTCGTCACTCATATGTATTAAGAACATAGAGAACACCTAGCATATCATAATCATGCTTTGCAAATGCCCGCCAAAAGTTATATTGCTACTTAGCATGCATTTCTACCATTGCACCCATATATATAATCACATATATATATTGAACATCATGCATAAAAGTCACATATGCATACAAGACCACACATAGCCAAACATGTATTATTTAGCATGCTTTTCACATGATTTCAATCAATACTACACATGCATATCATGATGCAAATAGGCAATTTAATTTAGCATGTCATCGCTCCCCAAACTCACCCATATATATATATACACACATATATATATCCTCACATCCCGCACGTATGCAACATCCACACATATATATATATAAGTGCACATATATATATATATATATAAGCCACTTATGATCAAATTAAGGGACATAGGTAAATTAACCAACATATCAAAAATATTTGTAAGAGATAGAGGCAAGAATCAACTTGCCTTAGGTCCTGCTCCCAACCGGTCCGTGCCTGCAAATCGGCCTATTTCCAAGCCCGATCCAATCCTGTGTCGAAGTCCACACGAGCAAATCCATTGGACTAATTCCAGCCCACTTCTAGTTCCATTGGAAACCCAACACAAACTCAAGGCCTAAGCCCAATGCATAAACCATCATCCATATATATGTACTTATGTATCACCACTACAAGAAGGCCGAATCAAAATCCGCCCAGTTAATCCTCAAATTCAAATCATATGTCAACCATACCAAGCAACTACCATGGAACAACCAAGCTCCATGAACCAGACCCATCAAGCCTGTAACTAATTTCAGCCCACATCGAAATTAACCTAAATAACTAATTTCGGCTCACTGTCATGTCCAACCCAACCCATATATGAATTTGTTGAACACACACACTCCAGTATATACACTTGCACTAAATTTAACCCAGGAAATCCTCCAATCAAAACCATGTAAATAGGCAGCCCACTATCCATTTTATGCCTATTGAAACTCTATAAGAAATGCACAATCATCTATGGCCGAACCACCATCTTCACCACCCAGTCAACAGCTGCAAGCTCCTCTATCCAGGTTTTCCCCACCAGCCATTTCACAACCGCAAGCCACACGTGCTGCCACCAAAACAACCCACAACCATGATGTACCAGCCGAATCATAACCCAAATTCTGAAACTCTGCCGGAACCAACACTACGAACCACCATGGACCACCTCTGTCACAAGCCCCCAACAGCCTCATACCGCCGTCCGAAGCCACCGCCGTGTCACGGTCACCACCAGCCGTGAACCCAAAACCCACGACAGCCCCCTCGCAAGAACCGCCGTAGCCGAACCCCAGCCGAGCTCAACCCCGAGATCGAACCACTCACAGCCACTCTTGGCACCAACTCCACCGAAAACAACCGAGGAGAACCCACCAAGAACCACCTGAAGCTGCGAGCATCCGTCAGACCGTCTTCATAAATAGCCCATCCGGACCGAGCCACCCCGCGACACCAGACAGCTCCACCGTGGGCAACCACAATCACCGTCGACGCCTCTGCCAAAAACGGCCCCCGCCGCCACTGCTAAGGCCGCCGGGACAGACCCTTCTCTCATTCGGTTCTCTCTCTCCCCGATCTCGGCTTCTCTCTCCTCCCTCTTTCTCTTTTCTTTTTCCTTTTCTTCTTTTCCTTTTTCTTTTCTTTTTCCTTTTCTTCTTTTCCTTTTCTCGGCTGACCACCCATTTCTTATCTTCTTTTCTCTATCAAATGAGGTCCACTCATTATATATATATATATATAATATATAATACATAATACATGTATTCACATGTATTTCCTCACACTTTCCTATATAAATATAAAGGTCGCTCTTTAATTGTCTATAATTACATATAGACCCACCATGTGCATATATATTTATATTTATGTCTCCGTATATGTGTATATATATATATATACATACACTGTCACGCCCCGATTTCCGACACCCGATTAGGAGCGAAGGAAACGGGGGTGAATTCGTAATTTCACCTCAAGTTCCCACACCTTAATTTCATTATAATCATTCCTATTGCGGAAGCATTCTATATGCACACCTTTCAAGTGGCATTAGATCATCAATGGCCCTTGCAAATGATTTTCACCTTTGGTTCCATACATATAAACCACTAAGTTCTGGACCACAAATTTTTACACAGATGAATTTTAATTATGAAACCTACACCATTGGATAGATCTTTCAAAAATACTCAATTTCAAAAAAAACCACACTCAATTCCGATTTAAAACGAAGAAATTACATCGAAACGAAGTTTGGACAATTTTTGAACCTTGCTGTGAATAGTAATCTCGATCAATCGAGATTTTGACCCCTTTAATCGAAGAAAACACCCCCTCGGTACCTTGGACCTGCAATATTTCGTTTAATCGAGATTGGGACTTTGATTAATCGAGATTAAGCCTGAAAATTCATAAAATCTCGCAACCATTTCGATCAATCGAGATGGGCATCTCGATTAATCGAAATCGGCATTTCGATTAATCGAAATGCACTGCCCTGATTCTTCCAAACACCTATATAAGATCAAATTGAACCCAAATCTCAACCAAGCCACCTTAGATCATTCATAACTCATATAAATCATCTACCATTGATATAAAATCATACTCACACATCAACCTATACATTTGAATCTCAAATCTTGCATAATCATAGAAAATTCATCCTAAGTTCACCATGCACATAAAATTCAAGTGAACCAAACCTTCCTCATTTTTCCAAAGGTGATCTTCATTAACCCACCCATACAATCTAACTTATACATTGAGATCCTACAACCATGATTCCAACATAAATCCACAACTCTAAACATTGATATCCACGAAATTAAGATACAAGAGACAAAAAAATACATTCATCCATTTAAATTCCGAATCCATACATAATCTATGGAACCATACATATAAGAATTCAAATGGCCCTTTTTGCATACATTCAACAAGTCTCAACTGAAGGAAGCTATTACACATACATTTCTAAAAAAAAATCACTTTCCTACAAGTGTGGTACCTACATTTGGATTTCACATACAAAAGAAGATACAAATGTAAAGGCAACACCACAACCATTGTCTACATGCCACAAGCCGACATGGAAATTTATCTACATCTCAAAAGAGCAAAAGTCCAAAAATAAGCTCAACATATCCATAGAGCTAATCATGCTCCGTCTTCCATTGGCGCCTTATCTAAAAATGTTTATATAAATATGGGGTGAGCAACACTACGGCTTAGTAGGAATGATCCACCCAACCCCACTCTAACTCTGGCGGCCATGTATGGATGCATATGAAATCCCTACATGTCTACATGACAAGTATACATGCTTTTAACCCATAAACAAACATGTTTTTCAAATCATGCGTGATACTTCACATCTCAATGCATTTACATACATATACATATATATATATATATATATATATATATATCCAATTTAGCAGGCCACAATATATATATATATACAACACACGCCACATAAGTCCGAAAATCACTTCAATGGGGACTAGCTTATCACTCCATCCATAGTAAGGGTCTCTTCGGCACCCAAACTTTGCTTGTGCTTTATCGGGTTACTAATCCGAAGGGAGCACCTCCTCTTGGCCAAGTTTTGGGTCTTTCACCCTAGGGACCATTCCCTCACCTTAATTCTCAATATTGTCACGCCCCAAAAACTCGCTTTTCACATAGTGCACATAATCACATCAATGCACTTATTCCACACCATGAATGCATTTTTTGTCAAATCAATGCATTTTCCTTTCCCTCAAGATTGTCACAATGCCATCACACTCATATCATGAAAATCATCATGCTTATGCATTTAACAAGGAAAATCATATCTTTCATGCACAAGTCTATAAAAACTCACATTTTTTATGTTTTCACCAAAAGACCACATTTTTCATCAAGCACATTCATAGTCTCATTTGCACATACACAACATATATAAGTTCTAACCAACATGCTAGACATTTATACATGCTTAACCACATTGGTATACATATATACACATATACATAACCCTAAACTCAAGAAATCCCAATCTATCTTTCATGTCACAAGTATGTGACCTATAGAATCAAAGTAAAGATGAGTCTAGCACCCCTACCTCAAATTCCCAAGCTTTGAATCCAACTTTGAGAAATCTCAGCTTTCTTAACTTCACGAATTGGAGACTTTGATCGGTTCAAACCGATGCCCTTGATGTCCCCTACACACTTTCCTTCTTCAAGATCTTCCAAATCACACCTTAAGGCCCTCAAACTCTAGAGAGAAGGGAGAGAGATGAAGTGGGATACGTAGAGAGAGAGAGAGATCTGTAAAATGAAATGTCTCAGACCCTTTTTGATATTTATCTCAACTCTAGGGGCGCGAAATGACCATTTTACCCCTAGCCACTTAATGTACCTTCTCAACCTCGGAATTAATTCCCGAAAACTCCGTTGGACTCGAAATCAATTCCTTAACACTCTAAACATTTCATTTAGTACATAACCAAAAGTAAAATTTCTCGGATTTTTCGGACCCACTTAACCTCATCCCGGGCCCCCGTTGACCAAAAAGTCAAATTTTTTTCAAAAGTTCCCAACACTTCCCAAAACCATATTCTAACCTTTTAAACATATTCCCTGCATCCAAAACATGTTAAATATCATTTAAAATTCATTTAAAGCAATAAATGACAAAATTTGAAAAACCGGCCAAAATCGGGCACGGTCTCTACATACACACTCTCATTATGTAACAAAATATATATATATTCCCATATATATATATAACTATATCCTCCATCTTCATATATATATATATAATTCCATATATATATATATCTATAACAACTTTCCAAATTTTAATTTGTTCGAAAAAAACTCGGTCCGGTCCAAAATCGCCTGGAACCGGTCAAAATAATTCTGGTCCTTACAAAACCACCCCTAGTTTTCTCTCTCTTAACTTTATAAACTTTTTATGTTTATGTTTTTACATTCTATGAAGTAGTTTTAAATTCAAATAAAAATTCTATTTTTAGGATTAAATTGGAAATTCTCTCTCAATAGTGCAACTCATGCACGTACTACTCGTGGGATCGATACCCTCTATAAAGAACCATATCTACAAAGATCATTTTATTGCGAGTGGTTTAAATTATATTTTGATAGGCAATAGTAAGCTATAAAAATAAAGACAAATTTGGCCACATCACAACCCCTTCTAATAAGAGTTCGAGGTCACTTACATTCACTTACAATCACATACACCAACCCGGCGTATCTCTTGGACTGTGTCCATTGCGTGCACCATTCCCTCTCATGGAAAGAAATCAACCTCACTTCAAACATTACATGTCAGGATTCTAACTGACTATCAACTTATCCTTTACTTAATTATCATATTCAACCTATGATTCAACTTCTCAATTCCTTTCACATAGTCCCAACATCTTATTTTCAGACGTAAAAATCATTATATGTCTCACCGACTCAAAGAATTTGGTCATTTCTGAGTCCACATCTGACTATTTCAATAGTCACCCTTTAGACATACCCTGTCTAGAATCCCGGTATCATAATACCACTAATTATCTTAGTCATTTGATTGAATCCCATCCTCAATAGTCGTGCAATCAATGTAACACAAATTCTAAATCACCAAACTATCTGTTTAAAATCTTCAAGGTAATCCATACCCCATTTCCACCAACTCTAGACTCGTGCTCTCGAAGTCTATCTTCACATGTCTATCCTGACATCACAATCCACTAAACTCCAAACCTCTACGTGGGTTCTCCAAATCCTTAAAATCTAGGATTTCTAAACAGTGACTATATGTCACCACCGACTATGTGACACAAAATGCAACACTTATGGTAACGCACTGTCACATGAATCATATATTTCATATAACACATAATATATAGCATGTTAAATCAAGTAAGAACATAAAATGCATGATATGTCATGTAATGCATCTAAACAACCCATTACCCCAGTCCTCGGGCTAACACTATGAAGTACCCTTGACCATGCATGGTTCAGGTACGTCCTCTGCCTAAGTAAGTGTGATTGCATGGCCCAGTTTCCTTTACTACTTTAGTACACACTAGAATGCTTCAATCCTCATCCTTAAATGAGTTCACAATCATCTCTCATCATTCATTCTAGGTATCCATACATATAGCTATGAAAATTTATACGTCATCTCACAACTCTAATCTATCACATAATTAGATCATTACTCCTCGTTCTTAGGTTTCTAAACCTACTACCTCAATTGCATTCCATGACTCAATAAGTCATTTCAAGTCCATACATGGTTTAACCATTTTCATTCATTCTTAGATATTCAAACCTAGTGCTATACCTTCTTATATTAGGTATTTCACAATTTCACATGAAGTATGACCACTACTCATCGTCCTTAGGTTTTCTAACCTAGAACTCTGATACCATTCTGTCATGCCCTGGAACCCCGAACTGCTGGGACTCTCCCGGACTGACCCAAATTTCGAGTGTGAACCCGTTCACTCAACTCCGTGAATGACCTTAACCATCCTCATGTGATAGTATCAAACTCTGATACCATGTTGTCACGCCCCGATTTCCTGACTCTCGGGAGACCGGAGGTTAACTTGTCCATTAAGCCCAATGTCCGCATTACCCTCAATTACCATGGATGCTTAACACTATTCTTGTACAAAGATGTGCACAACTTCACTTTATCCAATCCCAATGGGCCCTACCTTGAATCATATCACTTTAGAGGGGATTTTATCTATCCGCACTCCCATAAATCACTCGCTTCCAAGACTCAACACTTACCATGTTTAGAATACGAAATTAATTCCTAGACCATTAGATAGAGAATCCAAAAATATTTCATTTAAAAAAAACCACACTCAATTCTGATTTAAAATGAAGAAGTTATGCCAGTTTGAAGTTTGGGCAAATTTCGGAGCATGCTGTAAAAAGTGACTTTGATCCATCGAAGTGATGACTTTGAAGTATCGACCAAAAACATCTCTTAGGAATTTTACATTCCAAAATCTTGAAGGTTCTTCGATGCATCGATATGGGCACTTTGATGCATCGAAGCAGCTTCGATGCATCGAACTGGGCTTTGATGCATCAAACTATCCAAAAACTGCAATTTTGCAAATGGTCATTTTTGACCTTCTAAGCCCTTTTTACCAACATAATCCATTCTAACAACCACCAAATCAAACAAGAATGGAGTCTACATCATTCACAAGTTCAAAATCATGCTCGTAATCAAATCATGCGCCAATATGAGTCATTCTCCCTCATAAACAAATTTCATCCAAAGAGAAACTATCCAACAACTATTTTAGTCTATCAAATGAAACTAGATGCTGTTAACAAGCATTACATAAACAAGTCCATTGTCTTATCATATTTAACAAGATCATAGTCCAAGCCTACATACAAGTTACATTTATCCAAAATATAACTACAACATCAAAATGAAGTCTCATGCCACAAGACGGCATGGATAGCCACAATGTGTACAATTTCAAAAGTATAGCAAAAATGCTACTAAAGTTCCACTAGGACACTCAAGTCCCATCTACCAACAATTCCTTATCAGTAGAAGAGTTTAGAAGAAAGGAGTGAGCACCACGGTGGCTCAGTAGAGATACCCCAACCCACCTAAGTGCTAACCCGACACGACCTATATGAATGCATGTCACAACGTTTCACATATACAGGGATGCATTTAACATTTGTCATAATTCATAACTAAAGATTAAATCAATAATCATACACTTGCCTCTCTCTCGGACTCAACCCGATACCCTAACATGATTCTTGACCAAATCATGTGACTGAGACACTTCCCACACAATTTTAACTTTGCCACCGAGTATTTACCTACTCCAAGGTAGGTAAACCACCATCATCGAGTATTTACCTACTCCAACATGACTTGGACTCTTTTCTTTTTTTGGGCTTTCACTGAGGATTTACCTACTCCAAGGTGTGTAAACCACAATCATCGAATATTTACCTATTCCAAAGTGATTGGGCAACTTTTTAGAAACCCCATCGAGTATTTACCTACTCCAAGATAGTTAGACCCCGATCACCGAGAATTTACCTCCTCCAAGGTGATTTAACCACTCCAACACCCTCATCGAGTATTGACCTACTCTAGTCAATTCGACCACTTTTCCCCATTTCCTCACAATGGCCCCATATATACATTTTGAACATATAAATATCAAGCATTTAAGATCATGCTTCACAATTCATAAGCTAGTTATATAGGAACAAAGCATGCATTTCATATTCACCAAATCCACACATATTGATTCGTGTGTGAGTGTGACTCAAAAAGTATACCAATTAAAAATTTCCACACTTCGCAATAGAATGAATTCCTTGCAGAATAGGGCTATCGAAAGGAATGAGTATCGTACCTCAGGGATTATGTTCTGACGAGTTGGAATACGGAACTAATTCTAATTAAATTTATAAGAAAAGAATTCTGATTTTTAAACTAATTAAAAAGATAAAATAAAATAAATCAAAGTAAACAAGATAGTGAAGATAATAGGAGAGAAATCTAGGGTGTTTGACTTCACCACTAACTCCACAATCAATGGTCAATTGAATCAACTATAGGGGAATTACATCGTGCATAAGTGGTGTCGGTGGCTACAAGCTCACCTTCATCCGTCAAGAAGATAACATATGATTAAGGCTAAGCCATGGACTATCTTCGATTGGCATGGGCCATCTGCCTAACTACTCTAATCTAGGGGTGCAGTATGGTTCATCTTCTCTAGGCATAATCCATCAAAGCTCATAACAATATATTCAGTGATTACCATTGTGTAATAATCTCTCTCATGATCACAGAAAACAAAAGAGATTGAGTTCAATAACAACAACTAAATATCTAAGACAAGATAAGAAATCATTGAGATTGAATTTACAAGACTTTTATTGCTCAATTCTATAATAAGAATCCTCACAATTACACAATCTATGCATGTATATAAAGGTCCCCAATAATTAAAACAATCAAACCATTGATGCTTTGTTAGGGCTACATCAAAACCCTAATGGATGAACTAGCCGCTCATGGTAGAAGAAGAAGCTTCAACTGTTGAGGAAGAAGACATCATCTTTCTGAATTACGCGTATGACTTCGTTCTCCAATGGCTCTGCGAATATGTTTCTGTTCTCTTCAGCCCTCTCAGACTCTCCAATCTCTGTGTAAGCTCTCTGCCCCCCCTCAATTCAGCCTCCAAGTCCTCACTTTATTCCCCAAGAGAATACACCAAAGTCCTAATCCAATTAGGAATAAATTAGGGTTTCCCGCAACACTAATCAGGTGGGTTTTTCCTGCTGACTTCGGCCCGACTTTTGACCCACTAGAAGTCCGTTTTACGGAATTTTCGTGAAATACAAAAGTGTGTGCAGAATCAAATTTCGTTCAACCTCTCACGGAAATAATGTCGATTTGAGGCTCGAAAATAAGACTTCTGGTCCATTTTCCAAAACGGGATTAAGACTGCATTATGCGCAGATTTGGGCTTCAGGCCCGAAACCTTCTTAAGCAGCTGTAATTCCCTTGGACCTCTTTCTTGGGCTGATTTGAGTTGAAATAAATGGTTGAGTGAATCTCCTTGATGTAGGCTTCATCTCACCATCTTGGATGTCTTCTTTAAAAACCCAAAAGCACGGTTTTAACTGAAATAATCATTAAGGCCCTGAAAATACAGAAAACACTAAAACAAAGTAAAATCACAAAATAATCTATCACTAAGAGAATAAAATACATAAGTTAAGAGGCTAGAATGCGTAACATTCAACGCCTATCACACCCCCAAACTTACATATTGCTAGTCCCTTAGCAATAGAATAAAACAAAACTAAAACAAAGAAACTACTAAACACTAACTAAACTACCCAACTCCACTTTCGTGGGAGAAACGATTGCATTTAGCATATGCAACAAGCCTTTAAACCCCTAGGTTCCCCCTAGTGGACGAGTATAGTCTCGTGAGGGTTTCCAGAAATGTTACCCACAAACATTCAAAATTCTGTTTCAACATTAATTCAAGAAGAAGATTACAATACATAGTTACAAACTTGCATTCAAGAATAATTTCAAACTTTCAAATTCTTTAATTCAAATCAATGGTCCTCATGCATAATTCACATCAACATATCTCAAAATAATTAACTCTAGTTCCCTCGTGTAAAGTGAACTAGCAGTCATCTCATGTGGCATAACCAAGCTCTGAATATATTAAGGCACATACCCCTTCTACTCACTAGCTCCCCTTATTGAAATCATACTTCCAAACATGAATACATGACTTTTCATTTTTTTTTTCATCATTCTTTTTTTTTTCGTTGCTTTCTTGGTTGTGCAATGTCTTGATCTATTAAGCTTTCTGAAAGATCCATGTAGCAAGCTTTCAGTCAGTGACTCCCAAACTAGACGGCTTTAGGGCACTAGGCTTTAAGATACCCCGAAGACCTAATTACTCGAATCAGTCAGGCTACAAATCAAGACAACCAATGCTCATCTTTTCTCACCCTTTCACTTTTGACGCGAACACTCCGTGCTTCCTGAGGCATAGAGGCCCGGTTACTCATGAAAAGGATCAAATTGATTGCTTATTCATCATTTTTTTCTTTCTCTTTTTTTTCTTATTTCATTGAAGTCAAGTATAACACATCATCGGTACTCATTCTCAAGAGATACTAATTAATATCAAGCATATGTAACTCAATAACTCAAAACCAAAGTTTATACCCCATAAGATTATGCTAGTGTGTTTGTGCATGTAAGGAAACTAAAATTAATCACTTCAAAACATGTTATTGCAAACCATGATTCAAACCACTTAATTTAAATCACAGTTTCCAAAGATTTAAAACCTACTCAAAAATTGCAAGTTAAGCACCTACATAAGGTATTAATCTCTTGAATGATGTCAAAACATTCTATCTAAAAATAAAAATAAAATAAAGAAACAAACTAAGAAAATAAAATAAAATAAAATCCTAATACAAAAAGAATTTCACACAAATTTTCCCCCATATTGCAATAAAGCACACAAATAGGCATCGCCTCACCCCCAAACTTAAACTGTACATTGTCCTCAATGTACTATCAATCAAAGCAAAGAAAAGAGTAAGAACGATATTACCGGGATCATGGAGTAGTGGAAAGAAAATAGAGTACATCACGAGTACGAAGGCAATGCAAGCACACCCCCCAAACTTGGATGTTAAAACCTGTCAAAACAAACTACTATACCCCAAAGATCAAGTGAAAATAGTATGGGTGAAAATAAATATGAAAGAGAAAAATCCAAAAATAAAATATTTTTTTCATTTTTCCAATTTTTTTTTTCTTTTTTTATTTTTTCATTTTTTTAATAATAAAAATCTAACTACAAAAAGAAAAATAAAGAGAAAAATAAAAGCTAAAAATAAAATAAAATACAAAAGATGGTTACCTTCCTGTCAAGGATGTGGTGGTGACTGAGCATCTGGATCCAAGTTTGCTTGGCGCATCAGTGCACGCATCATCCTCCTCATCTCTAGTTGCTCTTGGCGAGTGTCACGAAAGTGATCCGCCATCTCTGCTCTCATTGCACCAAACTGTGTGGAGACCTCTGTCTGTAAGGTGCCAAACTGGGCTGTCAACCCAGCAATATGCCCTTCTAAATATTGATAATCATGGCCACCAGCCTGTGCATGCACTTCCTCTTCCTCTGCCTCCATCTCTTCTGGACCGTCCACCGGTGGTGGTATATCTACATGCTCTCCTCCCTGGGCCAACCGAGATACCTCACCAGGCGCCGCTATGACTCTCTGATGCATATGAGATCGACTCAAGTTATAGTCATGCGTGCCATAATGAAGGTCATGTGGAAAGGCAAGCTCGTCCTCATGGACTGTATACCCCTGTGCTACAAGCAACTGGTGTATAATATTAGGGAATGGAAACTCCCAGTCACTTGCACTGTCTGGTACCTTGGCCACAACTTTGGAATAGAATTTCTCCATCTGGCCCCAGACAATCTGTGGGAATGACAGCCAATGCCCAAAATGTATAGCATATAAGGCTCTGAGGAACTCTTGACGTCTTTCGGTTTTATGTCCAATTGGACATACATTCTTGAGTAGCACAGCATCAAGGAACCATAAATGATTTGGCATTGAAGACTTTGAAGCTACATTCCTTTTCGGCCCAGAAAATTGGTTGGCACACAATCGTGCAACCACATTGCCCACCGACAACTCGTCGGGTAAAGGAGTATAGATATGAGATAAATCAGCTGGGCATTCATGAGGACAACCCATGGCAATGGCAATGGATGACATGTCCACTCGAACTATTGTTCCATCTACGAAAGAAGTAAGCACATCCCGCTCATCAGGTTTCGGCATTAAGTTCTGATAAAATACCTTGACAAGCCTCGGGTAAATGGTAGATGAGAGTGGAACAAAAATGGATGCCGATCGATGACGACGGATGTCGGAAATCCCCCACCGTGTCTCGGGAAACATCCCATAAAGTTCGGCTATGTCAAACGTTGTTTCATAATTCAACGCCCTTGGATGCCATCTCTCTTGAATACCGTCTCGGCGAGATCGTGAAGAACCTGTGGTCGGATCATGCCTCACTCGGCGAGTATTACGTGAACTTGAAGCACCTTGGTGACTTGCTCTCTTTGGTGCCATAGAAGTAGAAAAAGTGTGGTTGAGGAATTAAATCGAACACTTGGTGTGCACAATTCTTTTGTAACGTTCAACCTCCTCTTTTCGGTAATTTTTCCACCCAAATCGAACAAATGAATGCACCAAATTGATCCCCCAAACTTGGTCTTCAAAAGCCCTCAAAAAGATTTGAACAATTTCTTCAAAGAAAAACTTCACTTACTTTGATGTTGAACTTGAAAAAGTGAGAGCTTCCTTTGAGAACTAGTGATTTTTGATCCAATTTGATGTTGAAGTTGATGTTGATCAATGTTGAATTCTTGTATAATAATCACTAATTGAAGAAATTAGTTTTCCGGATGATGTAGGACTTGAATTGGAGTTCAAAGAGACTTAGGATGCATGTGGTAGCAACATAGGAGGATAAGGAGTCCATTTATAGAAGAAAGGCTCGGCCAGCCCCTCTATACCCTTGGGCGATCGATCCCCCTTGGAGTGGACGATCGATCGCCCACCTGCTGGTGGTGCTCCTCATGGAAAATCATGGGGCGATCGATCCCCCTCCTCTGGGGCGATCGATCCCCCTCCTGGATGCCTGTTGGACCCTCCATCGCCCAAGTTCGACCGAACCTTGATAATTTTGAGTCTCCATCGCCCAAGGTCGACCGAGAGCACGATTTTTCACCCGTCTTGAGTCCAAATACCTCGGTACACCTCTTGGCATCCTCCGAAAGCAACTTATACATCAAAAACTCAAAGAAAAAACATTAAAACGCAACTAGAATTGAAGAAAAACCTAAGAAAACTAAAACTAAAAATTAAAATTAAAGAAAACTAAGGGAAATAAAGTATAGAAATACATACAAAACCTACAATTTAACATCCGTAGGAGATGATTGACTCTCCGAAGGGATTAAGTCAGATAGACGGGATCCATCAAGTTGACGAACTCCACGTCGCTTCTTGGCACACATCCTTCCACACAATGCTTCAACCTTTGGCCATTAACCTTCATCAAAGTAGTTTCAAACAATTGCTCCTCCGGGAATGAGTCTCGAATAGGTAATGCACCGAATACCGGCTCAGACTCGATTCGAGATAAATGATCCGCTACCACATTCTCCGTCCCCTTTTTGTCTTTTATTTCCAAATCAAATTCTTGCAGCAATAAAATCCACCGAATAAGACGCGGTTTGGTTTCTTTCTTTGCCAATAAGTGTCTCAATGCTGCATGATCAGAGTAGCCAACCACCTTGGACCCCAATAAATAAGAACGAAATTTGTCCAAGGCAAACACTACAGCTAGAAGCTCTTTCTCTGTGGTTGTATAATTGAGTTGGGCATCAGAGAGAGTCTTACTAGCATAGTAGATGACATGTGGTCGTTTCTCTTCTCTCTGTCCCAACATGGCTCCCACTGCATAATCAGAGGCATCACACATGATTTCAAAAGGTATAGCCCATTTAGGAGACTGCATAATTGGTGCAGAGGATAACAGAGACCGAAGCTTTTCAAAAGCTTTCACACAATCTTCATCAAAGATAAAGGGAACATCTTTAGATAACAAATGGCATAATGGTCGAGCCACTTTACTGAAATCCTTGATGAATCTTCTATAGAACCCGGCATGGCCTAAGAAAGATCGAACTTGCCTTACCGAAGTTGGATGAGGCAGAGTTGCAATTAGATCGATCTTTGCTTTATCAACTTCAATGCCCCTTTCTGAAATAATATGGCCCAATACAATACCTTCTTTCACCATAAAGTGGCTCTTCTCCCAACTAAGTACCAGATTCCGTTCTCGGCACCTTTGAAGCACAAGTGATAAATTGCTCAAACAATGTTCAAAGGATGATCCAAAAATAGAGAAGTCATCCATGAACACCTCCAAGAATTTTTCCACCATGTCAAAAAAGATGGCCATCATACACCTCTGGAATGTAGCCGGAGCATTACATAATCCAAAAGGCATACGGCGATAAGCAAAAGTACCAAAGGGACACGTGAAAGTTGTCTTCTCTTGATCTTCTAGATCCATAGCTACTTGGTTATAACCAGAGTAGCCATCCAGAAAGCAATAATAGCTCTGACCAGCTAACCTTTCAAGTATTTGATCAATGAATGGAAGAGGGAAGTGATCCTTCCTTGTCATAGAATTGAGCTTTCTGTAATCAATACAAACACGCCAACCTGTGGTAGTACGTTGTGGAACAAGCTCTCCCATAGAGTTAGGGACAATGGTAAGACCAAATTTCTTTGGAACCACTTGTGTCGGACTCACCCATGTGCTGTCAGAAATTGGATAAATGATTCCTGCATCAAGTAACTTGATAACCTCTTTCTTTACCACCTCCTTCATGTTGGGGTTCAATCGCCTCTGTGCCTCTCTAGTTGGCTTACATCCTTCTTCCAAATGGATTTTGTGCATGCAAACTGAGGGATCAATGCCCTTAAGATCAGCAACACTCCATCCAATTGCTTCACGATGTTGGTATAAAACCTCTACTAAGCTCTTCTCTTGAATTTCTGTTAGATCAGAGGCAATTATAACAGGAAGAGTTTTCTGTGCCCCCAAGAATACATACTTCAATTTGTCAGGCAAAGGCTTCAACTCTAATTCTGGAGGGGACTCTAATGAAGGCACTAAGGGAGTGCTAGAGAGAAAAGGTAGTGGTTCAATTGGAATTCTCCATGGTGGAGTATTCTGAATAGCATCCACTTCCAGCATAGCATGCACTTCTTCACACAACCCTTCATCATTAATGTTCTCAAAGTCATAAACATACTTACATACCTCCAGGGAGTTTCGAGATATAGAGGATGAAACAAATTCCTCCACACATTCATCAATATCATCCATGCAGAACACATCACTCTGATCTGGGGGGTGTTGGATAGCATTGAACACATTGAACTTGACATTCATGTTGCCAAAGGAAATATCCATGATCCCCGACCTACAATTTATGCAAGCATCAGCAGTAGCTAAGAAAGGTCGACCAAGGATCACAGGAATGTGCCTCTTCGGATTGTGAACCGGCTCAGTGTCAAGTACAATGAAATCAACAGGAAAGTAGAACTTGTCCACTTTAATGAGCACATCTTCTATGATTCCTCGGGGTTGCTTTGTTGATCTGTCTGCAAATTGTAATACCACCGAGGTAGGCTTCAATTCTCCTAAGCCCAATTGTAAGTAAACTGAATAAGGTAGCAAATTCACACTTGCACCCAAATCAAGGAGAGCTTTATCCACATGGTGCTCCCCAATAATGCATGAGATAGTTGGAGCACCAGGATCTTTGTACTTGGGAGGAGTACACTGCTGAATTATTGAACTTACTTGTTGTGGTAGCATTACTTTCTTTGGCACATGGCTTTTAGAACGTCTTTTCTGAGTGCACAAGTCCTTCAAAAATTTTGCATAAGGAGGAATTTGCTTGATGGCATCAAGGAGTGGCAAATTAATCTTCACTTGGCGAAACACCTCCATCATGTCATGCAGCTTGTCCCCTTGCTTCCCCAATTTAGATGCTTCAAGAAAACGTTGTGGGAAAGGAGCCTTGGGCTCATAAGGAATTTTAGCACTTGGACTTGTGGTCACTTTTTCTCCTTCTTTCTTTTCACCCACCTTATTGTCAATTATTTTCCCACTTCTCAAAGTGGTAATGGCTTGAACTTGCTCATGGTGTGGGTTGCTTGTGGAAGCTTGCATCCCTCTTGGATTAGCAATTGGTTGACTAGGGAGCTTCCCTTCTTATCTTCTACTCAATGAAGTAGCAAGCTGTCCAAACTGAGATTCCAGTTTGGCAATGGATTGAGAATGCGAGTGCACTAGCTGAACTGTAGATTGTACTATTGCTGTAGTAGCTTACACTGTCTCTATGAGAGAATCAAGCTTGTCAAATTTAGACAAGGTAAGTGTCAGCTTGTCTTCAATAGCAGAAATTCTTTGGGCCATAAGACTTTGTGTTTGATATTGCTGTTGAGGCACAAAAGTCCTAGGTTGATATGATGGTTGCATTGCTGCCCCTTGGTTACTGTAAGAAAAACCAGGATGATTCCTCCATGTGGGATTGTAAGTATTACCTCGTGGAGGGTTCATTGGTCCAGTGAAAGCAGCTTGAACTTGCTCATGTTGAATATCAGAAAATTGCCCTATTGAAGGACAATTGCTCACGTTATGCATAGGACTAGAGCAAAATTCACAAGGGCCTAGCAATGTAGAATTTGAAGCAGAAGGAGTTTGATTGGCAGCCATAATTGCTGCTACCTTCTGTGCAATTAAATCAATATCAGTTGGCATAGCTTCTGAAGCACCAACCTCAAAAATCCCATCAGTCTTCCTGGTAGTGGCAGGTCTGCTAGAACGAGTAGAGGACACATGTTGTAGAGAGTTGTCACTAAGATTTTCAAATAAGGTCCATGCCTCTTCTTCACTCTTCAACATAAAAGTACCTCCACATGACGCGTCAACCATCTGTCTGTTGGCTTCTGTGAGCCCTTCATGAAAACTCTGCACTAGTTGCCACTTAGGAACTTGATGATGGGGACACTTCCTAAGAAGGTCCTTGAATCTTTCCCATGTCTCATAAAATTGTTCCCCCTCATGTTGGGAGAAACCAGTGATAGCACGTCTGAACTGATTGGTCTTCCCTATCGGAAAATACTTCTTGAGAAACTCATGTTGCATCTGAGTCCAAGTCGTGATAGAACCAGCCGGTAGAGAGTTGAACCAATACTTTGCTTTGTCTTTCAGAGAGAATGGAAAAAGTCTCATTCTGAAAGCATCTTCAGAGAAGTTGTGAATTTTTGTAGTTGAGCACACTTCAATGAAGTCATCCAGATGCTTGTAAGGGTCTTCTTGAGTCAGCCCAAAATAAGATGGTAGCATCTGAATAATGCTGGACTTGATCTCATAATTCTGTGTTGTGACATTGGGCAGTTGAAAACCTGCTGGCGAGGTATATGTCTCAGGAACATAGTAGTCCCTAAGCAATCTAGCTCTTTCTCCATCAGCATTAGGAACAAGGTTGTTATTCCTCTCTTCTGCCATGTCTTCAATTAATTCTTCCTCTTGCACAATGGTGTCAACAGGGGTGTTCCTCTATTGTCTAAGAGTACGTTCAGGCTCAGGATCAAGAGGTATTAAAGGATCAGCCACAGAACGACGACCTTGCATATATTTGCCAAAAGCACCTGAAAAGAAAACAAAAACAAAATTAAAAATAAAATATAAAAATTTTCTAAACTAAAAATCCAATTAAAACTAATTCTGTAAAATCCAATCAATCAAATAGATAATCCCCGGCAACGGCGCCAAAAATTGATTCGTGTGTGAGTGTGACTCAAAAAGTATACCAATTAAAAATTTCCACACTTCGCAATAGAACGAATTCCTTGCAGAATAGGGCTATTGAAAGGAATGGGTATCGTACCTCAGGGATTATGTTCTGACGAATTGGAATACGGAACTAATTCTAATTAAATTTATAAGAAAAGAATTCTGATTTTTAAACTAATTAAAAAGATAAAATAAAATAAATCAAAGTAAACAAGATAGTGAAGATAATAGGAGAGAAATCTAGGGTGTTTGACTTCACCACTAACTCCACAATCAATGGTCAATTGAATCAACTATAGGGGAATTACATCGTGCATAAGTGGTGTCGGTGGCTACAAGCTCACCTTCATCCGTCAAGAAGATAACATATGATTAAGGCTAAGCCATGGACTATCTTCGATTGGCATGGGCCATCTGCCTAACTACTCTAATCTAGGGGTGCAGTATGGTTCATCTTCTCTAGGCATAATCCATCAAAGCTCATAACAATA
Organism: Cornus controversa; assembly: GCA_026545225.1. Lineage (NCBI taxonomy): Eukaryota > Viridiplantae > Streptophyta > Magnoliopsida > Cornales > Cornaceae > Cornus > Cornus controversa. Next base: position 3,527,568 of record CM048849.1, read on the forward strand.
TATTCAGTGATTACCATTGTGTAATAATCTCTCTCATGATCACAGAAAACAAAAGAGATTGAGTTCAATAACAACAACTAAATATCTAAGACAAGATAAGAAATCATTGAGATTGAATTTACAAGACTTTTATTGCTCAATTCTATAATAAGAATCCTCACAATTACACAATCTATGCATGTATATAAAGGTCCCCAATAATTAAAACAATCAAACCATTGATGCTTTGTTAGGGCTACATCAAAACCCTAGTGGATGAACTAGCCGCTCATGGTAGAAGAAGAAGCTTCAACTGTTGAGGAAGAAGACATCATCTTTCTGAATTACGCGTATGACTTCGTTCTCCAATGGCTCTGCGAATATGTTTCTGTTCTCTTCAGCCCTCTCAGACTCTCCAATCTCTGTGTAAGCTCTCTGTCCCCCCTCAATTCAGCCTCCAAGTCCTCACTTTATTCCCCAAGAGAATACACCAAAGTCCTAATCCAATTAGGAATAAATTAGGGTTTCCCGCAGCACTAATCAGGTGGGTTTTTCCTGCTGACTTCGGCCCGACTTTTGACCCACTAGAAGTCCGTTTTACAGAATTTTCGTGAAATACAAAAGTGTGTGCAGAATCAAATTTCGTTCAACCTCTCGCGGAAATAATGTCGATTTGAGGCTCGGAAATAAGACTTCTGGTCCGTTTTCCAAAACGGGATTAAGACTGCATTATGCGCAGATTTGGGCTTCAGGCCCGAAACCTTCTTAAGCAGCTGTAATTCTCTTGGACCTCTTTCTTGGGCTGATTTGAGTTGAAATAAATGGTTGAGTGAATCTCCTTGATGTAGGCTTCATCTCACCATCTTGGATGTCTTCTTTAAAAACCCAAAAGCACGGTTTTAACTGAAATAATCATTAAGGCCCTGAAAATACAGAAAACACTAAAACAAAGTAAAATCACAAAATAATCTATCACTAAGAGAATAAAATACATAAGTTAAGAGGCTAGAATGCGTAACATTCAACGCCTATCACATATAATTACCAATATATGTAAACCCTAGCATAAGTCACATATTCTCACAAAATTTACTTAAGCACGAATTTGTCATGCTTCACCAATGCACATCATTTCTATACAAATAAATCATGAATTTTAAATTACAAAATGTCACATAACACAAATATGCTCATTTAACACATTTTTCACAAAAGTTCACAAAACCTAGCATACAAGTGTTTATGCTTGTTTCTCTCCCTCATTTATCACTTCTATCATGCATACTACCATATACATACCCATTGCACATAAGAAACTAAAGAGAGATAGAAATACACCACATCCCACCCCTCTTACCATTCTAAAATATGCAATACACATCCCCAACTCTCACCGTTTCTCCTGAAACTATAGAATTGACAATTAAATGAGAAGAGAGACCCCTACCTAGAAATTGAAGGAGTTCTAAGCACTTATCAAAATCCCAGCAATGTCAACCTTGATGAACCACAACTTTGATCAGTTCAAAGGGAAGCCCTAGTTGTCCCCTATGTATCTCCCTTCTTCGATGGAACTTTAATCATGCCCGAAGGCTTCTGAAATCTAGAGAGAAGGAAGAGAGGAGAAGAGGGAAGAAGAAGAGAGAGAATATCAGCCATGAGAAGGGTTGCTTCTCCCCCAGCCACATGTTTTAAAATGGCATCTAGGGCACGAAAAGACCAAAACTCCCCTGAGCCACTTAACATACATTCCCGGACTCCGTTTTAGATTTTGAAAACTCCTACGGCCTCAAAATCAGTTCCTTTACTCTCTAAACATTTCATCTAAGTTATTCCTAAAAATAATTATTTCTAAAAAATTTTTGAATTCCCGGTCCCACTATAAGATAACATCCCGGGCTCCGGTTTGACCAAAAAGTCAAACTTCTCCAAATGTCCTGAAAACTTTCAAAAACCTCAAATTAACCTTCAAATTTTTTTTTTCACTCTTGAAACATCCATAGCATCATTCAAAATGCGTTTATAGTGAAAATGATAAAAAAATTGGTAAACCGGCCAAAATTGGTCACGGTCTCTACACTTGCACACTTTTAGATACGAACTCTCCATGCTTTATGAGGCACAGAGGCCCAGTTTAATGAGTGAGGAGGCTTATTACAAGTGTTTTTTTTTTTTAGAATTTGTATTGAACATTGGCACGCCACAGGAAATCATTCTCCAAGTTGTTCAAAAAGAAAATGGACATTTTAAAAACTTTCTGTACAAAGTATACCCCATAGTAAGATGCATGTGTGCATGTTTGTGCCGTTAAGGACAAATTTAGGGCAGGAACTGTACAATATTCAAAAACTGAACAAAAATGTAGACTGTTTTAACCTAACACATAATTTTTAAAAGTTTGAGCATTTTAAGATGTCTAAGCTTCTAATTACACGATGCATTTATCTTTGACATTTAACTGGGTTATCACACCCTCAAAAGTAGATGTCATGGCAAACACGAAATAAAGTTAAAATTTTACAAGTGTTTCAAAGTGTATACATGTGTACTGTACCCCCAAACTTAAATTAAACATTGTCCTCAATGTTTGAAAATAATAAAATTTAGAATAATGTTACCATCAGGGTTGATAGGTTTCAAAAAGTCAAAACATCAACCGCTTCAGGGTAGTGGGTACACGGGTACGTGTCTGACAAATGGGGCAATAAAAACTTGCACAAGGGCGACTACATACCAACATAATATACATGAACAAAAAATGCAATAAATGAATCATAAATAAGACAATTATAAATATGCATAGACGGATAAAAAGAAACTGCATATATTCCATTAATTCAGAATTTTGTCAATACAAATGCCAAAATTTATGGAATCCCAAAAACATGCTTCAAAAGAAACAAAAGAGTGCCAACATGGCACGATAATAGTACTAAAACTAAAAATACAAGAAAACCATAAACTGGGAATAAACCAGTCATACGTAGGGCAGTTAAGACTATGGCTGAGGTGGTGCGGCGATAGTGCAGTAGACGTAAAAGCAATATGAGAACCATGGATAGTCCTAAGGAGATGCTCAATGTGCTACTGTCCCTTTATAATAGTGATCATGCTAGCACCAAGTGTGTCTAACCTCTGATCGGTCATGCGCAGGTTCTCTAGGTTAGCCTGACGGTGCTCGACAAAATTAATCTAGAGCCACACCAAATCCACGGTCAAATAGGTGACACCTGTAGCAAGATAATCATAATCCTCCACTGCTCCCATGTCTGGCATATCATTCTTGGGCTCAGCAGCGAAGTCCTGCTCAACTGGGGAGACCATGTCCATGTCCCCCTTTGCCTCCTCATCAATGTTGTCGACCTCACACTCGGGTGCCACCCGGGGTAAAGCGATCATATGCGCCACCATCTTATGCCAATTCTGTAACATAAAGAGCGATGGCTCACCCATAACGATCTCTGTGGCCTCATATTCAAAAGTCACCTTATTCAGAAAGGCAATGACCAAAAAGGGGAAAGGCAACTTCATTGAAGCTGACTTCTTGTTCTTTTTGGCAGTAAGCTGGTCCCAAACCTTGTGAATCTAGCCCAAAATAATGGCCAGAACTGAAAACCAGTATCCTGTGAGCATGGCATAAAGTGCCTATAAGAACTCACCTTTACGTTCAGTAGAATGGCCAAACGGGTGGGCGTTCTTTTATATCACAGTATCTAAGAACCACCAATGCCTAGGAATGAGCGACTTGCTCGTGGTGTTATTGTTGCCATTTGTGAAATGCTCGTCGCACATATCCTTCACCATCTTATAGAGGGTGAAGTTCTGTGGCAACTCACAAAATAAAAAGTGCTCCTCTCCCGAGGCAATGTCCTCGGGCTGCACGTGTGGCAGCTCGGTAACCTGAGCAAAGGTATCAACTAAAATAATAAGTGTTGTGCTATCGACACTCATCCTCAGAACACTTGGCTCGTTGCAATCATATGTGAGGTTGATGTAGAAGACCTCAACGAGCCTCTGGTAAGCTACTGTCACTGCCGGGGTCAATAAACTAAGCAAGTGGCGACTCTGTAACGCCTCCAATGTCTATTCGGCGTAAGGATCATCCGCAAAGTCATCCTCTGCAATGAGGCTCTCAGGTATGATATCGTGGTTGTTCCATTTATCGTATGGGATGTCACGAATTATGCCCGTCAGAGCTTTGTTGGGCACCATTTTTACTCAGAAAGTTGGTTCAGAATTTTTTTTTTTTTTTTACACTTTGGGTGCACTTGGTTTCAGCAGCCCCTTCCAAGGGTTCACAAATCACCTAAATCACCCAAAATCACTCAAGCTCCAACAATGGTGTTCCAACCTCCAACAATCTCAATCCAATCCCCACCACTCCAATTTTAAATACAAAATAAACATATTCAATGAAAAATGAAATCAGCCCCAAACAAACCCTTATCTCAAACTTTCAAATTTTAGCCTCAATGGGTATGTACAGCTTGCAATTACTCTTTAAGAGGCTGACATTGATAATTATTGATTATTAGGATGATGATGTTGGTGATGGGGCTGTGTTTGGAGGGTTCGACCGAGAGGGAGAGAGAGGTTGATCGCGAGAAAGAGGAAGAAATGAGATGGAGAAGTGAGTGGGTTTGAATTTTAAGTGATAATGCATGCAGTCACATGCCCCATTTGATGCATCAAAATGCATATTTTGATGCATCCAATTTTTGATGCATCGAAATTACTGGATCGATGCATCGAACATATATTAAAATAAGGTGCAAAAATCACTGGATTTGAATGGACATGGGACATTTAATTATTGATCCATCGAAGTATAATTTGATACATCTAAGGATTAATTTATCGAAATGGTCATTTTGATGCATCGAAGTGCCTTAAGACTGTGATGGTGCAAAATTGTCCTAAGTATGGAAAAATGTGTTCAATCCTATAAATTCCACCTCACACACTTAGATACATTTAGATACATTCCTTTTGGATTCAAAAGGTCCCATAGAACATGATAGGACCATAGAACTTCCAAGTTTACCGTCTACGGCGAGATGTGAAAATGGATTAGTCGTCCAAATATACGGGATCTGTTAACTCGATGATATCCACGTATTCCATTTGCATTTGTCTATAAATGCAAGGTTTCACTATTTTTCCATTAACTTTGAAGAGTGTTCCATCCTTGGGATCCTTTAACTCGACCGCTCCATGAGGTGCGATGGAATTTATGATAAACGGACTGTCCCATTAGGAACCAAGTTTTTCGAGAAATAGGCAAAGTCGAGAGTTGTAAAGCCAAAATTTTTGGCCCGGGGAGAGTAATCTGGCACGGATATGACTATCATGAAAGGCCTTGGTTTTTGCCTTCTAGATTTTTGCATTTTTATATGCATCATTCGGTATTTCCTCCAATTCACTTAATTGGAGCTTCTAGTTCTAGCCAACCAATTTTATATTGAAATTGAATTTCTTAATAGCCTAGAAGGCTTTTTCCTCAAGCTCAATTGACACATGACACGCCTTACCATATACCAGATGATACAGTGACATGTTTATCGGGATTTTATAAGTTTTCTGATACGCCCACAATGCATCATTTAGATATTGTGACCAATCCTTGTGATTGGGGTGAACCATTTTTTCTAGAATGTGCTTAATTTCCCTATTAGATACTTTTACTTGGCCACTCATTTGAGGGTGGTATGAGTGACGGAGTACTTAACTAGCAAGGTTCGTAGGAACAGGTTGCAAGAATGTTTCCCTTCGTCAGTGATGATGGCTTGGGGCGTACCAAAATGACTGAATATGTTTGTTTGAATTAACTTGACCACGACTGCATGGTCATTGGTCTGGTATCCAAGGCCTCAATCTATTTAGATACGTAATCCACCACCACGAGTATGAACTCGAAACCAGAGGATTTTAGAAATGAACCCATAAAATGCCCCAAACATCAAAGATATCAACGATCATAATAGGGTTCAAAGGCATTATATCTCTATGCGAGATAGCGCCAAGGTGCTGACATCGCTCACATAAGCGACAGAATAAGTATGCATCCAGATGTATGGCTGGTTAGAAGAAACCACATTAAAGAATTTTGGAAATGATCTTTCGAGCACTGAAATGTCTTTCGCATTCTAGTGTATGGCAGAAAATAAGAATGCTAGGAATCTCATTCTCAGGCACACATCAGCAATTGATTTGGTCCGGGCAATACTTGAAAACGTGAGGATCATCCCAAAAATATGAACAAACTTGGGAATAAAAGCGATCTTTTTTTATTTTGAGCAATAGGATGGGATCTTCCTGGTTGCTAGAAAATTAACGATGTCAGCATACCATGGAAGTTTCTCATGAGTTACCTCAAAAAGTTACTCATCTAGGAAGGATTCAGAAACTGGAATTGGATCTTGATAGCACTCTACAAGAATCTAAGATAAATGATTGGCGACCACATTCTCGGTACCCTTTTTGTACCGGATCTCAAAATCAAACTCTTGTAATAAGAGTATCCATTAGATCAGTCACGGTTTTTTATCCTTTTTAGCCAACAAATGGCTTAAAGCGGCATGATTAGAGAAGATAATTACTTTAGATCCTAAAAGATATAATCTAAATTTATCCAAATTATAGACTACTGCATGTAATTTCTTTTTCATTGTGGTATAATTCATTTGAGAATTGGAAAGAGATTTGATTACGTAGTAAATAATGTGTGGCAACTTGTTTACACATTTTTTTAGGACTGCACCCATTGCATAGTCGGATGCGTCACACATTACCTTATAAGGGATAGCCCAATTTAGAGGGAGAAGAATTAGAGCAGCTGATAGAAGTGTGCGGAGAGCCTCAGAGGACTTAAGGCATGCTTTATCAAAGTTGATGGAATGTCATTCTCAAGAAGTCAACATAAAGGTCAAGAAATCTTGCTAAAGTCTTTGAAGAAATGGTAGTAAAATCTCACATGGCCAAGGAATGAATGAATGCCCCTCATCGATGAAGGTGGAGGAAGCTTAGAGGTGAGTTCAACCTTGGCTCTATCAATTTCTATACCTCTCTTGGACACTATATGCCCAAGGACAATTCCCTCTTGAACAATGAAATGGCTCTTTCCTAACTAGGAATGTGATTCATGTCCTTACAATACTTGAGTACAAGTGTAAGATTTTGAAGACACAAATCAAAAGAAGGCCTAAAGACTGAAAAGTCATCCATGAACACTTCAAGGAACTTCTCCACCATATCATAAAAAATAGACATCATATACCATTGAAAAGTTGCTGGTTCATTGAATAGCCCATGTTGCATATAAACATGTGAAGGTGGTATTTTCTTGGTCTTGCGGGTCTCTTGCTACTTGATTATAGCCAGAATATCCATCTAACAAGTAATATAAACTTTGGCCCTCAAGCCTCTCTAGGATTTGATCTATGAATGGAGGTGGAAAATGATCTTTCCTAGTTAAGGAGTTCAGTTTCCTAAAATAAATACACACCCGCCAGCCGGTGGTTGTGCATTGAGGAACTAACTCTCCTTAATGGATTGCTCGATGTCAAAGTCTTCAAAATTGAATAGACTTAGACACGCCTCTAAAGGATCTTTGGATAAGATTTGGGGAAACACTGCTTCAACTAACTCATCCATAATATCCGCACAAAAGCACTCACTTTCATCATTGAAAGTGTGGTGGGATGCATTAAAAATGCTCAACCTTATAGTCATATTCCCGAAAGAGATGTCCATCACCCCGGTACAACAGTTAACGCAAGTGTTAGTCGTAGCCAAGAACGGACGACCTAGAATGATTGGAATATGCCTAGTAGGATCTTGGATAGGTTCGGTATCAAGAACTATAAAGTCAACCAGGAAATAGAATTTCTCCACTTTAATGAGAACATCTGAATTATACCGCGAGCTTGCTTAACGAGCGGTCGGCAAGTTGTAACACAACTGTGGTTGGCTTGTATTCTCCTAACTCTAATTTTTGATAACTGAGTAAGGAAGTAAGTTAACACTTGCTCCCAAATCATAGAGGGAACTCTTGAATTCTTGATCACCAATAACACAAGAAATTGTTGGGGGCACCCGGATCTTTGAATTCAGAAGGGGGGTTATGTTGAAGAATGGAACTTACTTGCTCAGTCAAATGGACTTTCTTAGGAACTTGGTTCCTAGATTTACACTTTTAAGTGCATAGGTCCTTAAGAAATTTGACATAAGATGAAATTTATCTTATAACATCAAGAAAAGGAAGATTGATTTGTACTTGTTTAAAAATTTTAATCATATCTTGAAGTTTCTCTCCTTGCTTCCCAAAATAAGAAGGCTCCCTTAATCTCTGTGGGAATGGAACTAGAGGTTCCAATGAAGCTTTTTGATTTGGAATAGATGAAAAATCAGCTTTAATTGCCTTTGCTTTGTCTTTTAAAACATTTGGATTTTTATGAATATCATTTGTATTTGCAATGCGAATTTTTGGATTTAACGAGTGCTCACATTCTTTCTCTCTTCTCTTGTCAACTTGATTTTCTAGAATTCTACCACTTCTTAATGTAGTAATTGATTTAGCTTGGTAATAAGTAAACTCAAAGAAGTGGAAACATCACCAACTACTTGTACTCCGGTAGGATTTGCCACCATTTGGCTAGGCAATCGTCCACCCTCTCTTCGATTCAATACATTAGTTAGTTGTCCCAATTGAGATTCTATCTTTGCAATGGATTGTGACTAGGCATTGACCTTTTGGGTATTGCTCTCAATGTTACCTAAGGCTGTCAAAACTTTTTCCTCAAAATTGAGATCTCGAGGAGATGGGTGTGTGGGAGTGTAGTGAAAACTTGAATTTGATTGATAGGGTCTAGGATGGAATTGAGACAGACCTTCTTGTCCTGAAGGTCCCCGAGGCCCTTGGTAGTGACCTTGGTTTTTATATTGAGATTGTGTTTGATGTCTCCATCCGGGGTTATAATAATTTTGATAAGAATTTTGACCCGGCCTAAAATAAAGTGCATTCACTTGATCTTGATTATATTTAGGATGTTGACTAGCATGCGAATAGTCCCTAATATAATGATAAGGACTAGCACAAAATGAACAGACATCATAAGTGGGATAAAGATTGGGATTCGGAAGTGTAAGGACCGGAAATTTTTTTGACCGGATTAAAATTTTTTTTTCGGATTAATTAAAATTCCGGAAAGGGTAGGGACATTTATGTTTCCATCCAAGTGGAAGGTGTGTGTATATGTATATATATATATCTATATATATATATATAGTGCCTATATTTATATTAAATTATAAATATAGGGTGGGCTCATGTGCGATTAAAGGTAAGTGTGGGGAAATACATAGAATACATGTATTTTGTGTATGGTGTAATATATTATATATATATATATATATATATATATATATAATATGTATAATGTGTGGACCAAGAGTGGTCAAACAAAAGGGAAGACCACCTTAGTGGTCTCGGCTGAAGAGAGGAAGAAAAGAGAAAAGAGAAAAGAAGAAAAGAAAAGAAAAAAAAAAGAAAGAAAAAGAAAAGAAAAGAAAAGAAGAGAAGAAAGAGAATCGGGGAGAGAGAAGAGAGGGAGAAGCCGAAGGGGGAGATCGGGAGTCGTGAGAGAGGAGGAGCACTGGCGGCGGTGACACCGGAGGGGCCGTTTGGCAGCAGGAGGGTGGCTCGAGGTTAGGGGCTGTTTGGTGCTCCGTTGATCACGGTTTGGTTGGTGTTTGACTTCGGCTGGTTTGGGAGTTGCAGCCGTGAGGTTGCAGTAGTGGCTAGTGGAGGCTCGGCCTTGGTGGTTCGATTTTGGGTAGCCGCTTTGATTAAAGTGGGTTTGGTTCTCGGTGGTGCTTGGACAGTGCCATAACTGGGTCTTCTTTTTGTATGATCTCCACTTCTAAAACTTAGGCATCCTTATGCATTGTTGAACCAAGTGTCAGGTGGGTAACTTGATGATGGTGATGGTGTGTACATGGTAGAAATTGGGCTTGATGAGGGTCCTAATGTTCGGATGGATTATGGGTTGGATTTGAATCGGTTGATGGTGTTCGGACTTGTGGCCTTGAGTGAAGGCCGTTTCGGCCATGGTAGCGGTTTGATTTGGTTGCTAGCAGGTTCGGCTTAGCAGTGAGTTGTGTGTGGGTTGCACATGGGGTTCGGTTGGCAACTCGGGTTGTGGGTTATTTTGGGTAGCCGAACTAGAGGGATTCACAGCTGGTTATGATTTGGCTGGACTTTGCTCACGGTGGCAGCCATGGTGGGACCACCGTGGAAGGATTGAGGTAGTATTGATGATGGTTCCTTAGGCTGGCGCCGAAGGAAATGGTTCAGAGGATTATCGTGTGTGACTTGAACACGGGACTGGACCGGACTTGGTAGAGGCCGATTTGCAGGCACGGATCGGTGAAAGCGGGACCTAAGGCAAGTTGATTCTTGCCTCTACCTCTTACGTACTTTTTATTTACGTTGAGTAATTTACATATGTTATTAATTTAATCATATGTGGTATGTGTATATACATATATATGTAGGCGCTTATATATATGTGTGTATAGGGAATGTGGTACATACATGAGATGTGAGAGGATATATATATGCGTGTGAGTATATATATGTATGTGCGGGTTTGGGAAGCGATAACATGTTAGATTTATCGCCTATTTGTATTGTGGTATGCATGTATGTATAGATTAAAGTCTATGAACGGTTTGCTAAATAATATCTGTTTAGCTGTGTGTTATATTGTATGCATATGTGGCTCTTATGCATGAGGTTCAGTATATATATAGGTGATTATATGGTGGCAGCGGTAGAAATGCATGCTAAGTATGAATTTAACTTCTGGCGAGTATTTGAAAGCATGAAATGTGCTAAGTGCTTTATATGTTCTTGATACATATGTGGGTGACGTAATATATATATGTGTGTATATATATTGTGATTGGAATGCATGTTAGCTACTTGTAATGAATACATGCATTGAATGAGAGCATGACTGTACTTATGCTAGTGTACGTGCATATAGGACTTATATGCAAAATTGGACATATATGTGTTTATATATGGGAATGTGAATGTGAGATGCGTGCTAGCTTCATATATATATATATTGAACGCATGCATTGGTTATAGCATGATAAAAATGTGCTAAGTTGAAGTTGTTGCATATATGAGGTGTTATGCAAGTTTGTGAACATGTATGTGCTATATGTGTTGGAATGTGATGAAAAGTATGCCAAATGCTTCTTTTTAGTATTCATAGGCATGGGTTGACGCATGAAAATATCATGTCATGTATATATGCATCCATATTGCATATATAGGAGGGAAATGACACATACGTGGTTATATGTGGGTCTATGTAGAGGAAAATGCATGCTATGTACTTATATACTAGCTGGTGCATTGGGATAGCATAAAATAGAATGCTTAGTTACGTATACATCCATATTGCATATATGGGAGGTTGCGGGAAAATTAACGCAAAAAGAGGTGCACGGGACTTCGGAGTGGTCCAACCGTGTCACGAGAAGTGGTATAATTATCCACGCGTATGGCCCTCGGAGTGGACCCGCCATACGAAGGCTTTATGCCTAGAATCGGAGTGTGTCCAACCTTTGTGAGCTTCGGAGTTGCCCCCTCACAATTTGGCAAACCAATATATTGCCATCGGAATATGTCCAATAAGTATGGCCCTCGGAGTGGACCCGCCATGCTAAGGCTTAAAGCCTGGAAATCGGAGTATGTCCAATGAATGTGAGCCCCGGAGCTGTCCCCTCACATAATGGCAATCCTATACATTGCCAGGGTAGGATGACCTTTCGGAGTGGTCCAGGTCATAGGTTAGTTATCGGAGTTGTCCTAGGTCACATGATCCTCGGAGCGGGCCAATCATGTGGGGTATCGGATGAGGACCGAGAGTGAGAGTATGCAAGCCTAGATGCTTGTGTCATGTGTCGGATTATGACCGTAGAAGGTGAAAATACCTTTATGCTTATGTGTTTATCTGTTAAGCATGTTTTTCTGTTTAAATGCACTTATATTGCATTGGAGTTGTGCTACTTGACGAGTAGGAGATGTGATAGTTGATTTACATGTGTTGACATATATGTTCTATAAATGTGTTGACATATATGTTCTATATACATATTGATGCCTGAGGTTTACTGCTTTCAAGCATGTTGAAAATGATTTCTAAAATCATGTATAGTGGATTTTGTATGTTCATATGTGCTAGAGTAGCCACATACATCATTGGTTCATGCATGCTAGGTGGGGCATGGTCTTAAATATTGTGATATATTTAAGTGCATGTATATTTTTGAGAATATGTGAGGATCGACCTGCTGCAGCGGTGATAGTATGGTTCTACATACCTTGTTGGGCCTTTGAGCTCACCCCCTCCCAGGTTTTGCAGGTATTGCTAGTTTTGGAGTTAGTTAGGGGACTGACAGCACCGGTTGCAGAGGTAGTATCTAGATTCCTTAGAATCTAATGTATGTCGAGGATAGTGGATAGATAGGTGCTTTACATTTGGATAAAATGTATAAAGCAATTTATGTTGATTCAGTTCCTTCCGTTGTATTCTATTCATGTGAAGTATGTATTTAATACGGACATTCAAGGACTGAGGCATGTATATTTATGATTGTTTATGCATGTTGTAGAAATATTGGGGGGGACACGGGCCCAGAAGTGTCCATATTTATTGTTAGATATAAATGCTGGGGGGACACGTGCCCAGAAGTGTCCATATGAATTGTAAATCAGGTGTAATATGCCAGGAGCTGATTATTTAGAATGGGTCATACCCGATTTTTGTAAAAATAATAGAAAATTGAATTGTATGATCAGGTGGAGGTTATGTCGTGAGGGTGATCTCACGGGGTTCACACCTCGATTTCCGGGCCTCAGGAATCGGGGCGTGACAGGATGGTATCAGAGCACTAGGTTGGAATACCTAGGGGCGACGGGGAATGGACATACCATGTGTATGGTTGGGAATGTTGGATTTTGTACTTGATGTCAGAATGGTATCTGTCAGAGCACTAGGTTGGAAAACCTAGGGGCGACGGGTAAGGGTTGAGGATTTGAGGAACTCTGGATTGCTGTTAAGGCAATAGGTTTGAAAACCTAGGGTATCAAAGTCATTGGTTCGAATACCTAAGGACGGATGGTCAAATCACGTGTTGATTTGGAGATAGGCAATGGTTGATAGTTGTCTAGGTGATAGGTTTGATTACCTATGGACGGTAGTGAAGTGATTTGCTCGGTTTGAGCAATCCTAATGAAAGATCAAAGTGTTGGTGTGTGAGACTGATTTTGATTGGTAAGACTCCCAGAGTTGGTTGAGTTTAGACCTTTGAATTTGGTGATTAAGCCTCATTAGTGAGCAATGAAGAGATATCGCAAGGAAGTTTGCGAGTATTTAAGTCCTTACAGACACTTAGGGGCTTATGATGTGTTGTTGGTAAGTGTATTGCCGAGGTTGGCAATTGGGATTGAGATGGGATACAAGGAAGGCATGTTGCCGGAGTTGGGCTAACTGGGAAAAATGGCCTAGCTAGACATTTTTCTTGGATTAGCGTTTCTCTTACAATACGCTGGCTCTTGTGGATGTTGAGTTGTTTCATCTGGATGACGACAGATAAAGAATTCCCAATAGTAGGGATAGGTCACTGAAAGTGATTGGTGTAGATAGTCAAGGATACTGCCTTCGACTAATGAATAAATAAAACCCGGATTGTCTCTGTCTTCTCTGCCCTGGCCTCCACTTCTTTTCCTCCCTCAAAATAGCCTCCAATTCACCTCTTTATACCCCAAGAGAATACATAAAGTCCTAATCCAATTAGGAGATAAAGTCCTAATCCAATTAGGAGATCATTAGGGTTTTCCCGCAGCCCTAAATAGGTAGATTTTTCTGCTAACTTTCGGCCCAAGTTTTGACCCAGTAGAAGTCCAATTCATGAAATTTACGTGAAATACAAAATTGTCCAGAATCGAATTTCGTTCAATCCGCGTAGGAATTAAGTTAAATTGATACTCGAAAATAAGGTTTTCAGTCCACTTTCCAAAATGGGATTAAAATTGGCTTAAGTGTAGAATTGGGCTTCAGGCCCGTAATCTTCTTAAGCAATTGTAATTCTCTTGAACCTCTTCCTTGGGCTGATTTGAGTTAAAATATGGAGTTGAATGGACCCATTAGATGTAGGCTTCATATAACCTTCTTGAATATCATCTTTAAAAGCCCAAAATCATGGTTTTATCTGAAATAATCATTAAGGCTCTGAAAAAGACAGAAAATACAAAAACAGAGTAAAATCACATATAACCTATCACTAAGAGAATAAAATATGCAAATTAAGAGGCTAGAATGCATAACATTCAACGCCGATCACATGACATAGTCAAGTTTATTTTCTGGAGCTTCTATTTTCCTATCGGTTGCTTGCTCTTTGCATAATTCAAAGACACTTTCTATTTGAGCATTAAGAGTAGCAACTAACTTATTCTTCCTTTCATTAGAAGAACGATGGGATGAATTTTTGCTCAAGTTCTCAAAGAGAATCCACGCTTCATCAGGACTTTTAAGAAGAAATGTACCTCCACAACTAGCATCAACTATTTGTTTATGGGGCTCACCTAAACCATCATAGAATCCTTGTACCAATTGCCATTTCAAAATAACACAATTTGGGCATGCCTGCAAAAGGTCTTTCATTCTTTTCCATGTTTCATGAAAAGCTTCCCCATCCCTTTGAGAGAAACCGATGGTGGCTCTTTGCGTATCATTAGTCTTTCCCATTGGAAAGTATTTCTTTAGAAACTCTCATTGCATTTCTGCCCAAGAGTTAATGGAATTTGGCTCTAAGGAGTTAAACTATTGTTTGGCTTTATCTTTGAGTGAGAAGGGGAAAAGTCGAAGCTTAAGTTGTCTTCCGCTTGGGTATTCAACTATAGAGAGTCGAACACACTTTTTAGAATTTATCTATGTGTTTCTAAGGATCTTCATTAGGAAACTCGGTTGGGGTGGTGTTGGTAAAATAGTATTTTGTTGGACATTTGGGTTATCATTATGAGCTATGTTTTCTCTTCTATCTTCTCTAAACAATATAGGGTCCCTAGGAACACTACTATGTTGTCTAAGAGTTCTTTTGAGTTCAAGATCACACGGCAATAAAGGTAATGACAACGATCTCCTACCTTGCATGTGAATAATACAAAATCTAAGATATACACAAAAACAAAGAATATAAACACTTAAGTGAAAGAAATTGGATACTATACTCACAAAGAATCCGAGCTTATGTCCCGAAGCTTTGATTGTAATTAGTACCTAAAATGTAGCACTTAACAAGTAAGAACTAAATTAATTACAAATAAAGAATTTAGAGAATGAGTTAAGTTAAAAATTAAACTAGACTCAATCTTCTACTTTTAGTAATTAAACCGTAGTCCTCGGCAACGGCGCCAAAAATTGATGTGGTCCTTTTGTGTTTCGGAAATAAAATAATATTTACCACTCGTAATAGAACAAATCCTTGAAGGATAGGGTTCTAAGTTGAGGGTGTCGGTCCCATAGAGACTATGTTGGATTAATTTGCTAAAGATTGAAAGTTGTTTCTTGTTTAACTTACAAACAAGTTTTAGGCTGTTTGTTTACTCTACTTTAAAAACAATTAAAAAATGAAGTTTGAGAAAAGGATAAAGGACTAAGGTAAAAACTTCACCAGTAGCCTCCTAACATGTAAAACTTGTAATAATTCGGAGAATTTATGCAAATGTGTACTAAATGGCGCATTTGGCTTGTGGCCTACAATGTTGCTGTCAAGAAGATACATATACCTTAATATATTATAATCCATCTTTGATATGTGCAATTTCTCTACCTACCTACTTACCTAATTAACTAAGTGTAGCTAAATTGCCATCTCTAAGCATGGACTATGCGAATCTAGTTATACTTGTTTAAGTGAAAACTAATACCACGCCATCACTTGTAGTTCTTGTGAAAATACAAGTGTTTGAAGATTATGCGAGGAAAATAAACATTCTAAGACAAGAAAGATAAATTATAACACATGAACATACTGAATTTGTATACTTATATTGATCATAAGGCTCAAGGTAAAGTACATATACACAAAAATGCATAAAAAAACCCCAATTCACTATAATTAGAACATAGTTACAAGACTAGGGTTTGTCCAAACCCTATAGAAGGATTAGTTGATTATGGTGGGCTGGAAGCACTCTAGAAACTGAGATGAATCCATGCTCAAAATGGTCTTCAAGGCCTTATAAAGCCTTCTTTGAAGCTTTCCCTCTCTAGAACTTTACTTTCTTTCTCTAGAATTTCTACAAATATTCTCTATTATAAGAAAAATGATATATATCTCTATTACATATTTCCTACATATATATCTGACTTTGGGCTCAAAATATCACAGAAATTTCATGCAAGGCTTCTTCAAATCAAATCTTGACAAGTGCACAAGTGGAGAAAATATCTTGCAAAAGCATCTTTCAACAGGAATTTGAGATGCATCAAAATGTCCTTTCAATGCATCAAAATGGGTATTTCGATGTATCAAAGTCTTTTTGTCTAGATTCCTTCAAATGTTCAGCTTCCTAACTCTAGTATTAACCCACACATCACTTATCCTTAATATAGACATTCAATTAAGCATGCTCGGATTTAGGAATGTGATCATGGAATGCTAATGGAGCCGTAATAAGCCAAATTCTAACTTTGAGCCTAAAATCATCAAAAATATGAAAACATGTAAAAACAATACAATATGTGCATCTATGGGATTAAAACATATAGGTAAAGGCGCGAGAATGTATCACATTCAACACTTATCTTGCCTTATTTGCCAGAGGTGAGCGAAAGATTCCCTTGCTCTTATTTTCATAGTAAAGCTTGGCCAGAGACACTTTTAGAGGGGTAATCTTCCCCTCAACCTTTTGTTTTTTTGCGATCTCTTGTGTGGGCGAGGAAATAGCCTGAGATGGTTTTGCCTTAGCAACTTGGGTCTTTGTTTGCTGTGCCACAGTGATTACAGTCGATTGTTGTCTTCTGGCTGCCCATCCTCCCCTATCCTTAGATACTTCTGAGCTCAAAAATTTAGGTTGCGCATATTTTTTGGGGTGCAAATACTAGGGATTGGTGGAACCCATCTTTTGGAGAGACTGCTATCTTGAAAGCTTCCACTACTGCGGTTTGATCGCCCTGATCTATCATGGGCATCTCCAAGTTAAAGTGAGTTAGAAAAGATTTTAATGTCTCCTATTTGGCTTGCCTCATGGTAAATAACCAGGATATTATCCTTTTCTGCTCCTAGTTTCCTGGATAGTGGGCCACGAACAGCTCCCATAGTTTATCAAGTTTTGATATCAAATGATGCAGTTGTTGTTTGAACCAAAGTAATGACGGTCTAACAAGACTAGATGAAGAGATTTTGCACCTGAGCGCGTCATTTTTGGCATCCAGTGTTATCTTGTGTTGATCTTGGTAGATGTGATCCATCGAATCTATCTTCCCATCGAAGGTAGTGAACGTTGATAAGGTGACCCTCCTCAGTCGTTCAATGAAGGGAGACTTAGTCATACTAGTTATAGCTGGATAGCAAGACTAGTCACCCTTCAGCTGGTCGATCTCCCAGTGCATCTAGGTCCTTTATTCTAGGTAAAACTGCGCGGGGTTCATCTGACCTTCATTGGGTCAACATGGTGAGGATGCCTATTAGAGGCCTAGTTATGATATGAGGCACTCAATGATTAGTTGCTCCATCCGACCCCTATGTTATGCTGGTGTCTAAGGTCTCTCACGCTTTCAGCACATTCAACCCTTGCCTAGAGATCAGCAATTTGATGACACAACACTTCGTTCCGCTAAGTCAATTACTAAATGTTGGGCTGTGCTAGGGGATCTTAGGCATTTGGCTGTATAGGTGGCACTCCCCTTTGATTCCTAAGAGGTTTGCCCAAATCTACAACATCGTAAGTATTTCTCCTTGTGTCCACCATGACTATGAGCTTTTTTATTTTTGGAAAAGATTGAATGCTTCCCACAGACGACGCCAAAGTGTAGGTATAAAAAATAGCTTAGCTAATTAACGCTAATTAATTTAAAGCACACACCCAAAATAAAAAACATAATATTTTTAGAGAGGGGATTTTGAAAGGAGGATTTGAGGATCCCTTTTATTCACATGTCCTTGGATATTTATACAAGTAGGAATCCCAGTCCTTCTAGGATTGTAGTTCCCTTATTTGTAGCTATCGTTTTTCTCAAGAATTTGAATTTGTTTTTGAGTTTGGACTTGTATTTGGATTGGGCTATTTTAGCCTTTAAATGGGGGCATCTAGGCCATTTAAGTTCATTGACCCAGCCCTTTAGGATTTCTGCTAACACTTGGGCTCAAGCCGACTTGGACCTAGTCCATTTGTATCAGTTTGGCCCACTAGACTAGGGAGGAATTCTGCCCCCACAAGTCTCAATGACTGATCTTTTACAAAAGAGGTAGCTGACATCATAAGCCAATTGCTTAAAAAAGCATATACTAAATGAATCATTTGTTGATCTCCTAAATAAGGGGAGCTAAGGCATCATGTGTCGAACGCTGGCCAATCACACAAAACTCCCAAGTAGGAAACAAAGTTGGGAAAGAGTTTTTGTTTTATTAAGTGAGGCCAAGGCATAGGTTTCCAAATATTTTCTTGTTTATAGAATATCAAGTACTAGAGTATCAACAAAATCAACGCAAGAGGCTTGAGAAATTAAAGTGCAGAAGAAACTCTATTATTAATCAAAGTATTGATTATAAAGAAAGAAAGAAAGAAAAACTAGACAAGTCAATTCTTAGGAGCAGCCCCATCCTCCTTATTGAAGTCGTGATTGAAGAAGTCAATTATTTTAATGCCCTTCTTAGATTGCACTGGCACTTCTGATATGACCTGATTAGACGTAATAGGAGAAGAAGGGACATCAACTGGATCAGCAGGGGTAGGAACTGAACAAGAACTCTTGAGAAAGTCAACAAACTTCCTCTCAGCTTCACCATCATCAGGAATGTCATACTCCTTGAATGGTTCAATTCCTTAATCGGCATCAAAGTCATCAGGATCTTGATTATCATTTTGGGCTTTGGGCTTCCTGCTCTAATCAAAGCCATACCAGAAGCCATCAATAGTCTTCAAAGTGGAAATCTTCAAAATTTGCTAATACATCTCAAGCCCACCAGACTTGCAGACTTGTAGGAAGGCTTGTAGTTCAGTAGCTTTTTGGTCAGCTTGCAGTGCCCTCTGCTCAAAATACAAAATTGCTTTTTGGTTTTTAGTAAGAGACTTACTCAAAAACTTCACTTCTCCCTCAAGGCTTTCAACCTTGCCCCCGTTCAGTCGTTCAACCTCTAGAGCCTTATAGAGGGAGATGGTCATATATGGACTCTGCATTACCACAAGGTAAGCAAAGTTAGGAAAAAGAAAGTAAGAATGACAATAGTAAAGAAAAAACATAACGTACCTCCATAATATGAAGAGGAGTGTTGGCAAGGAGTTCATCTTTCTCAACTGCTTGCTGACAAAGTTTGTCTCAGGGAGACCAGATCCCCTAGGCTAAGGTCTTTATAAGATCACGATCTAGGGCAACACAGTCCCCCACCGTTATAAATGACCCATCTGACTTCTTTAAGTTAGGAATCCATCGCTCAATCAAGTCAATGAATGCCTCGTCAGTGATAGAACTGGCCAAATCAGCCAGGATCAGAGTAGAAGAGAAGGAACTCTATCCCTTCATAGCATATGCCAACAATTTCTAGTGCTTGGATAAATGATCGGGTCCAGAAGAAGCCCTTTTTTGATGAGAAGAGGTGGCAATAGACCTTCTGCTTTTTCTGCTTAGCCTTTGACCTCCCTTCAGTATTTTTGGCCTTGAGCTAGCCAGAGGTGGAAGATCCTCTCTTGATTTTTGGTTCAGGCATCTTCATTTTCGAATCTGAAGAGTCTAAATCAACCTAAAGAGGAAAAGACTCAATTAAAGCATCACAAGTAAGAGCCTGAAGCTTGTGAGGCATCAAAACCTTCTTCACAGAAATTCAAACGTTCCAAACATTCTTATTCAAATATTCAATTCGATCAGCTGTAAAGACAAAAAAGAGAAAACAAATTTCTATAAGAGAAATAAATAAAAATGCAAGTTCTGAAGATTCCCAAGGGTAACTAAAGGAAAACTTGCTAGACAAAGTAACAGAAAGGATCACAGCATTGCTGAACACTCTGGAAATTGGAAAGCACTGAGCTGCCTTAACGCTCTAGTCTCCTTTCACCAGAATGAGTTTTTCCTTCCACAACTTGTCGAAAGTGGGGGCATCAGCACCAATCTTTCTGTTCTTATTAGGGAACAAATGATAACGGTTATCCTCCGATCTAACTCAGTGGATGGAAGAACAGAACAAAAGGTCGTTCACACCTAGATTCAATTTATAAACATGATTCAAAGAAAGCAAACAAGAAATAATGCAAAAGAAATGAGGGTTCTTCAACTAAATTTCAAAAATAAACCCAAATTTCACAACAATCCAATTTCTAATGCTCAAAGGTCATTTAACAAAGTAAGAACCACCCAAAAGAAACCTGATTAACATCCTTCAACCACCATAAATTCATGTTCATACGAATTCTATGCTTGTATACATATACAACATATATATATGCATATATATATATATATATATATATATCCATACACCTATATATTTACAATAAATTTCCCCACGAATTTATAACAGAAAATTTTAAACAGAATTATTCATACATATATGCTCACACAACAATTGAGCAACACAAAATTTAATCTATGTTGACAAGTTCAAAGGGGAAGTGAAGAGATCAAATTTTTCTTTCGATGAATAAGAACTCGTCCCAATGAATCGCTCATTCTCTCCCTCCTTTCTTGCGTCTACATTCTTTTGGTCTCTGTGCGTGAAAGTGACAGAAACCCTAACCCTTTTCTTTTTCTTTCTTTTTTTTTCTTCAGGAAACAAATAAAAATCTAAAATAATTAAGAAAAAAAATTGAAAATAAACCCTAGCCCATCAAAATAAATATACACCTAGCCCAACCCTACACAATTATATTCCATCCCAAATTTAACCCAAACCCAAACTCTCTGTAGCCCAATCTGGAAAAGAATTAAAATGAAAGAAAAAAACAAAAGCATAGTCCAACTAAAAATTAAATAAAATAAGAATAAAACAACCTAAAACATTTAAGGCACTCCATAAACAATTTAAGACACTAAAAATATTAATAATAATTTAAACACATAAAGCATTTAAAGCACCCAGCAAATAATTGAACTAAAAAGGCATTTAAATTAAAATTAAATAACCTCAAAATTATGGGGTATTATAGGTCACTACCGGCGTTTCGTAAAGGACTTTTCAAATTTAGCGGCACCGATGACCAAGCTTACTCGTAATGGAGTTACATTTGTGTGGAACAATGCTTGCGAGCATTCCTTTATGGAATTAAAAATTAGATTGACTAGTGCTCCTATATTGATTATCCCCGAACATGATTTGGGTTATGTCATCTACTGTGATGTTTCACGGGACAGGTTAGGATGTATGCTAATGCAAGCTAAGAGTGAAATACCACCCAACAAATTTTGCTCATCAGGTGGCCAATCTCATACACAACCTGAGAGATATTTACAACTGATAGCAACAAGCATAGAGTACAAAAAATAGAATGAAATAAATTTTAAAAACGGAATAGAAAGTCCATCTGAATCAAAATAAAAGGTTAAATAAATAAAGTATGTGTCTGGTAATACAATTTGGAAGTCCCGTACCCAAGGACCCCTTAATCGGAAAGAACAAGAGTTTTAACTCTATATTAAAAACCAACAACCAAAGTCTCAAAAGAGTTCATAGTTTGAACTTGAAGAAGAGAATAAGTTCATACTCTATAATTGATGAGAGGAGATGTCTGTCATAATCAAACTCCAAGACACTATCCTCATAGTGGAACCGGCCTAGGACCTAGAATATCAACAAAGTGGGTTAAACCCACGAGCAAGCCCTCTGTACTACATCCCAATCAGAGAACCGGTATACATACCCTCAATATAAATGACACAAGAGAAAAAAAAAATTGGTGTAAACATACAGGTCATTCCTTATCCAGTTCATGTTTTCAAAATAAATGTCATCTTTTACAATGTTCCAACAAACCCTTATCATACAAAAATGAACACATTCTTTAAGTTCAGAACAAAGAAACATAAGCACGTATTTTATTAAATCTAAGCAATCCTGGCATGCCACCATTACTATCCTTGGATACCTTAATAGGTATTTGATCGGCGTTGAATGTTACGCATTCTAGCCTCTTAACTTGCGTATTTTATTCTCTTAGTGATAGATTATTTGTGATTTTACTTTATTTTAGTGTTTTCTATATTTTCAGGGGCTTAATGATTATTTGAGTTAAAACCATAATTTTTGGCTTTTAAAGATGACACGCAACAAGGTTAGATGAAGTCTACATCAAATAGATCCATTCGACTCTATATTTTAACTCAAATCAGCCAAAGGAAGAGGTCCAAGAGAATTATAGTTGCTTAAGGAGATTTCGGGCCTGAAGCCCAATTCTGTGCTTAATACAGTCTTATTCCCATTTTGAAAAATGGCCTAGAAGTCATATTTTTGAGCCTCAAATTGACTTAATTTTTATATTAATTCAATGAAATTCAATTCGGGACACTTTTGTATTTCACGAAAATTCTGTGAATCAGACTTGTAGTAGGCATAAAGTTGGGCCGAACATCAGTAGAAAAACGCACCTATTTAGTGCTGCGGGAAAACCTGATTAAATCCTAATTGGATTAGGACTTAATGTATTCTCTTGGGAGTTTAAAGTGGCAAATTGAAGGCTATTCTGGGAGAGCTCAAAGACACTTTTGAAGACATAATTTGCAGAACTTTAGAGTGGCGAACCATTAGAGAATGAAGTCTTGCGCGTATTTCATGAAGATGATGCCTTCTTCCTCAACCATTGAAGCTTCTTCTTCTACCATGAGTGGCTAGTTCATCCACTAGGGTTTTGATGTAGCCCTAACTAAGCATCAATGGTTTGATTATTTTAATTATTGAGGATTTTTGTATACATGCATAGATTGTGTAATTTAGAGGATTCTTATTATAGAATTGAGCTATAAAAGTCTTATGAATTTAGTTTCAATGATTTATTATCTTGTCATAGATATTTAGTTGTTGTTCTTGAACTCAATCTCTCTTATGTTTTCTGAATATGAGAGCAATTATTACAAAATGGTAACCACTGAATATATCATTAAACGCTTTGATGGAGTATGCCTACAAAAGATGGACTATATTGCACCCTAGAGTATCGTAGGTAGGCAGATGGCCTATGCCATTCGAAGATAGTCCATGACTTAGCCTTGATCATATGTTATCTTCTTGACAGATGAAGGTGAGCTTGTAGCCACCGACACCACTTATGCATGATATAATTTCTCATAGTTAGTTAAATTGGCCATTGATTGTGAAGTTAGTGGTGAATTCAATAATCCTAGATTCATCTCATATTTTTTACACTCTCTATTTTTTTTTGTTTTATTTTTTTTCTTCTTTAATTTAGTTAGATATAAAAATTAGAATTCTTTTCTTTAAAATTTAATTAGAATTAATTCTGTATACCAACTAATTTAGACCATAATCCTTGAGGTTCGACACCCCTTTTGATAGCCCTGTTCTACAAAGAATTTATTCTATTGCGAAGTGTGGTAATTTTAATTGGTACACTTATCACAGAATCAATTTTCGGCACTGTTGCCGAGGATTATTTATTTGATTGATTGGATTTTACAGAATTAATTTTAATTTGATTTTTAGTTTAGAAAATTTTTATATTTTTCTTTTAATTTTGTTTTTATTTTATTTTCAGATACTAATTTGTTTTTTGTTTTTTAGAATTTTTCTATTTGCTACTAATTTCTATTATTTTATTTTTGTTTCCTTTTGAGGGACTTCAATCACCATACCATTGAGCAAGAGGAAGAGATTATTGACGTCATGGCTAGTGTGCGTGATAATAATTAGGAAAACAATATTGTGTCTAATGCTGTTATGGAGAGGGCGCGTTTACTCAGAGATTACTATGTCCCAGAGACAAACAATTTGCCAGCTGAGTTTCAACTGCCTAATGTAACTGCACAGAACTATGAGATCAAGTCTAATATCATCCAGATGTTGCCATCCTACTTCGGGCTGATTGATGAGGATCCATACAAGCACTTAGATGATTTTATAGAAGTTTGCTCAACAACAAAAATTCATAACTTCTTAGAAGATGCTTTCCGAATACGACTCTTTCCGTTCTCTCTAAAGGAGAAGGCCAAGTGTTGGTTCAGATCTCTATCTGCGAGCTCTAACACTACATGGACTCAAATACAAAATGAGTTTTTGAAGAAATAATTTTCGATAGGGAGGACCAATCAATTTAGACAATCTATCATTGGTTTCTCTCAATCTGAGAGGGAACAATTTTATAAGACATGGGAGAAATTTAAGGACCTTCTTAAGAAGTGTCCTCATCACCAAGTTTCAAAGTGGCAATTAGTGCAGTGTTTCTATGAGGGGCTGACAAAAGGTAACAGACAGATGGTGGATGCATCATGTGGGGGTACTTTCATTTTAAAAAGTGAAGATGAAGCATGGACTTTGTTCGAGAACCTTAGTGACAATTCTTTACAAAGTGTGTCTTCATCTCATTTAATCATACAAATGGTGGAAGGCATATGATATTTTTGAAGTTGGTTCTACAAATGCTATGTCTACTATTATGGATGCTGTGACACAGAGAGTGGTGCAACTCATGGTAGTTGGTCAAGGTTCTGATCCATCTTCAACAATCCAGCCAACTTTTCAGCCTCAAAACTATGTGCCTCCATAACCATATGAAGCACAAGTTCTTAAGCCACCAAAGAATTCAGTTCTTGAAGATAAGATGACGCTTGCCCTAGCGAAACTTGATAAGCTTGACTCTATTACTGAAATACTTTAATCCTCTGCTCAATTAGAACATTCTCACTCTCAATCGATTGCCAAACTAGAATCTCAATTTGGACAACTTGCCAATGCCTTAAGTAAAAGAAAAGAAGGGAAGCTACCAAGTCAACCAATTTCCAATCCTAGAGGGATGCATGATTCCTTAAGTAACCCACATCTTGAGGAGGTTCAATCCATCACCACTTTGAGAAGTGGGAAAGTGATTGATAACAAGATGGGGGAGAAGAAGAGTGATCAAGAAGAGATGCTAAAGAGTCCAAGTGCTGAAAATTCATATAAGCCCAAGGCTCCTTTCCCATAACGTTTTCAAGAAGCATCCAAGTTGGGGAAGCAAGGAAAAAAGTTGCATGACATGATGGAGGTGTTTCGACAAGTGAAAATTAATCTACTACTCCTTGAGGCCATCAAACAGATTCCTCCTTATGAAATTTTTTTGAAAAATTTATGCACTCAAAAAAAGAAATCAATGAGCCATGTTCCAATGAGAGTCATACTTCCATAACAAGTGAGCTCTATTATCCAGCATTGCACTCCTCCAAAGTACAAAGATCCTGGAGCTCCAACTATCTCATGGATAATTGGGGAGCACCATGTGGATAAAGCTCTTCTTTATTTGGGTGCAAGTGTGAATTTGTTGCCCTACTCAGTTTACCTACAATTGGGTTTGGGAGAATTGAAACCTACCTTGGTGGTGTTACGATTTGCAGATAGATCAACTAAACGACCTCGTGGGATCATTGAAGATGTCATCATCAAGGTGGATAAATTTTATTTCCCAGTGGACTTCATTATTCTAGATACTGAGCTAGTGCATAATTTGAAGAGGCATATTCCAGTCATCCTTGGTCGTTCGTTTCTAACTGCTGGTAATGCTCATATTAATTATAGATCGGGGATCATTGATATATCATTTGGCAACATGAAGGAAAAATTAAATATTTTTAATGCCAGTCAACATCCTCTAGATGAGAGTGAGTGTTTCTCCATGGATGACATTGATTATTGGGAGAAAAAAGTTGCTCCATTTGCTCTATCTCAAGATATTGAGAAGTCCAATATGGGGGTTAATGCTATGCTTGATGTAGTGGTTATGAAAGATAAGCCACCTTGGAGGATTTCAATTGAGCCACTTCTCCCTCTTTCTAGCACTCCTACTTGCCATCATTGGAGTTTCCCCCACATTTAGAATTGAAACCTCTTTCTTCATGGCCGAGATATATATATTTTGAAGCCAATGAGACCATTCTGATTACTTTGAGTTTGGTACAAGGAAGTGAGGATCATATAGGGGGATGATGTTAAATCTCCTTGAGCGATGTGGCATTGGGTGAACCTTCAATTGAAGTTGATGAATGTCGCCTACGGACAGTAACTGTAGGGTATTTTATATTTTGCATTTTTGATTTCTTGTATTTTTCTTTCTTTAATTTTTCTTTCATATTTTTCTTTATTTTTCTTCCATTATTAGTTGTGTTTTAATGTTTTTCTTTTGAGTTTTTGATGTCTTAGTTGCTTCTGGGAGATGCCGGGAGGTTGAGAGGGGTATTTGGACTCAAAATAGGTAAAAAAAGAGAGTTCTCGGTCGACCTTAGGCAATAGATACCTCAAAAATACCCCTTCTCGGTTGACCTTGGGCGATAGAGGCCCAAGGAGCTTCAACAGGGGGGATCGATCGCCCCTTTGAAGGGCGATCGATCACCCCATTAAAATTTGAAAATCTCCCTCATAACAGCTGGGCGATCGATTACATTTCCGAAGGGGGATCAATCGCACCAGCCTACATTGCCCCGCTGCTCAAATTTCTGTATTGTTTTTTTAGTTTAAAAAAAATTTCTTTTCTATTTTTCTATTTATTTTCACCCATATTATTTCACTTGGTTGGTGGGGTATAGTGGTTTGTTTTGAAAGGTTGTCGCATCCATGTTTTGGGGGATTGCCTCATTCCTTTCAAACTACTGGTTTGCTCTATTTTCTTGCCACTACTCCGGGTTCAGGGTAACATTATTCTAACCCTTCTTTTTGTTTCTATTTGGTGTACATTGAAGACAGTGTACAGTTTAAGTTTGGGGGTGAGGCGATGCCTTTTTATGTGCTTTATTACAAATGGGGAGAAATTTTTATGAAATTCTTCTTGTTTTAGTATTTTTGGTTATTTTATTTTTTTAGTTTTTTTATTATTTTCTTTTGTTTTGTTTTTAGATAGAATGTTTTTACATTATTCAAGGGATTAGTACCTTATGTAGGTGCTTAACGTGCAACTTTTGAGTATGTTTTAAAATTTTAAAAACTATGGTTTAAATTAAGTGGTTTTATTCATTGTTTACATTGACATGCCTTGGGGTAATTGGTTTTTGTTTCCTCACATGCGCAGGCACACTAACATAATCTTGTAAGGTATAAACTTTGGTTCTGAGTTGTTGAGTTACATATGCTTGATATTAATTAGTATCTCTTGAGAATAAGTACCGATGATGTGTTTTACTTGACTTCAATGAAAAAAAAAAAAGGAAAAAGAGAAATATATATATATATGTTGAATAGCAAATCAATTTGATCCTTTTCATGAGTAACCGGGCCTCTATGCCTTAGGAATCACGGAGTGTTCGCGTCAAAAGTGAAAGGATGAAAAAAGATGAGCATTGGTTGTCTTGATTTTAATCCTGACTTATTCGAGTAATTAGGTTCTTCGGGGTGTCTTAACACCTAGTGCCCTAAAGTCATCTAGTTTGGGAGTCACTAACTGAAAGCTTGCTACATAGATTTTTCAGAAAGCTTAATAGACCAAGACATTACACAACCAATAAAACAATTAAAAAAAGAATAAGAAAAAAAATGAAAAAGTCATGTATTCATGTTTGGAAGTATGATTTCAATAAGGGGAGCTAGTGAGTTGAAGGGGTATATGCCTTAATATATTCGGAGCTGGGTTATGCTACATGAGAGGATTGTTAGTTCACTTTTCACGAGGGAGCTAGAGTTAGTTGCTTTGATATATGTTGATATGAATTATGTCTAGGGACCATTGTTTTGAATTATGAAATTTGAAAGTTTGAAATTATTCTTGAATGCAAGTTTTTAACTATATATTATAATCTTCTTCTTGAATTAATGTTTAAATAGAAATTTTGAATGTTTGTGGGTAACATTTCTGGAAGCCCTCACGAGACTATAAATAGTCCACTAGCGTGAACCTAGGGGTTTAAAGGCTTGTTGTATATGCTAAATGCAATCGTTTCTCCCACGAAAGTAGAGTTTGGGTCATTTAGTTAATGTTTAGTTAGTTTTCTTTGTTTTAGTTTTATTTTATTCTATTACTAAGAGACTAGAAATATGTAAGTTTGGGGGTGTGATCGGCGTTGAATGTTACGCATTATAACCTCCTAACTTGCGTATTTTATTCTCTTAGTGATAGATTATCTGTGATTTTACTTTGTTTTAGTGTTTTCTGTATTTTTAGGGGCTTAATAATTATTTCAGTTAAAACCATAATTTTGGGCTTTTAAAGATGACATGCAATAGGGTTAGATGAAGTCTATATCAAATAGATCCATTCAACTCTATATTTTAACTCAAATCAGCCAAAAGAAGAGGTCCAAGAGAATTATAGCTGCTTAAGGAGATTTCGGGCCTGAAGCCCAATTCTGTGCTTAATACAGTCTTATTCCCGTTTTGGAAAATGGCCTAGAAGTCATATTTTCAAGCCTCAAATTGACTTAATTTTCATAGAGATTGAACGAAATTCAATTCGGGACACTTTTGTATTTCATGAAAATTTCGTTAATCGGACTTGTAGGGGGTCTAAAGTTAGGCCGAACTTCAGCAGAAAAACCCACTTGTTTAGTGCTATGGGAAAACCTAATTAATTCCTAATTGGATTAGGACTTGATGTATTCTCTTGGGAGTTTAAAGTGGCGAATTGAAGGCTATTTTGGGAGAGCTCGGAGACACTTTTGAAGACATAATTTACAGAGCTTTAGAGTGGAGAACCATTGGAGAACGAAGTCTTGCGCGTATTTCATGAAGATGATGTATTCTTCCTCAACTGTTGAAACTTCTTCTTCTACCATGAACAGCTTGTTCATCCACTAGGGTTTTGATGTAGCCCTAACTAAGCATCAAGGGTTTAATTATTTTAATTATTAAGGATTTTTGTATACATGAATAGATTATGTAATTTAGAGGATTCTTATTATAGAATTGAGCTATAAAAGTCTTATGAATTCAGTTTCAATGATTTATTATCTTGTCTTAGATATTTAGTTGTGGTTATTGAATCTCTTATTTTCTATAATTATGAGAGCGATTATTACACAATGGTAATCACTGAATATATCATTAAACTTTTTGATGGAGTATGCCTTGAGAAGATAGACCATACTGCACCCTAGAGTATCGTAGGTAGGCAGATGGCCCATGCCAATCGAAGATAGTCCATGACTTAGCCTGAATCATATGTTATCTTCTTGATGGATGAAGGTGAGCTTGTAGCCACCGACACCACTTATGCATGATATAATTCCCCATAGTTAGTTTAATTGACCATTGATTGTGAAGTTAGTGGTGAAGTTAATAGCCCAAGATTCATCTCATATTTTCTACACTCTCTATTTCCTTTTGTTTTGTTTTATTTGGTTCTTTAATTTAGTTAGATATAAAAATTATAATTCTTTTCTTTAAAATTTAATTAGAACTAATTCCGTATACCAGCTCATTTAGACCATAATCCCTGAGGTTCGACACCTCTTTCGATAGCTCTATTTTGCAAAAAAATTGTTCTATTACGAAGTGTGGTAATTTTAATTGATACACTTATCACAGAATCAGTATTGGCAATCCCGACATGCCCTCTGGCAATCCTTATATGCCTTCTTTAACTTTAGATATCTTAATTGGTATTTGCAATGCTAACATGGCTCCTGGCAATCCTTACATGCCTCCTTTAACTTTAAATACCTTAATAAGTATTAGCAATCCTAACATGACCCTTGGCAATTTTTACATGCCTCCCAAACCAACCTACTACACAAAAAAAATATGTAAAGATTTAAACTACACAATCATACGAATTTGATCTAATAGAAATTCAATCATCACAACAAAATAACTCATTCAAAATTAACCTAAAACCAAGTATAGCATGGACAGTTATATTTTCAAAAAAAATACAGTTAATGAGTAACATAATGCAACCACCAATTATATGAGCAATCACACAACCAAACCTCTAATATACTTAAATCTTTGAGGGAGTCTAAACCTAGCTCTAATATAGGTTTTCGGGCCTATTCTATTCCTAAGAACCCTATTTAATTATTTTGGAATTTTCTAAAAAAAATTTGAAATTTTAAAGATTTTCCAAAATTTAAGAAAATAAAAATCTAGTTTTGAGGCACACTTTCCATACTACTTTAACCCCAAGGGAACCTCATTTTAACTTGATATTTAAAACCCAAGTGTATTTTGTCCCCAAAAGATCACCAAAATTTTTTGGAAATTTTCTATAATTTTAAAAAATATTTTTCAAATAAAAGAAGATGAAAACCCAATTTTGAGACATACTTTTAAAATCAATTTAACCACGACAGAAGCTTATTTCCACTTGAAATTTATTACCCAAGTGTATTCTGTCCCTAAAAGGTTACCCAAATTTTTTTAGAATTTTTTGGAATTTAAAAATTATTTTTCCTATTTTCTAAATTAAAATCAATTTGAAAAATAAATATTAAAATATTCTGGACTGGGCCCAAAGTGGGCCCAACGAGTGGGACCCGACAAACCTTTCCCGATCCTCGGCTAGTGGCGCACGTGCTGCCACGTGCCGACGGGGTGCTGGAACTTTCTTTCCTTTCTCTTTTTGGTTTTTCTTTTCTTTTCTTTTCTTTTTCTTTTTTTTCTTTTTTTTTTCCTTTTTCCTTTCTTTCTTGCAACAAAACGTCAACAATGGTGCTGGAACTTTCCGGCCACTTCCGGGCACTGAATCACGTGTATGAAAATACCATTATACTCGTCTCGATCTAAGCTACGCATTGGTACCAAATTTATGCCCTCTCGCAGCCTAAATGAAAAATCTCTAATTTCAAGTTTTAAAAATCTAAAATTTCAAACTCAAATTCCTGTCAAACTACCCAATGGTTCGCAACCAAATTTTCAACAATTGTTCTAGGAAGCAAGATCTACCTATTGATCGGAACAAAAACCCTCAAAAATGAAGAATACAGTCAACCCAAATTTATGTTTGTACGTATGTATATATATATATATATACACACCCGCCTATACAGTCGTATATACATGTATATACATATACAAATATACCCAAAAGCAGTACCAAAGCCCCAGAATCTTCATATTTAATTCACATAATTATTCTTAACATGCAAAATCATTTAATTTCATAATTAAATTTATAAAAATTTCCAACAACATGTATATATAAATTATATATATATTCCAGCACCATTAATATACAAATTATATACATAATCCAGCAACATGTATATACGGATAATATATATGTCTACAGATTCAAAGGGGAAGAGAAGAGTTTGAACTTTCCTTTTTGTCGACCAAAACTCATCCCTACGAGTCGCTCCTTCTCTCCCTTCTCTCTTGCGTCTACACTCTTTCTGTTTCTGTGCGTGAAAACAAACGACAGAAACCCTAACTTTCTTTTTCTTTTATTTTCTTTTATTTTTTTTTTCTAGAAAACTAAATAAACTCTAAAATAATAAAAATAATAATATAATAAAAAATAGACTGTAGTCCATCAAAAATAAGTATACACCTAGCCCAACCATTCTAGCCTAACTCAACCCAGATTCCTCCCTAGCCCAATCCAAAATTAAAATAAAGGAAAAAATACAACAACCCAGTCCAAATAAAATAAAATATAATAAAGTAAACTATACCAAAATATTTAAAGCAATCTAAGAAATTTAATCCAACCAATAAAGCAATTCAAAGCACTCACAGAAATTTAATTCAACCAATAATGAAAATAATAAAATAAATAAGTAAATATAAAGCGTTTAGATTAAAAATTCAATGACCTCAAAATTATGGGGTATTACAATCTTCCCCCTTAAAAATAGAAATTTTGTTCTCGGAATTCACCCCCATACCTGAAATAAAAAGATCTGGATATTTTGCCTTTATCTCATCCTCTCTTTCCCAAGTGGACTCCACCTCATTATGGTGGATCCACTGAACACGAACTAACGGAATGGTATTAGAACGAATAACCTGGTCCCTACGATCAAGAATACAGTAAGGCTGCTCCAGATATGTTGCATCTGGCTATAACTCAATCTCTCCAACCTTAATGTGCTGGTAAGTATCCTCATCTATAAGGAATTTTCGCAACATAGAGACATGAAAGACATTGTGCACCCTTTTTATCGTGTCTGGTAACGCCAGTCTATACGCTGCCACCACAACCCTATCGCTAATCATAAAAGGACCTACAAAATGAGGTGTCAACTTCTCTTTTCTCCCAAATCACATTACTCACTTCATGGTAAAAACCTTGAGTAGAACCTGATCCCCCACCTTGAACTCTAATGCTCGAGTTCTTCGGTCAGCATAACTTTTCTACCTACTCTGTGCAGTCCTCATACTATCAATAATAAGAGCAACTTTCTCAGAGGTGTCCTTGATAAATTTAGGACCCAAGAAACTATTATCTCTAACCAACATCCAACCAATATACCGACGACCTACATGGGCGCCCATACAAAGCCTCGAATGGTTTCATACCAATAGTCTTTTGATAATTATTATTATAGGCAAACTCAACTAGTCATAAGTAACTCTCCCAATTACCCTTGAAGTCAAGTACACATGCTCACAAAATATCATCTAAAATCTGATTAATCCCTCTCAGTCTAACCATCGGTCTAAGGGTGATAGGCTTTATTGAGATACAGAGCTATACCCATTGCTTATTGAAAACTCTCCCAAAACCCTGATACAAAATTCGGATCCATGTCCAATATAATGGACTGAGACACACCATGAAGCTTCATTATCTCTGCAATGTAAAGCTTCGCGTATTGTTTAGAGGTGTAACTCGAGCGTACGGGCAAGAAATGTGCTAATTTTGTCAACTTGTCCACTATCACCCAAATAGCATCATGATTTCCTTGTGAGGTGGGAAGTCTCACAATGAAATTAATGGAGATGCTCTCCCACTTCCACTTCGGTATAGGCAGTGGCTGCAATGATCCCGGCGGTCTCTAGTGGTCAATCAGGATCATCTAACATGTGCTACACTTAGAGACAAATATGGCAATGTCCCTCTTTATACCTGCCCACCAAAAATTTCATTTCATGTCTTGGTACATCTTATCTACTCTCGGGTGTATCAAAAACTGAGAACTATGGGCCTCACTAATCACTGCCCTCCTTAAGTCGTCACTATGAAGGACCACTAATTGCCACTTGTACCTCAATCCTCCATCTGTACCCACTGTATAGAATGGTACCTCTCCCGATTTCAACTCAGCCACCTTTTCTATGCACTGTGGGTCAGTAAGTTGATTTGTAACTACCCTCTAAATGATAGCAGGTGTAACCACTACACATGTTACAAAGGCATCAGCTAAGGCATCAACACTACTCAAGTCATTCCACTCTGCTTGGAATAGGGCAGAAAGACTGGCGTAGGGTCAGCAACT
Source organism: Cornus controversa (assembly GCA_026545225.1). Taxonomy (NCBI): domain Eukaryota; kingdom Viridiplantae; phylum Streptophyta; class Magnoliopsida; order Cornales; family Cornaceae; genus Cornus; species Cornus controversa. Next base: position 3,561,347 of record CM048849.1, read on the forward strand.
AAGTGCATCAGCTACTACATTCACTTTTCCTAGATGGTATTAAATGGAAAAATGATAATCTTTTATGAACTCCAACCACCTATGTTGTCTCATATTCAGCTCCTTCTGTGAGAATAGATACTGATGTGGTTGGAACTTGAATTATATTGTAAGCTTATTTTCGCCCCTTTTATCAAAATATAATTTAACCACTCGTAAGAGCACGAATCTTTGTAGATACGGTTCTATATAGAGGGTATCGACCTCACGAGGACTAGTTGTAATTGTCTTAAAGAAAGATTAATTCCACTTTAATCCTAAAAACAAGGTTTTGAGTTTTGTTTAGAAAACTATTGCATGAATGTAAAAACAATAAATTTAAAGAGTTTAAAGTTGGGAGAGAGAACTAGGGGTGGTTTCCACCACTAGCCATTCATATGTTCATAAGTGTAGCAAGCTTGGGATTCCTAAATTAAATGCCTAACAATGTCATTAGGCTTGTGACCTCAATGACATATCAAAAGATTAATGTGTGTGCCACCTATCATAATCCATCTTCAACAAGCATAGTTTTTCAACCTAACTAATTACCCTACTCTCTAAGTGAACCTAAAACTAAATGCATCCAAACTACCTTATCTTGGCATGGTTTATACAAGCAAGCACAACACATTCATATAAAGTACCATTACCTAGCCATCATTTGCAATTCTTGTGGAATATGCACATGTTGTGCATTCATATGACAAAATCTACTCTAAGACAAGAATAAACTCCACTTCACATGAATATATAAGAGAAATGTATAAGTGTACATTATCACTAGACTAGATAATCAACATCTAATTACAAATCCCAAAATGCTACAAAAATGAACAAGTTTACATGGCTAGGGGTTTCACCAACACCCTAGTAGAGAAGTTAGTTGCTCATGGCTGCCTTGCACTCTTCCATTGATGAAGAAAATGAAGCTTCAAGGTCTGGTTCAGCTCCTTCTTCTCCTCTCCCGAATGTCTCTCCTTGTATATTCTGATGTGTGTGAGAGATATGTGAGAAATGGCCTCTTTTTGTGCTTTATGGCTTCTTTTTTCAACCTTGGGGCCCACCATATATATATATATCAATATATATATATTCATTATATCAAGAAGGTCCCCAAGGGTCTTGTTCAAGTCAGACAATCCCCCTAAGTCGTGCAAAAAGGGGGATTTTGTTGCAAGTGGGAGAGCAGGTGAGCAAGTGGGCAAGTGGCTCTGCAGAATCTCGATCAATCGAGATTGGATCTCGATTGATCGAGATTTCGATCAATCGAAATAAGATCTCGATCAATCGAGATCTCGATTGATCGAGATCAACATATCGATTGATCGAGATGCCTTGGCTGCAATTCTGATTTTTCTCTTCAGTTGCAAAAAGCCTCAAATTTTTCTCCTTTCACTACAAGACCTGCAATACATCAAAAACACAAAAATACCGTAAACATATCTCGATAAACGTAGAAACGGGACTAACATATGCAATAAAGAGGGTTCAAATGCATAGAATTGAACACATATCAGATACTGCAAACTCTTGTGATCGCTGAACAATTTGAAGGTCTAACCCAAGAGGTAATGCCTCCAAATCCTCAAAGTAAAAACCACAACTGCCAACTCCAAGTCATGAGTCGGGTAGTTAAGCTCATGAGGCTTAAGCTTATGCCCCAGACCCTACAATGACGCATTGGTGAATACCAAGTACTCAATGCCGCTCTGAGGAGTAGCTAGGACTGGTGCAGTCATCAACCTACTCTTCCACTCGTCAAAAGCTGCCTCACAAGAGTCATCCCAAATAAAAGACAACATTTTTAGTGAGATGGGTGAGCTAGCCAGCAATCTTAGAGAAGCCCTGAATAAACTGACGATAATAACTATCCAACCCAATAAGGCTACAAATCTCTAAAGGTGAGGTAGGTTTTCCCCACTCCAAAACCGCTGACACTTTACTTGGATCAATCGCTATCCCTTTCTCAGATACTACGTGACCCAAGAACTTCACCTCCCTCTGCCAGAAATCAGACTTCTCAAACTTTGTATACAAGTAGTGATCTCTTAGTGTCTACAAAACGATACGAAGATGTCTAGCATTGTCCTCCTCTGACCTAGAAGTAGGACTGGTGCCTGAAGCTAAGTAAATTACAAAGTTTATCTCACAACTCAATGGTAGTCCTAGAATTTCCTAAAACACATTTTGAAAAGTCTCGCACCACTGGAATGGGATCCATAGAAACTGTATTTCCCTCCAGAGATTTCTCACAAATAAATAATGGGTGAGTACTAGACCCTCCATTTGATTATGGCATAGCAACCAAACACATCTCCAGACCTGATATAGCAAAAACAATTGCCATATTATGGCAATTGACATGGTCATAATAATGCGATAATTGATCCATTTCAAATATGACACCATATGAATTCATGTCTAAGATCAATAAATCTACCAAGAACCTGAGTCTGCTAATGTCTATAGGGACCTTACTACCATGTTCCCGTAGAACCGTACTAGCCCCCAACGATGTAGATATAGTAAGTGGGGAAGTACATGGCTGAATGTCTAAACTAGATAAGCTAGCAAATGCTCTAGACACAAAGGAATGAGATGCACCAGTATCAAAGAAAATGCGACTAAGTCTACCATTGATCAAAAACATATCCTCAATCGCCTGAGGAGCCTGCACATCGTATGACATGACATTGTAGACCCTCCCCTAATGTATCTGTTGAATAGATTAAGTATGTATCATTTCGTTTCTCCCCCTGTCCTTTCCTATAATCCCTCCTTATTTAGCAGTGCTGCAATGTAGCATCAACCACCTAAGTATAAGTGGAATAAGCTAGATTACCAACAATGACCTGTCGAGTAGGCCAAATCAAACCATTCGCTAAACAACTCACCTACTTCTCTTTAGTGTTCACCTCCTCTGGTGCAAACAAATATAAATTGGTGTACTCCTGCTCATACCCTACAACTGTCCTATCCCTCTGCTGTAAGTCCAGGAACTCCCTCTCATGAAAGAATTTTGAATCCTTCCCAACTGTTAGGCCACTCCACTAGTAATGAAACATGCACCATTTGTGGTGGCTGCTGTGATGACTGCTGATTCTGAAGAGCAATCGTCACTCCTATAGCTACAACATGAACTATCATGGCTGCCAAATCAGGAGGAAGTTTAGGATTTCCACCCTGAACATTATCCTAACCTTAGTTGTGGTTCGCATTCTTCCTCCTACGGGGTGGCATCTGAATAAAGCCCCAATACTAAACTAAAACGTATGGAGTACTACGAGTTCTATACTTAGATTCTATTTATCAGAATACGCAACGCGAAAGATACCATACGATGGACCCTACAGACCTGAGAATACTTGAACCTGGAATGTTCTGATACCAACTAAAATATCCCCCAACAAATTTCGTGCATGAGATGGTCAGTCTCATGCACAAAACTTGAGAGATATTTACAACTCATAGCAACAAGCATAGAGTACAAAAGACATAATGAAATAAATTTTAAAAGTGGAATAGCCAGTCCATTCGAATGAACATAAAAAGTTAAATAAATAAAGTACATATCTGGTAATACAATTTGAAAGTCCTGTAACCCAAGGACCCTTTAACTAGAAAAAATAAAAGTTTTAACTCTAAATTAAAAACCAACTACCAATCATCACAATAAAATAACTCATTCACAATTAACCTAAAACAAAGTATAACATGGACACTTATAATTTAAAAAAAAAAATACATTTAAGGAGTAAAATAATGCAACCACCAATTATATGAGCAAGCCCACAACCAAACCTCTAATATACTTAAATCTTTGAGGGAGTCTAAACCTAGCTCTAATCTAGATTTTTGGGCCTATTCTACTCCTAAGATCCCTATTTAATTATTCTGGAATTTTCTGAAATTTTTTGAGAACTTTAAAGATTTTCCAAAATTTAAGAAAATAAAAATCTAGTTTTGAGACACACTTTCCATACTACTTTAACTCCAAGGGAACATCATTTTGATTTGATATTTAAAACCCAAGTGGATTCTATCCCCAAAATATCACCAAAATTTTCTAGGATTTTAAAAAATATTTTCCAAATAAAAGAAAATGAAAACCCAATTTTGAGACATAGTTTTAAAATCAATTTAACCTTGAGGGAAGCTCATTTCCACCTGAAATTTAAAACCTATGTGTATTCTATCCCTTAAAGGTTACCAAAATTTTTTTAGAATTTTTTGGAATTTAAAAAAATTATTTTAAAAATTATTTTTTCAATTTTCTAAATTAAAATCAATTTGAAAAACAAATAAAAAATATTAAAATATTTCAGATTGAACCCCAAGTGGGCCCAGTGGGTAGGCCCGGCGAGTGGCACCCAACGGACCTTTCTTGATCCCCGACCGGTGGCACACGCGCCCCCACATGTCGGTGGGGCATGTGGCCCTTTCTTCTCTTTTTTTTTCTTTTCTTTTATTTTCTTCTTGTACTTCCTTTCTTTCCTGCAACAGAATGTCAACAATGGTGCCTGAACTTTTCGGTCACTTCCAGGCACCGAATCGCATGTATGAATATACCATTGAACTCATCTCGATCAAAGCTACGCATTGGTACCAAATTTACACCCCCTCGCGGCCTAAATAAAAAATTCTCAATTTTAAGTTTTAGAAATCTAAAATTTCAAACTCAAATTCCCATCAATCTAACCAACGGTTCGCAACCAAATTTTCAAGGATTGTTCTAGGAAACAAGATTCTCTACCTATTGATAGGAACAAAAATCCTCAAAAATGATGAATACAATCAATGAAATTCATGTTCGTACATATGTATATATATATATATACACCCGCCTATACAGCCATATATACATGCATATACATATGCAAAAATACCCTAAAGTAGTACCAACACCCCAGAATCTTCATGTTTAATTCACAGAATTATTCTTAGTATGCAAAATCATTTAATTTCATAATTAAATGCATAAAGATATCCAACAACATGTTTATAAAAATTATATATATATTTTATATATATTCCAGCAGCATGTATATAGAAATTATATATATATTATATATATAATCCAGCAACATGTATATACAGATAATATATATGTGTATAGATTCAAAGGGGAAGTGAAGAGTTCGAACTTGCCTTTTTATTTACCAAAACTCGTCCCGACGAATCGCTCCTTCTCTCCCTTCTCTTTTGCGTCTACACTTTTTCGATCTCTGTGCGTGAAAACGAACGACAGAAACCTAACCTCCTTTTTCTTTTGATTTCTTTTATTTTTTTTCTAGAAAACTAAATAAACTCCAAAATAATAAAAATAAGAATATAATATAAAATAAACCCTAGCCCATAAAAAATAAGTATACACCTAGCCCACCATTCCAGCCCTACTCAACCCAGATTTCTCACTAACCCAATCCAAAATTAAAATAGAGGAAGAAATACAAAGACCCAGTCCAAATAAAATAAAATATAATAAAGAAACTATACCAAAATATTTAAAGCATTCTAAGAAATTTAATCCAACCAATAAAGCAATTCAAAGCACTCACAAAAATTTAATTCAACCAATAAAACAAATAATAAAATAAAGAAATAAATATAAAGCATTTAGATAAAAAATTCAATGACCTCAAAATTACGGGGTATTACAGAGAGGGTCGTTGCATATGGTTCCCGCCAGTTGAAGATCCACGAGCAAAATTATCCGACTCATGACTTAGAGTTAGCGATAGTAGTTTTTGCTTTTAAAATATTGAGGCATTATCTCTACGTGAAAAAAGTTTGAGGTTTTCTCCGATCACAAGAGCTTGAAGTACCTTTTTACACAAAGGACTTGAACATAAAGCAAAGGAGATGGGTAGAATACATGCAATTTTGATCTTTAGTATCACTCTGGGAAAACTAATGTGGTTGTCGATGCATTAAGCAGAAACTCACATGGCATTTTGGCTGGTATTGCTATCTAAGAGTGGAAGATTGTCACACTCCAATTTCTGACTCCCGGAAACCAAGGGTGAACTCATCCATTAACTCCAATGAACCTTCCTTTTTCTCCTTAATTACCATGGAAGCTTAAATCTAACCTTGCATATAAATATGCATCATTTAACCTTAATCAACCACCATGGGCCCCAAACCATGCCTCGGTTTCATAGCCAACAAGTTGTAGCCTGTGTGACCATAACTTGAGGTTGAAACCTACCCCATTCGATAGAGGATTTAAAAATACACAATTTTTAAAAAAATGGCACTCAATTTTGATCTCAAACGAAGAAATTACACCCGTTTGAAGTTCAGATGCAAATGGAGCTGCCCAATTTTCCTTCGATCGGCTGATGGGTAGTTTCGGTCGATAGTAAAAGGACTTTCAATCGACCAAAACTCTGTCCAGTCGACCAAAACCTATTGTAAAGTGAAAACTCTCAGGATATTGCACTTTCGATTGACCGATGCAGAGCCCACTCGACCAAAGTGCTAAAAATAGCCAAAAACCTAATTTTTCAAGCCTTAAAGCATTCAATCACCTTACCAACTCATAATCAAACTCAAAGAATGACTTAAATCATGATTAAAACCTACCAAAAATAATAAAAATTCTCATGAATACTCCATGGATCCAAAATGAACACATTTTGGGCATGTGTTCTCCTACTGACTACTCCAATCCCTCAACTAGCATCAAAAGCATTCACACCACTTACAACATTGAATGAAACATAATTTCATAATCTTTGCATTCCAATTCATCCATTCCATCCAAATCATACATCAAGCATAATTATTCAAAAACACAAATAAAGTTCATCCCTTCAAACCACATATCCATTCACTTCATCCCCAACTCATTCGCTTGAGAAAGTCCACACATAAAGTTATAACACAAGAAGGAATCATAACTTTACAATCCATAAATTAAGTTGGGTCCAAGAATGAACCACAATACATATAGGTTCCAAGATAATAGTCATTACAAGGATTTCATGCATAAGTTCCAAAAATGCTAAAAAATTTAACCATGACTACAATTTTATAATTCAACATGCCACAAGCCGTCACGGATAACCAAATATACGATATCCAAAATATATCAAAATATTTCTAGAGTTCCACTTGGATACTCAAGTCCCATCCGTCATCAGTGCCTTATATGTAATAGAGTTTAGAATAAAGGGGTGAGCACCACTGCGACTTAGTAGAGATACCCCAACCTCCTAAGTGCGAACTCGACACGACCTATATGAATGCATGTTACTACATTACATGTGTCATCCAACATATACCATGTTCATTCATAAGCAATACATATATATAGGAATGCATTAAACATATAGCATGCTTCACAATTCAAATAAAAGCATTAATTATATGCTTGTCTCCCTCTCGGACTCAACCTGATACCCTAACGTGATTCTTGACCAAATCATATAACTGAGACACTTTTCACACAATTTCAAGACTGCCACTGAGTCATCACATACTCCAAGGTGATTAGTTGGTTTTAGAATTCATCACAGAGTCATCACATACTCCAAGGTGGTTATATAGTTTATCACCGAGTCATCACATACTCCAAGGTGATTGTATGATTTATCACCGAGTCCTCACATACTCCAAGGTGAAAATGTTACTTTCCTACATTTCCCATCCTTCTCACAACGGCCCCATACATGCATTTTAGACATATAGGTATCAACCATCTAAAATTTATGCTTCACAATACATACGCTAATTATCAAGGAACATAGCATACATTTTATCTCCACAAAATCATACATAGCACATATATGTATAACACATGCATATAATCTCTCATATGCATACAACTTGTATATTCATCTCATGCTACACTAAATGCATAATTTTATCACATAGGACTAATCATGCATTTAACAATCACATATTCCTCATATAATCACATATATGACCTAAGATTACACATTTGCACAAAGACTTCAAATTGAGCACATAATACCTATATACCCAATTTCTCCCATTCACCCATCTTTGACCCACATGCTACAACCAACACAAGGAACCCCGAATGTGCTAAGATTGAATTCAAGAGAAGAAGAAAATCTAGCTTTCCACCTATCTCACTCTCCTAAAACATGTGATACACAACCTACACCTCTCATTTTCACTTGAAACCCTAGAATCGACAATTAGAAGAGAAGAAGAACCCTTACCTCAAAATTGAAGGCCTTCCATGCACTTCACCAAATTTCTAGTGACGTCTACCTTACCGGATTGCAACTTTGTTTGGTCCAAACCGAAGCTCTTGCCATCCCCTACGTATCTCCTTTCTTCAGTGAAACTCGAATCACACCCGAACGGCTGAGTTTTAGAGAAAGAATGAGGCATGAGAAATGACTGGAATCCTCAGCCATAGATATTTAAAATATCTAGGGCGCCAAAAAAAGTGGAACTGAATTCCATCAAACTTTAGTAATTCTTACACGCAGAGACGTACACAACAAAAGAAATGACCCCACTTAGACAAAGAAACAACCGGTTTTATCCCATACTCTGGGCGTCAATGGATTTTCTTTCAAGGGGAAAAGAAAAAACCATGTGCCCCACCTGGGCGACTGGCGAGGATAAACAACTGCCTCTCTTGATTTACCCATTTTCCCCCTCTATTGATTAACGTTGCTGTGGTGATTGTATGGGTAAAAGAGTCATTCCGACACCCCAATCGACCACAGAAGACACCCGTTGGATTTCTCCCAAACCACTGCCTCTTGGTTTCACTCTCACCGCTGAAGTAGCACTCTATAATAATAATTGTGCATATACGACGCGTGTGTATGTGTGTGTGTATATATATATATTATATATCACCTCCCGTCAGAATTAGATTAGAAGCATCAAAGTAACTCAATCTCGAAACACAAAATTCCTTACAAATCTCTCCTACTTTTTAATTTCTCAAAAGTGTTGTTCAAAAGATCAGAAGATCAATATACAAGAGACGTCTGAAGAAAAAGAAAGAAGATGAGTTCAACAAGCAGAGCTTGGGTTGTGGCGGCCAGTGTGGGAGCTGTGGAGGCATTAGAAGATCAGGGATTCTGTAGGTGGAACCACACAATAAGATCGCTACACCAGCATGCCAAGAACAATCTCAGGTCAATTTCTCAGGCCAAGAAGCTCTCTTCGTCATCTTCAGCGATGGTTTCGACTTCGAGTAAAGTGAGGGACCAGATGAAGATGAAGCAATCGGAGGAGTCTCTGAGAAAAGTCATGTACTTGAGCTATTGGGGACCCAATTAAACCCGTAATACGTAATTGACTGTATATTGTATAATTTAGAAGTAATTGCTCTGTCAATGAGAAACAGATTTTGGTAACTTTTTTCTTTTGCAACAATCTTTTTACTTCAGAAAATCCCATGCATTAAGTCATTAGTCTGCTGCTTTTATACCTTGATCTATTCGAAAAAACAAAAAAAGGAAGTACGGGTTCAGATTAGATTATTTAAGAAATGGGTACTGATAAGAATGAATTAACAATTGATGGTGCATGGGACTGCTTATAATCCTTTTCTGTGTTCAAGATATGAATGGAGCTCTGCTTGCTTCATCGTCAACTTTTAGGCATCATTTGAATGGAAGAATTTGAAAGGATAAGGATAGAAAAGAAAAGAGAGAATAATATGTTCTGTGTTTGAGTACTTTAAATAATAAAAAATGAGAGAAATGGGAGCAATTTAGAGTCTCTTATATCAATCTTTGCAAAATGAAAAGATTGAGAGAGAATGACAGTGAGTTAAGTATAATTTTTATAACTCTGAAACTGCCTCAATAATGAGAAGAAAAAAAATAGTTGTTTCACTCATCATTAAATATAAAAGGGTATAATACTAATTTGGTTGTTATTTATTTATTTATTTTATTTAAATAAGAATTTTTTTTTTCTCTCATATTTATCCAAATATAAATAAATATTATTGATATACTCTCCTTTCTTCTATCTCATAACTAAAGTTATCATATTTTATTTTTTCTCTTGTCTAACCAAATGGAGGCTCCGTTAGATAGAAGAGAAAAGAAAGGATAAAACATGTTGTGTTTAGATAAACATTATTAAAAGAAAAAAAAAGATAAGGTGGGATAAGAATGAATAGTTATTCCTCCTTATCCCTTGTATCATATCTTCTCAAAAATAGAAGATTAGGAGAAAAATGATAGTCTTTAAGTAGTACTTTTATAATTCTAAAATTGTTCTCAACAATTAAAACGAAAAAATTGTTATTCTATCCATGTCCCATAAATATAAAAGAATATGATAATAATTTGGTCGTTATTCTTTCTCTCTCACATTTTATCAAACAAGAATACTATATTATCTTTCTTTTTTTTTTCTTATTTATTCAAACATGAATAGAGTTTATTGTTATCCTCTCTTTTTCTTTCATTTCTCTAATAATTAATATTATTCTCTCCATTCTTTTCTCTCGTATCTATCCAAACGGAGCCTTAATCTTTTCATCTTTCCATCTCTTTTTGTTTGGAATCAAATATATAAATATATAGTTTGGATCATCTGAAGAGATTATTATGGTGGAACAGTGGAGTGGTGAGATTAGATGGTGGGATTTCACTCTTCTTTGCAGGGAGAACAGAGGGAGAGAGAAAGTAGAGGGAAGATGCTGAGACTTGCGAAAATATGTTAATTTAAAGGATAGCTCGAATGTTAATTTAAAGGAAATCTCAAGAATGCCTTACCCAGTTACCCTGTCATGTAGAAGATGGAAGGGTGTAGTTTTTATTTATTTTATTATTTGTAAAAGTTTTACAATAATTTTTAGATATATTAGTATATGTAGTTCTGATTAAATTCAAGCCTACAACTCAAACAAAGAATTCTGGTTGTCATACTAACTTTATCGTATAAATATTGTGTACCACACCGACTTTATGTTATGCAACTTGTAAATTACTTTTTCGTTCTTTTATTTATTTGCAATGTACATCATTTACAACTAGACATAATTACAATAAATACTAAAATATTAACAACCTTAACTTTTTCATAACTAAAAAAAATTAAAAATATTGAGCAATATATCCTATAACATAATAATAAATGAATCACTCACCAGATCAGCTTGACCATAATTTGTAATATATATGTATATATATATATATATTTATTTAAATAAAATTAGAATTCAAGTTCAGAGACCAGGTTGTTGGCACATCAATCCAAGTCCAACCCTAATTAAGTTTGATTTAAGATTTTTTAACCTAAATCTAATCCTAATTATAAAAATAGTTATTCAAGTCTGTGAATCGGACTAAGCTTAAGTTGAATTCGAATTGGCTCACTCAAGTTGCATCCCTACCTGCATAACCATAAGCCACCCTAATCTATTGGCCGTCTGGTCCGAATATATTACCCTTCGTGTGACAAATAGAACTAACAATGACAAGTGAAAGGTTGCTACTCAAACCTTTTAAAATCATGATGCAAGACATTTCATGAATTTGAAATTTATGAATATGAAACTCTATTTTCATTTTTAATTGATCCATGAGGATAAATATTGTACGTTTGAAAAATGATGGATGGTTAATGGATTTTTTCAAAGAAAATTGAAATTTTCTATTGTGCTCTGTTGTAATATAGGACTTTTTTTTTCCTTCCGAAAAATGATTTTTTAAAGTGACAAAACTAGCCTAATTGTTAGTATGAAAAAGTGCAGTCCCATATGGCAATGAGGCGGGAGCTCCCTTCCCCATTCCCTCCCTCATTTAGAAAAACTCTCCCATCACTGTCCCATTCCCGTCCTCGTTTAGAAAAGCTCCCTCATCCCTATCTTGAGGTGAGATGGGGTGGGAGGGAGACATAAATAGGGCGGGATGGATTTTTATTGTTTTTTAGAACTTTTTTTTAGGGATTACTTTTGTAATTTTACTCTTTTTAATTTTTACATTTTTATATGATAAGGTCATTTGTTATATGTGCACTGCCAATAAGACTTGAACTAGTAAATCTTATATATAGAACTATATAAGAGTAATTATGCATATGTATTATATATATAAAGGTAATATAGTAAATATAAAATATAAATGGGTGGGGTGGGGCATGGCGGGGCGGGGGTGCCTATTCCCATCCCCGCCTCGCAACTTTATGGATTTTTTTTCTCTCACCCTCATAATTGCTCCAAAATCATTTAGTCTCCTCCATAACTGGTTTAAACAGGGCGGGGTAGAGCGGTTCCCCGATGAGGTGGGTTAAATTGTCATCCCTAGTCCCACACTCATGAATCAGATGGCTTGCATTCTTTCGCTCTAAGAATTAGGTTGGATTTGTCAATTTATTTAGCACTACTCTTTTCTTTGTGATTGTTTTATCGAATACCTATGTCGAATCAACTTGATTAACTTGACCAATTTGTTAGGGTTGAGCTTGGGTTAGGTTAGACTCAATTCGGTCTTTGGACAACAATCTTCATAAGACAAATTGAGTTAAGGTTCACTCTGCATTCTGCGAAGATGTTTAAATTGCACCCCTAAATAACAGTAGCCTTTAAAATAGGGTGAATTTTTTTATTTATTATTTTATCCTGACAAATAGGGGTAATCACGAATTGGATTCGTGGTCTATCAATTGATAAAAATACAATCCGATCTAATCCACGGGATTGTTCAATTCGATCCGGTCTGATCCATGAAATATGAGAATGAATCAAATCGAATTGAACTTGTTCTAAAAATTCCAATATAATTTTTTGACTGGGACCCAATATCAATTTTTAACCGTGGTCCAATTTTTAATTTAAATTGATTCACTTCCACAACATAATTAACTAATCAAATGGATTATTTTGGGAACTAAACTATCAACATTTTATTTTAAAGGGAAGGCAAGATACCACTGCTATAGTGACGGTTGGTAAATTTAAGAACAAGTGAAGATTTGGAATAGGCTAAACCTAGTAAATATGTGTTTTATATTGTTTAATTAGACTGTTTAGCCAGTGTGAATGTCATTGCTCAAGAGAAATTATGATAAAATTATAAATATATCAACTAATTTTTGAATCGTTTAATATGTGTGAATATTATTATTCAAGAAAAACATATGATAATATGTATGAAAAATAGTAAAAAATTATAGGCATTAATAGTTCGAGTTAAGTAAATTTTCCTTTTATTTTCATGTCACAATCAACTAATCAAATAGAAAAATTTAGATCCAATTAATCTATACCCAGACAACACTTCCAAACAAACAAGAGAATGAAATAAGTCTTTTTTAAGTTAAGGTTTAAAAGATTTAAAATATTATTATTATATATAAAATATTTAATATTATAAATTTTAACGCATTATCCCAATCAAATTCACAAATTGACGAATAATTTGATAACCCTTCCTGACAAGAGTCACGACACACTCAAACACTCACATATAAGGAATGTTTAGAGTGAGTGAAAACTTCTTCTTCACTGATGATGTGCTACAATGATAGAAAACACGTATTCAATAGATATTTTATAGAATATTTTATATTTTTTAATTTCATTGTGCTGGGAATGAGCAAGGATTGTTCCAAAGGAAAATAGGAAAAACACTGCCAAAGAAATGGTCCCACTAAGACAAAAGACAACTGGTTTCATCCTATACTCTTGGCGTCAATGGATTTACTTTTAAGTCGAAACAAAAACCATGTGCTCACCACTAAACAAGTAGCGAGGATAAGAACTTGTTATTCATGTGAAGTACCTATTTTGTCCATATAGAATTAATTTTGATAAGCTTCTTGTATGGGTAAAAGAGTCATTCCGACACCCCAATAGACCAAAGAAAAAGCCCATTGGCTTTGCCAGACTCCCAAACCGCTGCCTCTTGTTTTCACGCTCACTGCTAAAGTGGCACTCCACAAAATATATATATACACGCTCACTCCCATAAGATTTAAGCAACAAGCATCGAAGTAACTCAATCTCAAAACACAAAAGACCTTATAAATCCTACTTTTTAACTTGCCAATTTGTTGTCCCAGAAGTTCAGAAGATCAGAAGAAAAGAGTCGTCTGAAGAAGAAAAAGAAAAAAGAAGAAGAAAATGAGTTCAACAAGCAGAGCTTGGGTTGTGGCCGCGAGTGTGGGAGCTGTGGAGGCATTGAAAGATCAGGGATTCTGTAGGTGGAACCACACAATAAGATTAATACACCAGCATGCCAAGAACAACCTCAGGTCATATATTCTCAGGCCAAGAAGCTCTCTTCGTCATCTTCGGTGATGGCTTCAAGTAAAGTGAGGGACCAGATGAAGATGAAACAATCGGAGGAGTCTCTGAGAAAAGTTATGTACTTGAGCTGTTGGGGACCCAATTGAACCCATAATATGTAATTCACTCTATACTGTATAGTTTTGAAGCAATCGCTCTGTTAATGAAAAACAGATTTTGAGAACTATTTCTTTTGCAACAATGTTTTTAGTTCAGAAAATTTCATGCATTAAGTCATTAAAACAAATGAAAAAGTATGGGTTCACATTAGATAATTCAAGAAATGGGAACCCATTAGAATCAATTCGCAATGGATAATTTAAGAAATATGTACTGACTAGAATCAATTAACAATTGATGGTGTATAGAAATACTTATAATCTTTTTATTTTCAAAATAACAACTTTCCATGTCTATCTTTTTATTTGGAATCGAATATATAAAATATATAGTTTGGATCATCAGGAGATGATTATGGTGGAACAGTAGTGAAAATAGATGGTAGTGATAGTCAGATTTAACTATTGTTAAAATGCCCCCGACTATTTAACGTACCTTCCCGAGCTCCGTTTTTGATTTTGAAAACCACTACGGTCTTGAAATCATTTTGCCTACTCTCTAAACATTTCATCTAAGCTATTACTAAAAATAAACGTTTGCTAAAAATTTTTCGAATTTCTGGGCCCACTAGGACCATATCCCGGGCCCCGGTTTGACCAAAAAGTCAAATTTCTCCAAAGCTCCCAAAAACTTTTCAAAACCTTTAAAACACTTTCCAAACATGTTTCCCACACTCAAAACATGTTAAACACCATTCAAAATGCATCTATGGCAATTATGATGCAAAAAATACAAACCGACCAAAAGTGGTCACGGTCTCTACAAAGATGATGGAAGACATCTTAGAAATGGGATTGTACTTTATTAAAGGTGATGAACTGGCAACATTGTTCACACTTATAACACAACCGACTCGAATTAGTAGAGTGGTTGAAGAGTAGAGGCATGACAGCGAGATGAAGAGTATTCGCACTTGAATTATGGGTGAGGAAGTAGTGGAAGATTGGACTATCCATTCAAATGGTGGTTTGAGGTTCAGAGGCAATATGGTTGTTCCATTGGCTTGCAAGGATGAGGTTTTGAGAGAGTTTCATAGCTCTAGACTTGTAGTGCATCCCAGTGGTACCAAATGTACCATAACCTTCATAGACAGTTTTGGTGAAAGGGCATGAAAAGGTATGTCGCATAGTTTGTGGCGAGGTGCCTCACTTGTTAACAAGTGAAGGTCGAGCACCAGAGACCGACATGTCTACTCCAGCCATTACTAGTGGCTATGTAGAAGTGGGAACACGTCACTATGAACTTTGTGACGGGGTTGCCTAGAACGAAGAAGAGTCACGACGCAGTTTGGGTCATAGTGGATAAATTGACCAAAGTGGCTCAGTTTCTTCTGATTTGAGTGATGGATGATGTGGATACCCTTAGTCGATTGTAGATAAATCATATTTTGAGGCTACACAGAGTGCCAGTCTCTATTATGCCTGACAGGGACCCAAGGTTTACGTCACGATTTTGATAGAGTTTTTAGGCTGCACTTGATATGGACCTCCATTTTAGTACAACTTTCCATCCTCAGACAGATGGTCAGTCAGAGCGTACTATACATATTTTGGAGGATACTTTTAGAGAATGTGCACTTGATTTCTGAGGTAGCTGGGAGGATCACCTTCCATTAGTGGAGTTCGCATATAATAATAGCTATCAATTTAGTATTAAGATGGCTCCCTTCATGGCCATGTATGGTAGACCTTACAGGTCACCAATTTGTTGGACAAATGTTGGTGAGATAGTGGCATTGGGGCCAGGTATAGTCTGAGAGACTACCGAGAAGATAAATATTATAAGGCATCAGTTTCTTACGGTGCAGAGTCATTAGAAGAGTTATGCCAATAGAAGATGGAGGCCTTTTGCATTTGAGGTGGGGTACCATGTCTTCCTAAAGGTCTTGTCACGATGGGGTTTGATGAAATTTGGGCATAGCGGAAAGCTAGCGTCACAGTTGATCGGTCTGTTTGAGATATTGGATCATGTAGGTGAGGTTGCATACCACTTGGCATTACCACCGCAATTGTCAGGCGTGTACAATACTTTCCACGTTTTGATATTGAGAAAGTATAAGTCGGATCCTCCATATGTACTAGATTGGACAGATCTTGAGGTGGAGGGGGACATATCATGCTAGAAGAGGCCGATCCTGGTTCTGGATACTAGGGAGCAAGTGCTTCGGGGCAAGACCATTCCACTGGTTAAAGTCCTTTGGAGGTATCACAGAGTCGAGGAGGCTATGTGGCAGCGGGAACAAGAAGTCTACTCAAAGCATCCTAATTTGTTTTATACTTGAGTTATGTTTCTACTTTCGAGGATGAAATTCCTCAAAGGTGGGGAGGTTGTAGAGACCGTGACCAATTTTGGTCGATTTCATTTTAATCATCATAAATACATTTTGAATGATTTTTAGTATGTTTTGAGTGTGGGGAACATGCTTGGGCAGATGTATAGAGGTTTTTGAATGTTTTTAAAATATTTGGAGAAGTTTGACTTTTTGGTCAAATAGGGGCCTATGATGCAGTCCGGGTGGGCCTAGGAATCCAAATTTTTTTGAAAAATAGTTATTTTTTATTTTGGTTTAGATGAAATGTTTCGAGAGTAAAGTAAGTGATTTCGAGTCCATAGGAACTTTCAAAATTGAAAACAGAGGTCGGGAGGGTACGTTAAGTGGCCCAGGGGTATTTTAGTAATTTACGCACCCTAGATATTTTAAATATCAGTGGCTGAGATTTCCAACCCATTTATCATGCTAGCTTCTCTCTTTAAATCTCTCATATCTTCATCCCTCCTTCTTCTATCTAGATTTTGGTTAGGTTTGGCTTGAATTTGAGGTTCACTGAAGAAGGGAAGTGCGTAGAACTCGGCAAGGGCTTCAGTTTGGACCAAACAACCTTGGATTTCTTGGGGAGATTCTTGAAAATTTCTTAGAAGTATTTCAAATTTGAGGTAGGGGTTATCCTTCTCCATTAGTTGTCAATTCTAGAGTTTCGGGTGAAACAGTGAGGTGTAGGTTGTGTATTGCATGAATGAGAGTGGTGAGAAGGGTGGGATTTGATATTTTCTCCTTCCTATGATTTTTTTCTATGTAAAAATTGATATACCTTGTGATATGTTTAACATGAGGGGCTTGTATATGAAATGCGCAAGGTTGAGAACATGAATACATTTATACTAAAATTTGTGTGCATATGTGATTATGTGCAATGATGAACATGTATGTGATTATGTGTTGGTAATGTAGTTTGAAATACATGTTAATTATATATAATAAGGGTATACATTTGATGAAGCATGAACAATATATGCTAAATTAGAGATTTGTAGGCATATGGTACTTATATGCAAGATTTGACATATATGTGATTATATATGTGTTTATGTAGAGAGAAATGCAAGCTATATACCTTTAAAAATAGATTATACATTTGAGAGGCATGAAAATGACATGCTTGACTTATATGATTGAAATGTATATATGGGGTCATTACGAGGAAACGGGGAAAATGGATTGTATATAGAATGTCGGGTCCAACCATCCTATGTAACGAGTATTATTGTCCAATAAGGTATGACCGTCAGAATGGTTCCATCATACCAAGGCTAAGGCCTAGAATTGAATTAAATCCACGTCGCTAAGTTGTCGGAGTGGTGCACTCACATTGGGGCAAACCAATATATTACCAATGAAACATGACTTTGTTGGAGTTGTCCAAGTTATGCAAATGCTATTGGAGGTGTCCTAGATCACCTTATCTGTTAGAGCGGTCCAAATCATGTTGGGGTGTTAGATTAGGTCCGAGAGATAAAGGCTGTACCTTTATGCTTATATGATTAAATGTTAAGTATGATATATGTTTAATGCATGTCTTTCAAATATGTTTTGTCGAGTTGGCACCTAGGTGGGTTGGGATATTCCTATTGAGCAGTTGAGTTACTCACTCTTTTATCTTAAACTCTTTACAGATAAGGTGCCTATGATGGGCAAAACTTAAATGAATCAAGTGGCGTTCTTGTAGCATTTTTGCTTCATTTCGGATATTGTAGATTTGGCTATCCATGCCGGCTTGTGGTATGTTGATTTATATTGTAATTATAGCCGTAGATGAATTGTAATGCTTTTGAACTATATATATGAATTCATGTAATGACTATGGACTTGAGTACATGATGCTAATGTAATGTATATTTGGTCTCATTTGTGTAATTTACGAGAATGAGGAGGTATTGTGGAAAATATGTGTAGTGATGAGGGGGGTTTGGATGAATACATTATTTTGATTAATTGCACGAAATAGAACATGTGTATGATGATAGAAATTTTCAATCTTGGTCATGAATGAGTTGTAATACTTGTGGACTTAGTTGTGTATCTAATGATATTGCTGGATGGATAATGAGAATGTGTGAGATGATGAGAAACATTTGGGTGAATGCATGATTTTAATCAAATGTATGATTTGGGACCATGTGAAGTATATGTGAGATATTTCAATGTTTTACATTGTATAAAGAAGATAAGTTTGTTATGTATTGAGAATTGAGATAATAATGATTAATTGTAATCACTTGGTGGATTTGTTATTGTAGTAGTGGAGTGATATAATGCATCGTAATTACGATGCATCGTAAACCCAATAATGATGCGTCGTAAATAGTTGAATATTTTGAGTGGGATTCTAGATGGTTTCGTAGGATGTTACGTAACTTGTGCAATGCATACGATGCATTGTAATGAGTGGTTGGGTAGATTGTTGAGATAGAATTGGAGAATTTAGGGATGTCATGTAACGGACCGTAATGGATTATTGAGGTTGAGTCATACGTGGGTAAACTTATCTAGGTAATTATGATTCCGCAATGATTCAGTGATTGAGGTGGTTCATTAGAGTTTAATGGACACAATCGCCCTTGTAATTATAATGGATACAATAGATCGTAATTACTATTCACAGAATGCTCCAAAATTGGTCTAGACTTCAATCGGGCATAATTCCTTCATTTTAACTTGGAATTGAGTGTGTTTTTTTTTCAATTGAGTATTTTTGGATCCTCTTTCCAATGAACTAAGTATCATTATGAAATTCTAA
Organism: Cornus controversa; assembly: GCA_026545225.1. Lineage (NCBI taxonomy): Eukaryota > Viridiplantae > Streptophyta > Magnoliopsida > Cornales > Cornaceae > Cornus > Cornus controversa. The sequence goes on from CM048849.1 coordinate 3,580,811, forward strand.
GAGCACAGGAAGTTGAGTTCTGGAATTGAGAGGTTCATGAGTGTGAACCGGACTTTCACTGTTCACCCTTGGTTCTCGAGAGTCAGAAATCGGGGCATGACAAGCAACAAAATGAGGTTGGCATCTCTAGAAATTTCCACTAGTTTAGACAAGCTCATACTGAAAGGAATTGGGGGCAAAATGTAGGCCAAAAAATTCCCCAGCTATTCACTTGAGCTTGCTGACACACGAACGAGCCGAACCCAAGAGGAATTAAGCCCAAAGTTCAGTAAAAGCCCCAAAGAATAGTCTCAGAAGAAGGAACGGGCCAAACCGCCATTTCCAGGGCTAAAGTGGCCCAATATAGATATTAGTCCAAATTATATTAGGAATTTATGTGCTTGAGAGAAAAGATAGTCGTAAATAAAGAAATTTGAGTCCTAGAAGGATTCAAATTTCAACTTGTATAAATAAGGCTTTGTTCGGATAAACTGGAGAGAAAAGAAAAGAAATGATACTATTATTTATGAGAGAAAATAAAAGAAAAGATAACATGTATTCATGTTTGAATAAATTATGAAGGAAAAGAAAGGAAATGATTGCATTCTTGTTTAGAAAAAGTAAAGAGGAGAAAAGAAAAGAAACCATTTTAATCAATTTATTATCATGTCATTTTGTGTTTATATTACAAGATATATCCAAATGTCTTTTAAATTTTCTTCTTTAAAATGTTAGGGTTATTTTTGGTATTATTAAAGATTCACTTATTCTTATCATTTCTCTCCAAATCTTTCCATTTTTGGGAGGATAATATATGAGAGATTTGGAGGGATAAGCTATTCCTCCAAATCACTCCTAATCCTTTCTTTTCTCTTACTAATGACAATTCAAACACAAAAAATACTATTCTTCACTTTCTTTTCTTTTCTTTTTCTTTCAATTCCTTTAATCCAAACGAGCCCTAAATGAAAAGATGAATGAAAAATGATTATCTCTTTTTTTGAAACAATATATTGTATTCTTAAATTTTTGAGTGAGTGCAATAGATTCATTAATAAAAAATTAGTCAAGCAATTTCTTGCAGTAACATAGAGCAAGCACAAGTGTAGCTAGTAAACCCACCATTTTTCCAATTCAATAATAGATGACAACATCTTAACCTTCGACTCTAGAGTTGTCTCAAGCGCTATTACAAATAATAATGCACTTAGATTTATTCTTTAGTACACGACCACCATCACATTTTTGTCCCAAAATGTTTTCCTTGGTCATTATTATTCTTTTTGGGCTCTCCGTGTCATCCATCATCAATTGTGGATTAATAATTGTATCTAAGTCACTTTCAGTGGGAATGAGATCAGCTAGAAAATGTTATGAAAGAGATTTCCATTTCACCTTAAAGTCAAAGCATTCCACCAATACCAATGGTTGGATTTGCCATATTCTTTGCCATATTGAATTTTGTTTATTCTGTCAAGTTCTTATAAGACAAGACATTGTGTAATGGTGACTTCAAGTACGTGACAGATCATCTTTCTCTTGGTCAGGTACCACTAGAACAGTCAAATCTGAAGCAATTTCAAGTTCAAACGCGTATCTAATGTCAGAAATCATATTTGAGTTGCTTCTTGCTGAGTGGCTATATCTATGAATACTCCAAACAAACCAGAAAAAATAGAACACAATTTGAATTGAATTGGATCTCTCTTGAGTTAAAGATAATTCAATTATATATGGCCTATATATACATAGAATACTCTACCCATATTTGAGAGGGGGATCTTCTAAAGAAAGTCTACATTCAACTGAATTTTTAAATTAATTTAGATTTTATATTATTGCCAAAATTAAACTTGATTCAGTGAATTTTTTGATCAAATCAGCTCTTAGATGAAACCTAACTTTATCAAACTATATATATTCAGTGAAAATATCTAAGTTACTCAAACTATATATATTTCTTCTCATTATCGATTTTGTGATGAGTCTAGCAGTACTCATGCAAAATTATGCTGATGCATGTATTTGGAACATTTATAAACACTGTATTATCATAGAAGTATTTGTGGTTGGCCCTTCTTGGTCAAGAGTTTAGGACATGGTTTTGTCGACGAGTATTTGGAGGATTCTTTTTCTTTTTTTCTGAACTGGATTTTTTCTGCAAAAAATTTCATGTCATGAACCTGACATTTATTACATCAAAATTCTCGCCATCTCCAATGATGAAAAATCAATATTCTGGGAAAGAATTATAAATGAATCATGTAATAATATTATCTTCTTGTCAAGGTATGTATATATATATATATATATATATATATATATATATATATATATATATTTTCTCTTTTCAAAGCACAAAGAAGAGGGTTTAAGTGTTAAGCCACCTCCAACAGCATCTCCAGACCCATGGTGGCTTAGCCATTGGAAGTGGGCCCATGCAAGCATCGCATAATGGATCGCTTTTGGAAAAGAACATCAGCCCACGTTGATGTGGGTCCAATTATTTTTAAAAAAAAAACATATTAGAACAACGTTGTTTCGGTGCATATAGGCCAAAGGTCATATGACACTTGCAAACCAGTCCCTTTGGATGCCCAGAACCCGATTTTTCGGGTTCTTTAGCTTTTTGATGCTTTTTTTTTTCCTTTAAAAGAACATTTATGGGACTACCAATAGAGCCGTTAGGCATTGTTTGGCAACAGTACCTATAACGAAAATATTGGCCAAAAAATTAATAAACAATCAATTTGTTTTTTTTTTTTAACTTTTTTCTTCTTGTTGCTCTTTTCATCTTCTTTCACTTCTATAACTTATGTTGTATTAGACAATTAATATTCTCATACAAAAATAATTTCATAATCAAGGTTTTATTGCATAATATGTCATAATATCTTAAAAGCATAAAAATGCAACATAACTTAATGATTCAAAAGCATAAAAATACAACATAAACTTAAAGATTCTAATACATAAAAATGCAACATAAACTTAATAGTCTTTTATCTTCATCACCAAAGCGGTTCCACAAATTTTTTATTGAATCATTTCTCAATTTTGCATTTGTCTCTCTGCTGAGGTACTGGAGTTGGCGTGCGAAGATGTGTGCCACTAAAACATTGAGGTCTAATCTAAAAGTGGGATTCAGGATCCTATCTTCTAGTGGTGGAGACCAAATGACAAAATTGGTGTGACGCTCATCTTCACTGATCATGTTGTGAATGATGATACGCATTTTTATTATGAGACATAAGTCCATCTTATCCTAATAACGCACTAGTTCTTGCATTATAACCCACTTAATTCGCAAGACCCCAAATGCTCACTCCTCATTTTTTCTCTTCATGCCTCTTGTCTTTAAGGAAACAATTTATGTTTTCAAATTCTTGGATTTGGGGTGATCTACATCAAAGGTGTTCACTTAGGGTATATACCATCAGACAGGTAATACTGCTATAGTAATGCTCATTCACCACATAATTAATCGGAGACAATCAACCATTGACAATATGGTTAAATACTGAGGAGTGATCCGACACATTTAAATTATTGTCTGAACCTAGCATTCCAAAAAATGCATACTAATCCACAAATCTTGTGAAGCTACTACCTCCAATATGAGAGTAGCCTTATGGGTAAATATCTGGAGGTTGAGATCCCAGTTATTACATACAGCTAAAATATTTCTCACTCTCCCTCTTCATCTCTCTTCATTTCGAAAGTGTTGGGCATAGATTTAGAGGTTGCCAAACAAGGGTAAAGTGTTCTATAGATCGAGGGCGTCAGTTTGAACCAAACAAAATTAGTTTTTAGCAAGGTAAAACTTAGCAAAATTTTAAGATTTAGCTAGAAGAGGCTTCAAGTTGAGGTAGAGGTGTGAATCCCTTATTAGCCTTGATTTTATAGGTCCCTTACTTGTGACATGAGATTTTTATGAGTTTTTTTTTATGTAGAAATTGATCTTAATTGTGAATTTGATATTGTCTAGCATGTCTTAGATTGTATTATGTTGTATGCCTGTGTTGAATGCTATTTGTGAGTCCATTAGAAGTTGTTGTGTTCATTTGGAATTGTATATGAAATTTGACTCTATGTGTGGAATAAAATGCATGAAAGAGATTTCTTGAAAATGTATTACTATCATTTCATGAATTGAATTGAAATTGTATTGTAATACGCTGGAGTTGGATCGTATATGCATTAACCATTGATGTAATGCATTGAGAGTGTGTTTGTGACAATCTTGGTTTTATATATGTGATAAATATGCACTTATGTGGTGACTGATGATTTTTGGGGAAAGTGTGAAAATTAAGAAGGGCTCGGACTCCTAGGGTAAAAGGCCTAAAACTTGGCCAAGTGGATGTCACTACCGTCGGGTTAGCAACCAATAAAACGTAAGTAGAGTATGTGGTCTTGCAAAGGCTCTTACTATGGTTGTGATAATTAGAAGTCTCGTTGAATTGATTTCAGAGTATACGTGACATTGAGTTTATTTTTTAATGTGATTCATTTTAAACTGTTTGTGTGTATTGGAGATATGTGATATCATACTTGATTCCAAAAATAAATATGTTTTGAGCATGAAAGACACTGAAGCATGCCATATAGTTGTGTAGAGATTTCATTGTGCATTCATGCACGGCTGCCTGAGTCAATGTTGAGTTAGGTGGATCATCTCTACTGAGCTAGTTGTATGCTCACCCCCTCCCCCAAACCTTTTCAGATAAAGAGCCAGTGGAGGACAAGACTTAGATTTTCTCTAGGGAGAGCTTTTGGTGTTTCTTTTGGATTGTACATATATGTGACCATGCTGATTTTTGGCATGTTGACTATTTTAGAAATGTTGTTATTACATTTGGATTATTTTTATATATTCGAACTTCAATTGTACTCGCCATGTATGGCATGTTTATGACTTTTGAGGGTTGAACGAATGACTGCAATTATGAATATAATTATCTTGGAGATTAAATCTTATGTTTTGTTCATGTTATTCATGCATTGGATCATTTTAGACGTTTTACGCTTTATGGAGAATGTATGTTTTTTGAGAAATTAGAAATGGACTTCAATTGTGTAGATTGTGATTACTTGAGTTTCATACAAGGTTTGCAGGTCGAGTGATTACGATGCATCGTAATCCCCATTATGATGTATCATAATTTAGCAATGCATCGTAATCCCAATTACGATGTATCGTAATTCGACAATGCATCGAAGTCTCCATAGCGATGTATTATAAAAATGGTGAGAAAATGGATGGAAAAACAACACATTTCACAACATATTACAACACATCTACAATGTACCATAGATTACGATGCATCGTAATTCCCATTACGATGCATCATAGTCCATAGCTAGATTTAGGAATGAAGTGATGTTTGGATGTGCATGTGTAGCCATGTGTGGGGCCCATAGTGAGGGATTGATGTTGAGTTATACGTGGACAATCGTATGCATGTGATTATGTTTCTGTATTGATTTAAAGGTTAAAGTAGTTTATTAAGGTTTAATTGATGGACTCACCCTTGAGATTCGAACTCGGGGATGAAGTCTCTAGTGACTCAAAAATCAGGACATGACAACTTGGTATCAAAGCAATCGGATTTGAGTACCTTCGGACAATGGGTGGGGTTGAACCACGTGTGGATTTAAGGTTGCGATCATAGATTTAAGGTTAGGATATATTGCATGGAATGTGCTTCTGTGCTTACTTTTTTAGTATGATATGCTAATTATGAAGTAACTTAGCATAGTGTTGTGTAAGCATGAGGAGAATTGGTTGATATTATGTATGTTTTGGTTTTAAATTGTCTTCTTGTTATTTATATAGTAAGATGCCACCACGAAGAGCTTGTGGAGAAGTAGTTGCAGTTCCAATTAACAGAGAGCAATTTAAGCGTGACATGGTTACCACCATGCGACAAATTGCTAGGGAAACACAAAGAGGGTCAGGCACAACCTAGACCAGCTCCTAGTAAGATGATGTTAACCTTGGGACATGTCAAGAAACATAATCCACCATTATACACATGAGGGTCTGACCTTATGGTGGTAGAGAATTGGTTAGATGAGACAGTAAAGCTCCTTACCGCACTAGAGGTAGAGGAGGACTTAAGGGTGAAAATGTTCGCTCATCATCTTACAAGTGAGGCTAACCATTGGTGAAAATTTATTGGGAACTACTATGGCATTGAGACAATGGATTGGGATATGTTCTAAGTGCTACTCTTCGAGAAGTATTTTTCGGTAATGGTGAAGGACAGTTTAAGGCAAGAGTTCTATGAATTGCTTCAAGGAACCATGACAATTATAGAATACGAGACCAAACTCACCTTCTTGGCTCATTTTGCATAAGAGGTGATCCCTATAGAGGAACGTAAGGTGAAGAAGTTTGTGAGCGGTCTCTGAACTTTCATAAGGAATAGAGTATTGGTATTGGGTTTGACGAGCTATGCTATGGTAGTGGAAAGAGCATTGATAGTATAGGAAGTTAGCAATGATAATTAGAGGATATGGGATGCTAAGAATCAAATGAGGAGCATGGGTCCCTTCCAGAAAATCGTGCTAGGAAGAGCAAATGGATGGCGGTTCATTCACACAAGGGCAACGACAAGCTCATTCGACACCATCTGTGACTGTACCCACAAGATCTTCATGATCTAGAGTGGTGTGTTTCAATTGTCAACAACCCAGGCACTATAGGTCTGAGTGTACACAAGGGCATACTACTTCAGTGGCAAAAAAGAAGTGTTATCTATAGAGACTATGACCAATTTTGGCCGATTTTTTATTTTTCGCATCATAATTGCCATAAATGCATTTTGAGTGGTGTTTAATATGTTTTGAATGTGGGAAACATGTTTAGGAAGTGTTTTAAATATTTTGAGAATTTTTTGAAAGATTTGGAGGAGTTTGACTTTTTGGTCAAACTAGGCTAAGGCTCGAGATGTGACTTAAGTGGGCCCGAGAATTCAAAAAATTTTTGAAAATATTTATTTTTGATAATGGCTTGGATGAAATGTTTAGAGAGTATAGGAAGTGATTTCGAGGCCGTAGGAGTTTTCAAAATTGAAAACGGGGCCCGTGAAGGTACGTTAAGTGGCTCAGGGGCGAAATAGTCATTTCACACCCCAAAGCACTTTTAAATACATAGATGAGAGTGATCCCAGCCATTTCACATGGTTCCTTCTCTCTCTAACATTTCCTTCTTCTTCTCTCTACCTTTTATCTACATTTCGGACCCGTTCGGCTTGGATTCAAGACTTGCCGAAGGAGGGAGATATGTAGGGGACGGCAAGAGCTTCAGTTTGAAGTGAACAAATGCAATATCTGGCAAGATGGACATCACTGGGATTTTGGTGAAGTGCTTGGAAGGCCTTCATTTTTGAGGTAGGGGTGTTCTTTCCTATTTACTTGTCGATTCTAGGGTTTCGGGAGAAACGGTGAGGGCTAGGGTAGTCTATTGCATGTTTTAGAATGGTGAAAGGGGTGGGATGTGGTGAGTTTCTATCTCTCTTTAATTCTTAAATGAAATTGGTACGTATATGGTGATATGCATGATAAGAGGAGTGAATGAGTGAGAGAAATGAGCATGTACACTTATATGCTAGGTTTATGCACTTTTGTGAGAAATGTGTTAAATGTGCATAATTGTGTTATATACTATCATGTGATTTAAAATGCATGCTATCCTTGTATAGAAATGGTGTGCATTAAGGAAGCATGACAAATACGTGCTTAAGTGACTTTTGTGAGCATATGCTACTTATGCTAGGGTTTGCATGTATAGGAAAGTATATATGTGGATTGGTGAATGTGAAATGCATGCTAAGTTTATTTTTAACTAGAATATGTGTTGCAAATCATGAAATCTAATACTTGATCTATATATGTCTGAAATACATGTATGGGGTCGTTGTGAGGAAACGAAAGAAAGTGGTCAAAACACCCAGAGTAAGTAAATACTCGATCATGGTGGTCGTGATTTCAGATTAATCACCTTGGAGTAGTGAATACTCGGTGATGGTTCGATCACCTCGGAGTAGAGAATACTCGGTGACGAATTTTGAAATGGTCCGATCACCCCGGAGTAGATAATACTCGATGGCGGATTATTCAACGGTCTAATTACCTCAGAGTAGAGAATACTCGGTGATGGATTCCATAATTATGTGGGAAGTGTCTCAGTCACATGGTTGGTTAAGAATCATGTTAGGGTATCGGGTTGAGTCCATGAGGGAAATTTAAGTGTGTGAACTTGCTTTCATTCTAAATCATGAAGCATGATGTGTGTTAAATGCATTCTTACATATATATGTATTGTTGTGAATGGATATGATGTATATTGAATGACACGTGGAATGTTGTGATATGCATTCTGAGCCGCCATGGTGCTCACCCCCTTTGTTCTAAACTTTTTACAGATAAAGAGCCGATGACGGATGGGACATGAGTGTCTAAGTGAAATTCTAGTAATATTTTGCTATCTTTTGGATGGTGTGCATTTTGTGGCTATCCATGTCGGCTTGTGGCATGTGACTCCTTTTTGAGTTGTGGTTATACTTTAGACAAATGTAACTTTGATGCATGTATTGGATTATAAGTATGTTGGGCTTAAAAAGACAATGGATCAGTTTACGGAATGCTCATGGTAACATTTAATTCATATGATGATGTTTTCATTCTGAATGGATCGTGGTTGTTAAAGAGAATGACTCATTTTGATGTATGATTCAATCATGAATATGATTTTGAGTATATAATTGATGTTGGTATCTTTCATTTATGTTATAGATCATGTATGAGAGGTTTTAGGATGATAGAATGTTGATTGGGCTCCAAATGGATCATGTATAGGGTTGTTAGAGGTCCTATTGAAGGTATTTTGATCGTGTGAAATGCCCATTTCACACAATCGAAACTCCCATTTCGATTGTGCGAAGTGATTGTGAATTATGGTAATTTTTAGGGTCTAGACAGGGGCAATTTCGCATAATCGAAACCCCCATTTCGATCGTGTGGAATAATACAGGTCTAGGGTCCCGAATAGGTGAAATTTTTGCACAATTGAACACATTTTTGCACAATCGAGATCCCATTTTCGCACAATCAAAATCCCATTTTTGCACAATCGAAGTTACTGTTCATAACATCTTTCCAAACTTTGATTCGACATAATTTCTTCTTTCTAGATCGGAATTGAGTGTGCTTTTTTTAAAAATCAAGTATTTTTGGATTCTCTATCCAATGATCTAGGTCTCAGTTTCAGAATCTAAACACATGAAGTGTTGAGTGTTGTTAAATGAGTGATTCATAAAAGTGTGGACAAGAAATCCCGTCTAAGGTGATATGATTTGATGCAAGGCCCATTAAGATTGCTTGGGTTTGGTATAGTTCGTTCACATGGTTGAGTGAATGGGTTCAGACTCAGAATTCAGGGTCAGTCCGAGGGAGTCCCGGCGGTCCGAATTCTAAGGTGTGACAGAATGGTATCAAAGCCCTAGGTTAGAATACCTAGGGGCAATGGGTGATGGTCACATCATGTGTGATGTTAAGGAGATTGGATTCATGTGAGGTTTTGGACTCTAAGTTAAAATTGCTTATATGGAACTTGATTTATGCTTACGATTTTTTAACATGTCCTTATGGATTAAATTGACATGGCGTGTGCAAGCATGATGAAATTTGAAAAAGTATGAATGCTTGGTTCTAAAATTTTCTTGTTGTGCATATAGAAAGAAATGCCTCCAAGAAGAGTGTGAGACATAAGCGCTGATGGTCCTCAAAAGCCAACAGAAGGATCGCAATTTATACATGACTTGGCAGATACTATGAGAAGAATAACTAGGGAAGCCAGGAAAGAGGAGGTTCAGGCTTTGCTTAGGGCTGGCATGAGTCGCTAAATGATAGTAATGAGGGAATATGTGAAGTTTAAGCTACCTACTTTTGATGGTGCATGTGACCCACTAGTGGCGAAGAGTTGGATAGACCATACTCACAAACTCATGGTTGCTCTTGTAATCGATTAGGATTTGAAGTGGGAGTGGTAGCGCTTCACTTGCAATTAGAAGCAGATCGGTGATGATGAATAAAAAGAAAATCGGTCAAAATTGGACCCGGTCTCTATAAAAAACTTTCTCAAAATGGTTTATGATTTTAGGGACACATTTTCAGAGGAGTTGACGGAATTAACTCCTAGGTGGGATGTAAAGTTTGTCAGTGACGTCATACCCAGTACAATGCCCATCTCCATGACATCATATCATATGGCACCGATGGAATTGAAAGAGTTAAAGGAGCAATTAGAGGACCTGAGGGTGAAAGGTTTTATACGACCTAGTATTTCACCTTGGGGAGCACCGATCCTATTTGCTAAGAAGAAGGATGGGTCACTACGGTTATGTATTGATTATTGAAAGCTAAATTGTGAGATGATCAAGAACAAATATTCTTTGCCAAGAATAGATGATTTGTTTAATCAACTTATAGGAGCTAAGTGTTTCTCCAAAATTGACTTGAGGTCGGGGTATTACTAGTTGAGAGTCAAGAAAAAAGTTGTTTCTAAAACTACTTTTCGTATATGATATGGTCATTTCGAGTTCCATGTGATGTCATTTTGGCTAACAAATGCACCAGCGGCATTTATAGACTTAATGAACTGTGTGTTTAGTGTATTCCTTGATAGTTACGTAGTGGTGTTTATTAATGACATTCTTGTATACTCTTCATCAAGGGAGGAACATGAAAATCACTTGAGGATGGTGTTGCCAATTTTAAGGGAAAATTGGTTATATGCCAAGAATGAGAATGCAAATTTTGGCTACCAAAAGTGAAGTTTCTTAGACATATGGTTTTGGGAGGAGGAGTTTCCATAGAACCTTCCAAAATTGAGGTCGTGATGGATTGGGAACGTTGAAAAAAAAATGTGTTAAAAATTAAGAGTTTCTTGGGATTAGCCGACTAATACTGGAGGTTTGTGAAATATTTCTATCAATTAGTAGCACCTATGACAAGACTCACTTGTAAGGGAGTCAAATTTGTGTGGAATAAAGCTTGTGAGCTTATTTTCTGAAAATTAAAGACAAGACTGACTACCACTCCAATTTTAGTGATTCCAGAGTGTGGGTTGGGATATGTAATATATTGTGATGCTTCACATAGTGGGTTAGGTTGCGTGTTGATGCAAACAGAGAGAGTGATTGGTTATGGATCATAACAATTAAAGACTAAAGAGAAAAACTACTTGACTCATGATTTAGAGTTGGTGGTGGTTATCTTTGCATTGCAGGGGTGGAGGCCCTACTTGTACGGGGAGAAATTTGAACTCTTTAATGATCATAAGAGTCTAAAATATCTCTTCACTCAAAATGATTTGAACTTGAGGCAACAGAGATTGGTGGAATACATGGAGGATTATGATTTTGATCTATAGTATCACCCAAGGAAGGCCAATGTAGTAGCGATTCCTTTAGTATAAAATCACATAGGACTTTGGTTAGCATTGCCATTCAAGAATGAAAAATGATGGAGGACATAGCGGAATTGGGCTCGTAGTTCAGTGATGATAGTGAACCAGCTTCTTTGGTTAGTCTTGTTGCTCAACTAACTCTAGTTAGTGGGGTAATTGAAGCATAAGGCAAGATGAGGAGATAAAGGCAATTCACACTCAGATTTTGGGTGGTGAAGTTGTAGAAGGTTGGACTTTGCATTCGGATGGAAGTTTGTGGTTCAAAGGGAAGATGTTTGTGCTTATCCCTTGTACGGAGGCTATTCTTCAATAATTTCATTGCTCTAGGCTTATGGTACATCCCGTTGGGATAAAAATGTATCATAACTTGAGAAGCCAATATTGGTGGAAAGGAATGAAAATGGATGTGGCTCAATTTGTGGCTAAGTGTCTTACTTGTCAACAAGTTAAGGTCGAACATCAGAGATTGGCTAGTTTGTTATAACCATTGCTAGTGGTGGAGTGAAAATGGAAGCATATCACTATGCATTTCGTGACAGGACTTCCAAGATCACAGAAAGCACAGGATGTCATTTGGGTCATAGTCAATAAGTTGACTACAATAACTCATTTTTTGCCTATTCGGGTGACGGATAGCACAAAGAAGCTCAGTAATTTATATGTGGAACGAATTTTAAAGTTTCATGGTGTTTAGGAGTCTATCGTTTAAGACAGGGATCTTAGGTGTAAGGATTGTGACCATTTTTGGCCAACTTTTTTTTTTAATTTCATTTATTGTCATATAAATGATTTAGACGATTATATGTGTGTTCTAAATGTGAAATAAGTGTTTGGGGACTTATATAAGGGTCCAGGAGAGCTTTAGGAGCGTTTGGTGAAATTTGAGTTTTTCAGATTAGGTAGGCACGAAATGCGGGCCTTGTAGGCCCAAAAATTCTGAAAGTGTCAGAATGACACCAAATTTTGAGATTAGTTTAAATAAAATATTTGATGAGTTATGGAATAAAATTTGAGTCCGTAGGTGTTACCAAAACTGAAAACAGAGTCTGGGAAGGTTCGCTAAGTGACTAGTGGCATTGTTGTAAATAGAAGAGGCTAGGTCTATAAGTAGAAATGAAGAGAACATAACTGTCATTCTCTCATTCTTCATTCTCCATTAAAATTGAGAGGCTAGAGGGGAGGATTAGAAGGAGCCAAAAAAGAGAGAATTAGTCTATGCATTGAGGGCTCGAGTTTGATCCATTCAAAATTGAATTCGAAAAAAGTTAATTTTAGTGGAAAATTGGAGATTTTATTTACAAAATCTTCTAAATTGATGTACGGATGCCTAACTGATGAAATCTGGGATTTGTGTCAGTATATTGGTTGTTTATGATAACCAATTGAGTACTTTGGTATAATTAGATGTCTTTCGAGGTTAAAGCATGCTAGATTACACAATTCAATGAATTCCTAATGTGGAACAATGTGATTACATGTCTATAGTTTCTTGAAATGACTATGAAGCATGTTGAATGAGTAATGTGAGTGAATTATTTGTGTTCTATGCGTAAATGTAAATGTGACACTTATGTGTTTGACAATTACCTTAAAGAGCATGTTAATGTGAGAGATACATGTAGAAACACTATAATGAGCATGATGAATGTTGAAGCATGACGTATCTTGATTAAATGTGCGCTTGAATGACTGAACTTGTCAATTAGCATGATTATGATAATGTTCATGCATTGCATATGCATGAAGTGGGCGTGCATGTGAAAGGGTTTATGATATCGGATATCCAAAAGTCAGGATCTGGGTATGAAATAGAAAAAGGTTTGTAGGAACCGGATGGCTAAGAGTCAAGATTTGGGGCTGAAATAGAAAGATTGTGGTAAGTTAGATTGCCAATAGTCGGGATCCTGGGGTGAAGTAGAAAGGTTGTGGTAAGTCGGATTGTCAATAGTTAGGATCTGGGCCAATTGTTATCATTGACATTGTGAGCCAAGGTTAAAGCAATGGAATTCATGTGTGTGAGGCACAGACAAAGTGTGAGTGTGTAGCACGATGCATATATTCAAAGCATGGTTATTGACATGTAATAGTGTATATGTGTACTATGATGTTCTGACATGTGGTTATGTGTTTCGTGGTATTCATGAAACTTATAGAATTGTATTTTAGACATTCCAACTAAGCGTGTTGTAGCTCATCCCATGAGTTTTAACTTTTTTCAAGAAATGGTAAAGAGGTGATGGAAGTCTCCCCTGCGGTGAGTTGGTCTAGAGTCTAATGCATATCTGTTGTGTGGACAATATACGTATGTTGAAATATGAATGTGACTTTTATTTTTTTGAGAGCATGCTTATATTTTTGTTTTGATCACATGCATTCAATTATAATGTTAAGCATTGTGAATGCTAAGTGACGTGGATGCTGATTTTACATTTATATCCATTTAAGCATGTATAAGCTAATGAGAATGATTATGTTGATAAATTGGTGAATTGAGGAGTATGCATGATAAGTGATGAACCTTGAGGGGGAAGGGGTGAATAAGTTCTTCCATTTTTCTTCCTAATATTGCTATAATTATGGCACACTCAAATCACAAAAACTTGACATAGAGATTTATAGAGGAAAACTCCAATTTGGGGTGAAAAACCTTTTTGGCTATTAAGCCAGAGCTGAGCTCCACTATGTCTGAAAGGGTAGTACAGTAATCTTCCAATCACTCTCACACTCACCCATGTCACCAAATAATCACTCCAGCTCTCACCTTAGTTCTAAGCCTCCCTAGCCTTGAACTACTCTAACAAATCCTCACAACAACTTTTTCGCTCTCACCTAGCCTAGGCTTCCCAAAGCCCGAACTATCTCTCACCAATCTCAGCACAATCACTCACACTCTCCCTGTCCAAAGTATCCCTATACTTGGACTACAAATGATGATCGTGGAGTCAGTTCAATGTAATGATCTGTAACTCTTCAAACTTTGATTATTAGTCTTCAAAGTCGATCTGTAAATCTTCAAGCTTTGATTGTCGGTCTTCAAGGTCCATCTGTAAATCTTGAAGCTCTGATTGTTAGACTTCAAAGTCGATCTGTAAATCTTCAAGCTTTGATTGTCAGTCTTCAAGGTCCATTGATAATGACAAGGCCACTTGAATTCTTAGTAGATAATGACACTTGAACTTCTGTAGTGATAGGCTTCAATATGTACACCCTTGAGTGTAGCTACAAAGAACTTGTAGAAGCCCACTTTTTTAATGAGCTCCCTCTCTCAGCCATTCAGACTTCCTTTTAGCTTGGTATAGTCTCTTTAAACAACTATCCTAGTATTGCTTGGTCTATGTACCTGTTGTTTAAATAGGCTAGGCTGCAACTAGAATAGAGATTAGTAGCCCAAAACTTATGGATATATGTATACTAATTTGTAGTATAAAATATAGACAACATAAAAACTATTTAGAAAAATGGCAACATATAAATCTCTAATCAATACTATTTAAATCTCAAAAACAATATTTCTAGAACAACAAATCAGCAATTCCAAATCAACTAACAGTAATTCCAAATCAAAATAGATCTCAGAACTTGGAATTTCAGCAACTTTTAAAATAAATTTAAGGACAATGGAATTTCAGCAACATTACAAACAGATTTAGGAATAATAGAATTTTAGCAACATTATAAACAGATTTAGGAACAATGGAATATCAACAACATTACTAACAGATTTTGGTTTAATGAAATTTTAGCAACATTGAAATTAATTTTAGAATACCGAAATCCAGTTACACAAACTAATTCCAGAACAAGGAAACCCTACAATACCAACATAAAAATTAATTTCAAAATTCACAAAGCTATAAGGTTCAGCAAACTCAGCATTTATAGTTAAGCAAAATCAGCTTTTACAGTTCAGCAAACTCAACAATTATAGTTCAACAAACTCAGCAATAAACTTCAGCAACTCAACAATTATAGTTCTAAAAACTCAACAATAAACTTCAACAATTAACAAATCAGCAACTTAACATTTGAAAATCAGCATGCTCAGCAATCATTAAAACATCAATATTAGCACTATAAGATCAAAATTTTAGCAACTTTAGAATAGCAATATCAGAACTATAAGATCAACAAAATTTGTAAGTGCACCAGTGATGTGTGTGTGTATATATTTTTGTAATAAATTAAACTTAAACTCACACTTAGAGAGAAGATGACAGACTTCAATGGATCAAACCTTGTGTGCAGAGAGGAAGGAAAAAATATGAGAATACGATGGTCTAAGGTTTCAGATCAACGGCCATGGACGCAATGAACAGAGACACACTAGTTAATCAACGAGGATGAGAATGAAACAGAACATGGTTCTATATTACAAGATCAACAATAAACGAAATTAAATAGACTATGGTTCTGTATTCATGATCAATGATAAACAGAAGAGGTTCTATGTATGTAGATGCCAACAACGAAGAGGGCTTTTGTCTTTCTGTAGATACCAGCGGCAAAGAGGGCTAAGTTCTCTCTTTCTCTCACTGACCCACTCTCTCATCCTCACTGAAACTCCTTCCTCATCGATTCTCTTTCTCTCGCTATTACTCTCATTATTTCTCTCTCAGCTCTTTGTGAATATAAGCTGATACTATATTTTCTTTCCTTTTTTGGCTAATTTATAGAATTCCCACTCCTCTTCTTTTATAATAGCCATGTAAGAAACATGTTACTGTTTCCCGAAAATAGTTGTCATTCCCAATTTTGCCATTCTAATTAAAAAGTCCAAAATGCCCCTCTTATACTCCAATATAAGTCAAATCTATATGAGTATATGTAATGCCACTAAAAAGACCGGAATGCCTTTGCAAATCCTTTTGACATTAAAACATGGGCAAACATGCTCATGGGCTTCTCAGACCATCAATCTCCCCCTTTTTCCTTTTAATGTCAAAAACCTAAACTCTTACCCTAACTTCTTTCTCCCATTTTTTGATAATAAAAGTCAAAAGTGTGGTAAAATAGAGAGCTAGTGTGGAGGAAGGGTGAATGTTCTGGCATGTAGTGAACAACCCCAATCTATGTCTGGAAATGCTATAAGGGCTAAGTCTGAAAAGGGAGTGTAATGTAATTCAAGATCAGCTATGCTCTTATTATATATCAAAATCCTTTTGACAGTCTTTAAATGTGATAATTTTGAAGCACTTTGAAATTTTGAAGAAAACATGTGATTAGGTCTAAAAGTAGTGAGATGCAATTAGCTCTTAAATATGGACCTATTAATGCTTGTGAGAATGCACTTGGTAGTAGTCATTGATTTGGAGTTATCTATACTACCCTTTTTCATTTTAGTGCACTTGCAAGCAATTTGTGTGGTATTTTCATAAATGGTGTACACATTATCAGAAGCTCTGATGACCCTAGAAGGGGAGGGGTTGAATAAGTTCTTTAGTTTTTTGTCCTAATATTGCAAGTTTGGCTGGCACATGCAATCACACAATTTAATGGACACACAGATTTATAGAAGAAACCCCAAGGTGGGGAAAAACCCTCTTCGAACTGAGCTCCACTATGTCCAAAAGGTTAGTACAGTAATTCTCTCAATCACTCTCTCACTCACCCAACTCACAACATAGTTCGCTCCAACACTCACCTAGTTCACAGCCTCCCTAGGCCTGAACCACTTTCACCAAATCTCACAACAGCTTTTCCGCTTTCAATCCCAACTTAGGCTTCCCAAATCCCAAGCTATCTCACCACAATCACTGACACTCCCCCTGTCCAAACTATCCCAATACTTGGACTATACATAGTGATAGTGGAGTCAGTTCGATGTCTTGAGCAGCGGCAAAGTCTTCAAGCTTTGTATGTTGGTCTTCAAATCTTCAAAACTCTAAAAGTTAGTCTTCAAGGTTTGGTATGACAATGAGGCGGTCACTTGTCTTCTTGGCATATTATAACACCTGAATTTCTTCAATTGATTGGCTTCATTATATACACTCTTGAGTGTAGCTGCAACGGACTTGGAATAGTAGTATTCTTTCAATAGATTCTGTTCTTAGATACTAGAGAACTCCATTCAGCTTGGAATCTGGTTCTATTTGATAGTACAATAATTTCTATGGCTTTATACCTGTTCTTTAAGTAGTCTCAACTGCAACTGGAGTAGATATCAGTAGACCAAGCAGTTCAAGATATAAATCGCACATGTACTATGTAACTATAGAAAATAGCAATTTAAGAGTAACACATCAGCAATTCCATGTCAACCACAACAACAATTCCAAATCAACAACATGAATTCCAATTCAGCAAAATAGAACTCCAATTCAGGAAAATGAATTCCAATTCAACAAAGTAGAATTCCAATTCAGCAAAATAGAATTCCAAATCAGCAAAAGGAAATCCAAAAATAGCAATTCGAATTTCAGCATTAAGAAAAAATTCTCACAAATCAGCAATACAAAAACAGAATTCTAGTAATTACAGTGGCTCAGCAAATGTAGCAACTTAGAATTTGTAGCAACTTAGCAAATGTAGCAACTCAGCAAATATAGCAACTCCGAATTTGTAGCAACTCAGCAAATATAGCAACTCAGAATTTTTAGCAACTTAGCAAATATAACAACTCATAATTTGTAGGAAAAATTAACACAGAGAGCTCATAAAAACCATAAATCAGAACAGATAACAGAATTTTGATAGCCTATTATCAATAACCCATTTTGAGAAAAACTAGAAATCCGAAACTTAGTAATATGGAATTCAAACTTACGAAATTCATACTCAAGAAATTATACATCACTACTTGATAATCTGTACATCAGGAATAGTTTCAAGAGGTCAGTGAGATCCTCAATTCAACATCACTGAAATGCATATAAGCTTAGAACCGTGCACCTGTACTGATGTGTGTGAGCTTATGGGAAGATTGTACCTGCTATGTGCTCAAGAATGAACCTTAAAGTCATACTCTCACCTCATAAGACGAAGAACATGCACTGTAAGAAGATTTAAAAAAATTGCATTCGCACCTTGTTTATCCTCTCTATATATCGCTAGATCATTGTCTCTCAGTGTATCATCAACTTTGCATCAGATTCAGCTCACATAGAATAGAGAAAATCCCAATTAACGCAGTAGATTCCAACAGATCATATGCTATAAAACCTCACAAGACGAAACCTTAACAGTTGATGCAGATATAGTAACTATAGCCACTAAAGCTTAGCGATGAAGAACCCCAACAGCTAATGCCTATGCAGTCTCTTTTCTCTCTTCCAATTTTTTTTAATTTTTCAAGCTCTCTTATGTTTCTCTCATCTTTTCCTATTGCCTCTCTTTTCCCTTTACTCACTCTTTCTCCCTCTTTGTATATCGTCTGAGCGCCTCTCACCACCATTCCAAAAAACCCTTATCACTTTGTTTTTATATCAGCCAAAAACAATATACAAAAATCTTTTTTTTTATATATATATATAAGCTGTCTTTTTGTAAATGAAATAATCTTATCCTGAATTAATATATGTGCCGAAATGAGGACACTTATAACAAAACTACTACAACTCTTCAAATTTTTTGTTTTGATTTAACAAATACTTGCACATGACAACGCCTCACACACTCACTTTGAAATCTTAATGACTAAAATTTTCAAATCGCTGCTACATTTAATAAGTGCAAATACATGGCAGAAATAAAAAAAAACTAAATTGTGAAAGTAAGATTCTGCAAATATATTTAAAGACAAATGACACAAATGCCCTTACGGATCCTTTTTGACATTAAAACTTAGGCATAAATGTTCACGGGATTCTCGAACCATCAATCTCCCCCTTTTGCCTTTTAATGTCAAAAATCACCCAACTTCTTTCTCCTCCTTTTTACAGTGAAAGTGAAAAGGGTAGTAGAATAGAGAGCTAGTAAGGAGGAAGGGTGAGACCCAAAGCAGTGCAGAGAGTCTCAAATCTGGTTAGAGGAAAATGTTTAGATATAATATCTGCTAATTGTGCCTTAGAATTGATATACTCGATGAGTGTATTTCCTTTTTGCACATTATCCCTCAGGAAATGATACTTGATGTCTATGTGTTTGCTTCGATTGTGTAAAGTGTGATTCTTACTAATGGCAATTGCACTTTGATTATCACAGAAAATAGTAGTGGGAGTAGAGAATTCAATGCCTAGATCTGTGAGTGTGGTCCTCATCCACAATGCTTTAGAGCAAGCTTATGCAGCTGAAATGTATTAAGCTTCTGAAATGGAGAAAGACACTAAAGCTTGCTTCTTGCTAAGCCATGAAACCACATTATTTGCAAACATATAACAACATCTTAAGGTGCTTTTTCTATCAATTTGTGAACTACCCTAATCGGCATTGGAGAAAGCCACAAAAGACAACACTGAAGAAGGGTATAATGTAATCCGAGTCTAATGGTGCCTTTAATATATCTAAGGATCCTTTTGACAGCTTTCAAATGTGAGACTCTAGGATCACTTTGAAATATTTCAACTAAGCCACTGCAAACATAATATTGGGTCTTGATGCAGTAAGGTATAGAAGGCTTCCTATCATGGACCGAAAAAGTGTATTGTCAATGAGGTCAGTGTTACACTCTTTGGACAATTTTGTGGTGACACACATGGGAGTAGACATTGGTTTAGAATCATCCATGTTAAATTTTTTTAGAATTTCTTATGCATACTTCTCTTGAGATATGAAAAAACCTTTAACATGTTGAATGATTTGAAGTCCTAAGAAGTATTTCAAAGTGCCAAACATGGACATATCAGACTGAGATTGCATGAGTTATAAGTGTTCAATGCTGCGCATTTAAACCTTCTTAATTGCATATATTGATTCTGTATTTATGTTTACCTAGGTATTTTTATGCTATTTTTGTGTTTTTGTTGAATTTTAGGTTTTGTCCCGAATAGGCCAATGTTTCTGACCAAATGCAGTGGAAGTGAAGGAATCAAGAAATTGGAGAACGCATTTCGCACAATCGAAATGCTGATTTCGCACAATCAAAATCTCGATTGTGCGAAGCAGCTATTTCGCATGATCAAAATCTCGATTGTGCAAAACCTCAATTTTGCATAATCGAGATTCTACGGACTGCAAGTTGGCCACTTGTCCACTTGTCTTGCCACTTGCCTCTAAGAATGACCTTTACACGTCCTTTTTGAGGAGTTTCTGACTTCAAAGAGACATATGAAGGGAGCATATATATATTAGATGGATTGTATAGATATATAGGATGGTGGGACCCAAGGACACTTGGGAGGGGAGAGACATATATGGATGTTTGGACAAAAAGAGATAGAAAAACTTTTTGGAGGAGGGAGAAGAAGAGCAAAACCAGACCCTTTGGAGCTTCATATCTCTATCTATGGAGGATTACAAGTCTCCTATGTTCAGCTAACTTTCCATCTAGGGTGTGGGTGAAACCGCTAGCCATGTAACTTGTTCATTTTGTAGCAATTTTGGGATTTATATTTATATGTTGATTACTTAGCCTAGTGTTTTGTATAAAATTTGTGAATCTCTTCAATATATTCATTTGATGTCATTTCTTCCTCTTGTCTTAGAGTAGAAATATTTCATTTTGAATGCTCAACATTTACAACTTTCACAAAAAGTGTAAATGGTAGCTTTGTAATGATTTTTAATGAAATGTGATGTTTCTTGCTTATATAGCCAATGCCAAAATAGAGTAGTTCGGATGCACTTAAGTACATTTAGAAGGTAGGATAAGTAGATAGGTTAATGGACTATGCTTGTTGAAGATGGGCTATGTTTAGTTGGAAATCATATTTATCTTTTGATATGTCGTTGTAAGGCCACAAGCCTAATGACATTGTGTTGCATATAATTCTAGAAATTCCCATTTGCTACATACTTGGACACGTCAAATGGTTAGAGGTGGAAACCACCCCTAGTTCTCTCTCTTAACTTTACAAACTCTTTATTTTTAATGTTTTTACTTTTTATGAAATAGTTCTAAATCCAAACTAAAAATTCTGTTTTTAGGATTAAATTGGATGTTCTCTCTCAACAGTGCAATTCACTCACGTAGTCCTCGTGGGATCGATATCCTCTATATAGACCCGTATCTACAAAGATTCGTTCTCTTGCGAGTGGTTTAAATTATATTTTGATAGGCAAAAGTAAGCTACAAAAGAAAAATAATTTTGGCCATATCAATGAGCGCAACAAATTGTGTGGTTTGACTTGAGTGTTAACCACAAAATATGATATCATCCACATAAATTTGCAAAATTAAAAAGTTTGAGTTGGAATGACTCACATAGAGTGTGCCATCGACTTTTCCTCTTTGGAAACCTTGTTTAATAAGAAAGGAGTGAAGTTTTTCATACCATGCCCTTGGAGTTTGCTTGAGTCCATAGAGAATTTTTTTGAGCTTGAGAAGATGTTGAGGATGCTTTGTATTGACAAATCCTTCAAGTTGCTCAATCTATACTTCTTTGGATAGGTCACCATTTAGAAAAGCAGATTTGACATCCATCTGATAGACCATTAGTCTCTTGTAACATGCAAAGGAGAGAAGCATTCGGATGGACTCTAATCGAGCAACTGGAGCAAAGGTCTCGTCATAGTCCAATCTGGTGATTTGAGCAAATCCTTTGTAGACTAATCGAGCTTTATTTCTGATGACTGTCCTTTTTTCATCCATCTTGTTTCGATAGATCCACTTGGAGCCAATAACATTCTTATTGTTTGGCTTAGGCATGAGGATCCAGGTACCATTCTTCTCAATTTGATGTAGTTCTTCTTGTATCGCTGTTATCCAATCAGGGTCATCTTTTGCTTCAGAGTAATTCTTTGGTTCAATGGAGGATAACATAGCAAAGTGACTATACTCATCCTCAGCTACAAGTGGTAATGCCTTCTTTTTAGCTCTTGTGAGAGCCCTTCCTTCATTGTTGTCGAGAATATTTTCTTGTTGGACTTTTTTTTGTAGATTCAGATATCGAGGTTCTCTTCTTTCTTCTTCAACAGTAGTGAATGAGCTAGGTTCCTCATTTTCCTTTTCAGCTTTTGAAGGAAGATATTCTTCTGAGTCTTCCTTTGAAGTGGTGCCTTCTTCATCGATCTTCAGCTGGATGGATTCCACCATTTTCTTGGTCCTCAAATTGTAACATCTGTAGGTTTTGCTCTCTATAGAATATCCCAAAAATATTCCTTCACCAGCTCTTGAGTCAAACTTTACCAGATTATCATGGTTATTGTAGATGTAACATTTACTTCCAAAGATTTTGAAGTAATGCACAGTTGCAGGCCTCCCAAACCACAAGTCAAAAAGTGTATTTGTCGAGTTTGATCTCAGAAGAGCTCTGTTGATAATGTAGACTGTTGTGTTTACCGCTACTGCCCAAAAACCTTAGATAGATTCTTCTCAAACAGAAGTGTTCTGCCCATTTCTTGAACTGTTATGTTTCTTCTTTCAACTTTCCCATTTTGTTAAGGTGTCCTAACTGCTGAGAATTCTTTCTTGATTCCTTTTGAATCACAATAGTCATTTTCAACAAGGTTAACAAACTTTTTAAAATGAATTATAGGTTCATGTTTTTCTTTTAGAAAATAAATCCAAGTCATTCTACTATAATCATCAATTACATGCATAAAGTACTTGCTACCACCAATACTTGTGGTCCTAATGGGTCCACACAAATCTATATGGACAATATCAAGTGGTTTAGAGGTATTTACTTCCTTTATTTTAAAAGAGATTTTTGTCTGCTTACCTTGTTGGCAAGCATTACAAACTTGATTTTCATTTAGACACAAATTTAGAAGACCTCTTAATGAGATTCTTTATGTTCTTAGAATCCACATGCCCTAACCTTTTATGCCAAAGTGTTGAATTTTTCATATTAGTGAAATTGAAAATAACGTGAGAGGAGTCTTCATGAATAGTGTAGACATTTCTTGGAGCTCTACATGCAGTAAAAAGAGTTTTACCAGATTGCTTATCAATAACTTTGTAATTTTCTTTGTCAAAATTTACTAAACTACCAGTGTCACATAATTGACTCATACTCAACAAGTTATGCTTTAACCCCACTACATAGAGCACATCAGTTAGCATAGGCATTTCTTTGGTTTCAGGTATTGTAGAGACCATGACCAATTTTGGCCGATTTTGCATTTTTCGCATTATAATTGCCATAAATGCACTTTGAGTGGTGTTTAACATGTTTTGAGTGTGGGAAACATGTTTGGGAAGTGTTTTTAAGGTTTTGAAAAGTTTTCGGGAGATTTGGAGAAGTTTGACGTTTTGGTCAAACTGGGGCTCGGGATGCGACTTAAGTGGGCTCGGTAATTCGAAAAAAATTTTAAAAATATTTATTTTTGGGAATGTCTTAGATGAAATGTTTAGAGAGTTAAGGAAGTGATTTCGAGACCGTAGGAGTTTTTGAAATCGAAAACGGAGGCCTGGAGGGTACGTTAAGTGGCTGGGGGCATTTTGGTCTTTTTGCAAGCCCTAGATATTTTAAATATTAGTGGCTGAGACTCTCAGCCATATCTCAGGCCTATTTCTCTCTCTAAAACTCTCCATCTTCATAGCTCTCCCTTCTCTCTACATTTCAGACCCGTTTGGCTTGGATTCAAGACTTGCCGAATGAGGGAGATACGTAGGGGACGGCTAGGGCTTCCCTTTGAACCGATCAAAGTTGCAATTCGGAAAGGTAGATATCGCTGAAATTTTGGTGAAGTGCTTGGAAGGCCTTCATTTTTGAGGTAGGGGTTCTTCTTCTCTTCTAATTATCGATTCTAGGGTTTCGAGTGAAGAAGAGAGGTGTAGGTTGTGTTTCACATGCTTTAGGATGGTGAGAGGTGTGGAAAGTTGTGTTTTTCCTTCTCTAGAGTCCTATCTTTTCACAATTGTGTCCATTGTGTTGGTGGTAGCATGTGGGTTTGAAGTGTGTGAGTGTAAGAAATTGATACATAGGCATTATGTGCTCAATTTGGTGTATATGTGAAAAATGTGTGCCAAGTGTCATATATGTCCTTATATGTGGGAATGTGGTCATTGAATGCATGTTAGTTCTATGTACTAAAATTATGCATTGAGTGTAGTATGAGTAAAATATGTTAATTTTGAAGTTGTATGCATATGAGATGATATAGGCATGTGTTATACATATATGTGCTATATGTGGTGTGTGGTGGTGAGAAACATGCTTTTTACTTCCTTTTAGTATCAATGAGCGTGAAAATAAAATGTCATGTGTTTATGCATTCATATTACATATGTGGGAAGTTACGGAAAAAATGACGCAAATGAGGTACACGGGGCTTCGGAGTGGTCCTACCGTGTGGTGGAATGTGGTGAAATTATCCACTATGTATGGCCCTCGGAGTGGACCCATCATACTAAGGCTTAATGCCTAGGATTTGAGCATGTCCAATACTAATGACCCCTCGAAGTTATCCTGGTCATAGGATGGTAATCGGGTCCAAGAATTGTGAACCTCGGAGTTGTCCCCTCACTCTATAACAATCTTATATATTGCTATGGTAGAATGACCTTTCGGAGTTGTCCCGATCATTGGATGGTTATCGAAGGTGTCCAAGGTTACATGATCCTCGGAGCGGGCCAATCATGTAGGGTATCGGATGAGGACCGAGAGAGAGAGCATTTACATTTCTTAATGCTTGTATGTTTGAACATGTTATACATGATTCATGAAATATGCAATCCTCTTTATTTGTATTTGTTGATTGGTTTGTGAGATTGTGGATGTGGCATGTAGTGTATTCATATGCATTCCATGTAGGTCGGTGTCGAGTCGGCACTTAGGAGAGTTGGGGTATCTATACTGAGCCGCAGTGGTGCTCACCCCTTTATTATAAACTCTTTTACAGATAAAGCACCGATAACGGATGGAACTTGAGTGTCCAAGTGGAACACTAGTAGTGGTTTTGCTAACTTTTGAGATGTTGCACATTTTGTGGCTATCCATGCGGGCATTTGGGATGTGACTTATTTTTGAGTTGTGGTCATATCTTGGACGAATGTAATTTGGATGTATGTATTGGATCTTAAACTTGTTGGGTGTGGAAAGACAACAGTTTAATTTATGTAATGCCCATGGCGACACTTAGTTCATTTGATGATGTTTCCATTATGAATGGATTGTGTTTGTGAAAGAGAATGATTTATTTTGATGTATGATTAAATCATGAACATGGTTTTGAGTATGAAATTGATGTTGGTATCTTTCATTTATGTTATGGACCATGTATGAGAGGTTCTAGGATGATAGAAGGTGGATTGGGCTCCAAATAGACTATATATAGGTTTGTTGGAGGACCTGGGGAGAGCATTTCGATCGTGCGAAATGCCCATTTTACACAATCGAAGCCCCCATTTCGATTGTGCAAAGGGGTGATGATTTATGATAATTTTTAGGGTCCAGACAAGGGCAATTTCGCACAATCGAAACACCCATTTTGATTGTGCGAAATATTGCAGGTTCAAGGTCCTGAGAGGGTGAAATCTTCGCACAATCGAGATTTTTTTCGTACAATCGAGATGCCAGTTTCGCACAATCGAGATTGCCATTTCGCACAATCGAAACTACTATTCACAGCATTTTTCAAAACTTCGTTTTGATGTAATTTCTTCGTTCTCGATCAGAATTAAGTGTGATTTTTTTTAAATTGAGTATTTTTAGATTCTATATCCAATGGTATAGGCGTCAGTTTCAGATTCTAAGCACAATAAGTTTTGAGGCTTGAAAGTGAGTGATTCTGGAAAATGTGGACAAGTAAATTTTCACTAAGGTGTATGATTTGATGTAAGGCCCATGGAGATTGGTTAAGGTGGAGTTAGGTGCATTCATATGCAAGAATTGAGTTAAGCTTTCGTGGTAAATGAGGGTAATGAGGGTCTATTGGGCTAAATAGACCATCTAACCTCCGGTTCTTCGACAGTCAAAAATCGGGGCGTTATAGCGTGGTATGAAACCTCGATACAATTGCATGAGTGTGGTTAAGATCATTCACGGAATTGAGTGAACGGGTTCACACTCGGGATTCGGGGCCGGGCCGGGGGAGTCCTAATGGTCCGAATTTCGGGATGTGACAGGTATTGTGCCTTTTCCTACTAACTTGCCTTTCTTATTATCTCCGAAGATAACAGAATCACCATCAAAATTTTCAATGTTAGCAAATTTGGTCTTATCTCCTGTCTTGTGTCTAGAACACCCACTATCAACATACCGCTTGGTATTGATATTACAAGCTTTCAAAGCAGTGTAGACAAGCATGCTTATATAGTTTAATTTCTTAGGAATGCACATCATTTTAGTTTTAATCAACCTTTTTGAAGTTACAGATGCTCTGTGCAAGTGTAGATCAGTTTTTCTAATATATATGGGTTTTAGCTTCACATAATTGGGACATGCAATTCTAGCAGATTCATTCTTAATCCTAGATTGGTGACAAGCATTATATAGAATTTCATATTTTGGTCTACTAGTTGTATCAACAACAGGATATGATGCATAATATTACCATTTGTAGCTCTAACAAAGCTTGAGTGGGTTTTATTTGATATCACTTGAGTGGCTTTGTCATCAAAGCCAATACCTATTGTGCCTAATTGCTTTGTAGAATTTTCCCAAATCCATACATCTTTTGAGATCTCTCCTCAAAAAATGAACTCAGTTCTAGTTTGCACCTTTTGGTGCTCCAGTTTGATTCTTGAGTCCTGTGTTTCGTTAGATAGCACAAAGTAAGTTAAATAACACACAAGGTAGATAGTTTTACCCTTAAGTGCTTTATAAGCAACTTTTTTGTCTTTTGTATATCAGAGTTGACTCTCTTCAATTGCTTATTTTGTTCACTACACTTCTGTGCCAACCTTTCACATTCAGCATGGACTTTGTCAACATCGGGTTCTTCTTCACTTTCAGAACTTAAGTTTGTCACATCTTATTCTTGTAAGGCCATAAACAAGTATGCCTTTTCATCATTCTCATCAGATGTTTCTTCTTGTTCTTCTTTTGTGCTTAAATTCCAACCTGTGTAACATGCTTTTTTTCTTCCCTTTTCCTTTGTATTATGGAACATCAAACTTCTTGTTCTTTTGTTTCTTGGGAGCAGTTGGACAATTTGCTATGTAGTGACCTTAATTTCCACACCCCAAAATAATGTTATCCTTGTTGTTGCTTTTCTTTTCTCCTCATCTTGAATTTTTTGAACTTGCTTGCTATGTAAGTCATTTCATCCTCAGAGTCATCAGAATTTGATTCCTTTTCAGTTGGAACATCCACTTCTTTTGCTTTTAGAGCAGACTCCCTCCGTGTTTGGGTAGGAGGTCTAATTCACATCTCATAGGCTGTGAGAGATGACTCTAGCTCATCAATGCTGAGTCTAGAGATGTCTTTGTCTTCTAGAATGGTGACTTTGGGATTGAACCTATCAGTCATAGTGCGTAATATCTTTTTGCACACCACTTTGTCGTCGATCTATCACCCAAAGCCCTCATGTCATTTACAGTCTCTTTGACTCTAAAGAAGTAATCCGCCACATTTTCTCTTTTCTACATCTTAAGACCATCGAACGTGACTTAATGAAATTGAATCTTATTTTCCTTGATAGTGTTGCTTCCTTCATGTGCAGTTATTAGAGAATCCCAAATTTCCTTCTCAGTTTTACAATTTTTGACACTTGTAAATTCTTGTTTTTGCAATGCTTTGTATAAAGAATTTCTAGCCTTCCCATCAACTGATTTGGTGATCTTTTTAGCTACTGAGAGGTTAATTGGATCAAGGATGACAACCCCTTCTAATGTAGCGTGCCAAACATCATAGGAGATGGAAAGTAAGAAAGCCTCCATCTTAATCCTCTAAGTGTCAAAGTTGGTGCCGTCAAAAATAGGAGCCTTGTGAGTAGAACTGTCTTCAGCCATACTTAGGATCTTTGCTGCAGGTGGTTAAACTAAGAAATGTAGACTTGTGCTCTGATACCAATTGATGAACCTAGAGGGGGAGGGGGTGAATAGGTTCTTCGATTTTTCGTCCTAATATTGCAAGTTTGGCTGGCACATGCAATCACACAATTTTATGGACACACAGATTTATGAAGGAATTCCCAATGTGGGGAAAAAAACCTCTCCACTATGTCCAAAAGGGTAGTACAGTATTTCTCTCAATCACTCTATCACTCACCCAACTCACAACATAGTTCGTTCCAACACTCACCCAGTTCATAACCTCCCTAGGCCTGAACCACTCTCACCAAATCTCATAACAGCTTTTTCGCTATCAATCCCAACTTAGGCTTCCCAAAGTCCAAGCTATCTCACCACAATATCACCGCTGATTCGTGTGTGAGTGTGACTCAAAAAGTATATCAATTAAAAATTTTCACACTTCGCAATAGAACGAATTCCTTGTAGAATAGGGCTATCGAAAGGGGTATCGTACCTCAGGGATTATGGTCTGATGAGTTGGAATACGGAATTAATTCTAATTAAATTTAGAAGAAAAGAATTCTGATTTTTAAACTAAATTAATTAAAAAGTAAAATAAAATAAATCAAAGTAAACAAGATAGTGAAGATAATATGAGAGAAATCTAGGGTGTTTGACTACACCAATAACTCCACAATCAATGGTCAATTGAGTCAACTATGGGGGAATTACATCATGCATAAGTGGTATCGGTGGCTAAAAGCTCACCTTCATCCGTAAAAAAGATAACATATGATTAAGGCTAAGCCATGGACTATCTTCGATTGGCATTGGCCATCTGCCTAACTACTCTAATCTAGGGTGCAGTATGGTTCATCTTCTCTAGGCATAATCCATTAAAGCTCTTAACAATATATTCAGTGATTACCATTGTGTAATAATCTCTCTCATGATCACAGAAAACAAGAGATTGAGTTCAATAACAATAACTAAATATCTAAGACAAGATAAGAAATCATTGAGATTGAATTTACAAGACTTTTATTGCTCAATTCTATAATAAGAATCCTCTAAATTACACAATCTATGCATGTATATAAAGTTCCTCAATAATTAAAACAATCAAACCATTGATGCTTTGTTAGGGCTACATCAAAACCCTAGTGGATGAACTAGCCGCTCATGGTAGAAGTAGAAGCTTCAACTGTTGAGGAAGAAGACATCATCTTTTTGAATTACGCGTATGACTGCATTCTCCAATAGCTCTGCAAATATGTTTCTGTTCTCTTCTCAGCCCTCTCAGACTCTCCAATCTCTCTGTAATCTCTCCCAAACTCAGTCTCTCATCCTTCACTTTATTCCCCAAGAGAATACACCAAAGTCCTAATCCAATTAGGAATAAATTAGGATTTCCCGCAGCACTAATCAGGTGGGTTTTTCCTGCTGACTTCGGCCCAACTTTTGACCCACTAGAAGTCCGATTTACGGAATTTTCGTGAAATACAAAAGTGTGCAGAATCGAATTTCGTTCAACCTCACGCGAAAATAATGTCGATTTGACGCACAAAAATAATACTTCTGGTCCGTTTTTCAAAACGGGATTAAGACTGTATTATGCGCAGATTTGTGTTTCAGGCCCGAAACCTTCTTAAGCAGCTGTAATTCTCTTGGACCTCTTCCTTGGGCTGATTTGAGTTAAAATAAATGGTTGAATGATTCTCCTTGGTGTAGACTTCATCTAACCATCTTGGATGTCTTCTTTAAAAGCCCAAAAGCTTGGTTTTAACTGAATTAATCATTAAGGCCCTGAAAATACAGAAAACACTAAAACAAAGTAAAATCACAAAATAATCTATCACTAAGAGAATAAAATACATAAGTTAAGAGGCTAGAATGCGTAACATTCAACGCCTATCACACCCCCAAACTTACATATTGCTAGTCCCTTAGCAATAGAATAAAATAAAACTAAAACAAAGAAACTACTAAACACTAACTAAACTACCCAACTCCACTTTCGTGGGAGAAACGATTGCATTTAGCATATGCAACAAGCCTTTAAACCCCTAGGTTCCCCCTAGTGGACAAGTATAGTCTCGTGAGGGTTTCCAGAAATGTTACCCACAAACATTCAAAATTCTGTTTCAACATTAATTCAAGAAGAAGATTACAATATATAGTTACAAACTTGCATTCAAGAATAATTTCAAACTTTCAAATTCTGTTATTCAAATTAATGGTCCCCACACATAATTCACATCAACATATCTCAAAATAATCAACTCTAGTCTCCTCGTGTAAAGTGAACTAGCAATCATCTTATGTAGCATAACTCAGCTCTAAATATATTAAGGCACATACCCTTTCAACTCACTAGCTCCCCTTATTGAAATCATACTTCCAAACATGAATACATGACTTTTTCACTTTTTTTCACTTCTTTTTTTTCATTGCTTTATTGGTTTTGAAATGTCTTGATCTATTAAGCTTTCTGAAAGATCCATGTAGCAAGCTTTCAGTCAGTGACTCACAAACCAGATGGCTTTAGGGCACTAGGCTTTAAGATACCCCGAAGACCTAATTACTCGAATCAATCAGGCCACAAATCAAGACAACCAATGCTCATCTTTTCTCACCCTTTCACTTTTGACGCGAACACTCCGTGCTTCCTGAGGCATAGAGGTCCGGTTACTCATGAAAAGGATCAAATTGATTTGCTTATTCATCACTTTTTTTTTCTTCTTCTTTTTTTTTCTTTTTCATTGAAGTCAAGTAAAACACATTATCGGTACTCATTCTCAAGAGATACTAATTAATATCAAGCATATGTAACTCAATAACTCAAAACCAAAGTTTATACCCCATAAGATTATGCTAGTGTGTTTGTGCATGTAAGGAAACTAAAATCAATCACTCCAAAACATGTTATTGCAAACCATGATTAAAATCACATAATTTAAACCACAATTTCCAAAATTTTAAAACATACTCAAAAATTGCAAGTTATGCACCTACATAAGGTATTAATCCCTTGAATGATATCAAAACATTCTATCTAAAAATAAAACAAAATAAAATAAAATAAACAAACTAAGAAAATAAAATAAAATAATATCCTAATACAAAAATAATTTCACACAAATTTTTCGCCATATGCAATAAAGCACAAAAATAGACATCGCCTCACCCCCAAACTTAGACTGTACATTGTCCCCAATGTACTATCAAATTCGGAGTAGTGGAAAGAAAATAGAGTACACCATTAGCATGACGGCAATGTAAGCACACCCCCAAACTTGGATGTTTTAACCTGTCAAAACAAACCACTATACCCCAAAGATCAAGTGAAATAGTATGGGTGAAAATAAATATGAAAAGAGAAAAATCCTAAAAAAAAAAAAAAAAAAATTTCCTTTTTCAAATTTTTTTTTTATAATAAAAATCTAATTACAGAAAGAAAAATAAAAATAAAAATAAAAAATAAAATGAAAAATAAAATAAAATACAAAAGATGGTTACCTTCCTGTCAAGGATGTGCTGGTGACTGAGCATCCGGATCCAAGTTTGCTTGGCGCATCACTGCACGAAGCATCCTCCTCATCTCTAGTTGCTCTTGGCGAGTGTCACGAAAGTGATCCGCTATCTCTGTCCTCATTGCTTCAAACTGTGTGGATACCTCTGTCTGTAGGGTGCCAAACTGGGCTGTCAACCCAGCAATCTGTCCCTCTAAATATTGATAATCATGGCCACCAGCCTGTGCATGCACCTCTTCTTCCTCTGCCTCCATCTCCTCAGGATCTTCCAGCGGTGGTGGTATATTTATATGCTCTCCTCCCTAGGCTAACCGAGATACCTCACCAGGAACCGCTATGACTCTTTGGTGCATATGAGATCGGCTCAAATTATAGTCATGCGTGCCATAATGAAGATCACATGAAAAGGCAAGCTCGTCCTCATGGACTGCATACCCCTATGCCACAAGCAACTGGTGAATAATAGTAGGGAATGTAAACTCTCAGTCACTTGCACTGTCTGGTGCCTTGGCTACAACCTTAGAATTGAACTTCTCCATTTGGCCCCAGACAATCTGTGGGAATGACAGCCAATGCCCAAAATGTATAGCATATAAGGCTCTGAGGAACTCTTGACGTCTCTCGGTCTTATGTCTAATTAGACATACATTCTTGAGTAGAACAACGTCAATGAACCATAAATGATTTGGCATTGAAGACTTTGAAGCTGCATTCCTTTTCGGCCTGGAAAACTGATTAGCACATAAACGTGCAACCAAATTACCCACTGACAAATCGTCGGGTAGAGAAGTATAGATATGAGATAAATCATCTGGGCACTCATGAGGACAACCCATGGCAATGGCAATGGATGATATGTCCACCCGAACTATTGTTCCATCTACTAAAGAAGTAAGCACATCCCGCTCATCAGGTGTCGGCATTAAGTTCTGATAAAATACCTTGACAAGCCTCGGGTAAATAGTAGACGAGAGTGGAACAAAAATGGATGCCGACCGACGACGACGGATGTCGGAAATCCCCCATCGTGTCTCGGGAAACATACCATAGAGTTCGGCTATGTCAAACGTGATTTCGAAGTTCAAAGCCCTTGGATGTCATCTCTCTTGAATACCTTCTCGGCGAGATCGTGAAGAACCTGTGGTCGGATCATGCCTCGCTCGGTAAGGATTGCGTGAACTTGAAGCACCTTGGCGACTTGCTCTCTTTGGTGCCATAGAAGTAGAAAAAGTGTGATTGAGGAATTAAATCGAACACTTGGTGTGCACAATTCTTTTGTAACCTTCAACCTCCTCTTTTCGGCAATTTTTCCACCCAAATTGAACAAGTAAATACACCAAATTGATCCCCCAAACTTGGTCTTCAAAAGCCCTCAAAAAGATTTGAACAATTTCTTCAAAGAAAAACTTCACTTACTTTGATGTTGAACTTGAAAAAGTGAGAGCTTCCTTTGAGAACTAGTGATTTTTGATCCAATTTTTATGTTGATGATGATGATGATCAATGTTGAATTCTTGTTTAATAATCACCAATTGAAGAAAATAATATTCCGGATGACGTAGGACTTGAATTGGAGTTCAAAGAGGTAGAAGAGGTAAGTAGTAGCAACCAAATAGGATAAGGAGACTTTAAATACCAAGAATTTTTGGGCAGCCCACATTTAACCCTTGGGCGATCGATCCCCCTTGGAGTGGGCAATCGATCACCCACCTGCTGGTGAGGATCTTCATCAAATTTCATGGGGCGATCGATCCCCCTCCAATGGGGCGATCAATCCCCCTTCTGGTAGCCTGTTGGACCCTCCATCGCCCAAGGTCGATCGAGAGCACAATTTTTCACCCGTCTTAAGTCCAAATACCTCGGTACACCTCTTGGCATCCTCCGGAAGCAACTTATACATCAAAAACTCAAAGAAAATACATTAAAACACACCTAATATTGAAAGAAAAACTAAGAAAACATGAACTAAAAATTAAAAGAAAGAAAACTAAAGAAATTAAAGGATAGAAATACATACAACCCCTACAATTTAACGTCTGTAGGCGACGATCATCGACTCCAATTGAAAGTTCACCCAATGCCACATCGCTTGGGGAGATTTAACATCATCCCCTCTATATGATCCTCACTTCCTTGTGCCAAACTCAAAGTGAACGGAATGGTCTCATTGGCTTCGAAAAACATATCTCTTCGCCTTAACAGAAGATGTTTCAATTTTACCCATAGAGAAGATTCTAATAATGGCACCAAAGGAGTGTTTGAAATAGGGAGAAGTGGCTCAATCGGAATCCTCCAAGGTGGCTTATCTTTCATGGCGACTACATCAAATATAACATTCACCCCCTCAATGGACTTCTCAATATCTTGAGATGGAGCAAATGAAGTAATTTCTTCCAAACAATCATCAATGTCATCCATGAAGAAACACTCACTCTCATCTGGAGGCTGTTCAATGGCATTAAAAATATTCAATTTTACCTTCATGTTGCCAAACGATATATCCATGATCCCTGCTCTATAATTAACACGAGCATTAGCAGTGGCTAGAAACGGACGACCAAGGATGACTGGAATGTGCCTTTTCGGATTATGCACTGGCTCGGTATCTAGAACAATGAAGTCCACTGGGAAATAGAATTTATCCACCTTGATGATGACATCTTCAATGATCCCACGAGGTCGTTTGGTTGATCTATCTACAAACTGCAAAACCACCGTGGTAGGCTTCAATTCTCCCAAACCCAACTGTAGGTAAACCGAGTAAGGCAATAAATTCACACTTGCACTTAAATCCAGAAGAGCTTTATCAACATGGTGCTCCCCAATGATGCATGAGATAGTTGGAGCACCAGGATCTTTGTACTTTGGAGGAGCGCAATGCTGGATAATAGAGCTCACTTGTTGTGGAAGCATGACTCTCTTTTGAACATGGCTCATTGATCTCCTTTTCTGAGTACACAAGTCCTTCAAGAATTTGGCATAAGGAGGAATCTGTTTGATGGCATCAAGGAGTGGTATATTAATCTTCACTTGTCGAAACACCTCCATCATGTCATGCAACTTGTCCCCTTGTTTCCCCAACTTGGATGTTTCTTGTAAACGTTGTGGGAAAGGAGCCTTGGGCTCATATAAATTTTCAGCAATTGGACTCATGAGCACCTCTTCTTGATCATTCTTCTTCTCCCCCACCTTGTTATCAATTACTTTTCCACTTCTTAAAGTGGTGATGGCTTGAACCTCCTCAAGATGTGGGTTGCTCAAAGAATCATGCATCCCTCTAGGATTGGCAATGGGTTGACTTGGTAGCTTTTCCTCTTCTCTTTTACTCAAGGCATTGGCAAGTTGTCCAAACTGAGATTCCAGTTTGACAATTGATTGAGAGTGAGAATGTACCAATTGAGCAGTGGATTGAAGTACTTCAGCAATAGAGTCAAGCTTATCAAGTTTTGCTAGGGCAAGCATCATCTTATCTTCAAGAGCCGAACTCTTTGGTGGCATAGGAACTTATGCTTCATATGGTTGTGGAGGCACATAGTTTTGAGGTTGAAAAGTGGGCTGAATTACTGAATATGGATTAGAAACTTGACCAGTTGTCATGAGTTGCACCATTCTTTGTGCCACAGCATCCACAATACTAGACATAGCATCTGTAGAATCAATATCAAAAATATCAGTTATCCTCCTTGTATTGGATGGTCTACTCGAACGAGATGAAGACACACGTTGTAAAGAATTATCACTAAGGTTCTCGAACAAAGTCCATGCTTCATCTTCGCTTTTTAACATGAAAGTACCCCCACATGATGTATCCACCATTTGTTTGTTACTCTCTGTTAGCCCCTCATAGAAACACTGCACTAACTGCCACTTTAGAACTTGGTGATGAGGACACTTCCTAAGAAGGTCCTTGAATCTCTCCCATGTCTCATAAAATTGTTCCCCCTCAATTTGAGAGAAACTAGTGATAGCACGTCTGAATTGATTGGTCCTCCCTA
Organism: Cornus controversa; assembly: GCA_026545225.1. Taxonomy (NCBI): domain Eukaryota; kingdom Viridiplantae; phylum Streptophyta; class Magnoliopsida; order Cornales; family Cornaceae; genus Cornus; species Cornus controversa. Next base: position 3,616,730 of record CM048849.1, read on the forward strand.
TCGGAAAATATTTCTTCAAGAACTCACTTTGCATTTGAGTCCATGTAGTGATAGAGCCTGCCGGTAGAGATCTGAACCAATACTTGGCCTTTTCCTTTAGAGAGAATGGAAAGAGTCGCATCCTGAAAGCATCTTCAGAGAAGTTATGAATTTTTGTTGTTGAGCAAACTTCTATAAAATCATCTAAGTCCTTGTACGAATCTTCATCAGTTAGCCCAAAGTAGGATGGCAACATCTGAATGATACTGGGCTTGATCTCATAGCTCTGTGCTGTGACATTAGGCAGTTGAAATTCAGCTGGCGAATTATATGTCTCTGGGACATAGTAATCTCTAAGAAGTCTCGCCCTCTCCACGACAGCATTGGGCACAATAGTGTTGTCCCCATTATTATCACGCACACCAGCCATGACATCAATAATCTCTTCCTCTTGCTCAATGGTATGGCAATTGAAGTCCCTCAAAAGAAAACAAAAAATAAAATAATACAAATTAGTAGCAAAATAAAAAAATAAAAAAAAATAAAAATAAAACAAATTAGTATCTGAAATAAAACAAAAACAAAATTAAAATAAAAAAAAATAAAAAAAAAAAATTCCTAAACTAAAAATTCAATTAAAATTAATTCTGTACAATCCAATCAATCAAATAGATAATCCCCGGCAACGGAGCCAAAAATTGATTCGTGTGTGAGTGTGACTCAAAAAGTATATCAATTAAAAATTTTCACACTTCGCAATAGAACGAATTCCTTGCATAATAGGGCTATCGAAAGGGGTATCGTACCTCAGGGATTATGGTCTGATGAGTTGGAATACGGAATTAATTCTAATTAAATTTAGAAGAAAAGAATTCTGATTTTTAAACTAAATTAATTAAAAAATAATATAAAATAAATCAAAGTAAACAAGATAGTGAAGATAATATGAGAGAAATCTAGGGTGTTTGACTTCACCACTAACTCCACAATCAATGGTCAATTGAGTCAACTATGGGGGAATTACATCATGCATAAGTGGTATCGGTGGCTATAAGCTCACCTTCATCCGTCAAGAAGAAAACATATGATTAAGGCTAAGCCATGGACTATCTTCGATTGGAATGGGCCATCTGCCTAACTACTCTAATCTAGGGTGCAGTATGATTCATCTTCTCTAGGCATAATCCATCAAAGCTCTTAACAATATATTCAGTGATTACCATTGTGTAATAATCTCTCTCATGATCACAAAAAACAAGAAAGATTGAGTTCAATAACAACAACTAAATATCTAAGACAAGATAAGAAATCATTGAGATTGAATTTACAAAATTTTTATTGCGCAATTCTATAATAAGAATCCTCTGAATTACACAATCTATGCATGTATATAAAGGTCCTCAATAATTAAAACAATCAAACCATTGATGCTTTGTTAGGACTACATCAAAACCCTAGTGGATGAACTAGCCGCTCATGGTAGAAGTAGAAACTTCAACTGTTGAGGAAGAAGACATAATCTTTCTGAATTACGCGTATGACTGCATTCTCCAATGGCTTTGCAAATATATTTCTGTTCTCTTCTCAGCCCTCTCAGACTCTCCAATCTCTCTGTAATCTCTCCCAAACTCAGTCTCTCATCCTTCACTTTATTCTCCAAGAGAATACACCAAAGTCCTAATCCAATTAGGAATAAATTAGGGTTTCCCGCAGCACTAATCAGGTGGGTTTTTCCTGCTGACTTCGGCCCAACTTTTGACCCACTAGAAGTCCGATTTACGGAATTTTTGTGAAATACAAAAGTGTGCAGAATCGAATTTCGTTCAACCTCTCGTGAAAATAATGTCGATTTGAGGCACGGAAATAAGACTTCTGGTCAGTTTTTCAAAACGGGATTAAGACTGTATTATGCGCAGATTTGGGTTTCAGGCCCGAAACCTTCTTAAGCAGCTGTAATTCTCTTGGACCTCTTCCTTGAGCTGATTTGAGTTAAAATAAATGGTTGAATGATTCTCCTTGGTGTAGGCTTCATCTAACCATCTTGGATGTCTTCTTTAAAAGCCCAAAAGTTTGATTTTAACTGAATTAATCATTAAGGCCCTGAAAATACAGAAAATACTAAAACAAAGTAAAATCACAAAATAATCTATCACTAAGAGAATAAAATACATAAGTTAAGAGGCTAGAATGCGTAACATTCAACGCCTATCAACTGCAATCACTCACACTCTCCCAGTCCAAACTATCTCAATACTTGGACTATACATAATGATGGTGGAGTCAGTTCGATGTCTTGACCAGCGACAAAGTCTTCAAGTTTTGTATGTTGGTTTTCAAAGGATGATCTTCAAATCTTCAAAACTCTAAAAGTTAGTCTTCAAGGTCTGGTACAACAACAACGTTGTCACTTGTCTTCTTGGGAAATCATGACATTTGAATTTCCTCAATTGATTGGTTTCGTTATATACACTCTTGAGTGTAGCGGCAACGGACTTGGAATAGTAGTACTCTTTCAATAGCTTCTGTTCTTAGATAATAGAGAACTCCATTTAGCTTGGAATCTGCTTCTGTTCGATAATACAATAATTTTTATGGCTTCATACCTGGTCTTTAAGTAGTAGTCTTAACTACAACTAGAGTAGAAATCAGTAGAGCAAGCAGTTCAAGATATGAATTGCGCAGGTACTGTGTAACTATAGAAAACAGCAATTTAAGAGTAACACATCAGCAATTCTATGTCAATCACAACAGCAATTCCAAATCAACAAAATGAATTCCAATTCAGCAAAATAGAATTCCAATTTAGCAAAATATAATTTCAAATCAGCAAAAGGAAATCCAAAAATAGCAATTCGAATTTCAGCATTAAGAAAAAATTCTCACAAATCAGCAATACAAAAATAGAATTCTAGCAATTATAGTAGCTCAACAAATGTAGCAACTCAGAATTTGTTGCAACTCAGCAAATGTAGCAACTCAAAATTTGTAGCAACTCAGCAAATATAGCAACTAAGAATTTTTAGCAACTCTGCAAATACAACAACTCATAATTTTTAGCAACTCATCAAATATAGCAACTCAAAATTTGTAGCAAAAATTAACACAGAGAGCTCATAACAACCATAAATCAGAACATATAATAGAATTTTGATAGCCTAATATCAACAACCCATTTTGAGAAAAACCAGAAATTCGACACTTAGTAATATGGAATTCGGACTAATGAAATTCATACTCAAGAAATTATACATAGTGAACTTGATAATCTTTAAATCAGGAATAGTTTCAAGAGGTCAGTGAGATCCTAGATTCAACATCACATAAATACATATAAGCTTAGAACCGGGCACCTGTGCTGATGTGTGTGAGCTTAAGGGAAGATTGTACCTACTGTGTGCTCAAGAATGAACCTTAAAGTCATGCTCTCACCTCATAAGACGAAGAACAAGCGCCGAAAGAAGATTTAAGAAATTTCCATTCGCATCTTGTTCATCCTCTCTATGTATCGCTAGATCATTGTCTCTCAGTGTATCATCAACTTTGCATCAGATTCGGCTCACACAGAATAGAGAAAATCCGAATTAACATAGTAGATTCTAGTGGATCATAAGCTATAAAACCTCACAAGATGAAACCCTAAGAGTTGATGTAGATACAGCTACATCAGCCATTAGAGTTTAGCAATGAAGAAACCCAACAGCTGATGCCTATGCAGTCTCTTTTCTCTCTTCTTTTCATGCTGCCTCTCTTTTCCCTTTACTCACTCTTTCTCCCTCTTTGTATATCGTCTGAGCGCCTCTCACCACCATTCCGAAAAATCCTTATCACTTTGTTTTTATATCAGCCAAAAATAATATACAAAAATCTTTTTTTTTATATATATATAAAAGCTGTCTTTTTGTAAATGAAACAATCTTATCCTGAATTCATATATGTGCCTAAATGAGGCTACTTATAACAAAACTACCTCACAGCTCTTTAATTTTTTTGTTTTGATTTAACAAATACATGCACATGACAGCACCTCACACACTTACTTTGAAATCATAATGACTAAAATTTTCAACTCGCCCCTGCATTTAATAAGTGCAAAAACATGGAAGAAATAAAAAAAAATTTAACACAAGATAATTAATTAAATTAAATTATGAAATTAAGATTCAGTAAATATATTTAAAGACAAATGACACAAATGCCCTTGCAGATCCTTTTTGACATTAAAACTTGGGCAAAGATGTTTATGGGCTTCCCAAACCATCAAGCTCTATATGCACAAAGAATGGTCTTTCCTGATTGTTTTTGTTAGTCACTTTGCGTTCGTCTTTATAAAAAAAAAAAACTAGATTACAATTGTCATAAAGTTGATTGACACTGAGCAAATTGTGTTTAAGACACTCTACATAGAGCACATTGTCTAACTTTGGCATGTCTTTGGTTTCAGGTATTGTGACTCTTCCAACTATTTTACCTTTCATATTATCACCAAAGATTATAGGACCACCATCACATTTTTTTATATAACTAAATTTGGTCTTGTCTCCTATCACGTGCCTAGAACACCCACTTTCAAAAACTTCAAAGAAGTGTAAACAAGCATGCATACAGAGTTCAATTTCTTAGGCATCCACATCATTTTAGTTTTCACAAAACCTCTTGATGATTTAGGTGCATGGTGCAAGTGAGCATCAGTCTTCCTAATAGACATGGGTTTCAATATCACATATTTGGGGCATGTATTGATCCTAGAGAAATACTTAGCCCTAAATTGATGATGATAAACGTTGAACAGTAATTCATATTTAGGTCTAGTAGCAACGTCTATGAAAGGATATGAAGTGTAGATACCACCATTTTTAGGTTTGACAAAAATTGAGTGAGTTTTATTTGATTGTACTTGAGTGGCTTTGTCATCCTTAAAGCCAATACATGTCTTACCTAATTGCTTTGTGGATTGTTCCCAAATTTCATTCATCCTTCGAGAACTCTCTTCCAAGAATGTGTCAAGCTCACGTTTGCACCTTTTTGTACTCTAACTAACTTCTTGTGACTTATTTTTGGCAAGGTAGCAAACAATGAGTGAAATAGAGCATAAGGTGGACAATTTTACACTTATATGATTGATGAGTAGCTCATTTGACTTCTACAGCTCTAAGTTGACCATTTTCAACTACTTCTTCTGAGCACTACACTTTTGGGCCAATCTTTCACATTCTGCAAGGATTTTATCAATATCAGGATCTTCTTCACTCTTAGAGTCTCAACTAGCCACCTCTGATTCTTGTAAGGCCATAAACAAGCATGCCTCTTCAGCATTCTCATCTGATGATTCTTGTTGTTATTCTTCTAAAGCTTGAATCCCAACCAACGTAAAAAGCCTTTTTCTTGCCCTTTCCTTTGTACTATGGAGCACCGAGCTTCTTGTGTTTTTGTTTCTTGTGACCAGTTGGACAATTAGCTATGTAATGGCTTTGTTTTCCACATGCAAAAAAACCCTGTCATTGCTGTTGCTTTGCCTTTCTCCTCATTTTGAATTTTTTAAGCCATTTCATCTTCAGATTCATCAGAATTTGATTCCTTTTCGATTGGAACCTCCACTTCTTTTGCTATTAGATCTGACTCCCTCCTTGATTGAGTAGAAGGTCCAATTCTCATCTCATAAGGTGTGAGAGATAACTCTAGCTCATCAATGCTTAGTTTAGAGATGTCTTTGTGTTCTAAAATGGTGACCTCGAGAATGAACCTCGCAGTATCTTTTTGCACACCACTTTGTCTTCAATCTGTTTACCAAGGGACCTTATGTCATTTACAATCTCTTTAACTCTGAAGAAATAATTCGCCACCTTTTCTTTCCAATCCATTTTGATACCATCAAACTTAACTTGATGAAAGTGAATCTTGTTTTCTTTGATGATGTTACTTCCTTGTGAATTCTTGCTTCTATAATGCCTTATATAAGGCATTTTCAGTTTTTCCATTATTGTGTGCAGAATTTTGCAATATATATTTACCACTCGCAATAGAATGAATCCTTGAAAGATAGGGCTCTAAGTTGAGGGTGTCGATCCGACAGAAACTATATAGGAATAATTCGCTAAAAGTCAAGGGTTGATTCTCGTTTAAATCACAACCAAGTGTTGGTTTCTTTCTTACTCTACGTCAAAAGCATAAAAGATAATTAAAATACAAAGGTTGAGAGAAGAGTAAAGGACTAGGGTTGAGACTTCACCACTAGCCTCGTAGTATACCATACTTATAATCAATTGGGGGAATCCGTGCAATTGTGTACTAAGTGGTGCAAATGGCTTGTGGCCTACAATGGTACCGTCAAGAGAATACACGCATCTTAAAATACTATAATCCATCTTCGATACATCTAAATTTCTTACCTACCCACTTACCTAAATACCTAATTAACGAAGTGTAGCTAATTTACCATCTCTTAGCATGGACTATGAAAATCTAGTTATGCATGTTAAAGTGAAAACTAGTACCAAGCTATCACGTGTAGTCCTTGTGGAACTGCAAGTGTTTGAAGATCATGCGAGGAAAATAAACATTCTAAGACAAGAAAGATAAAGTACTCACATGAACATGAAGAATTTCTAAACTTATATTACTCATAAGGCTCAAGGCAAGGTACATATATACAAAAATTACACAAAAATCTCAATTCACTAAAGTTAGAACATATTTATAAGACTAGGGTTTGTCAAAACCCTAGAGAAGGATTAGTTGATCATGGTGGGCTGGAAGCAGTCCATAGACAAAGATGATCCCATGCTCAAAATGGTCTTCAAGGCCTTATAAAGTCCTCTTTGAAGCCTTCCCTCTCTAGAACTTCACTTTCTCTCTCTAGAATTCTATATATGCTTTCTATTACAAGAATCGTGATATCTCTATCTATTACATATTTCCTAGCCATATATCTGATTTGAGGCTCAAAAGATCACTAATTTTTTGTCCAAGACATCTTCCAGAAGAAATTAGACAAGTGGCCAAGTGGAGAAAATATATTTCGCAAGAATTTGCGAGGCATTGAAGTAGGTACTTCGATGCATTGAAGTTGTGACTTCGATGCATCAATCTTTACTTCTTCTACAGATCTTCAACTCTTCAGATTCCTGACTCTGGTCTTGACATGCCATTCAGTATTCCTTGATGTGGACTTTCTATGAACCACGATGGGACATAGGAATGCATTCTTGAACTAATAAAGGAGTTGAATTGCACTGAATTCTGAGTTTGAACCTGAAATCATCAAAAACATAAAAACATGTAAAAACTATACAATATGTGCAACTATGGGATTAAAACATATAAGTAAAGGCGCGAGAATGTTTAACATTCAACGCTTATCATACCCCCAACCTTAGATATTGCTAGTCCCTTAGCAATACAAAAAAAATAAAAATAAATAAAGTAACTACTCTACTTCCACTTTGTGGGAAACACGGTTGCATTTAGTGAATGCAACAAGCCTTTTAAACCACTAGATACGTATAGTGGATAAGTGAAATCTCATTGGGTTTAACATGCTTGTTAAACTCATACCCCAATTAGTGTTCAAAATAAAAAATGCAACAAGTATTATGGAGCTATAGGGACATCAATAGATATAAATCCTTGAAAATCAGAATTAGGCGACAGTTTCCACATAATGGTCAGTCTGATACACATACAAGTGCAAACCCTAAAATCCTCTTTGAAAGGTGAACATACATTTAAATGCATAGTTTATTGTCGTAAATGAAAAATAAATAAAGCATCCATTCTTAAAAGAAACAACTTTTTGGAACAGATGACCAAAGCATAATGTTAACTGCAAAAATATATACAAACACTTAAGTACAACCGGTTGTGCAATGCCTAAGTCCCTTAAGCTTTCTAGTAAGCCCATGTAGCAGCGTTGGGTCAATGACTCCCAAATTGAACGATTTTAGGGCATTGGGTGAAGAAATACCCCTTGGACTTAATAACTGAGCTCACTAGGCTACAAAGTTAAACGAGCTAATTATTTCTTTATTGCTCAACCTTGCACACCTTTTAGATGCGAACACTCCATGCTTCCTGAGACACAGAAGCCTGGCTTATTGAGTGAGATGGCTTATTGTAAGTTTTATTTTGTTTTGATTGTTTTCTTTTTCTCTTTTTTTTTTTTTAGCTTTTGATTCTTCTAAAGTAATTCGTTCTTCAAGCTGTTCAAATAAAAACAAACATTTTCAAAATTGTCCATAGGACGCATATCCCATAATTCAATGCATGTGTGCGTGTTTGTACCGTTAAGGACAAATTTAGGGAAAGAACTATACAATATTCAAAGACTAAACAAAGATGTAGACCGTTCTAACCTAACACATAATTTTTAAAAGTTTGAGTATTTTTGGATGTCAAAGTTCCTAATTACCAGATGGATTTATCAATGACGTTCTGGGTATTATATCTTTAAAAAGAAGGACATCAAGATGCAATATGTGCAAAAACAATGTATGTAAGTGTACTATACTACCCCCAAACTTAAATTAAATATTGTCCACAATGTTAAGACAAAAAAGAGTTAAAACAATGCTACCAGCTGGTTGATGGGTTTCAAAAACTCAAAACATCAACCGTGTTAGGGTAGTTGATACACGGGTACACAGGTATGCATCGAACACGTGGGGAACCATAACTTGTACAAGTACAGACTACATACCAACATAACATACAAGAATTAGAAAAGACATAAATTGAAAAGAAAAAGAAAAATAAAGACAGGAAAGAAATATGTATAGACACTAAAATAAAAGTGCTAATATTCTATTAATTCAAACATTTGTGAGTACAGATGATGGAATTTATGGAATACATCAACCAAAAGTAACAAAAGAGTGCCTATATGGCACTTTATAGTTCCATGACTATAAAGAAAAGAAAATACATAACGGAAATAAAAATAATACAAAATAAGAAAACTAGAACTAATGTTGAGGCGGTGACGGCGGTGCAAAAGTAGAAGTAGAAGGATCCCTAGAACTGAGGATAGACCTAAGCAGCTGCTCTATGTGCTGCTGACCCTCAAATAAGCTAATCATGCCCTCACCGATAGTATTGAGGAAATCAGTGCTCTCCCGGCGATGATCTACAAAATTCAACTGTAACTATAGCAGACCCGTGCTAAAACACTAGTACTTTGTGCCAAATAATCATAATACGCTTGGCTTATGCAAGGCCTATCTTGGCCCACCTCATCCTCTTTATCCAAATCCATCTTCTGTCCCTCAGATGCCTCATGGGCACTCTCGCTCTCCTTAATCTCGGGTGACACGCGCGGGAGAGTACTCATGTGGGAGATGATTTTGGTCCAATTCTAGAACATGAAGGGGGCTGGACCGTCAATAGAGAACTCAGATGGTACAAAGCAAAAGTGTATGCGCCGAAGTAAGGCGGTCACCAAGAACGGGAATGGCAACTTTATCTTAGCTGCCCTTGAGTAGTTTTTATCCACCAGTTGCTCCCGTATTTTAAACAGCTATCCTCAAAGAATAGTCGGGACAGAGAACCAACATTCAAAATAAAGGGCGTATAAAGAAGTCAAGAAATCGCCCTGTCTATCAGTATGATGCCCAAGTGGATAGGCATTTTTCTGAAAGATTGTGTCAAAGAACCACAATCTTTGGGGAATCAAAGACTTGTTGGTACAGGTGTTCCGAGGAGGATCAAAAAAATATCCACAACACATACGTTGAATCAGCTCAAAAATAGAAAGTTCTGGATCAAGAGTGTGGAAACAGAAATACTCCTCGACTATATGAAGGTCCTCGGGTTCCTCGTGAGGACACTCGATGAGAGCAGCAGTGTCCTCTATCATGATGATGAAAGCGATGTCATCAATGGTAGTCTGTATGATATCTGGATCGTCAGGGCTATAAGCCATGTTCATGTAAAATGCTTGGACAAGCCGAGTGTAGAGACCGTGACCAATTTTGGCCGGTTTTGCATTTTTCGCATTATAATTGCCATAAATGCATTTTGAGTGGTGTTTAACATGTTTTGAGTGTGGGAAACATGTTTGGAAAGTATTTTTAAGGTTTTAGAAAGTTTTCAGGAGAATTGGAGAAGTTTGACTTTTTGGTCAAACCGGGGCCCGGGGTGCGACTTAAGTGGGCCCGGGAATCCGAAAAATTTCCAAAAATATTTATTTTTGGGAATGGCTTAGATGAAATATTTATAGAGTAGAGGAAGTGATTTCGAGACCGTAGGAGTTTTCGGAATCGAAAAAGGAGTCCGGGAAGGTACGTTAAGTGGCCCGGGGGTATTTTGGTCTTTTTGCAAACCCTAGATATTTTAAATATCAGTGGCTGAGAGTCCCAGTCATATCTCACGCCTCTTTCTCTCTCTAAAGCTCTCCATCTTCATAGCTCTCCCTTCTCTCTACATTTCGGACCCGTTCGGCTTGGATTCAAGACTCGCCGAAGGAGGGAGATACGTAGGGGACGGCTAGGGCTTCCATTTGAACCGAACAAAGTGGTGATTTGGCAGGGTAGACTCCGCTGGAAAATTGGTGAAGTGCTTGGAAGACCTTCATTTTCGAGGTAGGGGTTCTTCTTCTCTTCTAATTATCGATTCTAGGGTTTTGGGTGAAGAAGAGAGGTGTAGGTTGTCTTTCACATGCTTTAGGATGGTGAGAGGTGTAGAAAGTTGTATTTTCTTCTTCTCTAGAGTCCTATCTTTTCACAATTGTGTATATTGTGTTGGTGGTAGCATGTGGGTTTGAAGTATGTGAGTGTAAGAAATTGATACATAGGCATTATGTGCTCAATTTGGTGTATATGTGGAAAAATGTTTACCAAGTGTCATATATGTAATTATATGTGGGAATGTGGTTGTTGAATGCATGTTTAGTTCTATGTGCTAAAATTATGCATTGAGTGTATCATGAGTAAAATATGCTAATTTTGAAGTTGTATGCATATGAGATGATATATGCATGTGTTATACATATATGTGCTATATGTGGTATGTGGTGATGGAAAATATGCTTGTTACTTCTTTTTAGTATCAATGAGCATGATTTGAGCATGAAAATAAAATGTCATGTGTTTATGCATTCATATTGCATATGTGGGAAGTTGCGGGAAAAATGACGCAAAAGAGGTACACGGGGCTTCGGAGTAGTCCAACCGTGTTGTGAGGTGTGGTAAAATTATCCACTACGTATGGCCCTCGGAGTGGACCCGCCATACTAAGGCTTAATGCCTAGGATCGGAGTATGTCCAATACTAATGACCTCTCGGAGTTGTCCCGGTCATAGGATGATTATTGGAGAATGCCCATGGTTTGTGAGCCTCGGAGTTGCCCCCTCACTCTATAGCAATCCCATATATTGCTATGGTAGAATGACCTTTCGGAGTTGTCCCGGTCATTGGATGGTTATCGGAGGTGTCCAAGGTTACATGATCCTCGGAGCAGGCCAATCATGTAGGGTATCGGATGAGGACCGAGAGAGAGAGCATTTACTCACTTTAATGCTTTTATGTTTGAACATGTTATACATGATTCGTGATATGTGCAATTCTCTTAAATTGCTATTATTGATGTGTTTGTGAGATTGTGGACGTGGCATGTAGTGTATTCATATGCATTCCATGTAGGTCGTGTCGGGTCGGCACTTAGAAGGGTTGGGGAACCTTTACTGAGCCGCAGTGGTGCTCACCCCTTTATTATAAACTCTTTTTACAGATAAAGCGCCGATGACGGATGGCACGTGAGTGTCCAAGTGGAACACTAGTGGTGGTTTTGCTATCTTTTGAGTTTTGAGCATTTTTGTGGCTATCCATGTCGGCTTGTGGCATGTGACTTCCTTTTAGTTACAGTTGTGCCTTGGACGAATGTAATTTGGATGTATGTATGGGATTTTAAACTTGTTGGGTGTGGAGAGACAACGGTTTAATATATGTAATGCCCATGACGGCACTTAATTCATTTTGATGATGTTTCCATTTTGAATGGGTTGTGTTCGTGAAAGAAATGGTTCATTTCGGTGTATAATTCATTATGAATATGATCTTGATTGTGAGATTGATGTTGGAACCTTCCATTTATGTTTTTAATCATGTTTGAGGGGTTCTAGGATGATAGAATGTTGATTGGGTTCCAATTGGATCATGTATAGGGCTGTTGGAAGTCCCAGGAGGTGCACTTCGATCAATCGAGATTTCATCTCGATCAATCGAGATGCTTATTTCGATCAATCGAAGTCCCCATTTCGATTGATCGAAAGGGTGATGATTTATGGTGATTTTTAGAGTCCAGAAAAGAGGAATTTTGATCAATCGAGACCCCCATCTCGATCAATCGAGATATTGCAGGTCTGGGGTCCCGAGAGGGTGAAAATCTCGTTTGAATTTCGATTAATCGAGATTTAATCTCGATCAATCGAGATTACTATTCACAGCTTTTTCCAAAACTTCATTTTGACGTAATTTCTTCGTTCTAGATCGGAATTGAGCGTGGTTTTTTTTGAACTTGAGTATTTTTGGATTCTATATCCAATGGTGTAAACCTTAGTTCCAGATTCCAAACAAGGAAAGTTTTGAGGCTCGAAAGTGAGTGATTCTTAAAAGTGTGGGCAAGTAAATGTTCACTAAGGTGTGTGATTTGATGTAGGGCTCATGGGGATTGGTTAAGATGGATTTGTGTGCATTAATATGCAAGAATTAGGTTAAGCTTCCGCGGGAAATGAGGGTAATGAGGGTCTATTGGGCTAAATAGACAGTTTAACCTTCGGTTCTACAAGAGTTAGAAATTGGGGTGTTATAACATAGTATCAAACCTTGATACTAATGCGTAGAGTGTAATTGAGATTTTTCATGGGGTTGAGTGAACGGGTTCACACTCGGGATTCGGGGTCGGTCCGGGGGAGTCCCGGCGGTCAGGGTTTCGGGGGCGTGACAGGAATGGTATCAGAGCATCAGGTTAGAAAACCTGAGGACGACGGGTAGTAGTTATACCATGTGTGAATTAGAGGAGTACCTGATACCAGAGTGGTATCAGAGCACTAGGTTGAAATACCTAGGGACGAAGGGTGAAACTTGATTTTGTAGTCACTTGAGGTTAAGGATCTGAACATAAGGATTTGAACTTGAGATTGTAAATTTCTTATGTGGAACTTGATTTATGCTTGTGATTTCTTAACATGCCTATATGGACTAAATTGACATGGCATGTGTAAGCATGATGGATATGTGTGAGAAGTGTAAATTTGTTGGACTTAAAAATTTTCTTGTTGTGCATATAGAAATAAATGCCTCCAAGAAGAGCGCGAGGCATTGGCGCTGATGCTCCTCAGGAGCCAACAGATGGAATGCAGTTTATGCGTGACATGGCTGACACTATGAGGAGGATGGCTAGGGAAGCCAGAGAAGAGGAGGTTCAGGCATTGCCTAGGGTTGCCTTGAGCCGACAGATGGTGGCAATGAAGGAATATGTGAAATTTAAGCTGCCTACCTTTGATGGCGCGCGTGATCCACTTGTGGCTGAAAGTTGGATAGACCAAACTCACAAACTCATGGTTGCTCTTGCAATCGATGAGGACTTGAAAGTGGGAGTGGCGGCGCTTCACTTACAAGGAGAAGCTGATCGGTGGTGGCAATTCATCGGGAATGTCCACAATACCGAGACTATGGACTGGGAGACCTTTAAGGGTTTATTCTTTGACAAGTTCTTTCCAGCTTCGGTGAAGGACCGGATGAGGCAAGAGTTCATAGACTTAGTCCAAGGGGACTTGGATGTGATGGGGTACGAGACAAAGTTTACATCTTTGGCTCGCTTTGCCCCGGAGATGGTAGCTAATGAAGAGCTAAAGGTGAAAAAGTTTGTGAAAGGACTGAAAACCTCTATCAGAAAGAGGGTGTCCATTTTGGGTTTGAGGACCTACAGTGAGGTGGTTGACAGAGCCTTGGTGGCTGAGGAGGATGACAGAGACACTCAGAGGTTGTGGGACTCTAGACAGCAAGCTAAGGGTACGGGTACCTCTTCGAGTGGTCATGGGAGGAAAAGGAATAGGGAAGGTAGATCAGGTTCACAGGGGCAGCAGCAGACTCGCCCAGTACCTTCATTGTCCTTACCTACTGGATCTGCACGATCCATAGTTGTGTGCTATCATTGCCAGCAGTCTGGCCATTTTCGTTCTGAGTGCCCTCAGAGGTAAATAGTGGCATCTGTGCCAGTAGCTTCGGTGGGGGAACGGGTATGCTTTCATTACAAGCAATCTGGCCATGTTAGGGCCAACTGTCCACAGAGACAGAGTACACCGAGTGGTATGGGGACTCAGTAGAGGGCTGGACAGACAGCTACGGTACAGTCTAGTTTTAGGACATTACTGCCACCTCATCCAGCGCATTCTGTACAGGGATCTCGGGTAGCGAGAGGTTCCACGCCTGCTTCTAGTCAGCAGTCAGGGTTACAGGGGACTGGGCAGCAGTCACGGGGCCGTGTGTTCACGCTTGCTCCGGCAGAGGATGTACCAGGACCGTCAGTGGTCAGAGGTATTTTCCTGGTTTCTAGCTCGTGGGCTAGGGTGTTGATAGATTCAGGTGCATCACATTCATTCATATCTGTTGCATTTTCTTGTGCCTTGGGGCTGCGGGTGTCATCACTGGAGTCACCATTGTCCATTGATACACCAGTTGGGGGTAGGGTTACCCTGGATAGAGTGTGTCGGTCTTGCGAGATCGAGGTTGCTGGGCGTCGACTAGTGTTCGACTTTGTGTTACTAGACATGACCACTTTTGATGTCATTCTAGGTATGGACTGGTTATCTACATTTAGAGCCACGATTGATTGTTTCCGTAGGAGAGTGACAGTGTGCACACCCGAGGGTGATTGCTTTTATTTTGTGGGAGAACGGGATGATTTCTATATTCCGTCTCTGTTTGGTTCCTGTGCGAGGAACGGGGTTGGATATTTCCTAGCTAGCTTGTTAGCCGAGGAGGATGAGATTGTGACGAGTGGAGGATTTCCACCGGTGGTCAGAGTGTTTGTGGATGTGTTTCCGGGGGACTTGACAGAGTTGCCTCCGATGAGAGATGTTGTGTTTAGCATTGATCTTGCTCCAGGTACCGCGCCTATCTCCATAGCACCGTATCGGATGGCACCGGTAGAGTTGATGGAGTTGAAAGATCAATTGCAAGAATTATTGGATAAGGGATTTGTACGACCTAGTACATCGCCTTGGGGAGCTCCGGTCCTTTTTGCTAAAAAGAAGGATGGATCTTTACGGTTATGCATAGACTACCGTAAGTTGAACCAAGCAACGATTAAGAACAAGTATCCTTTGCCAAGGATAGATGACTTGTTTGATCAGCTTAAGGGTTTGACTTATTTTTCGAAGATCGACTTGAGGTCGGGGTATTACCAGTTGAGGGTAAGAGAAGAGGACATTCTGAAGACAGCTTTTCGGACTAGATATGGCCACTATGAGTTTCTAGTGATGCCGTTTGGTTTGACGAACGCACCAGCAGCGTTCATGGATTTGATGAACCGGATATTCAGGGTGTACTTGGATAGGTTTGTGGTGGTCTTCGTGGACGACATTCTTGTGTATTCTTCTTCTATGGAGGAGCATGAGATCCATTTGAGGACAGTGTTACAGACATTGAGAGAGCACCATTTGTATGCCAAATTCAAAAAATGTGAATTTTGGCTAACGGAGGTGAAGTTCCTAGGACACGTGGTGTCGGAAGGAGGAGTATCGGTAGACCCTTCTAAGATTGAAGCGGTAATGGATTGGGAGAGGCCTAAGAACGTATTCTAGATACGTAGCTTCTTGGGATTGGCAGGATATTATCGGCGTTTCGTGAAAGACTTTTCAAAGTTAGCAGCGCCGATGACCAAACTTACTCGTAAAGGAGTTAAGTTTGAGTGGAACGAGGCTTGCGAGCATTCCTTTATGGAATTGATGCGTAGATTGACTAGTGCTCCAATATTGATTATAACCGAGCGCGGTTTGGGTTATGTCATCTACTGTGACGCATCACGGGATGGTTTGGGATGTGTATTGATGCAGACCGAGAGGGTTGTTGCATATGGTTCCCGACAGTTGAAGATCCACGAGCAGAATTGCCCGACTCATGACTTGGAGTTAGCGGCGGTAATTTTTGCTTTGAAGACGTGGAGGCATTATCTCTACGGAGAGAAGTTTGAGGTTTTCTCTGTTCATAAGAGTTTGAAGTACCTTTTTACGCAAAAGGACTAGAATATGAGACAGAGGAGATGGGTTGAATACATGGAAGACTACAACTTTGATCTTCAGTATCACCCGGGGAAAGCTAATGTGGTTGCCGATGCATTGAGCAGGAAATCACATGGTACTTTGGCTAGCATTGCCATTCGTGAATGGGAGATGATGGAAGACATCTCAGAAATGGGATTGTGCTTCAGTGAGAGTGATGGACATGCCACTTTGTTCACACTCATAGCGCAACCAACTCTAGTGAGTAGGGTGGTTGAGGAGCAGAGGCATGACACAGAGTTAGAGAGCATTCGCACTCGGATTACGGGTGGCGAGGCAGTGGAGGATTGGGTTATCCATTCAGACGGAGGTCTGAGGTTCAGAGGCAGAATGGTTGTTCCATTGGCTTGTAGGGATGAGGTCCTGAGGGAGTTTCATAGCTCCAGACTTGCAGTACATCCCGGTGGTACCAGGATGTACCACAACCTTCGTAGACAGTATTGGTGGAAGGGCATGAAAAAGGATGTCACACGGTTTGTGGCGAGGTGCCTCACTTGTCAACAAGTGAAGGCCGAGCATCAGAGACCGGCAGGTTTGTTACAGCCATTACCGGTAGCTATGTGGAAGTGGGAACACGTCACTATGGACTTTGTGACGGGGTTACCTAGGACAAGGAAGAGTCATGATGCAGTTTGGGTCATTGTGGATAGGTTGACCAAGGTAGCTCATTTTCTCCCTATTCGAGTGATAGATGATGTGGATACTCTTAGTCGGTTGTATATTGATTTGATTGTGAGACTGCATGGAGTGCCAGTTTTCATTGTGTCTGATAGAGATCCGAGATTCACATCACGGTTTTGGCAGAGTTTTCAGGCTGCACTTGATACGGACCTCCATTTTAGTACAGCTTTCCATCCTCAGACAGATGGTCAATCGGAGCGTACTATACAGATCTTGGAGGATATGCTTAGAGCATGTGCACTTGATTTTCGAGGCAATTGGGAGGATCACCTTCCATTGGTGGAGTTTGCATACAATAATAGCTACCAAGCTAGTATTGAGATGGCTCCATTTGAGGCCTTGTATGGTAGACCTTGTAGGTCGCCAGTTTGTTGGATAGAGGTTGGTGAGACAGTGGCTTTGGGGCCAGATATAGTCAGAGAGACTATAGAAAAGATTAAGATCATACGACAGCGTTTGCTTACGGCTCAGAGTCGTCAGAAAAGCTATGCTGACAAAAGGCAGAGGCCTTTAGCATTTGAGGTCGGGGACCATGTCTTCTTGAAGGTCTCACCACGACGGGGTTTGATGAGGTTTGGGCGTAGCGGAAAGCTAGCCCCATGATTTATCGGTCCATTCGAGATATTAGATCGTGTGGGTGAGGTCGCCTACCGCTTGGCATTGCCACCGCAATTGTCAAGTGTGCACAATACTTTCCACGTTTCGATGTTGAGAAAGTATGAGCCGGATCCTTCACATGTGTTAGATTGGACAAATCTTGAGGTGGAGGAGGATGTGTCTTACGAGGAAAGACCAGTACAGGTTTTGGATGCTAGGGAGCAAGTGCTTCGGGGCAAGACTATTCCATTGGTTAAAGTCCTTTGGAGACATCACGGAGTCGAGGAGGCTACGTGGGAGCGAGAACAAGAAATCCTCTCAAAATATCCTGAGTTGTTTTCTACTTGAGGTATGCTTCTAATTTCGGGGACGAAATTCCCTTAAGGGGGGGAGGTTGTAGAGACCGTGACCAATTTTGGCCGGTTTTGCATTTTTCGCATTATAATTGCCATAAATGCATTTTGAGTGGTGTTTAACATGTTTTGAGTGTGGGAAACATGTTTGGGAAGTATTTTTAAGGTTTTGGGAAGTTTTCTGGAGAATTGGAGAAGTTTGACTTTTTGGTCAAACCGGGGCCCGGGGTGCGACTTAAGTGGGCCCGGGAATCCGAAAAATTTCCAAAAATATTTATTTTTGGGAATGGCTTAGATGAAATATTTATAGAGTAGAGGAAGTGATTTCGAGACCGTAGGAGTTTTCGGAATCGAAAAAGGAGTCCGGGAAGGTACGTTAAGTGGCCCGGGGTATTTTGGTCTTTTCGCAAACCCTAGATATTTTAAATATCAGTGGCTGAGAGTCCCAGCCATATCTCACGCCTATTTCTCTCTCTAAAGCTCTCCATCTTCATAGCTCTCCCTTCTCTCTACATTTCGGACCCGTTCGGCTTGGATTCAAGACTCGCCGAAGGAGGGAGATACGTAGGGGACGGCTAGGGCTTCCATTTGAACCGAACAAAGTGGTGATTTGGCAGGGTAGACTCCGCTGGAAAATTGGTGAAGTGCTTGGAAGGCCTTCATTTTCGAGGTAGGGGTTCTTCTTCTCTTCTAATTATCGATTCTAGGGTTTTGGGTGAAGAAGAGAGGTGTAGGTTGTCTTTCACATGCTTTAGGATGGTGAGAGGTGTAGAAAGTTGTATTTTCTTCTTCTCTAGAGTCCTATCTTTTCACAATTGTGTATATTGTGTTGGTGGTAGCATGTGGGTTTGAAGTATGTGAGTGTAAGAAATTGATACATAGGCATTATGTGCTCAATTTGGTGTATATGTGGAAAAATGTTTACCAAGTGTCATATATGTAATTATATGTGGGAATGTGGTTGTTGAATGCATGTTTAGTTCTATGTGCTAAAATTATGCATTGAGTGTATCATGAGTAAAATATGCTAATTTTGAAGTTGTATGCATATGAGATGATATATGCATGTGTTATACATATATGTGCTATATGTGGTATGTGGTGATGGAAAATATGCTTGTTACTTCTTTTTAGTATCAATGAGCATGATTTGAGCATGAAAATAAAATGTCATGTGTTTATGCATTCATATTGCATATGTGGGAAGTTGCGGGAAAAATGACGCAAAAGAGGTACACGGGGCTTCGGAGTAGTCCAACCGTGTTGTGAGGTGTGGTAAAATTATCCACTACGTATGGCCCTCGGAGTGGACCCGCCATACTAAGGCTTAATGCCTAGGATCGGAGTATGTCCAATACTAATGACCTCTCGGAGTTGTCCCGGTCATAGGATGATTATTGGAGAATGCCCATGGTTTGTGAGCCTCGGAGTTGCCCCCTCACTCTATAGCAATCCCATATATTGCTATGGTAGAATGACCTTTCGGAGTTGTCCCGGTCATTGGATGGTTATCGGAGGTGTCCAAGGTTACATGATCCTCGGAGCAGGCCAATCATGTAGGGTATCGGATGAGGACCGAGAGAGAGAGCATTTACTCACTTTAATGCTTTTATGTTTGAACATGTTATACATGATTCGTGATATGTGCAATTCTCTTAAATTGCTATTATTGATGTGTTTGTGAGATTGTGGACGTGGCATGTAGTGTATTCATATGCATTCCATGTAGGTCGTGTCGGGTCGGCACTTAGAAGGGTTGGGGAACCTTTACTGAGCCGCAGTGGTGCTCACCCCTTTATTATAAACTCTTTTTACAGATAAAGCGCCGATGACGGATGGCACGTGAGTGTCCAAGTGGAACACTAGTGGTGGTTTTGCTATCTTTTGAGTTTTGAGCATTTTTGTGGCTATCCATGTCGGCTTGTGGCATGTGACTTCCTTTTAGTTACAGTTGTGCCTTGGACGAATGTAATTTGGATGTATGTATGGGATTTTAAACTTGTTGGGTGTGGAGAGACAACGGTTTAATATATGTAATGCCCATGACGGCACTTAATTCATTTTGATGATGTTTCCATTTTGAATGGGTTGTGTTCGTGAAAGAAATGGTTCATTTCGGTGTATAATTCATTATGAATATGATCTTGATTGTGAGATTGATGTTGGAACCTTCCATTTATGTTTTTAATCATGTTTGAGGGGTTCTAGGATGATAGAATGTTGATTGGGTTCCAATTGGATCATGTATAGGGCTGTTGGAAGTCCCAGGAGGTGCACTTCGATCAATCGAGATTTCATCTCGATCAATCGAGATGCTTATTTCGATCAATCGAAGTCCCCATTTCGATTGATCGAAAGGGTGATGATTTATGGTGATTTTTAGAGTCCAGAAAAGAGGAATTTTGATCAATCGAGACCCCCATCTCGATCAATCGAGATATTGCAGGTCTGGGGTCCCGAGAGGGTGAAAATCTCGTTTGAATTTCGATTAATCGAGATTTAATCTCGATCAATCGAGATTACTATTCACAGCTTTTTCCAAAACTTCATTTTGACGTAATTTCTTCGTTCTAGATCGGAATTGAGCGTGGTTTTTTTTGAACTTGAGTATTTTTGGATTCTCTATCCAATGGTGTAAACCTTAGTTCCAGATTCCAAACAAGGAAAGTTTTGAGGCTCGAAAGTGAGTGATTCTTAAAAGTGTGGGCAAGTAAATGTTCACTAAGGTGTGTGATTTGATGTAGGGCTCATGGGGATTGGTTAAGATGGATTTGTGTGCATTAATATGCAAGAATTAGGTTAAGCTTCCGCAGGAAATGAGGGTCTATTGGGCTAAATAGACAGTTTAACCTCCGGTTCTCCAAGAGTTAGAAATTGGGGTGTTATAACATAGTATCAAACCTTGATACTAATGCGTAGAGTGTAATTGGGATTGTTCACAGGGTTTAGTGAACGGGTTCACACTCGGGATTCGGGGTCGGTCCAGGGGAGTCCTGGCGGTCAGGGTTTCGGGGGCGTGACACCGAGGGGAGTAGATGTCAGTGGCAGGGACAAGGAGCCCGAGTAAATGGCGCTCATCCAAAGCGGTAACTGACCATGTGGCATAAGGACCCTTGATGAATAGGTCAATGTCGACCATGTGTTTGGGGTGAAAATCTCGTTGCTCCCAATGATCCCATGGAATATCACGAATGAAAGCGGATGGTACGTGATCGTCGGCCATGTCGTGAATGGTGGTTTCTAACTAGGCTTACAAAATTCTCCCAAGCTTCCAAACCAATCTCAAACTGCCCTTCGAATATTCTCAACACTCTAAGCAAGTCAAACAACTACAAAATCTCCCAATTGTCTTCCAAAAATCCAAAATTAGAACAAAATCCCCACCTCCACTTCTTAATACAAAACAAGAAGGCTCAACAAAATCTGTACCTCTAATGGCGGGGCTTAGCCAAACAGGGCCTTCCACACGCAGAATCACCTTCCGTGAGTTCGAGAATGAATATGGAAGATGATGATGGCGATAGATTATGATGGGGATGAGTTCGGGACTTTTGGCCGAGAGGGGGAGAGATAGAGTCATGAGAGAAAGAGGTAGAAATGAGAGGGAGAGAATAGAGGTTCAAAATTTAAGTGACTGCATGTGCAATCATGTGCTCCGATGCTATGCATCGAAGTTGTTGATGCATCGAACGTCTATCGATGTAAGGTGCGAAAGTTACTGGAATTGACATAAAAATGGGATATTTTAAAGATCGATGCATCAAAGGAGCGATGCATCATAGTGGGAACTTCGATGCATCGAAGCTTCCTTTGACTGTAATTTTACAAAATTGCCCCAAGTCTGAAAAAATTTGGTTGCACCCTCAATTCATACCTCTCACACCAAGACACTTCAAAAATATTTAGATACGTTCCTTTTAGATTCGAAAGGTCACACAAAATATGATAGGACCGCGGAAATGCCAAGTTTACCGTCTACGACGAGATGTGTAACTAATCACAGGTCCAAATATACAGGATTCGCCAATTCAACGATATCCATGTATTCTATTTGGATTTGGCCATTAATGTAAATTGTTACCCTTTGCCCATTAACCTTAAAAAGTGTTCCGTCCTTGGGATCCTATAGTTCCACCACTCTATGGGGAGCAAAAGAATTGATAATGAAAGGACCATCCCAATGGGAGCAAACATTTTTGGAAAATAAGCGAAGCCTAGAATTATAAAGCCAAACTTTTTGACCTGGAGAGAGTGATTTGGAACAAATATGATGGTCATGGAAGGTGTTGGTCTTTACCTTACTGATTTTTTCACTTTTATACGCATCATTCCGTATTTATTCTAATTCACTCAATAGAAGCTTTCGAATAGAGCTGGCCAACTTCATATCAAAATTGAATTTCTTAATAGCCTAGAAGGCTTTATGCTCAAGCTCAACCGGTAAGTGACATGCCTTACCATACACAAGACAGTAAGGTGACATGCCAATGGGGGTTTTATAAGCAGTTTGATACACCCACAATGCGTCATTTAGATGTGGTGACCAATCCTTGCGATTGGGGCACACAATTTTTTCAAAAATGTACTTAATTTCCCTATTAGATACGTCTACTTGGCCACTCGTTTGAGGGTGGTAAGGTGTAGAAACCTTATGAGTGATAGAGTATTTGAGTAGCAAAGCTTGAAGGAACCGATTGCAGAAATGTTTACCTTCGTCACTAATGATGACTCAAAGAGTACCAAAATGACTGAAAATATTTATTTGGATGAACTTGACCACAACTGCGTGATCATTGGTTCTAGTAGTGACGGGTTCAATCCATTTAGATACATAATCCACCACTACAAGTATGAACTCGAAATCAGCAGATTTTGAAAATGGGCCCATAAAGTCAATGCCCCAAACATCGAAGCTATCGATGACTAAAATTGTGTTCAAGGGCATCATATCTTTATGAGACATAGACCAAGGCACTGACATTGCTCATATGAGCTATAGAATAAGTATGCATCCTGATGCATGGTTGGCGAGAAGAAACCGCATTGAAGAATTTTTAAAATGGTCTTCTGAGCACTAAAATGACCACCGCATTCTAATGTATGCTAGAAAGTGAGAATGCCAGGACTCTCACTCTCTGGCAGACATCGATAGATGATTTGGTCAAGATAATACTTGAATAGATGAGGATCGTCCCAAAAATATAAACATGTTTTGGAATAGAAGTGGTCCTTTTCCTATTTGGACCAAAAGGGTGGGATCTTCCCGATTGCTAAGAAATTTACTATGTCAGCAAATCATAGAAGTTTCTCATGCGTGACTTCAAATAGTTGCTCATCTGGAAAGGATTCGCTAACTGGAATTTGGTCATGATGGCACTCCACAACAATTTGATCTTTTTGTAAGAGTTCGATTTTGAGATCCGGGATAAAAAGGGTATCGAAAACGTAGTTGCCGACCATTTGTCTCAAATTGTTGTGGAGTGCCATCATGACCAAAGCGTAGACAACTGGAAGCAACTCCTTTTCTGTAGTTGTGTAATTCATTTGAGCTTCAGATAGGGATTTACTTGTATAGTAAGTAACATGTGGCAAGTTTTCTACACGTTGCCCTAAGACAGCACCTATACCAAAATCAGATAGGTCACACATGACCTCAAATCATGTGATGACCCGGATTTTTTTTTTTTAAATTATAATTACGGGTCGGTAACTTTTAAGCATAATTAATTGTTTGATAACATGCTTAGTGGACTTAAATGATCTTTTTATGTCTCTTTATGTTTTGAATTTGGGTAGGGGACCGAAATGGGTTCGGGTGACCTGGGGAAAATAACTACGGACTCTAGAAAGTGTCGTGGGGGTATGGATGTAAGTTTAAGGACTTAGGTGAAGCTTTAGAAAAAGAGGAAAGGCTAGTTTGCGAATAAGTGCAAATGACCCATAACAAGGAGCAAATAAGGAGAGGTGGAGGGTTTAGTTGCAAAGGGCCAAATATATTATACATATATGATATATACATGGAAAAAAAGAGGAAAAATCAGATTTTTCACTCCTCTCTCTCTCTCTTGTCCGGCTCTCCAATTCTCTCTCTCTACAAGTTCTCTTCTCTCCTTCTCTCTAAGTTTTGAGGGCCTAGAAGTGAGATTTGAGGGTAAAGCCAAGAATTAAAGTTGTTCTCCTCACTCTCCTCTTCGATTTGATCGGTGGAAAGTTGCCGTTGGAGGAGTTTGAAGCTTGGTGAAATTTGGGTCTTCCACTTCTAAGCTTGGATTTTGAGGTAGGGGTTCTCCTTCTCTTCTACTTGTTGATTCTAGGATTTTGGGTGAAGATGGAAGGTATAGGTTGTGTTTGCATGTTTTGTGGTAGTGAGAGGGGAGGGATGGATGTGTTCTACTTCTCTTGAGTTCCTTTTCCTTGCAAGATAGTGTACCTTGTGTTGAGTATAACATGTGGGTTCAATGTGCATAAATTGAGAAATTGTGAGTATGTATGATTATATGCTCAATTTGGAGTATATGTGATAAATGTGAAATGTATGACATATTGATGTGATTATATGTGAAATGTGTGATGATTAAATGCACATGAGCTCTATGTGCTAAATTTATGCATTTAGTGTGGTATGAGAAAAACATGCTAAATTTTGGAGTTGCATGCATATGAGAGATTATATGTATGAGTTATTCATATATATGTTATGTGTGGTTTTATGGAGATAAAATACATGCTATATTCCTTTATAACTAGAGAATGCATTGTGAAGCATGAATTTTGAGTGCTTGATTACAATATGTTCGAAATGCGTATATGGGCCGTTGTGAGGAAACGGGGAAAGTGGTCTATATTAGGTGTTGGTCAATTGGGTCAATTATGCTCGGTGACGGTGCTGACATGGACTAATCACCTTGAGCCACTCAATGATTCGGTGACGGTGCTGATATGGACTAATCACCTTAAATTCAATTATGCTCAGTGGCGGTGCTGACATGGACTAACCACTTTGAGCCGCGTAACACTCGGTGACGGTGCTGATATGGTCTAATCACCTTGAGTAACCAAATATGTGGTGACGGTGCTGATATGGTCTAATCACCAATGGGTAAAGCAAAATATTGCCCCAAAAGTATGTCGTTGGCGGAGTGGGCCAAAGTCGGGAGACGGTTGTGAGAGGTGTCCAAGGTTATATGGTTGGTCAAAAACCATGTTAGGGTACCGGGTTGAGTCCTAGAGAGGAACGAGGGTATGTCATTGCTTTCATTTTAAATTGTGAAGCATGATACACGTGTTTATTGCATTCTTATTTATATATGCATCGCTTGTGAATGAACATGGCATATGTTGAATGATACATGAAATGTGGTGACATGCATTCATGTAGGTCTTGTCGAGTCGGCACTTAGGGGGGTTGGGGTATCTCTACTGAGCCGCAGTGGTGCTCACCCCTTTATTCTAAACTTTTTACAGATAAGGCGCCGATGACGGATGGGACTTGAGTGTCCAAGTGGAATTTTAGTTATATTTTGCTACATTTTGGATATTTGTACATTTGACTATCTGTGCCGGCTTGTGGCATGGTAATGATCTAGTTGTAGTCATGGTAGAATTCATTGCATTTTGAACCTTATGTATGAATTCTTGTAACGACTATAAACTTGGAAAATCATATGAATGATATGTGCTTCTTGAGAAAAGTGTATGTGTTGGAAAAGTATGGCACTATAGAACTATTTTTCTCTTGGATCATGACTTCTTGTATGGATAATTATGAGTTAATGGATTATGGAATACATGTATGCATGAGTTTTTGAATGAAGATGATAGGAAAAATTGATGGAATTACATTTCAGATGTGAAATGCATGTTGTGTGAATATACTTGATGACCATTAAGGCATTCGAGTAGCCATTGGGGGGACACGTGCCCAAAAGTGTCCATTTTTAGTTTATGGAATGGATGACATTTATATGTATTGAAGGATAATTGTATTAGCTTCAATTTGATAGGTCATGGGCCTTGTTTGGATATAAAATGAGGAAGA
This sequence comes from Cornus controversa, assembly GCA_026545225.1. Classification (NCBI taxonomy): domain Eukaryota; kingdom Viridiplantae; phylum Streptophyta; class Magnoliopsida; order Cornales; family Cornaceae; genus Cornus; species Cornus controversa. Next base: position 3,642,648 of record CM048849.1, read on the forward strand.
TATGCTTGTTTTGGTGCAAGGGTTTAACTTCCGACCCATAGTCATTGATTTGGATATAACTCGGGTTTTGCTTAGTATTTTAGATGATTCTAATTGGATTGGATGCTAGACATGTTGAGGATGATCCATGCCAAATTTCGGGTCAAACGGACTTATAGATTCTGAGATATTCAAATTTGAAGTTAGGGTGAAGTTGTAGTTAAATTGGTGTTGCAAAAATTCACCAGAGATTTACGGCGATCGATCGCCCTCTTTTACGGTGATCGATCGCCCCTGTAAAAGCCTAAGAAATCAGCCTCGGTCGACCTTGGGCGATCGATCCCCCTTTTACAACATGCACTATTCAAACAGTGTTTTGTCCAACTTCAAAGAGGCATATCTCCTTCGTTTCAAATCGGATTTTGATGATTCTTTTTTTAAAATTGTGTATTTTTAAACCCTCTTTCCAATGGTTGCATTTTAATACATTGATTATAAACTCACAAGGAGTTATGTGTTCGTATTTGTGGGTTGGAAGCATTCAAAGGGTTGTTTGGTTGAGGCCATTGAGGTTAGGTGATGTTGACTTGTGCATAGGTAATTACAAGTGGGTGACTAGGATTCCGTGGTAATGAAAGGTTAAGATGGTCCATTAGGAATTAATGGATAGGTTCACACTCGGGATTCGAGTCGATCCGGGGGGGTCTCAGGGTTTGAATTCCGGGGCGTGACAGAATGGTATCAGAGCTCTAGGTTAGAATACCTAGGGGCGACGGGTGATGGTTATATCACATGTGAATTGAGAAGGTTGGTTTCACATGAATGTTTAGACCTTAACTAGAAATTGCTTATGTGGAACTTGAATTATGCTTACGCTTTCTTGGCATGCTTTTGTGGATTGAATTGACTTGGCGTGTGTAGGCATGATGGAAATGATGTAAGAAGAGTACATTCCTTAATTTTAAAATTTTCTTCTTGTGGTGCATATAGCAAAATGCCTCCAAGGAGAGCGCGAGACATAGGCGCAGATGCTCCTCAGGAGCCAAATGATGGAACGCAGTTTATGCGTGATATGGCGGACACTATTAGGCGGATGGCTAGGGAAGCTAGAGAAGAGGAGGTTCAGGCATTGCCTAGGGTTGCCTTGAGCCGCCAAATGGTTGCAATGAAAGAATATGTGAAATTTAAGCCGCCTACTTTTGATGGTGCACGTGACCCACTAGTGGCGGAGGGTTGGATAGATCAGACACATAAACTCATGGTTGCTCTTGCAATCGATGAGAACTTGAAAGTGGGAATAGCGGCGCTTCACTTACAAGGGGAAGCCGATCGGTGGTGGCAGTTCATCGGGAATACCCACGACATTGAGACTATGGACTGGGAAACCTTCAAGGGTTTATTCTTTGATAAGTTCTTTCCGACTTCAGTGAGAGATCGGATGAGGCAAGAGTTCATAGACTTAGTCCAAGGGGACTTAGACGTGATGGGGTATGAGACCAAATATACCTCATTAGCTCATTTTGCCCTAGAGATGGTAGCTAATGAAGAGCTAAAGGTGAAAAAGTTCGTGAAGGGATTGAAAACCTCAATCAGGAAGAGGGTGTCCATCTTGGGCTTGAGGACCTACAATGACGTGGTTGATAGAGCCTTAGTGGCTGAGGAAGATGACAGAGACACCCAAAGGATATGGGAGTCTAAACAACAAGCGAAGAGTGCGGGGGCCTCTTCGGGTAGCCAAGGATGGAAGAGGAACAGGGAAGGCAGGTCCAGTTTTCAGGGGCAGCAGCAAGCTCGCCCGGTACCTTCATTGACCTTGCCTACTAGATCTTTAAGATCTTCTGCGGAGTGCTATAATTGCCATCAAATTGGCCACTACAGTAGGGAGTGCCCACAGGGTCATGCAGTGGCACCTATGCCTGTAGGAACAGCCAGAGAAAAGGTATGCTACTATTGTAAGCAGCCTGGACATATGAAATTCAGTTGCCCGCTTAGACAGGGGACACCGAGTGGTGCAAGGTCTCAGTAGAGGGCTGGGCAGACAACTACAGCTCAGTCTGGCTTTAGAACTTTACCACCGTCTCAGCCAGCACAGTCAGCTCAGGGATCTCGGGTAGCGAGGGGTCCTACACCTGCTTCGAGTCAGCAGTCTGGGTTACAGGGGACTGGTCAGCAGTCACGGGGCCATGTGTTCACACTTGCTCCTGCAGAGGACATACCGGGACCGTCAGTGGTCAGAGGTATTTTCTTGGTTTCTAGCTCATGGGCTAGGGTGTTGATAGATTCAGGTGCATCACATTCATTTATATCCATTGCATTTGCTTGTGCCTTGGGGCTGAGGGTGTCATCACTGGAGTCACCATTGTCCATTGATACACCAGTTGGGGGTAGGGTTACCCTGGATAGAGTATGTCAGTCTTGTGAGATCGAGGTTGCTGGGCGTCGACTAGTGTTTGACTTTGTGCTGCTAGATATGACCACTTTTGATGTCATTCTGGGTATGGACTGGCTATCTACATTTAGAGCCACGATCGATTGTCTCCGTAAGAAAGTGACAGTGTGCACACCTGAGGGTGATTGTTTTTATTTTGTGGGGGAGCGGGATGATTTCTACGTTCCATCTCTGCTTAGTTTCAGTGTGAGGGATGGGGCTAGATATTTCCTAGCTAACTTACTAGTTGAGGAGGATGAGATTATGACTAGTGGAGGATTTCCACCGGTGGTTAGAGAGTTTGTGGATGTGTTTCCGGAGGACTTAACAGAATTACCTCCGATGAGAGATGTGGTATTCAGTATTGATCTTGCTCCGGGTACCGCGCCTATCTCTATGGCACCGTACCGGATGGCACCGGCTGAGTTGAAGGAGTTGAAAGATCAGTTGCAAGAGTTGTTGGACAAGGGATTTGTACGACCTAGTACATCACCTTGGGGAGCTCCGGTCCTATTTGCTAAAAAGAAGGACAGATCTTTACGGTTATGCATTGACTATCGTAAGTTGAACCAAGCAACGATTAAGAACAAGTATCCTTTACCAAGGATAGACGATTTGTTTGACCAGCTCAAGGGTTCAACTTGTTTTTCAAAGATCGACTTGAGGTCGGGGTATTACCAGTTGAGGGTAAGGGAAGAGGACATTCCAAAGACAGCCTTTCGGACTAGGTATGGCCACTATGAGTTTCTAGTGATGCCATTTGGATTGACGAATGCACCGGCAGCATTCATGAATTTGATGAACCGGATATTCAGAGTATACTTGGATAGGTTCGTGGTGGTCTTTGTGGATGACATTCTTGTGTATTCTTCTTCTATGGAGGAGCATGAGATCCACTTGAGGACAGTGTTGCAGATTTTGAGAGAACACCGTTTGTATGCAAAATTCGAGAAATGCAAATTTTGGCTAACGAAGGTGAAATTCCTAGGACACGTGGTGTCGGAAGGAGGAGTATCAGTAGACCCTTCTAAGATTGAAGCGGTAATGAATTGGGAAAGGCCTAAAAATGTATTCGAGATACGTAGCTTCTTGGGATTGGCAGGATATTACCGGCGTTTCGTGAAAGACTTTTCAAAGTTAGCGGCGCCGATGACCAAGCTTACTCGTAAGGGAGTTAAGTTTGAGTGGAACGAGGCTTGTGAACATTCCTTTATGGAATTGAAGCGTAGATTGACTAGTGCTCCGATTTTGATTATTCCCGAGCGCGATTTGGGTTATGTCATCTATTGTGATACTTCACGGGATGGTTTGGGATGTGTGTTGATGCAGACCGAGAAGGTTGTTGCATATGGTTCTCGACAGTTGAAAATCCACGAGCAGAACTACCCGACTCATGACTTGGAGTTGGCAGCGGTAATTTTTGCTTTGAAAACGTGGAGGCATTATCTCTACGGAGAGAAGTTTGAGGTTTTCTCCGATCATAAGAGCTTGAAGTACCTTTTTACACAAAAGGACTTGAATATGAGGCAAAGGAGATGGGTTGAATACATGGAAGACTACAACTTTGATCTTTAGTATCACCCGAGAAAGGCTAATGTGGTTGTCGATGCATTGAGCCAGAAGTCACATGGCAATCTAGCTAGCATTGCCATCCGAGAGTGGAAGATGATGGAAGGCATCTCAGAAATGGGATTGTACTTCAGTGAGAGTGATGGACAGGCCACTTTGTTCACACTCATAGCACAACCGACTCTAGTGAGTAGGGTGGTTGAGGAGCAGAGGCATGACACCGAGTTAGAGAACGTTCGCACTCGGATTACGAGCGGAGAAACAGTGGAAGATTGGGTTATCCATTCAGACGGAGGTCTGAGGTTCAGAGGTAGAATGGTTGTTCCATTGGCTTGTAGGGATGAGATTCTGAAGGAGTTTCATAGCTCCAGACTTGCAGTAAATCCCGGTGGTACCAAGATGTACCACAACCTCCGTAGACAATATTGGTGGAAGGGCATGAAAAAGGACGTTGCACGATTTGTGGCGAGGTGCCTCACTTGTCAACAAGTGAAGGCCGAGCATCAGAGACCGGCGGGGTTGTTACAGCCGTTATCGGTGGCTATGTGGAAGTGGGAACATGTCACTATGGACTTTGTGACGGGGTTACCTAGGACGAGGAAGAGTCATGACGCAGTTTGGGTCATTGTGGATAGATTGACCAAGGTGGCTCACTTCCTTCCGATTCGAGTGACGGATGACGTGGACACTCTTAGTCGGTTGTATATTGATCAGATTTTGAGACTGCATGGAGTGCCAGTTTCCATTGTGTCTGACGGAGATCCAAGATTCACGTCGCGGTTTTGGCAGAGTTTTCAGGCAGCACTTGATACAGACCTCCATTTTAATACGGCTTTCCATCCTCAGATAGATGGTCAGTCAGAGCGTACTATTCAGATTTTGGAGGATATGCTTAGAGCATGTGCACTTAATTTTAGAGGCAGTTGGGAGGATCACCTTCCGTTGGTGGAGTTTGCATACAACAATAGCTACCAAGCTAGTATTGAGATGGCTCAATTTGAGGCTTTGTACGGGAGACCTTGTAGGTCACCAATTTGTTGGACAGATGTCGGGGAGGCAGTGGCTTTGGGACCAGATATAGTCTGAGAGACTACAGAATAGATAAAGATCATACGACAGCGTTTGCTTACGGCTCAGAGTCGTCAGAAAAGCTATGCCGACAGAAGGCGAAGGCCTTTAGTATTTGAGGTGGGGGACCATGTCTTTTTGAAGGTCTCGCCACGGCGGGGTTTGATGAGGTTTGGGCGTAGCGGGAAGCTAGCCCCCCGGTTTATCGGTCCATTCGAGATATTGGATCGTGTGGATGAGGTTGCATACCGCTTGGCATTGCCTCCGCAGCTGTCAAGCGTACACAATACTTTCCATGTTTTAATGCTGAGAAAGTATGAACCGGACCCTTCACATGTATTAGATTGGGCGGATCTTGCTGTGGAGGAGAACGTGTCTTATGAAGAAAGACCGGTACAAGTTTTGGATGCTAGGGAGCAAGTGCTTCAGGGCAAGACCATCCCGTTGGTTAAAGTCCTTTGGAAGCATCACGGAGTTGAGGAGGCTACGTGGGAGCGAGAACAAGAAGTGCGCTCAAAGTACCCTGAGCTATTTACTACTTGAGGTATGTGTCTAATTTCGAGGACGAAATTCCTTAAAGGTGGGGAGGTTGTGATGACCCGAATTTTTTTTTTTAAATTATAATTACGGGTCGGTAACTTTTAAGCATAATTAATTGTTTGATAACATGCTTAGTGGACTTAAATGATCTTTTTATGTCTCTTTATGTTTTGAATTTGGGTAGGGGATCGAAATGGGTTCGGGTGACCCGGGGAAAATAACTACGGACTTTAGAAAGTGTCATGGGGGTATGGATGTAAGTTTAAGGACTTAAGTGAAGTTTTAGAAAAAGAGGAAAGGCTAGTTTGCGAATAAGTGCAAATGACCCATAACAAGGAGCAAATAAGGAGAGGTGGAGGGTTTAGTTGCAAAGGGCCAAATATATTATACATATATGATATATACATGGAAAAAAAGAGGAAAAATCAGATTTTTCACTCCTCTCTCGCTCTCTTGGCCGGCTCTCCCATTCTCTCTCTCTACAAGTTCTCTTCTCTCCTTCTCTCTAAGTTTTGAGGGCCTAGAAGTGAGATTTGAGGGTAAAGCCAAGAATTAAAGTTGTTCTCCTCACTCTCCTCTTCGATTTGATCGGTGGAAAGTTGCCGTTAGAGGAGTTTGAAGCTTGGTGAAATTTGGGTCTTCCACTTCTAAGCTTGGATTTTGAGGTAGGGGTTCTCCTTCTCTTCTACTTGTTGATTCTAGGATTTTGGGTGAAGATGGAAGGTATAGGTGGTGTTTGCATGTTTTATGGTAGTGAGAGGGGAGGGATGGATGTGTTCTACTTCTCTTGAGTTCCTTTTCCTTGCAAGATAGTGTACCTTGTGTTGAGTATAACATGTGGGTTCAATGTGCATAAATTGAGAAATTGTGAGTATGTATGATTATATGCTCAATTTGGAGTATATGTGATAAATGTGAAATGTATGACATATTGATGTGATTATATGTGAAATGTGTGATGATTAAATGCACATGAGCTCTATGTGCTAAATTTATGCATTTAGTGTGGTATGAGAAAAACATGCTAAATTTTGGAGTTGCATGCATATGAGAGACTATATGTATGAGTTATTCATATATATGTTATGTGTGGTTTTATGGAGATAAAATACATGTTATATTCCTTTATAACTAGAGAATGCATTGTGAAGCATGAATTTTGAGTGCTTGATTACAATATGTTCGAAATGCGTATATGGGCCGTTGTGAGGAAACGGGAAAAGTGGTCTATATTAGGTGTTGGTCAATTGGGTCAATTATGCTCGGTGACGGTGCTGACATGGACTAATCACCTTGAGCCACTCAATGATTCAGTGACGGTGCTGATATGGACTAATCACCTTAAATTCAATTATGCTCAGTGGCGGTGCTGACATGGACTGTAACGCCCCGTTTTCCCGACTCCCGGAAAACCGGAGGTTAACCCGTCCATTAGTCCCAATGGACCCTCATTACCCTTATTCCCTGCGAAAGCTTAACCTAATTCTTGCATATGAATGCACACAAATCCATCTTAACCAACCCCCATGGGCCCTACATCAAATCACACACCTTAGTGAACATTTACACGCCCACACTTTTAAGAATCACTCACTTTCGAGTCTCAAAACTTTCTGTGTTTGGAATAGGGAACTGAGGCTTACACCATTGGATAGAGAATCCAAAAATACTCAAGTTCAAAAAAAATCACGCTCAATTCCGATCTAGAACGAAGAAATTACGTCGAAATGAAGTTTTGGAAAAAGCTATGAATAGTAATCTCGATCAATCGAAATTGGCATTTCGATCAATCGAAATGCATCTCGATTAATCGAGATTTTGACCCCATCAATCGAAGCAAACACCCTCTCGGTATCTTGGACCTGCATTATTTCGATTAATCGAAACTGGGACTTCGATTGATCGAAATAAGGCCTGAAAATACATAAAATCTCGCAACCATTTCGATCAATCGAGATGGGCATCTCGATTAATCGAAATGGGCATTTCGATTAATCGAAATGCACTGCCCGGAAATTCCCAAACACCTATACAAGATCAAATTGAATCCAAATCTCACCAAACCACCTTAGATCATTCATATTTCATATAAATCATCTACCATTGATATAAAATCATGCTCGCACATCAAACTATACATTTGAATCTCAAATCTTGCATAATCATAGAAATTTCCCTAGGTTCACAATACACCCAAAACTCAAGTGTATAAACCAACCTTGATTTCCAAATTCATTTCCAAAACACCAATCTCACACTCAAATCACTTTCATAATTGAATTCATACACCAAAATAAATCATTTCTTTCATGCACACAACCCATTCAAAATGAAAACATCATCAAAATGAATAAAATGCCACCATGGGCGCTACATATATTAAACCGTTGTCTTTTCACACCCAACAAGTTTATAATCCAATACATACATCAAAAGTACATATGTCCAAAGTCCAACCACAACTCAAAACATAAGTCACATGCCACAAGCCGACATGGATAGCCACAAAAATGCTCCAAAACTCAAAAGATAGCAAAACCACCACTAGTGTTCCACTTGGACACTCACGTCCCATCCGTCATCGGCGCTTTATCTGTAAAATATTTAGAATAAAGGGGTGAGCACCACTGCGGCTCAGTAAAGGTTCCCCAACCCTTCTAAGTGCCGACCCGACACGACCTACATGGAATGCATATGAATACACTACATGCCACGTCCACAATCTCACAAACACATCAACAAATGCAATTAAAGAGGATTGCATATTTCACAAATCATGTACGACATGTTCAAACATAAAAGCATTAAAGTGAGTAAATGCTCTCTCTCTCGGTCCTCATCCGATACCCTACATGATTGGTCCGCTCCGAGGATCATGTAACCTTAGACAACTCCGATAACATCCAATGACCGGGACAACTCCGAAGGGTCATTCTACCATAGCAATATATGGGATTGCCATAGAGTGAGGGGGCAACTCCGAGGCTCACAAATCATGGACATCCTCCGATAATCATCCTATGACCGGGACAACTCCGAAAGGTCATTAGTATTGGACATACTCCGATCCTAGGCATTAAGCCTTGGTATGGCGGGTCTACTCCGAGGGCCATACATAGTGGAAAATTTTACCACATTACACAACACGGTTGGACCACTCCGAAGCCCCGTGTACCTCTTTTGCGTCATTTTTCCCGCAACTTCCCACATGTGCAATATGAATGCATAAACACATGATATTTTACTTTCATGCTCAAATCATGCTCATTGATACTAAAAAGAAGTAACAAGCATATTTTCCATCACCACATACCACATATAGCACATATATGTATAACACATGCATATATCATATCATATGCATACAACTTCAAAATTAGCATATTTTACTCATGCTACATTCAATGCATAATTTTAGCACATAGAACTAAACATGCATTCAACAACCACATTCCCACGTATAATCACATATATGACACTTGGTACACATTTTTCCACATATACACCAAATTGAGCACATAATGCCTATGTATCAATTTCTTACACTCACATACTTCAAACCCACATGCTACCACCAACACAATATACACAATTGTGAAAAGATAGGACTCTAGAGAAGAAGAAAATATAACTTTCCACACCTCTCACCATCCTAAAGCATGTGAAACACAACCTACACCTCTCTTCTTCACCCGAAACCCTAGAATCGACAATTAGAAGAGAAGAAGAACCCCTACCTCAAAAATGAAGGCCTTCCAAGCACGTCTCAAATTTCCAGCAATGTCAACTTTGCCAAACCACGACTTTGATCGGTTCAAAGGGAAGCCCTAGCCGTCCCCTACGTATCTCCCTCCTTCGGCAAGCCTTGAATCCAAGCCGAAGACCTCCAAAATCTAGAGAGAAGGAAGAGAGAAGAAGTGGGAGCAATATAGAGAGAGAAGCAGCCGTGAGATATGAAATATCTCTGCAGATTTTGACCATTTAAGGTCCCTAGGTCATGAAAAGACCAAAATACCCCTAGGTCACTTAACGCACCTTCCCGGACTCCTTTTTCGATTCTGAAAACTCCTACGGTCTCGAAATCACTTCCTTAACTCTCTAAACATTTCATCTAAGTCATTCCCAAAAATAAATATTTTTGAGAATTTTCCAGATTTCCGGGCCCACTTAAGTCGCATCCCGGGCCCCGGTTTGACCAAAAAGTCAAACTTCTCTGATTCTCCCAAAAACTTCCCAAAACCTTAAAAACACTTCCCAAACATGTTTCCTACACTCAAAACATGTTAAACACCACTCAAAATGCATTTATGGCAATTATAATGCGAAAAATGCAAAACCGGCCAAAATTGGTCACGGTCTCTACATGGACTAACCACTTTGAGCCGCGTAACACTCGGTGACGGTGCTGATATGGTCTAATCACCTTGAGTAACCAAATATGTGGTGACGGTACTGATATGGTCTAATCACCAATGGGTAAAGCAAAATATTGCCCCAAAAGTATGTCGTTGGCGGAGTGGGCCAAAGTCGGGAGACGGTTGTGAGAGGTGTCCCAGGTTATATGGTTGGTCAAAAACCATGTTAGGGTACCGGGTTGAGTCCTAGAGAGGAACGAGGGTATGTCATTGCTTTCATTTTAAATTGTGAAGCATGATACACGTGTTTATTGCATTCTTATTTATATATGCATCGCTTGTGAATGAACATGGCATATGTTGAATGATACATGAAATGTGGTGACATGCATTCATGTAGGTCGTGTCGAGTCGGCACTTAGGGGGGTTGGGGTATCTCTACTGAGCCGCAGTGGTGCTCACCCCTTTATTCTAAACTTTTTACAGATAAGGCGCCGATGACGGATGGGACTTGAGTGTCCAAGTGGAATTTTAGTTATATTTTGCTACATTTTGGATATTTGTACATTTGGCTATCTGTGCCGGCTTGTGACATGGTAATGATCTAGTTGTAGTCATGGTAGAATTCGTTGCATTTTGAACCTTATGTATGAATTCTTGTAATGACTATAAACTTAGAAAATCATATGAATGATATGTGCTTCTTGAGAAAAGTGTATGTGTTGGAAAAGTATAGCACTATAGAACTATTTTTCTCTTGGATCATGACTTCTTGTATGGATAATTATGAGTTAATGGATTATGGAATACATGTATGCATGAGTTTTTGAATGAAGATGATAGGAAAAATTGATGGAATTACATTTCAGATGTGAAATGCATGTTGTGTGAATATACTTGATGACCATTAAGGCATTAGAGTAGCCATTGGGGGGACACGTGCCCTAAAGTGTCTATTTTGAGTTTATGGTATGGATGACATTTATATGTATTGAAGGATAATTGTATTAGCTTCAATTTGATAGGTCATGGGCCTTGTTTGGATATAAAATGAGGAAGATATGCATGTTTTGGTGCAAGGGTTTAACTTCCGACCCATAGTCATTGATTTGGATATAAATCGGGTTTTGCTTGGTATTTTAGATGATTCTAATTGGATTGGATGCTAGACATGTTGAGGATGATCCATGCCAAATTTCGGGTCAAACGGACTTATAGATTCTGAGATATTCAAATTTGAAGTTAGGGTGAAGTTGTAGTTAAATTGGTGTTGCAAAAATTCGCCAGAGATTTCGATGATTCTTTTTTTGAAATTATGTATTTTTAAACCCTCTTTCCAATGGTTTCATTTTAATACATTGATTATAAACTCACAAGGAGTTATGTGTTCGTATTTGTGGGTTGGAAGCATTCAAAGGGTTGTTTGGTTGAGGCCATTGAGGTTAGGTGATGTTGACTTGTGCATAGGTAATTACAAGTGGGTGACTAGGCTTCCGTGGTAATGAAAGTTTAAGATGGTCCATTAGGAATTAATGGATAGGTTCACACTCGGGATTCGAGTTGGTCCGGGGGGGTCTCGGGGTCTGAATTTCGGGGCGTGACAAATCAGATAGTCAAATTTGGAGGGAGTAGAATTGGAGCAGTTGATAGAAGTGTGCGGAATGTTTTAAAAGACTTAAGGCACGCTTGATCAAATTAAAAAGAAGTATCTTTCTCAAGAAGTCGGCACAAAGGCTGAGATATCTTGCTAAAGTCTTTGATGAAACGACGATAAAAACTCGTATAGCCAAGGAATGAACGAATACCTTTCACTGATGAAGGTGGAGGAAGCTTATGTATGAGTTCTACCTTGGCTCTATCAACTTCTATACCTCGCTTGGACACAACATGCCCAAGTACTATCCCCTCTTGAACTATAAAATGACTCTTTTTCTAACTAAGAATAAGATTTGTGTCCTTACAACGCTTGAGCACAAGTGAAAGACTATGAAGGCATGAATCAAAGGAAGGCCAAAGATGAAAAAATCATCCATGAACACTTCAAGGAACTTTTCCACCATGTCTGAGAAGATAGACATCATACACCATTGAAAAGTCATCAGTGCATTACATAACCCAAAGGGCATGTGTTTGTAAGCAAATGCTCCAAATGGATATATGAAAGTGGTTTTTTCTTGGTCTTGCGGGTCTACTACGACTTGATTATATCCAGAATATTCATCTAAAAAGTAGTAGAAACTTTGGCCCGCAAGCCTTTCTAGGATTTGATCAATGAATAGAAGTGGGAAATGATCCTTCCTAGTCAACGAGTTTAGCTTCTTATAGTCAATACACACTCACCAGCCTATGGTGGTGCACTAAGGAACTAATTCTCCTTGCTCATTTTGAAGCACGGTGATGTCGGATTTCTTTGGCACCACTTGTGTGGGGCTTACCCACTTGCTATCAGAGATGGGATATATAATACCAGCATCTAGTAGCTTGATAACTTCCTTCATGACTACCTCTTTCATGTTAGGGTCTAACCTACGTTGCGCCTCTCATGAGGTCTTTACATCCTATTCTAAATATATGTGGTGCGTATAAATGAAAGGGTCAGTGCCTTTTAAGTAAGCAACTGTCCAACCTATGACTCCTTTATGTTCTCTTAAGAATATTATGAGTGAACACTCTTAGTCATCAGTTAGATTCAAAGCTATGATGACCAGTAAAGTGTCAATTGGGCCAAGAAACACATACTTGAGATTAGACGGTAAAGTCTTAAGCTAAAGTTGAGGGGGAGACACAAGGGATGGAATTGGAGGAGTACTTGAAAGAGTAGGAAGAGGCTCAAATGGTGTCTTCCACATGGGGAAGTCATTTATGACAGTGGTATCGAGCATTGCATTCACATCTTCAATTGATTGCTCAATGTCAAAGTCTTCAAAATTGAATTGACTCAGACACGTCTTTAAAAGGGCCTTTTGACAATATTTGGGGAAGAATCTCGTCCACAAGTTCATCCATGACATCCAAATAAAAGCAGTCACTTTCATCATTAGAGGTGTGGTGGGATGCAGTTGAAGATATTCAACCTAATAGTCATATTCCCGAAGGAGATGTCCATCACTTCGGTACGAAAATTAACGCAAGCGTTAGTCATAGCCAAGAATGGATGACCTAGAATGATCAAAATATGCTTTGTAGAATCTTGGACAGGTTTGGTATCAAGGACTATGAAGTCCACCAGGAAATAAAATTTGTTGACTTTGATTAGAACATCCTCAATTATTCCACGTGGTTACGTTACCGAATGGTTGGCAAGTTGTAACACAACTGTGGTCGGAAGTTCTCCTAGCTCTAATTTCTGATAAATCGAGTAGGGAAATAAGTTAAGACTTGCTCCCAAGTCAATAAGGGCCCTTTCAAATTTATAGTCACCAATGACACAAGAGATTGTTGGGGCACCCGGATCCTTGAATTTTGGGGTATTATTTTGAAGAATTGAACTTACCTGCTCAGTCAATTGAACTTTCTTAGGAACGTGGTTCCTAGATTTATGCTTTTGAGTGCATAAGTCCTCTAGAAATTTAGCATAGAAGGGTAATAGGCGTTGAATGTTACGCATTCTAGCCTATTAACTTATGTATTTTATTCTCTTAGTGATAGATTATGTTGTTATTTTACTTTGTTTTAGTGTTTTCTGTATTTTCAGGGCCTTAATGATTATTTCAGTTAAAACCATGATTTTGGGCTTTTAAAGAATACATGCAAGATGGTTAGATGAAGCTTACATCAAGGAGATCCATTCAACCATTTATTTCAACTCAAATCTGTGAGTTGCGTGGTGCGGAAGCGGTTGCGAAAAGTATTTTAGAACCTAGAGGGGGGTGAATAGGATCACTTGCTTGTTTGCTTAATTTTTAATTAATTCAATTTTAAGTCCAATTAATCAAACAATTAAAGCAAGCAAATAAATAAAGTGCAAGTAAATAAAAGAATGCACTAGATATACGTGGAAAACCAAGGCGGGAAAAACCACGGAGGGAGGCTGCATGCCTCAGGGAAACAATTCATTATGATGAAGCAAAGTACAACAGACTCTGTCTCAGTCTCACACCCCTCTTCACTCTGTCAAGGATCTGATGCGGAACACCTCAGACTTATGATTGAGATAATACGTCTAACTGCTACAGACTTCTGGCTAACGTCACCACCCTTACAAAAAGGTTGCTGGAAGAACCAAAATACTCAGCAAGTATTTCATTCCCTTCGTAGTGCAATCTGGTCACCTTTCTTCCTCAGCAAGTAAGCAAGCGAAGAACCTTCAATCCAATGTTCTGATCAGCAAATAGATTTGATGTAGTCTTTGAGCAGCTAATTAGAAATAGAACACCATCCTAAATATCACTCGTGTAGTATGGATGTGTGTTCTTAAAAATAAATAGCCCTAATTATATTGTATATACTTTCTCTCTCTAAAAATATTAATTTTCCAAGGCACATTTTGTAGAGAAAATATGAATACATATATATAGGCAAGGAAGTTCTAATTCTACCTGGAAAAGAAGTTGAATACCAAAATAGAACTCTTCTAGAAGTTTCAAACCCAATAGGAATTAGAATTTTCGTCAAAATCTATTTCCTATTTGGAATAGGCTAAGTGGGACCAGTGCCAAATAAATAGGACCGATGGGACTTTTTGAAGACCTGCAGAAACTAAACTACCGAGAAAAGTTGGACCGGTCCTAAATATTGGGGATCGGTCCTACTTTGAAAAACCCTAATATTTTCATAAAAACCCTAGTTTTTCAAAATAGGCTTAGAACTAAAAAGTGCGTGCAGAGTGTCCTCACCATACTTACCTATACTATATGGTGTTCTAACTGATTTGTCGGCTTCCATGCACTTGAGTGTCAGCTCGAAGTTGTCGATGATCGATACAAAGAATAATTCAAAAATTACAACTTGATCAATCAGGTTTTGATCACCGAAATATGCCAATTACAAATTTATATCTCACAAAATCAGCCCAAGGAAGAGATCCAAGAGAATTACAGCTGCTTAAGAAGATTTCGGGCCTGAAGCCCAAATCTGCGTTTAATACAGTCCTAATCCTGTTTTGGAAAATGGACCAGAGGTGTTATTTTTGAGCCTCAAATTGACTTAATTTTTGTAAAGGTTGAACAAAATTCGATTCTACACACTTTTGTATTTCACAAACATTCCGTTAATCGGACTTCTAGTGGGTTAAAAGTTGGGCTGAACGTCAGTAGGAAAAACCCACCTGATTAGTGCTGCGGGAAAACCTAATTAATTCCTAATTAGATTAGGACTTTGGTGTATTCTCTTGGGGCATAAAGTGAAGAATTGAAGGCTGAGTTGGGAGAAGATTGGAGAGTCTGAGAGAGCTTTGGATAGAACAGAAGACATACTTTGCAGACCATTGGAAAATGAAGTCATACGCAGAATTCATGAAGATGATGCCTTCTTCCTCAAGAGTTGAAACTTCTTCTTCTATCATGAGCGGCTAGTTCATCCACTAGGGTTTTGATGTAGCCCTAACAAAGCATCAATGGTTTGATTGTTTTAATTATTGGGGACCTTTATATACATGCATAGATTGTGTAATTTAGAGGATTCTTATTATAGAATTGAGCAATAAAAGTCTTGTAAATTCAGTTTTAATGATTTCTTATCTTGTCTTAGATATTTAGTTGTTGTTATTGAACTCAATCTCTCTTATTTTTGTGATCAGGAGAGCGATTATTACACATGGTAATCACTGAATATATCATTAAAAGCTTTGATGGATTATGCCTAGAGAATATGAACCATACTTCACCCTAGATTACAGTAGTTAGGCAGATGGCCCATGCCAATCGAAGATAGTCCATGACTTAGCCTTAATCATATGTTATCTTCTTGACAGATGAAGGTGAGCTTGTAGCCACCGACACCACTTATGCATGATGTAATTCCCCATAGTTGATTCAATTGACCATTGATTGTGGAGTTAGTGGTGAAGTCAAATACCCTAGATTTCTCTCATATTGTCTTCACTTTTTATTTCCTTTGATTTATTTTATTTTGCTTTTTAATTAGTTTAATTATAAAAATTAGAATTCTTTTCTCTTAAATTTAATTAAAATTAATTTCGTATTCCAACTCATCAGACCATAATTCCTGAGGTTCGACACCCCTTTCGATAGCCCTATTCTGCAAGAAATTTGTTCTATTGCGAAGTGTGGTAATTATAATTTGAGACGCACTCACACACGAATCAGAGGAGATTTGCCTTATAACATATAGGAGAGGAAGATTGATTTTAATTTGTTTAAAGATTTTTATCATATCTTGCAATTTCTTTCCTTGCTTCCCAAATTGAGAAGGTTCCCTTAATCTTTGCAGAAAGGGAACTCGAGGTTCATATAAAGCATCTCAAATTGGGATTGATGAGAATTCAGCTTCATTTTTCTTCCCTTTGTCTTTTGGATTATTGGAAGCTTCTTTTGGATTTATAGGACAATTATTTGGATTTATAGGAATCTTTGGATTTGTCGGTCGTCACATTTTTTCTGTCTCATTCTATCAATTGAATTTTTTAACATTCTACCACTCCTTAAAGTAGTAATTGATTGAACTTGTTCTTGGTTAAACTCAAAGGAATGAGAAACATCATCAATTACTTGCACTCCATTAGGGTTCACCACCATTTGGCTAGGTAATTTTTCACCCTCTCGATGATTCATTGCATTAGCTAGCTGTCCCAATTGGGACTCTATCTTTGCAATAGATTGTGAGTGGGCGTTTATCTTTCGGGTATTGCTTTCAATGTTGCCTAAAGAAGCCAAAACCTTATCCTCAAAAATGGGGTTTTGAGAAGGTCGTTGATTTGGGGTGTAATAGAAACTTGAATTTGAATTTGGTTGATAAGGTCTAGGTTGGAATTGAGATTGACATTGATGTCCATGTTGTCCCCAAGGTCCTTGATATTGACCTTGGTTCCCATATTGGAATTAGTTTTGATCTCTCCATCCGGGATTATAGGAGTTTTGAAAAGACCCTTGATCGGGCCTAGAATAAAGTGCATTTGCTTGCTCTTATGAGAATTCAGGGTATTGCCCCCACAAGAGGACAATCCTTTATATAATGAGAAGGACTACAGCAAAAAGAACACACATCATATGTGGGATGAAGAGTAGGATTAGGAATAATAGGATGGGAGGAAGAAGAAGAAGACCCGGCTAACATGACTTGATCTAGTTTCTTTTCTAGGGCCTCTATCTTCCTATCAGTTGATTGCTCCTTACGCATTTCAAAGATACTTTCAGTTTCAGCGTTATGAGGAGCAACTACCTTAGTCTTCCTTTCATTAGAAGAACGATGAGACGAATTTTCGTTCAAGTTCTCAAAGAGTATCCATGCTTCATCAAGACTTTTTAGAAAGAATGTACCTCCACAACTAGCATCAACCATTTGTTTATGGGGCTCTGCTAAACCATCATAAAATCCTTGCACCAATTGCCATTTGAGAATAGCATGGTGTAGGCATGACCTCAAAAGGTCCTTCATCCTTTCCCATGTTTCCTGCAAAGTTTCTCCTTCCCTTTGTGAAAAATTGATGATGGCTCTCCGCGCATCATTAGTCTTTTTCATTGGAAAATATTTTTTCAGAAACTCTCGTTGCATTTCTACCCAAGAGTTAATGAAATTTGGCTCTAAGGAGTTAGACCATTGTTTGGCTTTATCCTTAAGTGAGAAAGGGAAAATATGAAGTCTTAAGTTGTCTTCCACTTCTACATTCAACTGTAAATTCAAACACACTTCTAAAAATTCATCTATATATTTATACGGATCTTGGTTCAGAAGGCTGTGAAAATAATTGAGAAGATTAATTGTTGAGGATTTGATTTCAAAATTATTCCTCCCCGCATTTGGAAAATGAATACAAGAAGGAGATTCATAGGTAGATGGAACATTAAAATCTTGAAGAGCCTCTCTGCCTAGTAGGCGTGGTAAAATGGGATTTTGTTGAACATTTGGGTTATCATTATTTGCCATGGTTTATCTCCTATGTTCTCTAGACAATATAGGATCCCTAGGAACGCTACTATGTTTTCTAAGAGTTCTTTCAAGTTCAAGATCACATGGCAACAAGGGTAATGACAACGATCACCTACCTTGCATATGAATGAATCAAAATTTAAACTATATGCAAAAATAAGAATTTAAACACTTATGTGCACGAAAGTTGGGTACTCTACTCACAAAGGATCCAAGCTTAAGTCTTGATGCCTTGATTATATAAGTACCTACAATGAAACACTTAAGCAATAAAGATAAAAATAATTACAATTAAAGAATGTAAAGAATGAGTTAAGTAAAAATTTAAACTAGACTCAATCCTCTAGTTTTAGCGATTAAACCGTAGTCCTCGGCAACACCACCAAAAATTTGTGTGAAGAATTTTGAAATTTATATTTACCACTCACAATAGAATGAACCCTTGAAGGATAGGGCTCTAAGTTGAGGTTGTCGATCCCACAGACACTACGTAGGAATAATTCCCTAAAGGTCGAGGGTTGATTCTCATTTAAATCACAACCAAGTGTTGGTTGCTTATTACTTTACTTCAAAAGTATAAAAGATAATTAAAATGCGAAGGTTGAGAGAAGAGTAGAGGACTAGGGTTGAGACTTCACCACTAGCCTCGTAGTATGCCACACTTATAATAAATTGGGAGAATCCGTGCAATTGTGTACTAAGTGGTGCAAATGACTTCTGGCCTATAATACTACCATCAAGAGGATATATAAATACCTAATTAACTAAGTGTAGCTAATTTACCATCTCTTAGCATGGACTATGAAAATCTAGCTATGCATGGTAAAGTGAAAACTAGTACCAAACCATCACGTGTAGTCCTTGTGGAACTACAAGTGTTTGAAGATCATATGAGGAAAATAAGCATTCTAAGACAAGAAAGATAAATTACTCACATGAACATGAAGAATTTGTAAACTTATGTTACTCATAAGGCTCAAGGCAAGTTACATATACATAAAATTACACAAATTAGAACATATTTACAAGACTAGGGTTTGTTAAAACCCTAGAGAAGGATTAGATGATCATGGTCGGCTGAAAGCACTCCATAGACAGAGATGATCCCATGCTTAAAATGGTCTTCAAGGCCTTACAAAGTCCTCTTTGAAGCCTTCCCTCTCTAGAACTTCACTTTCTCTCTCTATAATTCTAGATATGCTCTTTATTACAAGAATTATAATATCTCTATCTATTACATATTTCCTATCTATATATCTGATTTAAGGCTCTAAAGATCACTGAATTTTCATCCAAGGCATATTATAGAAGAAATTAGACGGCATATTATAGAAGAAATTAGACAAATGGCCAAGTGTAGAAAATATCTTCAAAATAATATCTTCTACATGAATTTGTGATGCATCAAATTTGGTACTTTGATGCATTGAAGCTGTGACTTTGATGCATCAATTTTTACCTCTTCTGCAGATATTCAACTTTTGAGCTTCCCGACTCTGGCCTTGACACCGTTCACTATTCCTTGATGCGGACTTTCTATTAAGCACAATATGACATAGGAATGCATTCTTGAATAGATAAAGGAGTCAAATTGTGCCGAATTGTGAGTTTGAACCTAAAATAATAAAAAATATAAAAACTACACAATATGTGCAGCTATGGGATTAAAATGCATAAGTAAAGGTGCGAGAATGTCTAACATTCAACTCTTATCATCCATCAACTAATTTTGCTAACTTGTCAGCTGTTGAGAGGTTTACAAGGTCAAGTATGACAACCCCTTCCAATGTAGCATGCCAAACATCATAGGAGATAGATAATAATAAGGCCTCTATTTTAATCCTCCAAGTGTCAAAACTTGTGCCATCAAAAATAGGAGCCTTGTGAGTAGAACTATCTTCAGCCATACTTAGGATCTTTAATACAGGTGGTTAAACCAAGAAATGCAGACTTGTGCTCTATTACCAATTGATGAACCCAGAGGGGGAGGGGGTGAATAGGTTCTTCCATTTTTCTTCCTATATTGCTATAAGTATGGCACACTCAAATCACAAAAACTTGACACAGAGATTTATAGAGGAAAACCCCAATATGGGGTGAAAAACCTCTTTGGTTGTCAAGCCAGAACTGAGCTCCACTATCTCTGAAAGGGTAGTACAGTAATCTTCCAATCACTCTCACACTTACCCATCTCACCACATAATCTCTCCAACTCCCACCCTAGTTTATAGCCTCCCTAGGTCTGTACTACTCCCACCAATCCTCCCAACAGCTTTTTCTCTCTCACCCAGCCTAGGCTTCCCAAAGCTCAAGCTATCTCTCACCAATCTTACCATAATCACTCACACTCCCCCTATCCAAAGTATCCCTATACTTGGACTACAAATGATGATCGTGGAGTCAGGTCAATGTAATGATCTATAAATGTTCAAGCTCTAATTATTAGTCTTCAAATTCGATCTGTAAATCTTAAAGCTTTGATTGTCGATCTTCAAGGTCCATCTCTAAATCTTCAAGCTCTAATTGTTAGTCTTCAAGTTCAATATGTAAATCTTCAAGCTTTGATTGTCAGCATTCTAGGTCCATTTGATAATGACAAGGTAACTTGAATTCTTTGTACATAATGAAACTTAAACTTCTGCAATGATAGGCATCAATATGTACCCCCTTGAGTGTAGCTATAAATAACTTGTAGAAGCCCGCTCTTTCAATGAACTCACTTTTTGAACCATTCAGACTTCCTTTCATCTTAGTATATTCTTTTTAAACAACTATCCTGGTATTGCTTAGTCTATGTACCTATTGGTTAAATAGGTTAGGCTACAAGTAGAATAGATTTTAGTAGCCCAAAACTTATGGATACATGTATAGCAATTTACAGTTCAAAAGATAGACAACATAAACACTACTTAGAAAAATGACAACTTATAAATCTCGAATCAATACTATTTAAATCTCAAAAATAGCATTTTTATAATAGCTAATCAGCAATTCCAAATTAGCAAATAGCAATTCCAAAAACAGCAAACAATAATTCCAAATCAAAATAGATTTTAAGACAATGGAATTTCAGCAACATTATAAACAGATTTTGGAACAATGGAATTTTGGCAACATTACTAACAAATTTAGGAACAATGGAATTTCAACAACATTACTAACAGATTTCGGTACAATGAAATTTCAGTAGCATTAAAATTAATTTCAGAATACCGAACTCTAGTTACACCTAAACTAATTCCTGAACAAGGAAATTCAATAATACCAACATCAAAATTAACTTCAGAATTCACAAATTTAGCTACAAGGTTCAGCAAACTCAGCATTTATAGTTCATCAAAATAAGCTTTTATAGTTTAGCAAACTCAACAATTATAGTTCAGCAAACTTAGCAATAAACTTCAACAACTTAGCAATTAACAGATCAGCAACTTAAGATTTGAAAATTAACATGCTCAGCAATCATTAAAACATCAATATCAGCACTATAAGATCAAAATTTTAGCAACTTTAGAATAGCAAAATCAGCACACTTCAATGGATCAAACCATATGTGCAGAGAAGAAGGAAAAAAATTTGAGAATACGATGGTCTGAAGTTTCAGATCAGCAGCCATGGACACGATGAATAGAGACACACTAGTGAATCTACGAGGATAAGAATGAAACAAAACATGGTTTTGTATACACACAATCAATGATGAAATCAACAACGAACAAAAGAAGTTCTATGTATGTAGATGCTGGCGACAAAGAGGGCTTTTGTCTTGCTATAGATGCCATTTATTTTTGGAAATAGCTTAGATGAAATGTTTTGAGAGTAGACAAAATAATTTTGAGACCGTAGGAGTTTTCAAAATCAAAAATGAAGCTCGGGAAGGTACGTTAAGTGGCCCGGGGCAAAATAATCATTTCATGCCCTAAATCACTTTTAAATATATGACTGAGACTGATCCCAGCCATTTCACATGGTTCCTTATCTCTCTAACATTTCCCTCTTCTTCTCTCTCCCTTCTCTCTAGATTTTGGTTAGCTTCTGTGGTGATTCGGGTTTCGACGAAGAAGGGATATACGTAGGGGACGACAAAAGCTTTCATTTGAACCAAATATCTTTGTTGTTTGGCAAGGTAGACATTGCTATAATTTTGGTGAAGTTCTTGGAAGGCCTTCATTTTCGAGGTAGGGGTTTCTGTTCTCATTTAATTGTCAATTCTAGGGTTTCGGGAGAAACGGTGAAAGCTAGGCTTGTCTATTGCATGTTTCAGAATGGTGAGAGGTGTTACGCCCCAATTTTTATTCTCCAAAAATCAAGGGTAACTCACACTTATCATTCATACCTTAACCACAATCACCCTTTGATATCACGCTCTAATACCAAATTGTCACGCCCCGATTTCAGGTGCTCCCGGAATTCGAGGGGTGAACCATGTTTTCACCTCATCATCTTAAATCTCAATGTTTTTATAAACTATTCTATTATAGAAGCTTTCAATATACCAACCATTATAATGGCACACACTCATCCATAACCCTCATAATGGGTTCCACATTTGGTTCCAAAAATAAAAACTACCAATTTTTGGACATCAAATCCTTTCCTAATTGGAATTTGGTTTTTAAAAATACACCATTAGATAGAGAATTCAAAAAGACTAGAATTCAAAAAAAACCACACTCAACTTTGATTTAAAATGAAGAACTTACGTCAAAATGAAGTTTGGACCAATTTTTAACTTCGCTGTGAATAGTAACTTCGATTGTGCGAAATGAGGTTTTCGATTGTGTGATACTGGCAGTTCAATTGTGCGAAAAAGTATTCAATTGTGTGAAAATTTCACCTATTCGGGACCTTGGACTTGCAATATTTCGCACGATCGAAATCGGGGTTTCGATTGTGTGGAATTGCCCGTGTCTAGAACCAAAAAACTACAATATTTCGCAATCACTTCGCACAATCAAAATGGGGGTTTCGATCGTGCAAAATAGACATTTTGCATTATCGAAATGCCCTTCACAGGACCTCCAACAACCCTATATATGGCCCCTTTTGAGCCCAAATCAAAACCAAACAACCTTGGATCTTTCATTTCACATACAAATCAACTACAAATGATATAACATCATATACATAGAACCAACCTATAGGTTTGAATCTCACATCTTTCATAATCATAGAAAATTCCTAGGTTCACAATGCACATAAAACTCAAGTGAATACACCATCCTTACTTCCTGAAAATCATTCCCATAAAACTATACACATAAAAAATCAAATGGTCCTTTAAGCATACATTCATCAAATCTCAAATGAAGGAAGCCATTACACAACATTTCTCAAAAGTCTCTTTCCTATAAGTGTGAAACTTACATTTGGAGTTCATATACAAAAAAAGATACAAATGTAAAGGCAACACTACAACCATCGTCAACATGCCACAAGCCAGCATGAACATTTATCTACATCTCAAAAGATCAAAAATCTAAAAGGAACTCAAAAAGGTCCATTGAGCTAATCATGCTTCGTCCTCCATCGGTGCCTTATTTGAAAAAGCTTGTATAAATAGGGGGTGAGTTTATCCTCTCTCGCTTAGTAGAAATGATCCACCCATCCCCACTCCAACCTGTGAGCCATGCATGAATCCACATGAAATTGCTACATGTCTACATGACAAGTATACAGGTTTTAAACCCATAAACAATCAAGTTTTTCAAATCATGTGTGATGCTTCACATTTTAATGCATATATATGTGTGTGTATATATATATATATATAAAATTGGACAAATCATAATTCATATATATATAACTTACACCACATAAATCCAACAATCACTTCAATGGGGACTAGCTTATCACACCACATCCATAGTAAGGGTCTCTTCGGCATCCAAACTCTACTTACGCTTTTTCGGGTTGCTAAGCCGAAGGGAGTGCCCCCTCTTGGCCATGTTTTGGGTCTTTCACCCTAAGGTCCATTCCCACATCTTAATTCTCAATGTTGTCACGCCCTAAAACTTGCTTTTCATAAGTGCATATAATCACATCAATGCACTTATTCCACACAATAAATTCATTTTTGTCAAAATCAATGCATTTTCCTTTCACCTCAAGATTGTTACAATGCCATCACACTCATATCATGAAAATCATCATGCTAATGCGTTTCATAAGAAAAATCATATCTTTCATGCACAAGTCTATAAAAACTCACATATTTAATGTTTTCACCAAATGAACACATTATTCATCAAAAACATTCATAATCTCATTTGCACATACACAACATATATAAGTTCTAACTAACATGCTAGACATTTATATATGCATAACCATGTTGGTATACATATATACACATATACATAACCCCAGACTCAAGAAATCAAATCTATCTTTCATGTCACATAAAAGTGACCTATATGATCAAAGTAAAGATGAGTCTAACACCCCTACCTCAATTCCCAAACTTTGAATCCCTCTTCTAAAAATCTCAGCCGTCTCAGCTTTATGAAACGGATACTTTGATCAGTTCAAACTGATGCTCTTGACGTCCCCTACACACTTCCCTTCTTTAGGAAGGTCCAAATCACAACTTAAGGCCCTTAAGCTCTAGAGAAAAGGGAGAGAGATGAAGTGGGAGCTTTAGAGAAAGAGAGAGATCTGTAAAGTAAAAATTTCTAACTCCCCAGATATTTATTACACTCCTAGGGGCGCGAAAAGACCATTTTGCCCCCAGACCACTTAACGTACCCTCCCGACCTCCGAATTAATTATCAAAAACTCCGTTAGACTCAGAATCACTTCTATAACATTCTAAACATCTCGTTTAGTCTATAACCAAAAATAAAATTTACCATAATTTTTCCAAAATTCTCGGACTCATTTAACCTCATCCCGGGACCCCCGTTGACCAGAAAGTCAGATATTTTCAAAAGTCCCCAAAACTTTCCAAAACAATATTCCAACCTTCTAAACTTGTTCCCCACATTCAAAAAATGTTAAACCTCATTTAAAATATGTTTCAAGCAATAAATGATGAAAATTTTAAAAATTGGCTAAAATTAGGCACAGTCTCTCCATCCTCCCACCCTTACATGAATTTTGTCCTCGAGCGGAGTTCTTGTTCTCGCTCCCATGTAGCTTCTTCCACCCCATGATGCCTCCTAAGCATCTTAACCAATGGAATGGTCTTGCCCCGAAGCACTTGCTCTCTGGTGTCCAAAATCTGAATTAGTCTCTCCTCATATGACACGTCCTCCTCCGCCTCATGATTTGCCTAATTGAGTACATGTGAAAGGTCCAGCTCATACTTCCTCAACATAGACACATGGAAAGTGTGGTGCACACTTGACAATTGGGTGGTAATGCCAAGAGATAAGCAACCTCTCCTACCCGATATCTCAATTGGTTCGATGAATTGTGGTGCTAGCTTGCCACTACGATCGAACCTCATCAAACCTCTCCATGGTGAGACCTTCAGAAAAACATGATGTCCCACCTCAAATGCCAATGGTCGCCGTCTTCTATCGGCATAGCTTTTTTGATGACTCTGAGCCGTAAGCAATCTCTGCCGAATTACTTTGATCTTTTCTGTAGTTTTCTGAACTAAATCTGGTCCCAAGGAAACTGTCACTCCAACCTCAGTCCAACAAAGAGGTGATCTACATGGTCTACCATACAAAGCCTCAAATGGAGCCATCTCAATGCTAACTTGATAGCTATTATTGTATGCAACTCCACCACTGAAAGGTGATCCTCCCAACTACCCCAAAGATCAAGAACACACGCCCACAACATATCCTCCATAATCTGTATAGTACACTCAGACTAACCATTCATTTGAGGATGAAAAGCTATACTAAAGTGAAGGTCCATATCAAGTGCTGCTTGGAAACTCTACCAAAACCAAGATATAAATCGCGGGTCTCTATCTAAAATAATAGAAATTGGCACACTATGAAGTCTAAGGATCTGCTTAATATACAATCTACTGAGAGTATCCACATCATCAGTCACTCTAACGGGAATAATGTGAGCTACCTTCGTCAATCTGTCAACGATAACCCAAATTGCGTCGTAACTCTTGTTGGACCTTGGAAGTCCCATCACAAAGTCCATAGTGACATGCTCCCATTTCCACATAGCCACAGGCAATGGCTGCAACAACCTTGTCGGTCTCTGATGCTCGGCCTTCACTTGTTAACAAGTGAGGCATCTCGCCACAAACTGAGCTACATCTTTTTTCATACCCTTTCACCAATACTGTTGGTGTAAGTTATGATACATCTTGGTACCACCCAGATGTACTGCTAGCCTCGAGTTGTGAAACTCTCTCAAAATCTCTTCTCAATAAGCTAAGGGAATAAACATCTTCCCTTTGAATCTTATGCTCTCATCTAAATGAACTGTCCATCCTTCCACCACTTCGCCACCCATAATCCATGTGCGAATAGCCTCAATCTCACCATCCTTCCTCTATTCTTCAATCACTCTACTCACAAGAGTTGGTTGAGCGATAAGAGTAAATAACACTGCCGGTCCATCATCCTCACTGAAATGCAATCCCATTTTTGAGATATCTTCCATCATCTTCCACTCCCGTATGGCTAAGCTCGCTAAGCTGCCATGTGACTTCCTACTCAATGCATCTGCTAAAACATTTGCCTTCCCCGGATGATATTGCAAGTTGAACTCATAATCTTCTATGTACTCCATCCACCTTCGTTGCCTCATATTCAAATCCTTTTGTGAGAGCAGGTATTTGAGACTTTTATAATCCGAGAATACTTCAAACTTCTCACCATACAAGTATGTCTCCACACCTTAAATTCAAATATCACAACTGCCAATTCTAAGTCGTGTGTCAGATAATTCTGTTCATGGGTCTTCAACTGCCTTGAATCATAAGCCACAACTCTTTCAATTTGCAACACATCCCAAACCAAGTTATAAAGTATCACAATAAATCATGTACCCCAACCTATGCTCCTAAATGATCAAAATTGGTGTCGTAGTTAACTGACTTTTCAATTCCATGAATGCATGTTCGCAGGCATCATCCCACACAAACTTCACTCCTTTTCGGGTAAGCTTTGCTATTGGTGCTACTAACCTCAAAAAGTCCTTCCTAAACCTCTGATAATACCCAGCCAGTCCCAAGAAACTACGTATCTCAAATATGCTCTTAGGTCTTTCCCAACTCATCACTGCTTATATCTTGGTTGGATCTACGGAGACTCCTCCTTTGGACACAACATGTCTAAGGAATTTCACTTCCGCTAGCCAAAATTCACATTTCTCATATTTAACATATAATTGATGTTCTCTTAGAAGCTACAATACAGTCCTCAAGTGACCCTCGTGCTCTTCCTCCGAAGATGAGTACACTAGGATGTCATCAACAAATACAACCACAAACTTGTCCAAGTAAGCATTGAACACTCTATGCATTAGGTCTATGAATGCTGCCAGTGCATTCATCAAACCAAATGGCATCACCAAAAACTCGTAGTGCCCATATCGTGTTCGAAAAACAATTTTTGGAATGCCCACCTCTCTAATCCCCAACTGATAATAGCCCGATCTCAGGTCTATCTTTGAAAAGCATCTTGAACCTTTTAGCTGATCGAACAAGTCCTCTATCCTTGGCAAAGGATACTTATTCTTGATTGTTGCCCGATTCAACTTCCGATAGTCAATGCAAAGCCGCAAAGACCCGTCCTTCTTCTTAGCAAAAAGAACCGAAGCTCCCCAAGGTGAAGTACTAGGACGTACAAATCCCTTGTCTAGTAGCTCTTATAATTGGTCATTTAGCTCTTTCAACTCAGCCGGTGCCATTCGATACGATGCCATGGAAATGGGTGCAGTACCTAGAGCAAGATCTATCATAAACTCCACTTCTCATTTTGAAGGCAATTGTGTCAAGTCCCCCGAAAATACATCCATAAACTCACACACAATATGAGGAAGCTCTCCAAGTGTCTCATCATCACCATCAACAAGTAGGCTCGCTAAGAAATGTCCAAGCCCCTTACAATCATTAGGACTATTCAAAGATGACAAGTGGAAGTCATTTGGCTCTCTAACAAAACAAATGCTAATGCCCTTCGACATATGCAAGGTCACTCTTCCCCTATAATAATCAATATTGGCTCTATTGGTTGATAGCCAATCTATACCCAAGAACACATCAAAGCTAGACATATCGAGAATGATGAAATGAAACAATAATCGATGTCCTGGTATCTTGATCTCCAAAGATCGGTGATAAGTGTTCAATTCTATGTATTTGAACCCTTTTACTACATATGTTAGTTCCATTTTTATGATTACCGAGATATGTTTACGGTATTTTTGTGTTTTTGATGTATTGCAGGTCTTGTAGTAAATGGAGCAAAGTTTGAAGGTTTTTTGCAGCTGAAGAGAAAAGTCAGAAATGCAGCCAAAGGCATCTGGATCAATCGAGATGTTGATCTCGATCAATCGAGATCTCGATTGATCGAGATCTCATTTCTATTGATCAAAATCTCGATCAATCGAGATCCAATCTCGATTGATCGAGATCTGCAGAAGCCACTTGCCCACTTGCTCACCTGCTCTCCCACTTGCAACAAAATCTCCCTTTTTGCACGACTTAGGGGGATTGTCTGACTTGAACAAGACCCTTGGGGACCTTCTTGATACAAGGGATATATATATTGATATATATATATATATATATATGGTGGGCCCTAAGGTTGAAAAGGAAGCCTTAAAGCACCAAAAAGCCACATATCTCATATATCTCTCAATACACATCAGACCATCCAAGGAGAGACCTTCGGGAGAGGAGAAAGAGGAGCTGAACCAGACCAAGAAGCTTCATCTTCTCCATTAATGGAAGAGTGCAAGGCAACCATGAGCAACTAACTTCTCTACTAGGGTGTGGTTGAAGCCCCTAGCCATGTAAACATGTTCATTTTTTGTAGCACTTGGGATTTGTAATTAAATGTTGATTATTTAGCCTAGTGACCATGTACACTAATACATTTCTTCTATATATTCATGTGCTTTTGATTTTATTCTTGTCTTAGAGTATAATCTTCATGTGAATGCACAACATTTGCATATTCCACAAGAAGTGCAAATGATGGCTAGATAATGGTGTCTAAATGAATGTCTGTTGTTTGCTTGTATAGACCATGCCAAGATAAGGTAGTTTGGATGCATGTAGGTTCACTTCTAGAGTAGGGTAATTAGGTAGTTAGTTAGGTTGAAGGGCTATGCTTGTTGAAGATGGATTATGATAGGTTGGCACACACATTAATCTTTTGATATGTCATTGAGGCTACAAGCCTAATGACATTGTTAGGCATTTAATTTATGAATCCCATGCTTGCTACACTTATGAACATGTGAATGGCTAGTGGTGGAAACCACCCATAACTCTCTCTCCCAACTAAAACTCTTTACATTTCTTCTTATTACATTGATGCAATAGTTTTATAAACAAAAACTCAAAACCTTGTTTTTAGGATTAAAGTGGAATTAATCTTCCTTCAAGACAATTACGACTAGTCCTCGTGGGATCGATACCCTCTATATAGAACCTTATCTACAAAGATTCGTGCTCTTGCGAGTGGTTAAATTATATTTTGATAAAAAGAGCAAAATTAAGCTTACAATATAATTCGAGTTTAGCCACATCAAAATTTTGGCGCCGTTGCTGGGGACTACGGTGTAATTGTTGCCTTTGGAAGATTAAATCTGGTTTAATTCTTAGGCTAGAAATTCTTTCATTCTTTTTGTATATATCTTGTTCTTATTGCTCAAATTTCTTGATTTTAGGTATACCACATAGCGGGCATCTAAAAGGATCAAAGTTGGAACCTTTTGTGAGTATAAAGTCAAAAATTAGTAGGTTTGAGTTCATTCATATTTTTTTGTATATATTATTGTTTATTTTGCATATTGAGGTGTTGTTCTACTATTAATGCATGCTAGGTAGACGGTCATTGTCACTTCCTTTGCTTCCTTGTAATATTGAACTTGGAAGAACACTTAGACAACGTAGAGGAACCTCTAGGGACCCTATATTGCCTAGGACTGAAAACATGGATCCAAATGAGAGACAACCTCCCAGTTTACCTCCTTTTATTCATAAACAACCACCTCCACCTCCACCTCCTCAAGGAGAGTTGCTTATGGACTTTTACCTTCCGACTACATTTGAAGTACCTTCATGTATTCAATTTCTGGATGTAGCGGCAAATCAATTCGAAATAAAGTCATCCACCATCAATCTTCTTAATAGCTTCCATGGTCTCCCTAATGAGGATCCATACCGGCACTTACATTACTTCCTTTCTGTGTGTTCCACCATTCGTGTACCACACTTTACGGAGGATGATCTAAAGCTGCGTATGTTTCCCTTCTCCCTAAAAGATAAAGCTAGAAGTTGGTTCAATTCCTTAGAACCTAACTCAATCCATTCTTGGGTGGAGATGCAAATAGAGTTCTTAAAAAAATACTTCCCAATGGGAAAGACGAGTGATATTCGGAGAGCCATCACCGGATTCACCCAAATTGACCAAGAACAATTTCATGAGACGTGGGAGAGGTTAAAAGATCTTCTTAAATCTTGTCCGCATCATGCTGTCCCAAAATGGCAGCTAGTGCAAAGTTTTTACGATGGGGTGAGTGAGCAAAATAGACAAATGATAGACTCCGCTTGTGGAGGTGGATACCTTTTGAAAAGCCCCGATGAGGCATGGAAACTTTTTCAAACCCTAAGCAATAATTTAGCTCAAGGCTCCTCCACTAGGAAAGGGAAGGCCACCCAACCTTGTAGAGGAGTGCATGAAATTTCAGGGGTAGATGAGGTTGCCATGCAAGTAGAAGCCTTATCCCGAAAAATGGACCTAATCATAAAAAATGGGCTGCCTACTCCAAGCCAACCTGTTCAAAATCAGGAAGGATGTTCGTTTTGCTATAGTACTTCACATTTCGTGCGAGATTGTCCTATTGCCGGGCAATCTCCCGATTATGCTCAAGAGCAAGCGAATGCCTTGTACTCTAAACAAATGAATGATCCATATTCAAACACGTACAATCCTGGTTATAAGAATCATTTGGCTTTTTCATGGAAACCCCAAGAATCAAGTCCCTCTTTTCAAGGACAAAATTCCTTCACTTCTCAAGCTGAATAGCCTCATTATAGGCAAAATCCTCAACCTTACTCTCAAAGGTCTAATTACCAACAACCACCACCTCTTCCGAGAAGCCAAGGCTTTGAAGAAAGAGTGATAAGCAATCTTGAGGCCAATACCCGCTTATTGTAAACTCACTCTCAATCAATCTCTAAGCTTGAAGCCAATGCTCAATCGATGGCTAGGCTAGAAGCTCAAATCGGGCAACTAGCCAATGCCCTAAATAGAAGGGAGGAAGGTAAGTTGCTGAGTCAACCGGTGGCTAATCCTAAGGGTGTTCATATGATTGAAGATCCATCATCTTCATCTTGTAATGCTCCTCCGGAGCAAGTTCAATCAATCACCACCTTAAGGAGTGGTAAAGTCATCAATTCCAAGGTAGGGGAGGAAGAGAGAAAGGAATTCCAAGAGCAACCCAAAAATCCAAAAGAATCCCAATTAAATCCAAAATTGTTTCCGTTAAATCCAAATGTATAACATCCCATTAAATCCAAATGGAAAGGCAAGTGCAGTTGTGTCGTCATCAATTCCAAATCTTGACACTTCTTTTGAACCTCCGGTTCCTTTTCCTCAAAGATTGAAGGAACCTTCTCATTTTGGGAAGCAACGAGAGAAAATCCAAGACATGATGGAGATCTTCAAACAAGTAAAAATCAATCTCCCTCTCCTTGATGCTATTCGACAAATTCCCTCCTATGCTAAATTCTTGAAGGACTTGTGCACTCAAAAGCGCGAATCTAGGAATAATGTTCCTAAGAAAGTCCTCCTAACTGAGCACATAAGCTCCATTTTCCAACACCAAGCCCCTCCTAAATTCAAAGATCCGGGTGCTCCGACCATTTCGTGCACCATCGAAAATCAATCTTTTGAAAAGGCACTTCTTGATTTAGGGGCTAGTGTCAATTTGCTTCCATTCTTAGTTTACCAACAACTAGGTTTGGGGGAACTCAAGAATACCACCGTTGTGTTGCAACCTGCCGACCGCTAGGTGAAGCAACCACGTGGCATAATTGAGGATGTAATCATTCAAGTGGACAAATTCTATTTTCCGGTGGACTTCATAGTCCTTGACACGGAACCGGTCCAAAATCCAAATCGACATATTCCTATCATTCTAGGTCATCCATTTTTGGCCACGGCAAACGCTTGCGTTAATTGCCGTACCGGAGTGATGGACATCTCTTTCAGGATTATGAAAGTCCGCTTGAACATCTTCAATGCTTCCCACCACACATCCGAACACAAAAGTGAGTGCTTTTGTGTCGATGTAGTGGAAGACCTTGTTCAAGAAGCACTTCCTTCTATTCTTTCTAAGGATCCTTTAGAGGCATGCCTAAATCACTTCAACTATGATGATTTTGACATTGAGCAATCCATATGTGAAGTCAACTCAATGCTCGATGTCAATACTGTCATGGATGTGCCTAAATGGAGAGTTCCAAGAGAACCCTTGCCTCCTTTGTCCAAAACTTCCCAAACTCCTTCTCTAATTTCCCCACCACAACTTGAGTTCAAGCCTCTATCGACGACGCTCAAGTATGTTTTCTTGGGCGCTAATGAGACCCTTCCAGTCATTATTGCTTCCAATCTTACCAATGATCAAGAGATGGAACTCATAAAAGTGCTAAAAGAGCACAAGGAAGCAATAGGATGGAGTGTGGCAGATCTTAAGGGAAAAGACCCTTCTATTTGTATGCACCGCATACACTTGGAAGAGGATGCAAAGACCTCTAGAGAGGCACAACGTCGATTGAATCCAAATATGAAGGACGTTGTAATGAAGGAGGTGGTGAAGTTACTAGATGTGGGAATCATTTACCCCATCTCAGATAGCAAGTGGGTTAGTCCCACTCAAGTGGTTCCAAAGAAGTTAGGTATTACGGTGCAACCAAATGACAAGGGTGAATTAGTTCTCCAATGCACCACCACGGGTTGGAGAGTGTGCATAGATTATAGGAAATTAAATTCAGCCACTCGGAAAGATCACTTTCCCCTCCCATTTATTGATCAAATCTTGGAGAGATTAGCCGGGCAAAGTTTTTATTGCTTTTTAGATGGATATTCCAGCTATAATCAGGTTGCTATAGACCCGAGGGACCAAGAGAAAACCACCTTTACATATCCCTTCGGCACATTTGCTTATAGATGCATGCCCTTTGGGTTGTGTAATGCACCTGTAACTTTTCAACGGTGTATGATGTCTATCTTTTCGGACATGGTGGAAAAATTCTTGGAAGTGTTCATGGATAATTTTTCCGTTTTTAGGCCTTCAGTTGAATCATGCCTCCAAAATCTATCCCGTGTTCTCAAACGATGTCGAGAGACCAACCTAATTCTTAGTTGGGAAAAGAGCCATTTTATGGTTCAAGAGGGTAGTGTCCTGGGGCACATTGTGTCTAAGAGAGGAATAGAGGTTGATAAAGCCAAGGTTGAACTCATTTCCAAACTTCCTCCACCATCAACGGTGAGAGAGATTCGTTCATTCCTTGGGCATGCGGGCTTTTATCGCCGTTTCATCAAGGACTTTAGCAAGATCTCTCGGCCTTTGTGTCGCCTTCTTGAAAAAGAGTCTTGCTTTACCTTTGATGAAGCATGCCTTAGCGCTTTTGAAAAACTCCGCATCATGCTCACAACCGCCCCAATTCTAATCCCTCCAAATTGGGCTCTCCCATTTGAGATCATGTGTGATGCATCCGATTATGCCATGGGTGCGATCTTAGGGCAACAAGTAGACAAACTTCCACATGTCATCTACTATGCAAGTAAAACCCTTTCCGAGGCTCAAATCAATTATACCACAACGGAAAAGGAGTTGCTTGCGGTAGTATTTGCATTAGACAAGTTTCGAGCTTATTTATTAGGTTCAAAGGTCATTGTCTATTCGGACCATGCTGCTCTCCGACATCTTTTGGCCAAAAAGGACACCAAGCCTAGGTTGATCCGATGGATACTCTTGTTGCAAGAGTTTAATTTTGAGATTAGAGACAAAAAGGGAACGGAAAATGTGGTGGCTGACCACCTTTCTAGAATTCTCGTTGAATCCCTCCATAATTCCACTCCAGTTTGTGAATCCTTCCCGGACGAACAACTCTTTGTCATCTCTCAAGAGAGTATCCCTTGGTATGCGGATATGGTTAATTACTTGGCAACCGGTAAAATACCATCTTCTTGGACCAAGCAAGAGAAGGATCGTTTTCTCTCCCAATCACGATCATATTATTGGGACGATCCTCAATTGTTCAAATATTGCGCCGATCAAATAATTCGTAAGTGTGTACCCAATAGTGAATTCCAAAGCATCCTCAAATTTTGTCATACACTCGCTTGTGGGGGACACTTTAGTGCTAAAAAAACCGCAGCAAAAATTCTTCAATGTAGATTTTTCTGGCCAACACTTCATCGGGATGCATATTCATTCTGTCGCTCTTGTGAGCGATGTCAGTGCCTCGGCGCGATGTCTCGGAAGGACATGATGCCTCTTAACCCTATTCTTATCATTGAGATATTTGATGTGTGGGCATTGACTTCATGGGACCATTTCCACCCTCTACTGGTCATGAGTACATACTTGTGGTGGTGGACTACGTATCTAAGTGGATAGAGGTCGTTGCTACCAAAACCAATGATCACGCAGTCGTGGTTAAGTTCATTCAAGCTAATATTTTTAGCCGGTTTGGTATGCCTCGGGCCATCATCAGTGACGGAGGTAAACATTTATGTAACCGGTTCCTTCGAACCTTGCTTACCAAATACTCTGTCACACACAAAGTCGTCACCCCATACCATCCTCAAACTAGTGGCCAAGTAGAGGTATCCAATAGGGAGATTAAGAACATTCTTGAGAAAACCGTTCGGCCTGATCGGAAAGATTGGTCATTGCGACTAAATGATGCATTATGGGCATACCGAACCGTATATAAAAGTCCCATTAGAATGTCACCTTACCGGTTGGTTTATGGCAAAGCGTGCCATCTTCCGGTTGAATTAGAGCATAAAGCTATGTGGGCCACCAAAACATTCAATTTTGACATGCAAAAGGCCGGATCTAATCGAAACCTTCAATTAAATGAATTGGAAGAATTACGACATGACGCGTATGAGAATGCGAAAATCTAAAAGGCAAAGTCCAAAGCCTTTCATGATCGTAATATTCGAGTCAAAACATTTTCGCCGGGCCAAAAAGTATGGTTGTACAACTCACGCCTCCATTTGTTTCCCATAAAATTTTGCTCCCATTGGGATGGTCCATTTTTGGTTAATTCCGTCACTCCCCATGGAGCGGTGGAATTGAAGGACTTGAAAGATGGCTCGTTGTTCAAAGTAAACGGGCAGCGCTTAAAAGTATGCGTGGATGACCAAGTCACCACCGAATACGTGGATGTCGTCACTTTGACGGATCCCGTATATTTAGACTCGTGAACCGATCCAGACATCGTGCCATAGATGTGTAAGGTGGCGCGCCCATGGTAGCTATCATACTTCCATGATGTCCCTCTAATCCAAGTTACATTTAGTATCTAAGCAATTTAGTATCTAATTCCCAAAAGTCCAAGTCCATGAAGCATAACTCAAGCTGGCTATTTTTGAGCATCTCGATTGATCGAACCAAGATCTCGATCAATCGAGATTTCGATTGATCGAGATTTTGGTCTCGATTGATCGAAATATTTGCAGAGAGTTCATCAAATCCAAAGTCCCGAGAGGTAGTATTCTTCGATAGCACTTCGATAGGTCTTCGATCGATCAAAATTTTGATTGATCGAAGTAAAATCTCGATTGATCGAATGAACAGTCTCGATTCATTGAAGAAATCTCAATTGATCAAAGAAGGAATCTCGATTGATCGAAGTTGATTTCGATCGATCGAAGCTGATCTCGATTGATCGAAGTGGGATATCGATTAATTAAAATCTTGATTAATCGAGATGTACATCTCGATCAATCGAGATGCACGTGATGCCTGCACGTGAGCCGAATTCTTATTTAAATCGTTGGGCTTCCCTCTCATTTCAAAAGACCATCCGACTTCTTCCCTTTCTCCGAGCAATCCAGAGCTTCTCTAAGCACCATCCCGCATGTGATCTTCCATCCCTGACCATCCACCGTCGTTCGCCGTAGTCCGAGATCGCCGCGAGCACACTCACGCTCATCTCTTCGCGGCTGCGAGTGGGTCTTCTTCTGTTTGTGCCGAGCATCATCTTCACCTTGAGGTAAGTGATGTATGGCTACATTTTGTGTACTTTCTCGTTATTTTTGATAGTTTTACGGCGTAATAAACATAGACAAACGATGTTGGGTTGGATTGGTGCATTTGAGATATTCATAATGGGATTTTACGAGTTTCGGGGAGGGTAGGAATTCATGTATGGGGGAAATATTGCATTCTCTTTGTTTCAAATGATTAATGTATGGTTTGCAACCACGACCCATCATTTCGGTTGCATCCGCTCAAGCTGTCTTGTTGAGAACGAATTCTTTTGAATACATGTGTCAACACCATGGACTAGGACCTCATTTTCATATTTTTTCTTTTTTTCTTCTTTTAGTTTATTCTTAGTTTAGTATTCCTCTTCTTTTATCTTTTATTTACGTAATTTTTGGAATAAAGTGCAGACTGTTCTGAGATTATGGCGAGGGTGAAGATTGCCCCCGGTTCTGTTCGAGCCGTGCCCGGGCGAGCCTTCCGGTCTCGGAAGTTTCACCCGGAGCAGATTTTTGACTTGAGAGAGTTCGAGACGCGTCCCGACAGTGCATGGACTGTCGCCGAGCTCAAGAGGCGTCGCCTCGACCGATTGTGTGTGCCTCCCACTAACGTGGCACACGAGCGCTTAGTGCAGGTCTTCTAAGAGCGCATGACATACTCCTGCACAGCGCCGGACACATTAGAGACGGTCGTGGGCACCACGACGATTACGATTACGCTGAGCCGGATTGCGCAGATGCTCGGCATCCCTCACCAGCAGCTGCTAGATATGGTTGACCAGGACGGTCGACCGCTTTACAGGGCCACCCTTCCAGCAGACTCGACACTGTTCTCCATCGTGATGGACATGTGTGGTGGGGTGTTTACCACGCCCAGTCACAATTGCACGTCCAAATCGATGTGCCCGAGCAGATTATGGTTCCTGGACACCGTTCTCATCAAGAACGCGTGTCCCCTACAGCACGTGGCAGAGCGCAGAGGCGACCTCCTCCGTTGCCTCTATGCTTTCCACACGGGCACGTGGTTTTCTGTCCCGTCGCTGGTATGGGGGCAGATGTTCAAGGTCTGGGACGGCCTCGTCAATAAGAGGATGCGGCGAGCAGCAAGTTGGCGGTTTCCCTTTCCTTTCCTGGTCGCAGCTTTTCTCGCTAGTGCTAGTATATTGGTCAGTGACACTGACATTCGGTTGGCACCATCCACCCGCTTCACATCTACTCATTGGGAGCGGGTGAGGCGACACTTAGAGCGACAAGACCACCAGGGTGATCCACCAGACGATGTAGATATGGATGCCCCGGTGGAGATGGATGAGGGAGAGCCTGCAGGGGATGGGTCCGATGATGAGGAGATGGAGGAGGAGGCGATGGATATTGCTGCAGAGCGGCATGACATCCTAGCGACAGGCTACTCCTACCTAGTGGCTGACGTAGAGCGGCTCCAGCAGGGTTTTGACGAGCATGTCCAGGTGACGCAGAGTCAGCGGGCAGGCATTCGGACGGACATTTCATCTCTGGCACAGGGTCAGAGGGCTATTTTAGACGAGTTCCGTGCCTTCC
Organism: Cornus controversa; assembly: GCA_026545225.1. Lineage (NCBI taxonomy): Eukaryota > Viridiplantae > Streptophyta > Magnoliopsida > Cornales > Cornaceae > Cornus > Cornus controversa. The sequence continues at coordinate 3,680,576 of CM048849.1, forward strand.
GGCAGGACCTGCAGTTCCTGCTTGCCGGACGAGCTTCCACCTCCACCTCTACTCCCACCGAGCCACCACCACCACCACCCGCCCTTGAGTAGCTGCTTTTATTTGTCCTTTATGCTTTACTTTCTGTATTTTTCTGTCTTTATGTTTGATAGGCCATGTTGGCCATGTTTTCTTTCCTTTTTAGTTTTTTTTTATTATGAGTATTCCAAATGCATGTACACTTTGTACTAAACTCATTTTCATATTTATGGAATACATTTATCTTTTCTGTTATACCATGTGTTATCTTTCTTGTCTTTATTTTTGCTTTCTGTCAATATATCTGTTCTCTATACTTTGACTATGTATGTAGTACCACTTGCCTAATTGTTATATGCGATTCAGTTGATGATTTCTGTTTATTACCGCCTGGTTTAAATTCCCAATACTGTTGAGATTGCTTCAACGCAGTATGGCAGTAATAAAGAAAGGTAGCCCCTTTACATGCTATATATTAGCGTGCCTGGATAGTCAATATCTTATCGCATAGACCTCTTAGACAAGTGGGAAACACCAGTTCAGACCCTTAGATATGCAGTGATCTTGACATTGTCCGTTTGTGCATTATTATTTCATTATGTTCTTTTCATATACTTTTTGTTCCTTTTAATGCTCGTGGTATCCAGTTGGTGTTCTGCGCAGATTTTTCTTATTTGCAGGATGACCGCTACTGTGGAATACCATTTTTGTCGCATTCTACAATCCCGGTAACTTCTTTCCTTGTTCTTTTTGTCCAAACATTGAGGACAATGTTGCATATAAGTTTGGGGGTGCGGTATGCTATACCACTTGCATATGCATGCAATGTTCAGTCTTAGTATTGAGTGTCATTGTAGAGCAGTTTTCTTGATATTTTTGCATGCTTGCTATGATGTCTTGCTTTTTAAAGGAAGATCATTCGAATAAATGTCCGAGGTAAATGCAGCAGGTAGTTAAGAACTTTAACATTGTAAATACCCGCACTTTTGCAAGCTATATAGTAGGCTAGAACGGTCTACATTTTTGTCCAAATTTGAGCACGTATAGTTCTTGCCCTAAATTTGTCCTTAACCGCACAAATTCGCACACATGCATTTTAAATTGTGGGGTATAAGTCTGATGGAGAGTTTTTTTTAAAATTTCTGTTTTTATCTGAACAACTTAAAGAATATGTTCTTCCGGTTGTTGTAAGAAAAAAAAGAGAAAAAGAGAGAAAAAGAGAAAAATTTGCAATAAGCCTTCTCACTCAATAAACTGGATTTCTATGCCTCAAAGCAGGGAGTATTCGCGTATAAGTGTGCAAGGTTGAGCATTAATAAGCGGGTGGCTTGCTAAAGCTCATCGCCTTCTAAGCTCGGTTATTAAGTCCGAGGGTTGTTTCTTCACCTAATGCCCTAAAACCAATTGGTTTGGGAGTCATTGGCCCAATGCCGCTACATGGGCTTACAAGAAAGCAAAAAGAGCTAAGCATTGCACGGTCATCCGCACATGAGCAATCATGAAATTTTGTGATAATGAACAACGGTATCGAGCGTTTTCAATGAGTTTTTCTCTTAAAAATAGATTTGTTCGTTTTCTTCTCCAAATATGACAAAAGCCACGCGTTAGAATGCATGTTCGCTTTTCAAAGAGGATTTTGGGGTCAAAATTGGTATGTTTACTCGGGCTGGCCATTATGTGGGGACCGTCGTTTATTTACAGCTTGTGAAAGTCCATTTTTGCTAATGACCACATAGTTCTGTAATACTTGTTGCATTTGCCAAATGTGATCGCCCTTTATCTAGTAATGACTGAGCATGATTAAACTTTTGTATAAGATAGTTAATTTTATTTTTGTAATATCGCATTGCTAAGGGACTAGCAATATGTAAGTTTGGGGGTGTGATAAGTGTTCAATTCTATGCATTTGAACCCTTTTACTGCATATGTTAGTTCCGTTTTTATGATTACCGAGATATGTTTACGGTATTTTTGTGTTTTTGATGTATTGTAGGTCTTGTAGTAAATGGAGCAAAGTTTGAAGGTTTTTTGCAGCTGAAGAGAAAAGTCAGAAATGCAGCCAAAGGCATCTCGATCAATCGAGATGTTGATCTCGATCAATCGAGATCTCATTTCGATTGATCAAAATCTCGATCAATCGAGATCCAATCTCAATTGATCGAGATTTTGTAGAAGCCACTTGCCCACTTGCTCACCTGCTCTCCCACTTGCAACAAAATCTCCCTTTTTGCACGACTTAGGGGGATTGTCTGACTTGAACAAGACCCTTGGGGACCTTCTTGATACAAGGGATATATATATTGATATATATATATATATATGGTGGGCCCCAAGGTTGGAAAAGGAAGCCTTAAAGCACCAAAAAGCCACATATCTCATATATCTCTCAATACACATCAGACCATCCAAGGAGTGACCTTCGGGAGAGGAGAAAGAGGAGCTGAACCAGACCAAGAAGCTTCATCTTCTCCATCAATGGAAGAGTGCAAGGCAACCATGAGCAACTAACTTCTCTACTAGGGTGTGGTTGAAGCCCCTAGCCATGTAAACATGTTCATTTTTTGTAGCACTTGGGATTTGTATTTAAATGTTGATTATTTAGCCTAGTGACCATGTACACTAATACATTTCTTCTATATATTCATGTGCTTTTGGTTTTATTCTTGTCTTAGAGTATAATCTTCATGTGAATGCACAACATTTGCATATTCCACAAGAAGTGCAAATGATGGCTAGATAATGGTGTCTAAATGAATGTGTGTTGTTTGCTTGTATAGACCATGCCAAGATAAGGTAGTTTGGATGCATGTAGGTTCACTTCTAGAGTAGGGTAATTAGGTAGTTAGTTAGGTTGAAGAGCTATGCTTGTTGAAGATGGATTATAATAGGTTGGCACACACATTAATCTTTTGATATGTCATTGAGGCCACAAGCCTAATGACATTGTTAGGCATTTAATTTATGAATCCCATGCTTGCTACACTTATGAACATGTGAATGGCTAGTGGTGGAAACCACCCCTAACTCTCTCTCCCAACTTAAACTCTTTACATTTCTTCTTATTACATTGATGCAATAGTTTTATAAATAAAAACTCAAAACCTTATTTTTAGGATTAAAGTGGAATTAATCTTCCTTCAAGACAATTACGACTAGTCCTCATGGGATCGATACCCTCTATATAGAACCTTATCTACAAAGATTCGTGCTCTTGCGAGTGGTTAAATTATATTTTGATAAAAAGGGCAAAATTAAGCTTACAATATAATTCAAGTTTAACCACATCAATCGGCATACTCTACTCAAATTCACTCTACCACCAACTGGTGTATCAATGGATAGAACCGAGTCCAAAGATGACATCTCCAACCCAAAAGCACAAGCAAATGCATATGAAATGAATGAATGTGATACACTCGAGTCCATTAAAATCCTAGCCCATGAACTAGATACAAGAAATATACCTCGGACCCCTGACGATCCTGCCGAGGTCTCTGTTGGGACAAGAGTAAAGGCACCGCCATGTGCTTTCTAGCCCTACTGTCTTACACCTTGATATCCAGACTGCTAACTGGGATCACTAGACATAGCTCTTCTAGCCGGTGCCCATGAACTTTGAACTAAAGGTACTGTCTGCGGTTGTGGTAATGCCCTGAAACCTGACTGTGAAGTCGCAGGCTCTATAGGACGCTACTGAGAACCAGTACCACCCTGTGCACTCTTCTTCTGTGGGCAATCCCAACTAATATGCCCCATTTGACGACAATGGTAGCACTTTTTATCTGCCACTAATGAAACTTGCCTTTGAGTACATTCAGTCATTCTGTGTCTCAGCTTCTGGCAATTGAAACAAACTATTCTAACTCGGAAGGATCCAAAAGGTATAGCCACAGAAGTCATAGATTGGGTTTGTTGCCCTTGTGAGGATGACCCACCATTCTTCTTCTTCTTCCTAGTACAATTGTCTATAAGGGATTTCGTGCTCCTCGCTTGGTTCTGTGCTTCTCTTATCCTTTAGTTATCATTGCTGAACTCTTCAGAAATCAATGCTCTCTCCACTACTGCTGCATAGTTGGTCAAACCTAAAATCCCAACCTTGTCACGAATGTTGGTTCGAAGACCTCTTATGAATTACTTAATTTTAAGCTCTTCCGTTGGAACCATCTCCTTTTCAAACCGAGCCAAAGAGGTAAACTTTGTTTTATACTCCATCACCTTCATCGTCCCTTGAATAAGGTTGAAGAACTCTCTCCTCATACTGTCCTTCACCATCACTGGAAAGTACTTCTAGAAAAAAAACACTTGGAATGTATCCCATTCCATTGTCTCCAAATCATAGTAGTCTCCTAAGAATTTCCATTAACGTTTGGCATCATCTTTAAGATAGTGAGTGGCTACCTTAACTATCAAGTCTTCTTCTATTTCAAGTACATTAAGGAGTGAAACCATCTCATCCAACCAACTTTCCACTACCATTGGATCGGATCCCCCAGATACGACGGTCGACTTTGTTTCTTAACATGCCCCAATGCCGTTATCATCCTACTAGGAGGAGCTACTCTAGGTAGAGCTTGTGTCTCCTCTTGAGTTTCCCATTGCGTTTCCCTTGCAATTTGCCTCATGGTAGTGACCATGTTGCATATAAGTTACTCTCCTCTAATTAGGGACCACTTCCGGTGTCCTTTCGCGAGTTCTTCTTGGTGGTATCCTTCTAGATAGATGACAAAACAAAACATAGAATTTGTGCAGGAATGTATTGAACCAACTCACTTCATGCATACTCAACATGATAAATCAATTCACAAATAGCATGTTATGTAAACAATTAAGTACATAAGAATTTCCCATGTAATATATACTTAGTATTAGCTTACACTCAAAAACCTAAAATCTAAGATCATAAGTTCGAAGTTATGATCCTATAAATCATCAAGTCCATTCAATTCAAAACGTGGTCCAACCGTTTCTCGTCTTCCCTAGGTATTCAAACCCGGTTAAGCTTTGATACCAAGTTGTCACGCCCCAATTTCCATTCTTCGGAAACCAAGGGTGACTCGTGCTTATTATTCATACCCTAACCATAATCACCCTTTGATATCACGCTCTGATACCAAGTTGTCACGCCCCGATTTTCGGTGCTCCCATATTCCGAGAGTGAACCATGTTTTCACCTCATCATCTTAAACCTTAGTTTTGTCATAAAATATTCTATTACAGAAGCTTTCAATATGCCCACCATTATAATGGCACACACTCATGCATACCCCTCACAATGGGTTCCACATTTGGTTCCAAACATAAAAACTACCAATTTCTAGACATCAAATCATTTCCTAATTGGAATTATGTTTTCAAACCTACACCATTAGATAGGGAATTCAAAAATACTCAAATTCAAAAAACACCACACTCAATTCCGATTTAAAATGAAGAAGTTACGTCAAAACGAAGTTTGGACCGATTTTTAACTTTGCTGAATATTTCGCACGATCAAAATGGGGGTTCGATTGAACGAAATTGCCCCTGTCTAGACCCCAAAAACCACAATATTTCACAATAACTTTGCACAATTGAAATGGGGGTTTTGATAATGCGAAATGGACATTTTGTATGATCGAAATGCCTTCCACAGGACCTCCAATAATCCTATAAGTGTGACACTTACATTCATCAAAGAAAAATCCTAGGTTCGCAATGCACATAAAACTCAATTGAATATGCCATCCTTACTTCCTAAAAATCATTCCTATAAAACCATACACATAAGAAATGAAATGGTGCTTTAAGCATACATTCATCAAATCTCAAATGAAGGAAGCCATTACACATGTATTTCTCAAAAGTCTCTATCCTATAAGTGTGACACTTACATTTGGAGTTCATATACAAAAGAAGATACAAATGTAAAGGAAACACTACAACCATCATCAACATGCCACAAGCCAGCATGAACATTTATCTACATCTCAAAAGATCAAAAATCCAAAAAGGAACTCAGAAAGGTTCATTGACCTAATCATGCTTCGTCCTCCATCGGTGCCTTATTTGAAAAAGTTTGTATAAATAGGGGGTGAGCTTATCCTCTCTCGCTCAATAGAAATGATCCACCCATCCCCACTCTAACCTGTGAGCCATGTATGAATCAACATGAAATTGCTACATGTCTACATGATAAGTATACATGCTTTAACGCATAAACAATCATGTTTTTCAAATTATGTGTGATGCTCCACATGTATATATATATATATATATATATATATAGATATATCAAATCAGAAAAATCACAATTCATCTATACATAACTTACGCCACATAAATTCAAAAATCACTTCAATGGGACTAGCTTATCACACCACATCCATAGTAAGGGTCTCTTCGGCACCCAAACTCTACTTACGCTTGATCAGGTTGCTAACCCGAAGGGAACGCCTCCTCTTGGCTAAGTTTTGGGTCTTTCACCATAGGGTCCATTCCCTCATCTTAATTCTTAATGTTATCACGCCCCAAAAACTCAATTTTCATATAGTGCACATAATCACATCAATGCACTTATTCCACACAATGAATGCATTTTTGTCAAATCAATGCATTTTCTTTTCACCTCAAGATTGTCACAATGCCATCACACTCATATCATGAAAATCATCATGTTAATGTATTTCACAAGAAAAATCATATCTTTCTTGCACAAGTCTATAAAAACTCACATTTTTCATATTTTCACCAAATGAACACATTTTTCATCAAAAACATTCATAGTCTCATTTGCACATACACAACATATATAAGTTCTAACTAACATGCTAGACATTTATACATGCATAACCACATTGGTATACATATATACACATATACATAACCCTAGGCTCAAGAAATCGAATCTATCTTTTATGTCATTTAAAAGTAACCTATATGATCAAAGTAAAGATGAGTCTAGCACCCCTACCTCAATTCCCAAGCTTTGAATCCCTCTTTTGAAAATCTCAGCCATCCCAACATTACAAAATGGATACTTTGATCGGTTCAAACTGATGCTCTTGACATCCCCTATACACTTCCCTTATTCGGGAAGGTCCAAATCACAACTTAAGGCCCTCAAACTCTAGAGAGAAGGGAGAGAGATGAAGTGGGAGCTTTAGAGAGAGAGAGAGAGAGAGATTTAAAAAATTAAAAATCTTTGACTCCCCAGATATTTATTCCACTCCTAGGGGCGCGAAAAGACCATTTTGCCCCCAGGCCACTTAACGTACCCTCCTGACCTCAGAATTAATTCTCGAAAACTTCGTTAGACTCAGAATCACTTCCATGACATTATAAACATTTCGTTTAGTCCATAGCCAAAAATAAAATTTTTTAAAATTTTTTCAAAATTCCTGGACTCATTTAACCTCATCCCAGGACCCTCGTTGATCAAAAAGTCAGACTTTTTTAAAAGTCCCCAAAACTTCCCAAAATCATATTCCAACCTTCTAAACATGTTCCCCGCATTCAAAACATGTTAAACATTATTTAAATGTGCTTCAACAATAAATGATAAAAAAATTAAAAATTGACCGAAATTGGGCACAGTCTTTATAAGAGAGGTGGAATGTGGTGAGTTTCTATCTCTCTTTAATTTCTTAAAATAAATTGGTATGTATATGGTAGTATGCATGATAAAAGGAGTGAATGAGTGAGAGAAATGAGCATGTACACTTATATGGTAAGTTTGTGCACTTTTGTGAAAAATGTGTTAAATAAGCATAATTGTGTTATATGTTATCATGTGATTTAAAATCCATGCTATCCTTGTATAGAAATGGTGTGCATTGGTGAAGCATGATAAATACGTGCTTAAGTTAATTTTGTGAGCATATGCTACTTATGCTAGGGTTTACATATATAGGAAATTATATATGTGGATTAGTGAATATAAAATGCATGATATATTCTTTTATAACTCATTTATGCATTGTGAAGCATGAATCTTAAATGTTTGGTCTATATGTGTTCTAAATGTATGTGTAGGGCCATTGTTAGGAGAACCGGGAAATGTGGTGGAATAACTTATTCACTTAGAGAAATAATGCTCAGTGATGGTCATGTTCCGGTTCGATCACCTCGGAGTAGAGAATACTCGGTGATGAATTCTGAAGCGGTCTAATCACCTCGGAGTAGGGAATACTCAGTGATGCATTTTGACATTATTTAATCACCTTGGAGTAATGAATACTCAATGACAGTTTGATTGCCTTGGAGTAGAGAATACTCGATGATAAATCCTGAAGTGGTCCATTCAACATGGAGTAGAGAATACTTGGTGACAGATTTCGCAGTGTGTGGGAAATGTCTCGGTCACATGGTTGGTGAAGAATCATGTTAGGGTATCGGGTTAAGTCCGAGAGAGAGAGACAAGTGTGTGATATTACTTTTATTTTAAATCATGAAGCATGATGTGTGTTAAATACATTCTTATATATATATGCATTGTTGTGAATAAACATGATGTATGTTGAATGATACGTGAAACGTTGTGATATGCATCCATGCAGGTCATGTCGAGTCAGCACTTAGGTGGATTAGGGTATCTCTACTAAGCCACCGCAATGCTCACCCTTTTTCCTAAACTCCTTTTATAGATAAGGCACCGATGACCGAGGGGACTTGAGTGTCCAAGTGGGATTTTGGTAGCTTTTTGCTCTATTTTTGGACATTGTATATATTGTGGCTATCCATGTCGGCTTATGGCATGAGACTTCATTTCAAGTTGTGGTTATATTTTGGACAAATGTAACTTTGATATATGCATTGGACTATGAGCTTATTGGGTATGAAAAAACAATGGATAGGTTATGTAATGCTTGTGGTAACATTTAGTTCATTTGATGATGTTTTTGACGAGTGTGGAATAATCGATGGATGTCGTTGTTTCTCTACACTTCGTACAAAAATACAACCTGCAAAAACTCTACTAAAAATTGTATAGTAATAAGTAGGGTCGAACCACTCTCAAAAGAGAATCAATAACAAGTCTCAAATTCAAAACCTCAATCTTTTGGGGTGAAAAATGAATAGTAAATAATAAACTTCTGATTTTTTTAATAATAAAAAATAATACTAAATGTCTTTGATCAAATGATGGAAAATATCTCAAGGAAAAAGAATTCACTACCATATATCCATATAAATAAAGTTTCTAATGTTCTTATCTAGTTTTTCCCTCAATAATCAGTACACTTCACCAATCCAATTAGAACTTGGAAAGATGAAGGAAGATATGACATAAAAAAAAAAAACTTGATGAAATATGAGAGAATATTTTTTTACTTAATCTGTTGCACATTTGTTACGTAAATAGAGGTAGGCATTCTTTGAATTACCATTATTTTCAAACACGAAGAACCCTCCCTCTAATTTTCTTTTGAAAATAAAACCCCAGAATAGAAAAATAAAAGAATACTTTTGGGAGAAAAAAATATATAAGAATGTAAATGAACTTACTTATATTTTACCATGGTGGCTTTATCACTCCCTTGAGAGGGGTGTTTACAAGAAAAGAAAATAAATACAAGAAAATATTTTCATTTACACTTTATTTTTTCTACAATTTCTAACTCCTTTCACCAACCCCCTAAGACCCCCTATTTATAAAGTTAGAGGGGAATGGTTTAGGTGGGAAAATAAAAAATTTTAAAAGACAAAATTAAAAACAAAAATTCAAAATACAAAATACAAAATTTGAAAATAAAAATTCAAAATACAAAATACAAAATTTTGAATTTAAATATCTAAGATTTGATCTCCATATCTCCAGTTTGAATTCTGGACTACTGACGTGGCCATGTAAAAATCATATTTTACAAAGTTTTGAACTTGAGACCTCTTGTGAAGTAAATTGTACAAAATACATTTTCTCCTACAATTCTTCTTATGTTCATCTTTGGCTATACATATCATTTTTAGCCATTTTTTACTATTTTTCTTCTTATTTGGAAATCAACTCCTATAAACATAAAATGCAAAGATAAGAACATTTAAATAAAGTAAAATAGTAATTAAAGTCATATTTTGAGATATAAAATAACAAGTTTTGTGCACTTATCAAATTACCCAAAAAAAAAAAAATTCTAGTCCTCTAGCAAATACAAGCAAAAGAGATTAGTGCACAAAACTGCTACTTTTATTTAACTCCTAACTAAAGATGGGCCACTTTCGCAGGCTATTCTCAATTGCTTTACCATATGCAACAAAACCTTAAACCCTTAGGTTACCCCTAGTGGACGAGCTATAGCCTCATGAGGGTTTCAGTGATGATATCCACAAACATTAAAAAATGGTAATTAACACTCAAAGATTTTTTTTTTCATTAATGATTATAAATCAATCATTCCATTTTAGTGCGTAATAAAAAAAAAAGACTAAATACTATTCAAAAGTTAAAAAATCTCATTACTATTCTTGACTCAGAGTGTGTTTGAATAGTCACCAATAGTATAATTCTCAATTTTAAAGCAACTGCATTTTAGATTTTCTTAGAAAATTAGCTTTGAATTCAAATGTCACTTATGATATTTCACTCAAAATTGAACACTAAGAGATTGGCTAATTTTGCACTCAAGTATATGTGAGTAGAATAATGTAGAACAAATGCAAATTAGCTCACATATTTTTCAATAAAGAACGATTTTTTTAAGAAAATGCATATGGTATCATGAAAGGAATATCAAATATTAAGAATTTATACCACACAACAATATAACTTAGTCATGTTCATATCAGAACTATACTATCCTTAAGATAAAAAAGGACTTTTTTTAGGATGTAACTTTAGGTAAAAGGAAGATAAAAAAGTGATAATGATAATGGTAAGGTTTATTCGAGAATTCCTGGGAAGAACTAACTCACTTAGAGCATATTACTTTCAACTTTTTCTTCCAAGATTTTGTTATTTAAGCGCTTTCTATTTCACTTCTTTTATATACACTTCTCAAAATCTCATCAACAATTATACTCCCTCCTTTTTTTTTGTTTTTTTCTTTCTTTTTTTTTTCCCACCCACTTGTACATTGATCACATCCATTATTGGAAAACCTAAAAATGGTTATCAAAGAAAGGCTGGACCAAAAATATTAACTGATTATCACTTCCATTCTCAAAAAATCTTAAAAATGTGGTTATAAAAAAAAGGATGGACAAAAAGCTCAATTGGTTAATAAGTGGTAATTCATAACTAAGAAAGAAAAAAAAATTTTGAAAGCCTCAAACCAATGAAAGATGGCCTAAAATCATTTCTCAAGGATAAGTATAGTTCTTCAACATACATACGCTCAAAAAATATTATGTGGCATAACATGATGAATTCTTAATATTTGACCAAAAAAAACAAAATAATAAGACTAATCAACAAAATTATGCGAATTTTAAGAAAAATTAGAGTAATTAGAATATAACCCTCAAAAAAATAAAAAGAATGGTACAGTACCTCATTAGGTTAAATCTCAACTTTTATTCGTTGGATCTTTAACATGTAGTCACTTATCAATTTCAAATCATATTATGGGGCTTTAGTAAATTTTGTTTTTTCTGAGTTTTAAAAATTCATGAAATTGTTCTAACTAAAAGAAAAGATAAAATCTTAACTTTTATCAACTTATAAATACACTAAAGTTTAAAGATTTTATTTTAAAATTTTATGCACATTTAATATAAAAAAACAAATCATAGTGTGAAAATTACCATTATCCCAAAACATTTTCTAAAAAATTAAAAATTCAATACTTTTCTTAAAATTTAAAAATTTAATATCATACCCCCAAACCTAAACTCAACATTGTCCTCAATGTTGGACAAAATAACAATTAAGCACAAATAGATTGGAAGAATTTCATCTTAATCAAAATAAATTGATTTGTTTTAACTTTTCATCAAACAAAAATGAAGCGTTAGTAATCACATGAAAAGTTCAAGATTATGTACGAAAAAATGCAATTTTTTTTCTTTTTTTTTCAACAAATAAATACAACTCCTATTATATTTTTTTTGTTAAAGTAACTTGAGGATTACTAGTTAAGGTCTACCAACAACACAAACAGGAAAGTTCCCAGGAAAGTCTGGAGAGACACTTGGCCTGCTTAATGACGGTACATCCACACTCCTTAGACAGAACTTTCCTATACATTGTGAAGTTGGAAGGTGCGCACTGGAGTTACCAAGAGTTAGCTCTACTTTTATAAATATTTTTAAACAATAAAAAGAGCATTACTACAAAAATGCTAAATTAAAATTCACAAAAAAAAAATGTTAATTTAAAGATGCACAAACAAAAGAAGCAATAAAAATAAAAATAAAAAAATGAGTGAGTGTGTGGTCTTTCTTCTTTTTTTATTAACAAAAAGAACAAAAAATAAAAGAAAAAAAAATGAATAAAGTGTGACCTTAGGGATATTTCTAAGGTATTCTATTCTAGAATTTGCATGCAAAAGTTATCAACCTAAAAAAGAATATTATGTTTTCCTAATCTAAAAGGAAAATAAAAATGATGTAAAAGAATTAGGTACATACTTGGATGACAAAGCTTTTGTTCCTCCTGTAAGAGTGTCTGATGGTGGCATCAATATAAGCAATGCATCATGAGAATCTGCCATGGAAAAAAAAATTTATTTTTCATTCTTTTCTTCAAATAATAATAATAATAATAATAATAATAATAATAAGAACATAAAAAAAAATTAAAAAAAAAATAGAAGGGATGGAAAGAAGTTTGGGTGGGCTCCCAAAAAAATTGTAGTGTTGAATATCTGTGCTTCATATTCTCAAACTTGATTTGGCAACGACACCATTTGACAAGTGTCAAATAATGGATGGATGTCATTGCTTCTCTACACTTCGTACAAAAATAGAATCAGCAAAAACTCTACTAAAAATTGTATAGTAATAAACAGGGTCGAATCACTCTCAAATGAGAATCAATAACAAGTCTTAAATTCAAAACCTCAATCTTTTGGGATGAAAAATGAATACTAAAAAATAAACTTCTGATTTTTTTAATAATAAAAACTAATACTAAATGTCTTTGATCAAATGATGGGAAAAATCTCAAGGAAAGAGAATTCACCACCATAGATCCATACAAATAAAGTTTCTAATATTCTTATCTAGTTTTTCCCCCAATAATCAATACATTTCACAAATCCAATTAGAACTTCGAAAGATGAAGGAAGATATGACAAAAAAAAAAAAACTTGATTCAATATGAGAGAGTATTTTTTTTACTTAATCTGTTGCACCTTTGCTAGGTAAATATAGGTAGGCATTCTTCGAATTACCATTATTTGGCAAATATGAAGAATCCTTCCTCTAATTTTCTTTTAAAAATAAAAATTGAGAATAGAATAATAAAAGATTACTCTTTGGAGGAAAAAATATATAAGAATGTAAAAGAACTTACTTATATTTCACCATGGTGGCTTCATCACTCCCTTGAGAAGGGTGTTTACAAGAAAAGAAAATGAATACAAGAAAATATTTCCAACTACACTTTATTAATTAATAACCCACACTCCTAATTACATGTAAGCTAATCATGCGCACGTCATTATCTATGCGTACACTCATCACTATTCATCCTATTGGGCCTCACATCGGTCTATGCATCCATATCAATTCATTTCCATTCCTAAATCATGAAATCCCAGGTTTTTAAGGTTTAGGGGACTTTGAGGCGCCTCAAACACAAGTTTAAGTCACCTTAAACTTTCCGAAGACTTAGTGTTTTCAAAAAGGCTCTTTGAGGCACCTCAAACTACACTTTGAGGCCCCAAAAACTACACTCGACTTGAAACTTTGCAGAATTCCTTAACCTGATACATTAGCCATTTTTATGTTCAAATTTCATCCTAACATCGTAGGATCATTCATATATCATTCTAATAATCTACAATTGATAAATCATCACGCACATCTATATTACATTTAAGCTCTACGTTTAAATCTCCCTCCAAAAAAAATTATCCATCTAATGGTCAAAAATGCTTAAAAAATTCATCTGACGGTTCAAAATATCTATGCCTATCTATGGTCTAAAATTACTCTCCCTATCTTCAATGAACGGTCACAATTCACTCCCACCAAAATTTAATTTTAAAACTTCACCTACTCTCACTCTATCCCTATATCACTCTCCCACCCATTTATTTATTTTATTTCTTTTCTCTCTCCTCTTATTTCAGACTCACTTCTTCCACCATTGAAGCAACAAAAGACCCAACTGGGCAATATTCTCACCATCGGTGCATATATGATATATAGAAATAGGTGTGGTGACCAATTGATCTTTCCCAAAAATCAAAGGTTCCCACAGGCCAACCAAACCATCATAACCATTTATGTATATGCATATATAAAGGTATCCAAGCCTTCCTCTTCTTTACATCACAACATTCATTCATTGCTTCAATCTCTCTCTCTCTTGATTTCATTATTTTCCTTGGGGTTTTTCTTGTCTTTGGTTTGGTTGGTTGTTTTGTTGGCCTATGAATCACAACCAACCAATCCACCAGCCGAAGCCCACTGCCACTATTTTTGCCACCAGAAACTTCGATCATTTTCGCCGACCACCCATAGCTACTTCACCATGTGGTGTTTCTTCAGGGGATTTTGTAGGATTTTATCTTATTCCTACAAAACCCTTTTTAAAATAGAGAGAGATAAATAATATATAGCGAGAGAAAAAGAAAATGGGTTCTCTAATAAATGGAACAGAGATGGGTTGACATGAAGTTGAAGAAGAAGAGCCTATATTGTCGCAGAAATCTCAGAGATTTTGGACAGGTAATCTGTATGTCTAATTTTGTGCATGTCTATATATTGTTTACGTATTCTTGATTGTTGAAAATTTGTCGGAGTCTTTGCCCGAATTTAGATATTTTCTCAATATCTTCATGTGTTTAGAATTGGGTATGTAATTGTTCTGGCTTAGAAAAAAAAAAAAAGGTATATAGTTTCTCTCTAGATGCCTGTAGTGGTGATGGCCATCTCCGCCGTCCGGAGCATCGCCGCCGCCGAAGCTCCTGTACCGAGCCCCATACAAATGTGAATGAATTTTTTCTTTACAGGTGAGAGTGATGGAACGACATATTTCATTAGTGTATTATGGTTTCTGTAAAAGAAAATGCAAAGCTAAAATATAAAATATAAACTGTTGTTGATTATTTTTATTTTCATTAGTTACACTTTCTTTATCAACAAAAACTTTGATTGAATTTTGGTAACTTTTATAAGAATGACACAGTGCCTACAAAACAGAGAGATTCAGTATAGTTGTAATCCTCCTTTATATGGGTGCTTCCTACTGCTGTTGCTACTGATTCAAGTTTAGACTTGAGAGGCATTGGAGCTGGGTCTGTTTTGTTTGCTGGCCGGCGGTAGTGGGGATGAGGTGTTGGTGATGATGAGGTGTCACTTGGCCGACAAGTGTGATGGGTGGGGTCACGGTGGGAAGTGGGCATGTGGTGTTCTACTTTCTTTTTATATTATTTCTACTCATTTGTGTCCCACATTTGTGTTCATGTATACAATCTTTTGGTTGGAGGCTGTGCATATCTTTTTCATATTAGTTTATAAAACAATATTTATATTCTATACTAATAATTTTACTTGGATATCTAAGACAATATCTTTTGATCTGGGCCAACATCACTATCCATCAACAATATATCAGTATATGCATATATTTTTAAAAGAATAGTTAAAAGAAAATTAAAAGAGAGAGTGAAAGAAAAAAAAAAAAGATCCCAATAGAGAGAGAAAGGGCACAGAGAGAGAGAAAAGGAAAAAAGAAATATTGATTAAAATATTAGAAAGAAATATTGGAGAGAGATGTGTAATTGGTCCCTTCGTTGGAGCTTCAAGAATGAGTGGGAGAGAGAGGAGAGAGAAAAAAAAAAGAATGATTGGAAAAGTGAGCTGAATTTTGAGAAAATAATAAATAGAGAATATGTTATGTAGATTGAGAAGAAAATAGAAAAGAAGGGACATAATGATGGTGCATAAGTTGTAGAGAGAGAGAGAAGAAAATAATAATAATAAAGAATGAGAGAGTGCATCCGTAGAGAGAGAAGAAATAAGTGGAATGTAATTAGGGGAAATTCAAATTCTGTGATTTTTGCACAATGGACATGGTGAAGGGATCCAATACATACAACTGAATGTAGAAAAATACATAGTTGTTCTCTTTTATGATTTGACCGCAAAAAACACTTTTATTGAAAAAAAATTTGTAGGGTTTCAATCTAGAGTGAGTAATCAATTTTTTAGTCCAGTTAACAATAGAGTACATGAATGTTGAGTTTTTTTAAAGATGGAGAGGTTGTAGAAACTGAATTTTTTTTTTTATATAAAAATTTCATAGAGATATATATAGATATAATTTTTTTTTAATAATTGTCGCCACTAAGAATTTGAAAAAATCCTAAAGAATATAGAATAGTAGTTAATGCAAATAATATTTTGTCCAATAATTTTTTATTTTATAGTGCAGTAGGCACGGGCAATATCCTAGTACATATATATAGAGTATGAAACCATAGCATAATTCCAACATGTTCACAACATGTTCATAAAGTATAAAAACAACATATCAAATTCAAGTTTCATACATATATCAATATGCACTAAGTCCACATCCCAGACGTGCCAAAGATGAAAAATAACAAGTCTTTAAATGAAGTCAACTTTTTCACTCCACACCAACTCTACCGTTGGGGAGATGCCTCCACATCCTTTCCGTTTCCTAAAAAAAGTTAATCCTTATGGGATGAGCAACCATAGGCTCAGTAGGAATGTTTAAAACACAATTTCGCAAGTCCCGTTAATGCCACCTAAGCATACATTTGCATTTAATCAATTTAAGTAAATTTTCATAAAACACATTTATATCATAAGCAACATGTAATGCAAAATGATATGCATAACTCCCTTGTACTCTCCACACATCCATTAGACTCCGCTACCCAGGATCATCCAATACCACCTAATCGAGGCTCCATGACCAAATTACCCCATCATGAGACTCCACTTTAGGGAGTATCATTATACTCGGAGCTCCCATATCGGATCACTCCATTGGGTTCCATTATCGAATTGCCAATGGGAGTTTCCATTACCGGATACCTCATTGTCCATCAAAAGGACATGACCGTCCAAGTGAACTCACCACCCTCACCACATGTTTACCCACAGCTTGGGATGGATTACCCATGCTCATGACATCAATGAATAGGTAATTCAAGGCAAATTAACATATCATGATCATGATTACATAACTCACCATTTAAGCACTACATGTAATCACATTGTACATGAGTCACATTTTCCACATTCTACATAGTTAATATAGACAATTAAATCATGCATTACACTTAAACACATTCCTAAAGCAATTCATCAAGCACATAAGTGTCACCTTCACATATACATACATGAATCCACTAATTTAATGCACGAGTCAATTCCAACGTGCTTTTAAATTTCTCTAAGGCATTTATAGATATACAATTAAATCAACCAACATTAATAACACATTTAATGGTATAATTAGCATGTTTGAATATTGAAAAATATCTAAGTAGTTCACATAACCAATTAGTTGTCATAGATAACCAATATACTCACAAAAACCTCAAATTTTATGGGTTAGGCATCCCTACCTCAAATTGGAAGAGCTTCCAATTGAATTTCCCCCAATTCTCTTAAAAACTAACTTTCTTCGAAATTAAATTTGGACCGATCAATCTCAAACGCTCATCACGTAGATCGTTTCTTCCTTCTTCGACGAACTTAAATTCTCACTCGAAGTCCCTCTAAATTGATGAAGAAGGAAAGAAGAAGAAGTTGCTATATATGTTTGTATATCTAATGTTGCTCACGGCTGAGAGAAGAAGAGAATAGGGATGGGTGCTCTCCTTTGCTATTTATAGAAAAATGACCTACACATTATTACAACAATGCCATTACTTTTTCCTAAAACCTTCTCGGGCTCATTTTTGGAGTTCCGTAGCTCCGATTGACACAAAATCAATTCTGTTGTGCGTCAAATATTTTATTTAACCTACCCTCCGAATTTGAAGTAATTTTGACACTTTCAGATTTTCTAAGCACACGAGGCCCATGCTCTTAGAAACATATAGGTACTATAATGTATTCTTTTATCTGTTCTTTCAATGCAAAGGGTGAAGAAAAAAAAAAAGAAATATTGTTTGTCCAAAAAAATAAACCTGTGAAATTTTGATTCCCAAGACCTATTTCCTTTGGTTCTACATTCTTAATCCTAAAATAATGAATTGGGTTCGTATAGGCATTTTGGACGACGCTATGGAATCTTATTGATTTGCTGTATCGACCGCACTAAGAGTTGAAGAAGGTTAGATTGCCTTACCACCAGTAGTTGAAAGATAACGTTTCAGGTCCAGAGTTGTATTCAGTAAGTTGGGTAGCTCAATTCCAATCTTTCAGCCTAGGACTTATTCTTACTGTAAGTCTCATTCTTGCCCAAGTATCTATGTGCTAGTCCCTCCAACAACCAAAAAGGTAGATGAACCAGGATGTAACTTATGGCCTTCTAAAGGCCCACCCAAAACCTATTCGGCGTACACATTAGAGACAGAAAAAGATGCTTCCTATAAGAACCAAGTGGTCATAGAATTGATCTACTAGTAACTGACTTAATCCCTCACTTAGGCATCTTCTGCAACGATACCGGTGGAAGGAACTCCACCATACCGAGAGAAGAAATCCATATTTTGAAAACAGTATAAAAACCCTGAAACAAAATTGTTGCAACAAAAAAATAGAATAAAATATGCAACTATGTATGCTCTAAAATATATGCTCTACTGAATCTTAGCTTTTTGAGGAAACTGGCCATTCCCATGCCATTCGATTTGCATTTCATCAATGTTACGTTGCCTATGCTTAATTGAGTTGACCTTGTATACAATTATGAAAGCAATGCTGGCTTCGAAGCAAAAGCTCCTACCGGGCCATAGAAGGAAGCTCTATTCTTGGATGTTGGCATTCCTATCCGAGTAGCGGACGAGAGGACGTTAACATTTTTTCATAAGATTCTTCTAGAAGCATACAGGTACTATAATGTGCTTTTCCATGGGTATAATCGGTGATTCGACAGCAAACGCAATAAATAATCCAATATAGAATATTGTTTCCAATGCCACAGGATACAATTGATTAGCTGATGTTTCAAACTTTAATGTTGGTTCATTAGAACCATATAAATCGAGACCCAAAACTCCTATTAAAAGAAAAATGGAACCCCCCGTAGTGTACAAAATAAATTTTGTACCTGAGTATAGACATGTTTTTCCTCCCCATATGGATAAAAGTATATAAACGGGAATGAATTTTAACTCCCACATGATAAAAAAAAAAAAGCAAAAGGTCAAAAAAATGATCCTATTTGACTGCTGTACATTGCTAACATCAGAAAATGGAATAATTGAGAATCTCGAGGAACTAGCCGAGCTGCTAAGTAGTAATGAATCCTGTCAGTAAAATGGGTCCTATAGAAAGTCCATCTATTCCCAATCTCTAGTGGAAATCTAAAAAATGGATCCATTTATAATCCTCCACTAGTTGGATTAATGGATCGTCTTATTAGAAATGATAACAAAATGCATAGGTTGTTAGAAGGAGTTCTAATATACATATACAAATAGTATACCACCTAATTACCCTATTTCCTCTATGGGGAAGAAAGGAAATTAAAGAACCCATAGATATTGGCAAAACTATAATTATTGTTAACCAAGGAAAATAATTCATGGTAAAGACAAGATACATTTGGACCAGAAAAACCGGTATTCAAAAAACCTCAAAATATGTTATTTTCGAGTATGGATTTTTGTCGATCTCTTTCTCTATTCGTACCTATTTATCTTTATCATTGCTCCCATAGAATCCTATGTTCTATAATGACAAAACCGTATTTTATTGATCCTAAAAATATAAAATTCTGCCATTCCCTTTAATCGGTTTGTTTTCGTTGTAACTCTACTAACAAACAAGGAATAAAGTTTGCTTATTGCACTTAATATTGATTAAATACATTATTGATTGAATATACCCAATAGTTTTTCTATTTCTTCCTTATTTATTCTTCCATTTACACTTTTTTGTTTGTATCTTTGTAGATTATCTATGTAGTGCCAATCCAATACAAGTACTTTTTTTTTTAATATTATTTCAATTTGAATAATATTCAAATTTCATTTGAAGTTCTTTTGTTTTTCCATTGTATTCCTTTCTCAACATTCATATTGACAACAGTGTATCGAACAAATATAATTCATCGCAAATGTAAGTGGATCTATCTATCTTAGTCCCATAGGTTTGTTTTTTTTTACTTTATTTCACTCAAATGATGGGTTCGTTGGATTCGCTTTGATACAAGAAGTCTTTTAAAATGAATTTTTTATTTTTTTTAAATTTCTTGTTTTGCTAGTTAAATGCTTTGATTGCCACTGCCTCGTATAATCTCTTTACTCTTTATTTTATTGTTTTTTATTCGGATTGTATCTACACACCCTTTTTCGGGTTGCTAACTCCATGGTAGAGTACTCGACTTTTAAGTGCAGCTAGGATCTTTTACACAAAAGTCAACTTTTGCCGAACACTCTAAAAACTTCCCCAAACCTCAAATAAGTTATCTAAACATATATTTATCTAAAGCATATACTTAATCATTTAAAGCATCAATATGACAGTTAAATAAAAATACAAGAAAACTGGCCAAAAATGGTCACAATTCTTACAACCTACCCAACTTAAAAGAATTTCGTCCTTGAAATAAGTCCATACCTAAAGGAAACAAGTCGGGATACTTAGAATGAATTTCCTACTCTCGCTCCCAAGTAGCTTCCTCAACATTATGATGATACCACAAAACTTTGACCAAGGGAATGGTCTTACCCCTCAAAACTTGCTCTCTAGCATCAAGAATCTGAATTGGTCTCTCCTCGTAGGTGACATCCTCGTCAACCTCAACGTTTACCCAACTTAGAACATGTGATGGATCAGGTTCATATTTCCTCAACATGAAAACATGGAAGACGTTCTGAACTTTTTCAAACTTTGGTGGCAAAGCCAATCTATAAGCCACTTCACCGACACACTCGAGGATCTCAAATGGTCTAATGTATCTCGGTGATAACTTTCCACTCTACCCGAAGCGCATCAACCCTTTATGTGGTGAAACCTTTAAGAACACATGGTCTCTCACCTCAAAGGCTAACGGTCTCCTCCTCTGATCGACATAGCTCTTTTATCAACTCTGAGCTGTCAACAGTTGCTGCTTAATCAACTTAATCTTTTCTGTAGTCTCATGCACGATGTTTGATCCTAAGGCTGCAGTCTCGCCCACCTCAGTCTAGCAAATTGGAAATCTACACGGTCTGCCGTACAATACCTCAAATGGTGTTGTACGTAAACTCCACAAGTGCCAAATGATCCTCCCAACCACCGCCAAAATTAAGTATACAAGCACGAAGCATATCCTCCAATATTTGTATAGTATGCTCTGACTGTTTGTTAGTCTGAAGATGGAATGCTGTGCTAAAATACAACTCAGTGTCCAACACCATCTAAAATCCTTGCCAAAATCTCGAAGTGAACTGTGGATCCCTATCCGATACAATGGATACCGGAACCCCATGTAACCTCACAATCTACTCCACATATTACTTGTTGAGTCTCCTCACATCATCATTCAACCTCATAGGCAAGAAGTAAGCTATTTTGGTTAACTTACCCATAACAACCCAAACTGTATCGTTGCCCTTGATGTCTTACCTTTACTTGTTGACAAGTAACGCATTTCGCCACAAACTGTGCTACATCCTTTTCTATACCCTACCACCAATATTGGTACCTCACATTGTGATACATTTTGATGCCACCAGGATGAACTACAAAATACGAATGATGAAGTTCTCGTAATACATCATCACGACAATCAGAAAGATTTGCCATCAATCCTCTAAATTTTAGACCCCTATCGGAATGCAAGGTCCAATCTGTCACCGTCGTACCACCAACAATCTGTGGGTGAATAGACTCCAATTCACTATCCCTCTTTTACGCCTCAATCACCTTGCTCACAAGCATAGGTTGAGCTACCAAGCTAAATAATGTAATTGGCTCGCCATCATCACTAAAATACAACCCCAACTCTAAGAAATCTTCCATCATTTTCCATTCTAGAATGACTATTCTAGCTAGAGTCCTGTGAAACTTTCTGCTCAGTGCATCTGCCACCACATTCACTTTACCTGGATGGTATTGCAAATTAAAATTATAGTCCTTCACATACTCAATCCATCACCTCTGCCACATGTTTAAATCCTTTTGGGAGAAAAGGTACTTGAGACTTTTGTGATCCAAATACACCTTGAATCTCTCGCCATACAAGTAATGTCTCCATCCTTTCAAAGCAAAGATCACCGCTATTAGCTCTAGGTTATGCGTAGGATAGTTATGCTCGTGAGTCTTTAATTGTCTAGACACATAAGCAACTACTCCGTCACATTGCATCAACACACAACCTAGTCCTCTCCCTGAAGCATCACAATAGATCACATACCCCAAGCCATGCTCGGGTATCACCAAAATAGGGGCTGTAGTTAACCACTTCTTTAATTCATGAAAGGTTAACTCACATGCTTCATTCCACACAAACTTCACACATTTACGAGTAAGTCGTGTCATCAATGCTGCAAAACTAGAGAAGTCTTTCACAAACCTCGTATAGTAGCCTGCCAACCCAAGAAAACTCCAAATCTCAAAGACACTCTTCGAACTTTCCCAACTCATTACAGCCTCAATCTTAGATGGATCAACTAAAACTCCACCTCCAAAAACAACATGTCCAAGGAATTTCACCTCTTGGAGCCAAAACTCACACTTTTCATACTTAGCATACAATCGGTGCTCTCTAAGGATTTGCAAAACTATCCTCAAGTGTAACTCATGCTCCTCCTCCAAAGATGACTACACAAGTATATCATCCACAAACACCACCACAAAAGCGTTAAGGTACTCATGGAATGTGTGGTTCATCAAGTCCATAAATGTCATCGGTGCATTAGTCAAACCGAATGGCATTACAAGGAACTCATAGTGTCCATACCACGTATGAAAAGTTGTTTTATGGATATCCTCATCTTTCACCCTCAATTGATAATAACCCAACCTTAAATCAATTTTTGAGAAGTAGTGAGCTTCCTTCCATTGATAAAATAGGTCATTTATCCTCGGTAATGGATACTTATTCTTCATTGTCACATGATTCAACTTTTGGTAATCAGTGCACAATCTCAAAGCACCATATTTCTTCTTAGAAAATAACACCAGTGCTCCCTACAACGATGCACCCAGTCTAATAAAGCCTTTAACTTTTAAATCATCCAATTAACGCTTTAACTCAACCAACTCTGCCGGTGTCATTCGATATGGTGCCACAGAAATGGACGCCGTACCGGGTATAAGATCAATCCCAAAATCTACCTTTATCTTAGGAGGTAAGTCCGTTAAATCTTTAGGAAAGACATCTAGGTATTCACACACCACTGGCGGCTATACCTCTCTTGAAATCTCCTCTCCCTCGGCCACAAGGCTAGCCAAGATAAAACTGTGTTGCTCCCAACTACTAATGCCATAGCATGGTGAAGTAGAGGAGTCACTCCGATCTCCCACAAAACAAAAGCAATCACCCTCGGACGTACAAATCATCACTCTCCCTCTAAAACAGTCAATAGTAGCACGAAACCCAGATAACCAATCCATCCCTAGGATGATATCAAAACTACTCATATCAAGGAGAATGAAATCAAACTCAAGTGTCCACCTGGCTATCTCAATAGCACATCCCCAGCACACTTTGTCAAGAATCACTGTACCACCCACAAGCGTATCAACATAAATTGCTCTACCCAATGGATAAGTCTCTAATCCCAATGCCTGTGCAAATGATGTACCAGCATCAATCAATACAATTGCCAAAGAACTATATACCAAAAATATACCACTAACCACTGAGGGTCCTACTGAGGTGTCTACAGGTGTCACTGCATAAACCCTGCCATGTGCCCTCTGATCCTGTACTTTAACAGCCTGAACACCTGACTGCTGTGTGGATGCACTAGGGGTAAATCCCCTCACTGGTCTTGCACTCTATGTAGACATAGCTTGCTGTGGTGGAGGTAATGCTCTATAGCCTGACTGTTCAGTTACTGTCTGTGCTGGCCTCTAATGAGCATTTCCACCCTGCTGTGGACGGTTGATGTGGCCAAATTTGTCTTTATTTTTGTAGCTTACTATTTCTTATCAAAAAATAATTTAAACCACTCACAAGAGAACGAATCTTTGTAGATACGGTTCTTTATAGAGGGTATCGATCCCACGTGGGGTACGTGGATGAATTGCACTATTGAGAGAGAATTTCCAATTTAATCCTAAAAATAGAATTTTTTATTTGAATTTAACACTACTTCATAGAATGTAAGAACATTAAAAGTAAGAATTTTATAAAGTTGAGAAAGAGAGAACTAGGGGTGATTTCCACCTCTAGCCAATTGACCAGTCCAAGTATGTAGCAAATTGGATCTTCTATAAGTATATGTAACACAATGTCATTAGGCTTGTGGCCTATAATGACATATCAAAAGATAAACATGATTTCAAACTAAGCATATCCCATCTTTAACAAGCATAGTCCTTCAACCTATCTACTTATTCTACCTTCCAAATGTACCTACTTGTGTCCGAACTACCTTATCTTGGCATGGGCTATATAAGCAAGAAATATCACATTTCATTAAAAACTATTACAAAACCATCATTTACACTTTTTAGTGAAAGTTGTAAATGTTGAGCATTCAAAATGAAATATTTCTACTCTAAGAGAAGATGAAGAAACAATATCAAATGAACATATTGAAGAAGTTCACAAATATTACACAAAACACTAGGCTAAGTAATCAACGTATACATATAGATCCCAAAGTTGCTACAAAATGAACAAGTTACATGGCTAGGGGGTTCAACCACACCCTAGATAGAAAGTTAGTTGATCATAGGAGACTTGCAATCCTCCTCCATGGCCAGAGATATGAAGTTCCAAAAGTTTGGTTCAGCCCTTCCTTCCTCTACTTTAGTCAAAAATATGCATATATCCCTCCACTAGTGTCCTTGGGTCCCACCTTGCCTATATATCTATATAATCCACCTAATATATATATGTCCCCTTCATAAGTCTCTTTGAAGTCAAAAAATCCTCCAAAAGCACGTGCAAAGGTCATTCATGGATGCAAGTAGCAGGACAAGTGGACAAGTTGGCAAGTGGACAAGTGGCCAACTTGTAGTCTGCAGAATCTCGATTGTGCAAAATTGAAGTTTCGCACAATCAAGATTTCTATCACGCCCCGATTCCCGAGGCCCGAAAACCGAGGTGTGAACCCCGTGAGATCACCCTCACGCTCTAACCACCACCTGATCATGCAACCTCAATTTCCTATCATTTTTATGAAAATCGGGCATGACCCATTCTAAATAATTAGCTCCTGGCATGATATACCTGCTTTACAATTTATATGGACACTTCTGGGCACGTGTCCCCCCAGCATTTATATCTAAACAATAAAAATGGACACTTCTGGGCCCGTGTCCCCCCAATATTTCTACAACATGCATAAACAATCATAAATACATGTCTCAGTCCTCAAACGTTCTTATTACATACATACATCACATGAATAAAATACAACAGAAGGAACTGAATCAATAAAATCGCTTTATACATTTAATCCAAATGTAAAGCATCTATCTATCCACTACCCTGGATATACATTAGATTCTAAGAAATCTACGTACTACCTCTGCAACTGGGACTACCGATCCCCCTAACTGACTTCGAAATCAGCAATACCTGCAAAACCTGGGAGGGGGTGAGCTCAAAGGCCCAACAAGGTATGTAGAACCATACTATCACCGCTGCAGCAGGTCGATCCTCACATATTCTCAAAAATATACATGCACTTAAATATATCACAATATTTAAGACCATGCTCTACCTAGCATGCATGAACCCATGATGTATATGGCTACTCTAGCACATGTGAACATACAAAATCCACTATACATGATTTTAGAAATCATTTTCAACATGCTTGAAAACAGTAACCATTCCGCACCAATATGTATATAGAACATATATGTCAACACATTTACATAACCGATGTAAATCAACTACCACATCTCCTACTCGTCAAGTAGCACATCTCAAATGCAATATAGATGCATTTAAACAGAAAACATGCTAATCAGATAAACACATAAGCATAAAGGTATTTTCACCTTCCACGGTCATAATCCGATACATAATACAAGCACCAAAGCTTGCACATACTCTCACTCTCGGTCCTCATCCGATACCCCACATGATTGGCCCGCTCCGAGGACCATGTGACATAGGACAACTCCGATAACCATCCTATGACCATGGCGGGTCCACTCCGAGGGCCATACTTATTGGACATACTCCGAAGGCAATATATTGGTTTGCCAAATTGTGAGGGGGCAACTCCGAAGCTCACAAATGTTGGACACACTCCGATTCTAGGCATAAAACCTTTGTATGGCGGGTCCACTCCGAGGGCCATACGTAGTGGATAGCTATACCACTTCTTGTGACACGGTTGGACCACTTCGAAGTCCCGTGCACCTCTTTTTGCGTTAATTTTCCCGCAACCTCCCATATATGCAAAATGAATGCATACGTAATCAAGCATTTCATTTTATGCTATTCCAATGCACTAGCTAGTATATAAGTACATAGCATGCATTTCTCTCTACACAAACCCACATAAAACCACGTATGTGTCATTTCCCTCCTATACATGCAATATGGATGCATATACACACAACATAATACCTTCATGCTTCAACCCATGCTTATGAATACTAAAAAGAAGTATTTAGCATGCTTTTTATCACATTCCAACACATATAGCACATATATGTTCAAAACCCGCATAACACCTCTTATATGCAAACAACTTCAACTTAGCACATTTTTATCATGCTATAACCAATGCATGCGTTCAATATATATATATATGAAGCTAGCACGCATCTCACATTCACATTCCCACATATAAACACATATATGTCCAATCTTGCATATAAGTCCTATATGCACGTGCACTAGCATAAGTACAGTCATGCTCTCATTCAATGCATGTATTCACTACAAGTAGCTAACATGCATTCCAATCACAATACATATACACACATATATATATTACGTCACCCACATATGTATCAGGAATATATAAAGCACTTAGCACATTTCATGCTTTTCAAATACTCGCCAGAAGTTAAATTCATACTTAGCATGCATTTCTACCGCTGCCACCATATATATAATCACCTATATATATACTGAACCTCATGCATAAGAGCCACATATGCATACAATATAACACACAGCTAAACAGATATTATTTAGCAAACTGTTCATAGACTTTAATCTATACATACATGCATACCACAATGCAAATAGGCGATAAATCTAACATGTTATCGCTTCCCAAACCCGCACATACATATATATACACACACGCATATATATATCCTCTCACATCCCATGTATGTACCACATTCCCTATACACATATATATATATAAGCGCCTATATATATATGTATATACACATACCACATATGATTAAATTGAGACATATGTAAATTACTCAATATACATAAAATATCTGTATGAGATAGAGGCAAGAATCAACTTGCCTTAGGTCCAGCTTTCGCTAAGTCCATGCTTGCAAAGCGGTCCTTTTTCCATGTCCGGTCCAGTCCAGTGTCAAAGCCCACATGACAATCCTCTGAACCATTTCCTTGCCCTTTCTAATTTCCATAATTGGTCCAATTTATTTGTGCAAGCCCATGTATAATTCAAGTCCGTAACTAATTTCAGTCCACATCTGAATTAACCCAAATAACCAATTTCGGCTCACTGTCATGTCCAACCCAACCCATGCATGAATGTGTTGAACACACACACTCCATTATATACACTTGCACCAAATTTAACCCGGCAAATCCTCCAATCAAAACCATGTAAATAGGCAGCCCACTGTCCATGCCGACACCACAAGGCCGCCATTTCCACGGCCAAACAGTTCACGAACCAGCCCCTTTTTGGTACCACCATGGCTCCGAGATCATGAGCAACCCATGAAGAAAACCCACAACTATCAAGGACCCATATCAGTTACCATGTTCGGCCAAGAAGACTACCACAGGACAGGCCATAATAGCCCACTTTTCAGCCACGAAACTGGCCGAAAGACCCCCTTATCGCACCTCCGTCGGGCACCATCGTGTCTTCCAAAAATAACCCAATCAAAGCCCCAAGCTTCGGCACTCTCACAGACTCCAAAGCCGAACCCATGCACAACCATACCCGAAGTCAAAACAGCCACCACTCACCACCGTGGACAGCCTGAACAACCACCATTTACCGTTAAACCGAACTGCTATGGCCACCCAAAAACTCACCACTCCAACTACCCAAACGAAATCCATTTGAAAACCAAACCCAACCAACTCACCGTAATGGATCTATCAGCCGAAGCCTCTGTAAACCGATCCACCTGTCGAAGACCGAGCACCACCACGGCATCAACACCCTCACCCACGGCCGGCCCAAGAAAACCCAGCCGTGAACCCAGCCAAACACCACCAAGCTCGACCCAAGATCGAACCAACCACTGAAACCCCCATCGAACCAGCGAACCTGTTGTGCTCAACCCGAAATTTAGACTAACCCAGCCCCATCCGAAGCCTCTGCCATCGCCGGAGTGCCACCTCAACGGCCGTACTCAACCGAAACCAACACTCGCCGGAACCAACAAGTTTCAGCCACGAAACCCCCTTCACGAACGGCCCTCCATCGAACCGTGAACCCAAGGACCGAGGAACCGGGCTCCGCAACAGCCCACTGCCACCGAGCCGTGGCCACCGTGGATGGCGGCAGCCACTGTCGACGCCGGAACCGTCGCCTCCCTCTCCCCGATCTCGGCTTCTCTCTCTCCTCTCGGTTTCTCTCTCCCCGATCTCCTCTATTTCTTCTTTTCTTTTCTTTTCTTTTTCCTTTTCTTTCTTTCCTCTTTTCTTCTTTTCTCTTTTCTTTTCTTCAGCTGACCACACTCTTGGTCCCCTTTTTGGTCCACACATATTACCTATATATTATATACATATATAATATACTACACCTTACACAAAATACATGTATTCCATGTATTTTCCCCACATCTATACCTACAATCATGTATAGGTACCCACACTTCCTCATAATTGCGTAAAAGCCCACCATATATTTATAATTAAATATAAATATAGGTACTACGTATATATATATATATATATATATACATATACACACACCTTCCACTTGTATGGAAACATAAATGTCCATACCCTTTCCGGAATTTTAATTAATCCGAAAAAAAATCAATTCGGCCCAAAAATCATTCGAGACCGGTCAAAATTATTCCGGTCCTTACAATTTCTATCATGCGAAATTAAAGTTTCGCATAATCGAGATTTTGATTGTGCGAAACCATCATCTCGATTGTGCGAAACCATCATCTCGATTATGCGAAATGCCTTTATGAATTTCTTGATTTCTTCACTTCCTCAGCATTTGATCGGAAACAACGCCTTTTTTTCGACAAAACCTAATATTCAACAAAAACACAAAAAAAACATAAAAATACCAAGGTAAACATAAATACGGAATCAACATATGCAATTAAGAAGGCATAAATGTGCGATATTTAACGCTTATCACACCCCCAAACTTACATATTGCTAGTCCCTTAGCAATGCAAAATAAAATGAACTAGCTTAAGCAAAAATGGATTATTTATTAGTCATTAACTAGATAAGGGATGATTACCCATTCATCTCATGCCTGACAAATGCAACAAGTATTATGGAGCTATGTGGACATTAATCAAAAATGAACCTTTGCAAACTAGAGTTAGATGACACTCCCCACATAATGGTTAGTTTGAACAAAAATATTAACACCAACCCTAAAATCCTCTTTCAAAAGTGAACATCCATTCTAACATGTGACTTATCATCATATTTGGAGAATACAAGAACACATCTGTTTTTAGAAGAAAAATGCATAGAAAGCGCGACACTGTGGTTCATTACCGCGAAGCATGCATGAATGCTTATGCGCGGATGACTGTGCAATGCTTAAACTCTTTTTGCTTTCTTGAAAGCCCATGTAGCGGTGTTGGATCAATGACTCCCAAACCAAAATATTTTAGGGCATTAGGTGAAAAGACACCCTTAAGACTTAATAGCCGAGCTTCCAAGGCGATGAGCTTAAACAAGCCACCCGCTTCATTATGGCTCAACCTTACACACTTATACGCGAGTACTCTATGCTTCATGAGGCACAGAGACCCGGTTTATTGAGTGAGAAGGCTTATTGCGTAAATTTTTCTCCTTTTTTATATATATATATATTGAAGAACCGGAAGACACCTTCTCTAAGTCGTTCTAATAAAAATAGAAATTTATAAAATTCTCCATTAGACTTAAACCCCACAACTTAAAATGCATGTGTGCTAGTTTGTGCTGCTAAGGACAAATTTAGGGTAAGAAATGTACCATATTCACAACTAAACAAAAATGTGGACCATTCTAACCTAATACATAACTTGCAAAAGTGCCGGTATTTACAATGCCCAAAGCTCCTAATTACCTGCTGCATTTGCCTCAAACATTTATTGGGATAGTCTTCCCTAACAAAGCCAGACATCATGACTAAAATGCACAAAATTGTATTACAACGTCAATAAGCAACAAAAGAATTGAACAGTTGCAAGCATATGCACGTGGTATACTGCACACCCCCAAACTTAAATCAAACATTGTCCTCAATGATTTGAAGAAAATAGAAAGGACCGAAATTATTGGGAAAGCAGTTTTGGATAGAAACAACAATCAATTACGAGCAATGGGCCATGTGAGTAGCAAAACCTGCATGGATCATCAATTGTATACCACGAGCATTATGGGGAACAAAAAGTAAATAGAAATAAAAATAAAAAGATAAAGCAATTATGCAACCACATTGATTTCTTTGTATGATTATGACTTTTGGCATCTTTACGCTTCATTCTAAACTCTGAACTGGTGACTCCCAATTTGCTAAGAGGCATATGCGATAAGATATTGATTATGTAGGCATACTAATGTATAGTATGCAAAGGGGCTGCCTTTCTTTATTAAACCCATACTGTGTTGAAACAATCTCAATAGTATTGGGAATTGACACTAGGCTTTAATAAATGGAAATCATCAACTGTATCATGCATATGCCAATCAGTAAATTGGTACTACATACATAATCAGAGCATTGGTGACAGTGGTCTCGATGCCAAATGTAAAAGAAATACAGTGAATAAAAATTATAATTGAAACTAAACTACATTTCATAAATGTGAAAAACATGTTTAGTACAAAGTGAAATGATGGAATACATAAAAAGATCTGAAGACATGGCCTACTAAAAAAAAATACAGAACTAAAACTAAAAATAAAATAGAAAAATGCTAAACTAATCCTCAATGGGTGGTGGTGGAGGGGGCTCGGTGGGTGGTGCAGAAGTCGAAGCGGCGGTCGGACCATGCAACATAGTCCGGAGGTCCTGTTGGAATGACCGGAACTCATCAATCAATGCTCTCTGACCCTAAGTCAGAGATGTAATATCCCCTCTCATGGTAGCCATCTGGCTCTGAGTCACCAGGATGTGCTCGTCAAAACCCTACTGCAGCCTCTCTACATTTGCCGCCAGATAGGAGTATCCGGTGGCCAATATATCAAACTGCTCATGGCTCAGACTGGTCGAATCCTCCTCCGCCTCCTCATCTGAGGGCTCACTCTCTATAGGCTCGTCCTCCTCTGCCAATGCAAGGGGATCATCCATGTCCATGTCCTCACACTCCTGCCCCTGGCGCTCCAGATGCCTACAGACCCGCACCTAGTGAGTGTGCTGGAAATGGGGAGGCGGTCCTATCTGGATGTCCATAGTAATGAAAGGGATATTGGCCTCCCTAAGAAAGGTCGTGACCAAGTAGGGGAATGGCAGCTACCAAGTAGCCGCTCTCTTGTTCGTCTTTCCGACTAGAGCATCCCACAATTTATACATCTGCCCCCAAATGAGCGATGGGACAGAAAACCATGTGCCAGTTTTAGCTGCGTATAAGCAGCGAAGAAGGTCACCCCAGCAGTCCGCCACATGTCCTAGATGACATGCATTCTTGATAAGGATGGTATCTAAGAACCATAAGTCCGTCGGGCACATGGATTTGCTTGTGCCATTCTGATTGGGGGTGGTAACTCTCCATTGCACATATCCATTGATAAGTGTTCAATTCTATGCATTTGAACCCTCTTTATTACATATATTTGTCCCATTTCTACGTTTATCGAGATATGTTTACAGTGTTTTTGTATTTTTTATTGTATTGCAGGTCTTGTAGTAAAAGGAGCAAAGTTTGAGGCCATTTGCAGCTGAAGAGAAAATTCATAATTAAAGCCTAGGCATCTCGATCAATTGAGATGTTGATCTCGATCAATCTAGATCTCGATTGATTGAGACTTTATTTCGATTGATCGAAATCTCGATCAATCAAGATTCCAATCTCGATTGATCGAGATTCTGCAGAGCCACTTGTCCACTTGCTCACCTACTCTTCCCACTTGCAACAAAATCCCCCTTTTTTCACGATTTAGAGGGATTGTCTGACTTGAACAAGACCTTTGGAGACTTTCTTGAGATAGTTGATATATATATTGATATATATATTTATGGTGGGCTCCAAGGTTGAAAAAGAGGCATAAAGCACATAAAGAAGCCATTCTCTCATATCTCTCAATACAAATCAGTCATACAGAGGAGAGACATTCGGGAGAGGAGAAAGAAGAGCTGAACCAGACCAAGAAGGTTCATCTTCTCCATCAATAGAAGAGTGCAAGGTTGCCATGACCAACTAACTTCTCTACTAGGGTGTGGTTGAAACCCCTAGCCATGTAAACTTGTTCCTTTTTGTAGCATTTTGGGATTTGTACTTAAATGTTGATTATTTAGTCTAGTGATCATATACACTAATACATTTCTTATATATATTCATTTGATAATGGTTTTATTCTTGTCTTAGAGTAGAATCCATCTTGTGAATGCACAACATTTGTTTCTTCCACAAGAAGGGCAAATGATGGCTAGGTAATGGTGTTAAATGAATGTGTTGTGTATGCTTGTATAAACCATGCCAAGGTAAGGTAGTTTGGATGCATGTAGGTTCACTTAGAGAGTAGGGTAATTAGTTAGGTTGAAGAGCTATGCTTGTTAAAGATGGATTATGATAGGTTGCACACACATTAATCTTTTGATATGTCATTGAGGTCACAAGCCTAATGGCATTGTTAGGCATTTAATTTATGAATCCCAAGCTTGCTACACTTATGAATATGTGAATGGCTAGTGGTGGAAACCACCCCTAGTTCTCTCTCCCCACTTTTAACTCTTGAAATTTATTATTTTTACATTCATACAATAGTTTTATAAACAAAACTCAAAACCTTGTTTTTAGGATTAAAGTGGAGTTAATCTTTCTTTAAGACAAGTACGACTAGTCCTCGTGGGCTCGATACCCTCTATATAGAACCGTATCTACAAAGATTCGTGCTCTTGTGAGTGGTTAAATTATATTTTGATAAAAGGGGCAAAAATAAGCTTACAATATAATTCAAGTTTAGCCACATCATCCATGACCATGGAGAACACGATGGTGTCTGATGGGAGGGACTCCCTGAAGAGCAGATGGCCATCTTGGTCGACTATATCTGGAGGCTGTAGGTGTGGGCAACCTATGAGCTGGGCTATCCGAATCGCCATGATAATGATCATAGTCTCTCCCACCACAGTCTATAGAGTACTGGGCGTGGTGCACGAGTACGTCATATGCTCGTAGAAGACCTACACCAGCCTACTATATGCAATGTCGGATGGCAGTTGGAGCAGTCTATCAAGCCAGCGTCGCTGCAGCTCTACCACAGCCCATGCTGTGTCTCGAAGCCTCTCAAACTCTGTGGGGTCAAAAATATGCTCGGGATGAAATCCCCGAGTGCGCCAAGCTCTACCTCGTACATCTCAAATCTGGATACCGGGATTCTTCACATGAGCCATACCCCTTTACTGCCTGCAATTTACACAAAATCTATTCTAAGACATGGCATCAAAATATGTAATCCAAGAACACGCTCAAAGCACCCTATCAGTGTCCATAAAGAACATGAACTCTCCTCACCCCGAAACAATTCTAACCACAACAAGGTATCCACTCTATTCAAATGCCCACAAAATCACCCACAAAGTTGCTTAACAATCACTCTACTCAAACCTAACATCATGCAATCCAATCCGAAAGGTAGACAAAGTCTATGAAAAAGAATGGATGTAACTTACCCAAAGTGGAAGCTCTAAGCCGCGCGAAAAGATGAGTCCTGAAGTGGTCTCCCTTCGTGGGTGAGCGTTTGAAGATGCTGACTCTAGTCGGATGAAGGATGCGGGTGGTTAAGTGAGAAGGGAAGATCGTGAGATGATGGTGTTGGGTGTTCGGATGAAAGGTAGAGTGCATGGGTCGCAAGGGGTAGGAAGAAATAATAGTGAAGGAGTGGGTTCAAAATATATAAGTGTATGTGCTGAGCTCGTGCCTTTTTCAATTGTGCAAAATGTGAATTTCGCACAATCGAGATTTCAATTATGCGAAATGGATATTTTGCACAATCGAATTTTTAATTGTTCGAAGTGCTATCGAGGTGCTATCGAAGGAACTCACCTTTTCGGACTTTGCACTCTACAGAATCTCTCAATTTTTCTTCCAACTCTCGATTGTGCGAAATGTGAATTTTGCACAATCGAGATTTTGATTGTGTGAAATATGAATTTCGTACAATCGAAATGATGATTGCAGAATTTTTTAAGCCACTTTATTTGATGCCTACTTGACTCTAATTTTCAGCACTTAGATACAAACTTGCTTTGGATTACAGGAACTTCAAGGGTGCATGATAGCAACCATGGTCGTGCCACATTGTACATCTAT
Source organism: Cornus controversa (assembly GCA_026545225.1). Classification (NCBI taxonomy): domain Eukaryota; kingdom Viridiplantae; phylum Streptophyta; class Magnoliopsida; order Cornales; family Cornaceae; genus Cornus; species Cornus controversa. Next base: position 3,715,844 of record CM048849.1, read on the forward strand.
GGCTTCACGTTAGAATTGGCTTACAAGTCAACATATATGGGATCCGTCAAATTGACGACATCCACATACTCCATCCTTGTTTGGTCATCCACACATGGTTTTAACCATTGTCCATTGACTTTGAAAAATGTGCCGTCCTTAGGGTCTTTTAATTCCACTGCTCCATGAGGAGCAACAGAATGTACCAGAAATGGACCATCCCAAAGGGAGCGGAGTTTTTCAGGGAACAAACGGAGCCGTGAGTTGTACAACCACACCTTCTATCCTGGAGAAAATGTTTTAACTCGAATATTGCGATTATGAAAGGCCTTAGATCTTCCTTATAGATTTTAGCGTTCTCATACACATCATGTCGCAATTCTTCCAATTCGTTCACTTGAAGCCTTCGATTTGAGCCGGCTAATTTCATATCAAAGTTGAATGCTTTAGTGGCCCACATAGCTTATGCTCTAATTTAACCGAAAGATGGCAAGTGTAAGGACCGGAATAATTTTGACCGGTTCCGGACAAATTTTGACCAAATTTATTTATTTTTGAATAAATTAAATTCGGAGAGATGTGGATATATATATATATATATGTATATGGAATTATATATATATATATATATAGTTTGGACGTGGACATTTATATATATATAGGATTATATATATATAAGTGGAGGAAGTGCATATATATATATAGTGGGTTTGTACGTAATTGTGGAAAAATAGAGACATTTATATAATTATAGGTATATGTGTGGGGAAATACATGTATTAGGTGGTGTTGAATAGATATATTCATATATGTGTATAATATATGTAAGTGAAGCATGTGGCTAGGAGAATAAGGAAAGGTGTGGACCAAAATAGAAGAGACCATGAGTGGTCAGCCGAAAAAAAAGAAGAAAATAAAGAAAGAAAAGAGAAAAAGAAAGAAAAGAAAAGAAAAGGAAAAAGAAAAGAAAAGAGAGAAGAGAGGGGAATTGGGGAGAGGAGAAACTGAGAGAGAAAAGGGAATCGGGAGAGAGGAGGAGGGATCCGGCATCGGCGATGGCTGGGGCTGCCGACCGCTCGCGGTGGAGCTCAGCCGGGGCGACGGTGGTGGCTGGTGGTGAGTTGTTGGCCACGACTAGGGTTTGCGGGTTGGGTTCGTTGGTTCGGTGGGGGATTCGAATGACGGTGGTGAAGGTGGTGCTTCGGCAGCGAGGGTGACCGGAAGTGGCCTATTTGAGGGGGGGTACGCGTTGGCTGGAGTGGGTGGTTCCATGAGTTGGGTTCTCAGCTAGTTTGCGGGCTGATGGCCGTGGCTGGGGTTTGCTTCGCCAGGGTTTGAGGGCCTGTCCGTGGTGGTCACTTGTGGGGTGTTCCGGCAGTGGACAATCGAGGAAGATGGTGAAAATAGGTGGCTCTCGGTGGGTCTTCCATGGGGTTGCAGTTGGTGGTTCTTGATGGGTTCCAAAGGGGATCGTTTGTGGATCTGTTTCGGTGAGCTCCGGCGGCGACTAGCGGTGGTGTTGGCGAGTGGTTCACCGTGTTTGGCTTCGGCTGGTAGGTCCATTGAGGTGAGTCACTGTGTTTGGTTGCTAGTGGTTGGGTTTGGTTTTCGAATGAGTTCCACTTGTGTATGGTTTGTTGGCTTGGTGAGTACTTTGGGTGGTTCACGGCTGATGGTGGTGAGGCTAGTTATGGATCAGTTGACAGTGAAATTGGTGATGTCAGAGTTTCAGAAATAAATTTCTAATTTGTTTTTGGAGCCGACAACGGTTATTAGAGGTGGTAGTGCTCGGCGGAGAGTTGGGTTGTGTTTGATTATGGATGTTTTGGTGGGTTCGGAGTGTCCAACGGAGGATTTTAGAATTGGGTTCGGCAGCTTACAGATTCAGTTTGAGCAGCCTGTAGTAGCTGGTTTGGGGTTTAAAAAGTGACTATTTTGGGATCATTTATGCTAGGTTGGGAGTGCTCATAGCTTTGAATCCATGGAGTGCCAAAAGGGCTCCTATGGTGGGTTTGATTTGTTTAGTAGGAAGGTGAATTATATATACATATATATGTGTGTGGATGATGGTGATTAATCCTTGGTAGTGGGTTAGGTTGGTGGTGGTCAGTTTCGGCAGGTTTCGATTGGTTGTTTGAATGAGATGGGTTCTCAATTATTGGCGGTACATAGTAGTTGCCATGGTTGGGCTTCAGGTGATTGTTTCGACAAGAAGGGGGTGGCTGAAGGAGACTTGAATCATAGGTCTTCACTCGGTAGCTACCAAGGTGGTTATGATGGCGTGTAGCAGCGGGTGTGTGTGCGGCAGATTTGGATTTTCCATGGGGGATACGATTGATGACTTGATGGCCATACTTGGAGCTTGGATGGCTTGGGATAGTGGTGTCAAAAGTGATGATTCGACTGATGGTGAAGGAGCAGCTTGGTGTTGGATTTGAATTTGGAAATGGGCCGAAGATAGCTTGAGTTGGACTCATGATTTGGATTGTGGCGTAGGCTTGACACGGGACTTGACCGGGCAAGGAAATGGACCGCTTTACAAGCGCGGGCACAGTGAAAGCGAGACTTAAGGCAAGTTGATTCTTGCCTCTATCTCTTATGTATATTTTAGTTATGTTGAGTAATTTTACATATGTTTCTAATTTGATCATGTGTGGTGTGTGTATATATATACATGCATATATATACATAAAGGTGGATATTGTATATACGTGGGATGTGAGGATATATATATATATATGGGTGTATATACATATATGTGGTGGGAAGGAAAGCATGTTATACTGGTTAAATGCATGTGCATTGTATCTGAAATTTGTTACTTGTTGAGTAGGTGACATGGTATTTGATTTACATTGTTCATGTAAATGCTTCTATTCATGTATGTTTTCTGTACATATTGATGTTGGATGTGTACTACTTTTGAGCATGTTGTAAATGATTTTCATAAATCATGTGTAGTGGATTTTGTATGTTCATATGTGCTAGAGTAGCCATATACATTGTAGAGACCGTGACCAATTTTGGCCGGTTTTGCATTTTTCGCATTATAATTGCCATAAATGCATTTTGAGTGGTGTTTAACATGTTTTGAATGTAAGAAACATGTTTGGGAAGTGTTTTTAAGGTTTTGGGAAGTTTTTGGGAGAATCGGAGAAGTTTGACTTTTTGGTCAAATCGGGGCCCGGGATGCGACCTAAGTGGGCCCGAAAATCCAGAAAATTCTCAAGAATATTTATTTTTGGGAATGGCTTAGATGAAATGTTTAGAGAGTTAAGGAAGTGATTTCGAGACCGTAGGAGTTTTCGGAATCGAAAAAGGAGTCCGGGAAGGTGCGTTAAGTGGCCTAGGTGTATTTTGGTCTTTTCGTGACCTAGGGACCTTAAATGGTCAAAATCTGCAGAGATATTTCATATCTCACGGCTGCTTCTCTCTCTATATTGCTCCCACTTCTTCTCTCTTCCTTCTCTCTAGATTTTGGAGGTCTTCGGCTTGGATTCAAGGCTTGCCGAAGGAGGGAGATACGTAGGGGACGGCTAGGGCTTCCCTTTGAACCGATCAAAGTCGCGGTTTGGCAAAGTTGACATTGCTGGAAATTTGAGAAGTGCTTGGAAGGCCTTCATTTTCGAGGTAGGGGTGTTATTTCTCATCTACTTGTCGATTCTAGGGTTTCGGGTGAAGTGGTGAGAGCTAAGGTTGTGTATTGCATGTTTTAGAGATGTAAGAGGGGTGGGATAAGGTATTTTTATTCTTCTCTTGAGTCTCTTGTATGCAATAGATGTGTATCTCCTAGTATGCATGATGTGAGTGACAAATGCATGAGAATGTGGGAGGATGAGAGCATGTATGCTTATATGCTAGCTTTTGTGCATATATGTGGAAATGTGTTATATTGGGCATATATGTGTTATATGTTGTAAGTGAGTTAAATGCATGCTATATTTGTATAGAAAGTATGTGCATTTGTAAAACATGATTAAAATGTGCTTAAGTGAAGTTTTGTGAGCATATGTGGATATTATGCTAGGGTGGCATGTATAGGTAAATATATGTGTGGTGTAGTGGAGATAAAATGCATGCTTTATGTTTTTATTAATTAGTATGTGCATTGTGAGGCATAAAATTAAATGCTTGATGTTTATATGTTCGAAAATGCATATATTGGGGCCGTTGTGAGGAAACGGGGAAGTGTGGTTGAATTGCCTAGAGTAGGTCAATACTCGGAGAGGGCGTTGGAGTGGTTGCGTCACCTTGGAGTAGGTAGATACTCGGTGACGGTGGTTTACTCACCTTGGGGTAGGTAAATACTCGGTGTACATTCTAAAAAGGTTGCCCAATCGCCTTGGAGTAGGTAAATACTCGGTGATTGTGGTTAGTCACCTTGGAGTAGGTAAATACTCGGTGAGAATTCAATAAAGGGGGCCAAGTCACCTTGGAGTAGGTAAATACTCGGTGACGGTGGTCTATCCACCTTGGAGTAGGTAAATACTCGGTGGCGGAATTGGAATGGTGTGGAAAAGTGTCTCGGTTTCATGATTCGGTCAAGAATTATGTTGGGATGTCGGGTTGAGTCCGAGAGAGAGACAAGTGTATGACTATTGCCTTCGTTTGAATTATGAAGCATGATAAGTGTTTAATGCATCCCTATATGTATATATGCATTGTTGTGAGTGAACATGATATATGTTGAATGATATGAGAAATGTTGTGACATGCATCCATGTAGGTCGTGTCGGGTCGGCACTTAGGTGGGTTGGGGTATCTCTACTGAGCCGCAGTGGTGCTCACCCCTTTATTCTAAATATTTTACAGATAAAGCGCCGATGACGGATGGGACATGAGTGTCCAAGTGGAACACTAGTGGTGGTTTTGCTATCTTTTGATTTTTGTGGCTATCCATGCCGGCTTGTGGCATGTGACTTATGTTTTGAGTTATGGTTGGACTTTGGACATATGTACTTTTGATGTATGTATTGGATTATAAACTTGTTGGGTGTGAAAAGACAACGGTTTAATATATGTAGCGCCCATGGTGGCATTTTATTCATTTTGATGATGTTTTCATTTTGAATGGGTTGTGTGCGTGAAAGAAATGATTCATTTTGGTGTATGAATTCAATTATGAAAGTGATTTGAGTGTGAGATTGGTGTTTTGGAAATGAATTTGGAAATCAAGGTTGGTTTATACACTTGAGTTATGGGTGTATTGTGAACCTAGGGAAATTTCTATGATTATGCAAGATTTGAGACTCAAATGTATAGGTTGATGTGTGAGTATGATTTTATATCAATGGTAGATGATTTATATGAAATATGAATGATCTAAGGTGGTTTGGTTGAGATTTGGGTTCAATTTGATCTTGTATAGGTGTTTGGGAATTTCCGGGCAGTGCATTTCGATTAATCGAAATGCCCATTTCGATTAATCGAGATGCCCATCTCGATTGATCGAAATGGTTGCGAGATTTTATGTATTTTCAGGCCTTATTTCGATCAATCGAAGTCCCAGTTTCGATTAATCGAAATAATGCAGGTCCAAGATACCGAGAGGGTGTTCGCTTCGATTGATGGGGTCAAAATCTCGATTAATCGAGATGCATTTCGATTGATCGAAATTACTATTCACAGCTTTTTCCAAAACTTCATTTTTACGTAATTTCTTCATTCTAGATCGGAATTGAGTGTGGTTTTTTTTGAACTTGAGTATTTTTGGATTCTCTATCCAATGGTGTAAGCCTTAGTTCCAGATTCCAAACACAGAAAGTTTTGAGGCTCGAAAGTGAGTGATTCTTAAAAGTGTGGGCGTGTAAATGTTCACTAAGGTGTGTGATTTGATGTAGGGCCCATGGGGGTTGGTTAAGATGGATTTGTGTGCATTCATATGCAAGAATTAGGTTAAGCTTACACAGGGAATAAGGGTAATGAGGGTCCATTGGGACTAATGGACGGGTTAACCTCCGGTTTCCCGGGAGTCGGGGGATCGGGGCGTTACATACATTGTGGGTTCATGCATGCTAGGAGGAGCATGGTCTTAAATATTGTGATATATTTAAGTGCATGTATATTTTTGAGAATATGTGAGGATCGACCTGCTGCAGCGGTGATAGTATGGTTTTGCATACCTTGTTGGGCCTTTGAGCTCACCCCCTCCCAGGTTTTGTAGGTATCGCTAATTACGGAGTCAGTTGGAGAACTGATGGTACTGATGGTAGAAGTGGTGGTTAGATTCCTTAGAATCTAAATTATGTCCAGGAGATTAGATAAATGTTGTACATTTGGATTAAATGTATGAAGTGATTATATTGATTCAATCCCTTCAGTTGTATTTTATTCATGTGATGTATGTATATAATATGGACATTCAAGGACTGAGACATGTATAATTTTGATTCTATTATGCATGTTGTAGAAATGCTGGGGGGACACGTGCCCAGAAGTGTCCATTTTTATTGTTAGATATAAATGCTGGGGGGACACGTGCCCAGAAGTGTCCATATGAATTGTAAAGCAGGTGTAACATGCCAGGATCTGATTATTTAGAATGGGTCATGCCCATTTTTCGTGAAAATAATAGGAAATTGAGATTGTATGATTAGGTGGTGGTTATAGCGTGAGGGGATCTCACGGGTTCACACTCGGGATTCGGGTCGATCCGGGGGAGTCCCGGCTGTCCGGGTTTCGGGGCGTGACAGCAAGATTTTCCATATACCAACCGGTAAGGTGACATTCCAATGGGAGTTTTATACGCAGTTCGGTAGGCCCATAGTGCATCATTTAAGCGTAATGACCAATCTTTTCAGTCAGGCCGAACTATTTTTTCAAGTATATTCTTTATTTCCCTATTGGATACTTCCACTTGTCCACTGGTTTAAGGATGGTGGGGGTGGCCACTTTATGTGTGACGGAGTATTTGGTGAGAAGGGGTCGGAGGAACCGATTACAAAAATGTTTACCTCCATCACTGATAAGGGCTCGTGGTGTGCCAAATCGACTAAAGATATTAGATTGTATAAACTTGACCACTACTGCGTGGTCATTGGATTTGGTAGCCACAGCCTCTATCCATTTAGATGCGTATTCCACCACCACAAGTATGTACTCATGACCAACGGATGGTGGAAAGGGTCCCCATGAAATCGATGCCCCACACGTCAAATATCTCAATAATAAGAATGGGGTTAAGAGGCATCATGTCTTTGCGGGACATTGCACCGAGGCGCTGGCATCGCTCACAAGAGCGGCAGAATGAATATGCGTCCCGATTAAGTGTTGGCCAAAAAAGCCCGCATTGCAAGATTTTTGCTATGGTTTTCTTTGCACTAAAATGTCCTCCACAAGCAAGTGTATGACAGAATTTTAAAATGCTTTGAAATTCAATGTCGGGGACACATTTTTGAATTAACTGGTCAGGATAATTTTTGAAGAGTTGAGGATCGTCCCAATAATATGATCGAGATTGGGAGAAGAAACGATCCTTCTCTTGCTTGGTCCAAGAGGATGGAATTTTTTTGGTTGCCAAGAAATTGACAATGTTCGCATACCAAGGAATGCTCTCTTGAGAGACTACAAAAAGTTGTTCATCCGGGAAGGATTCACAAATTGGGAGGGAATGATTGAGAGTCTCAATGACAATCCTAGAGAGGTGATCGGCCACCACATTTTCTGTTCCCTTTTTGTCTCTAATCTCAAAATTAAACTCTTACAACAAGAGTATCCATCGGATCAGTCGGGGTTTGATGTCCTTCTTGGCCAAAACATGCCGAAGGGCAGCATGATTAGAATAGACAATGACCTTTGAACCTAAGAGATAAGCTCAAAATTTGTCCAAGGCATACACCACAGCAAGAAATTCCTTTCTGTCGTGGTATAGTTTATTTGAGCTTTAGAAAGGATTTTTCTTGCATAATAGATTACATGAGGCAATTTGTCTACACGTTGCCCTAAAACTACACCCATTGCATAATCGAATGCATCACACATCACCTCAAATAGGAGAGCCCAGTTTGGAGGAATGAGTATTGGAGCTTGTGTAAGCAACGTGCGTAGCTTCTCAAAAGCTTCAAGGCACGTTGCATCAAATGTAAAGCAAGATTCTTTTTCAAGAAGGCGACACAGAGGTTGAGAGATCTTGCTAAAATTCTTGATGAATCGACAGTAAAAACCTACATGCCCAAGGAATGAACGAATTTCTCTCACTATTGATGGTGGAGGAAGTTTGGAAATAAGTTCGACCTTGCCTTTATCAACCTCTATTCGTCTCTTGGACACAATATGCCCTAGGACTATGCCTTCTTGAACCATTAAATGGCTCTTTTCCCAACTGAGGATGAGATTTGTCTCTTGACATCGTCTAAGAATACGGGACAGATTATGGAGACAAGATTTAAATGAAGGTCCAAAGACAGAAAAATCATCCATGAACACGTCCAAAAAGTTTTCCACCATGTCAGAAAAGATAGACTCCATACACCGTTGAAAAATTGCAAGTGCATTGCATAACCCAAAAGGCATGCGTCTATAGGCGAATGTACCGAATGGACATGTGAAAGTAATTTTCTCTTGGTCTCTTGGGTCTATAGCCACTTGATTATAGCCGAAATATCCATCTAAAAAATAATAGAAGCTTTGACCTGCTAGCCTCTCTAGGATTTGATCGATGAATGGGAGTGGAAAGTGATCTTTCCTAGTTGCTAAGTTAAGTTTCCTATAATCTATGCACACTCTCCATCTTGTGGTGGTGCGCTGAGGAATTAACTCACCCTTGTCATCTGGTTGCACAGTGATGATGCCTGATTTCTTAGGTACCACTTGAGTGGGGCTAACCCACTTGCTATCTGAGATGGGGTAAATGATTCCTGCATCTAGCAATTTCACAACCTCCTTCATTACAACATCTTTCATATTTGGATTTAATCGACGTTGTGCCTCTCGTGAGGTCTTTGCATTTTCTTCCAAATGTATGCGGTGCATACATATGGAAGGATCTATTCCCTTTAGATCAGCCACACTCCATCCTATGGCTTCCTTGTGCTCTTCCAGGACTTTGAGGAGTTCCCTCTCTTATTCATTGGTGAGATTGGAAGCAATGATGATTGGGACAGTTTTATTGCAGCCTAAGAAAGCATACTTGAGAGTAGCTGGTAGAGGCTTAAGCTCAAGTTGTGGCGGGGATACTAGAGAAGGAGTTTGGGAAGCATTTGACAAAGGGGGCAAAGTCTCTCTCAGTGCTCTCCATTTAGGTGAATTCATGATAGCTGTGGCATCAAGCAGTGAATTGACTTCACTTATAGATTACTCAATGTCATAGTCATCACTGTTGAAATGGCTTAAGCACACCTCGAGAGGATCCTTCGAAAGAATGGAGGGCGGTGATTCTTGGACTAGATCTTCCAATACATCAACGCAAAAGCATTCACTTTCGTCATTGGATGGGTGGTGAGAAGCATTGAAGATGTTCAATCAAACTTTCATATTCCCGAAAGAGATATCCATTACTCTAGTGCGACAATTAATGCAAGCATTTGCCGTAGCTAGAAATGGACGACCTAGAATGATTGGAATATGTCTAGTAGGATTTTGGACAAGTTCTGTATCAAGGACTATGAAATTCACCAAAAAATAAAACTTGTCCACTTGAATGAGCACATCTTCAATGATGCCATGTGGTTGCTTCACCAATCAGTCGGCGAGTTGCAACACCATTGTGGTGGGATTAAGTTCCCCCAAACCTAATTGCTTATACACTGAGAAGGGAAGCAAGTTGACACTAGCCCCTCAATCAAGAAGTGCCTTTTCAAATTTGTGGTTACCAATGGTGCATGAGATAGTTGGGGCACCAGGATCTTTGAATTTAGCAGGGAGTTGGTGCTAAAAATGGAACTCACTTGCTCGGTTAAAAGGACTTTCCTAGGGACATTGTTCCTGGATTTACGCTTTTGAGTGCATAAGTCCTTCAAGTATTTAGCATAGGAGGGAATTTGCCTAATAGCATCAAGGAGAGGGAGATTGATTTTCACTTGTTTAAAAATTTCCATCATGTCCTGAATTTTCTCTCCTTGCTTCCCAGAATGAGAGGGTTCCTTCAATCTTTGAGGAAAAGGAACTGTAGGTTCAAATGATGTGTCACACTTTGGAGTAGGTGATGATACAACTTCAGTTGATTTTTCCTTTTGACTTTGTGAGATTTCGTTCACATTTGGATTTATAAGGGAATCTTTTGGATTTTTAGGATGCTCAATGGTTTCTTTCTTTTCTTGCTCAACTTTGGAGTTTATGACTCTACCACTCCTTAGGGTGGTGATTGATTAAACCTGCTCAAGAGGAGCATCATAAGATGAAGATGAATGATCATCAATCACATGAACACCCTTAGGATTTGCCACCGGTTGACTTGGCAACTTTCCTTCCTCTTTTCTATTCAAGGCATTAGCTAGTTGCCCTATTTGAGCTTCTAGCCTAGCCATAGATTGAGCATTGGCTTCAAGCTTAGAAATTGATTGAGAATGGGACTACAATAAGTGGGTGTTAGCCTTAAGATTGCTTAGCACTCTTTCTTCAAAGCCTTGGCTTCTCCGAGGAGGTGGTGGTGGAATTTGGTAATGAGATTTTTTATGATACGATTGAGGATTCAGCCTATATTGAGGCTGTTGAGATTGGGAATTGTAGGAATTTGGCCCTTGATAAGATGGACTTGGTTCCTGAGATTTCCAAGAGAATGCAGGATGATTCTTGTAACCAGGATTGTATGTATTTGAGTATGGATCATTTATTGGTTTAGAGTACACGACATTCGATTGCTCTTGAGCATAATCGGGGGATTGATCGGCCATAGGACAATCCTGCACATAATGTGAAGTGCTATAGCAAAATGAACACCAATCTTGATTTGGAACAGGCTGGCTAGAAGTAGGCAGCCCACTCTTCATGAGTTGGTCAATTTTTCAAGTAAGGGCCTCTACTTGCATGACAACCTCATCTGACCTTGATAATTCAAATACTCCTTTACTAGGTTGGATGTTTTTACCCTTTCGAGAAGAGGAACGTTGAGATGAATTTTCACTTAGGCTTTCAAAAAGTCTCCAGGCCTCATCAGGACTCTTAAGAAAGAATGTCCCTCTACAAGAGGAATCTACCATTTGTCGATGCTGATCACTCAACCCATCATAGAAACTTTGCACTAGCTGCCATTTTGGAACAGCATGGTGCGGACATGACCTTAAAAGTTCTTTCAATCTTTCCCATGTCTCATGAAATTGTTCTTGGTCAAGTTAAGTGAATCCAGTGATTGCTCACCAAATATCACTTATCTTTTCCATTGGAAAGTATTTTTTTAGGAACGCATGGTGCATTTCTCCCCATGAATGGATGGAATTGGTGAAGAGACCATGACCAATTTTGGCTGATTTACCAATTTTTCATCATTTTTGCTATAAATGCGTTTCGAATGATGCTATGGATGTTTCGAGAGTGGAAAACATGTTTAGAAGGTTAATTTGAGGCTTATGAAAGTTTTCGGGACATTTGGAGAAGTTTGAGTTTTTGGTCAAACTAGGACCCGAGATGCGACTTAAGTGGGCCCGGAAATCCAGAAAATTCTCAAAAATATTTATTTTTGAGAATGGCTTAGATGAAATGTTTAGAGAGTAGAGGAAGTGATTTCGAGACCGTAAGAGTTTTCGGAATCAAAAATTGAGTCTAGGAAGGTGCGTTAAGTGGCCCGGGGGTATTTTGGTCTTTTTGCGGCCTAGGGACTTTAAATATCAGATGTGGCAGAGATATTTCATATCTCTAAAGTCCCAGCAGCCGGCCATGACTTCTTTCTCTCTCTTCTTTCTTCCTCTTCCTTCTCTCTAAGTTTTGGAGGCCTTCGGGTGTGATTCGTGATCCACCGAAGAAGGGAGATACATAAGGGACGGCTAGGGCTTCGGTTTGAACCGAATAAAGTCGCATTTCAGCAAGGTTGACATTGCTGGGATTTTGATAAGTGCTTGGAAAGTCTTCATTTTCGAGGTAGGGGTGTTCTTTCTCATCTATTTGTCGATTCTAGGGTTTCGGGTGAAGTGGTGAGAGCTAAGGTTGTGTATTGCATGTTTTAGAGAGGTAAGAGGGGTGGGATGAGGTGTTTTCTTCTTCTCTTGAGTCTCTTGTATGCAATAGATATATATATATATCTCCTAGTATGCATGATGTGAGAGACAAATGCATGAAAATGTGGGAGAATGAGAGCATATATGCTTATGTGCTTAATGTGGTGTACATGTGTAATTATGTGCAATGTGAGACATATATGTGCTATATATTGTAAGTGAGTTAAATGCATGCTATCTTTATATAGAAAATATGTGCATTTGTGAAGCATGATTAAAATGTGCTTAAGTGAAGTTTTGTGAGCATCTGTGGATATTATGCTAGGTTTTGCATGTATAGGTAAATATATGTGTGGTGTAGTGGAGATGAAATGCATGCTACGTGTTTTACCAATTATCATGTGCATTGTGAGGCATAAAATTAAATGCTTGATGTTTATATGTTCGAAATGCATATATTGGGGTTGTTGTGAGGAAACGGGGAAGTGTGGTTGAATTGCCTAGAGTAGGTCAATGCTCGGAGAGGGCGTTGGAGTGGTTACGTCACCTTGGAGTAGGTAAATACTCGGTGACAGTGGTTTACTCACCTTGGATTAGGTAAATACTCGGTGGAGATTCTAAAAAGGTTGCCCAATCGCCTTGGAGTAGGTAAATACTCGGTGATTGTGGTTTACTCACCTTGGAGTAGGTAAATACTCGGTGAGAATTCAAAGAAAGGGGGCCAAGTCACCTTGAGTAGGTAAATACTCGGTGACGGTGGTCTATCCACCTTGGAGTTGGTAAATACTCGGTGGCGGAGTTGGAATGGTGTGGAAAAGTGTCTCGGTTTCATGATTCGGTCAAGAATCATGTTAGGATGTCGGGTTGAGTTCGAGAGGGAAACAAGTGTACGATTATTGTCTTCATTTGAATTATGAAGCATGGTATGTGTTTAATGCATCCCTATATATATATATATGCATGGTTGTGAGTGAACATGATGTATGATGAATGATATGTGAAATGTTATGACATGCATCCATGTAGGTCATGTCAGGTCGACACTTAGGTGGGTTGGGGTATCTCTACTGAGCCGTAGTAGTGCTCACCCCTTTATTCTAAATATTTGATCGGTATTGAATTTTACACATTCTAGCCTCTTAACTTATATATTTTATTCTCTTAGTGATAGATTATTTTGTTATTTTACTTCGTTTTAGTATTCTCTATATTTTCAGGGCCTTAATGATTATTTCAGTTAAAACCATGCATTTGGGCTTTTAAAGAAGACATCCAAGATGGGTAGATGAAGCCCACTTCAAAAGGAATTATTCAACCATTTATTTCAACTCAATTCAGCCCAAGAAAGAGGTCCAAGAGAATTACAGCTGCTTAAGAAGGTTTCGGGCCTGAAGCCCAAATCTGCGCATAATACAGTCTTAATCCCATTTTGGAAAATGGACCAGAAGTCTTATTTTCGAGCCTCAAATTGACATAATTTTCTCATGATGTTAAACAAAATTGGATTCCGCACACTTTTGTATGTCACAAAAATTCTGTAAATCGGACTTCTAGTGGGTCAAAAGGTGGGCCGAAGTCAGCAGGAAAAACCCACCTGATTAGTGCTGCGGGAAACCCTAATTTATTCCTAATTGGATTAGAACTTTGGTGTATTCTCTTGGAGAATAAAGTGAAGAATAAGAGGCTGGAGTTGGGAGAGATTGGAGAGTCTGAGAGGGCTGAGAAGAGAACATAAACATATTTGCAGAGCCATTGGAGAACGAAGTCATACGTGTAATTCATGAAGATGATGCCTTCTTCCTCAACAGTTGAAGATTCTTCTTCTACCATGAGCGGCCAGTTCATCCACTAGGGTTTTGATGTAGCCCTAACAAAGCATCAATGGTTTGATTGTTTTAATTATTGGGGACCTTTATATACATGCGTAGATTGTGTAATTCAGAGGATTCTTATTATAGAATTGATCAATAAAAGTCTTGTAAATTCAATCTCAATGATTTCTTATCTTGTCTTAGATATTTAGTTGTTGTTATTGAACTCAATCTCTCTTGTTTTCTGTGATTATGAGAGTGATTATTACACAATGGTAATCACTGAATATATTGTTAAGAGCTTTGATGGATTATGCCTAGAGAAGATGAACCATACTGCACCCTAGATTAGAGTTGTTAGGCAGATGGCCCATGCCAATCGAAGATAGCCCATGGCTTAGCCTTAATCAAATGTTATCTTCTTGACGGATGAAGGTGAGCTTGTAGCCACCGACACCACTTATGCATGATGTAATTCCCCTATAGTTGATTCAATTGACCATTGATTGTGGAGTTAGTGGTGAAGTCAAACACCCTAGATTTCTCTCATATTATCTTTACTATCTATTTTGCTTTGATTTATTTTATTTTACTTTTTAATTAATTTAGTTTAAAATCAGAATTCTTTTCTTTATAAATAATTAGAATTAATTCAGTATTCCAACTCATCAGACCATAATCCCTAAGGTACGATACCCCTTTTGATAGCCCTATTCTACAAGGAATTCGTTCTATTGCGAAGTGTGAAAATTTTTAATTGATATACTTTTTGAGTCACACTCACACACGAATCAATTTTTGGCGCCGTTGCCGGGGACTGTTTATTTGATTGTTTGGATTTTTAGAATTAGTTCTAATTGGATTTTTTGTTTAGTAATTTATTTTATTTTATTTATGTTATTTGATTATTTTCTTTTTATTTATTTATTTTTTTTCTTTTTCTTTTGTAGTACTAATTTGTATTGTTTTATTTAGTTTTTTTATTTTTAGTTTAGATTTTTTTTATTTTTGTTACTAATCTAATTTATTTTTATTTTTTATTTTCTTTTCTGGTACTTCAATCACCATACCATTGAGCAAGAGGAAGAGATTATTTACATCATCGATGGTGTGCGTGGTAATAATGAGGACAACAATATTGTGCCTAATGCTGTTGTGGAAAAAGTGAGATTGATCAGAGACTACTATGTCCCAGAGACTTATAATTCACCAGCTGATTTTCAATTGCCTAATGTCACAGCACAGAACTATGAGATCAAGCCCAGTATCATTCAAATGTTGCCATCCTACTTTGGGCTGACTCATGAGGATCCATACAAGCACTTGGATGAATTTATAGAAGTTTTCTCATTAATGAAAATTCACAACTTCTCAGAAGATGCTTTTCGGATGCGACTCTTTCCATTCTCTCTAAAGGAGAAGACCAAGTATTGGTTCAGATCTCTACCAATGGGTTCTATCACTACATGGACTCAAATACAAAATGAGTTTTTGAAAAAATATTTTCCGATAGGGAGGACCAATCAATTCAGACGAGCTATCACTGGTTTCTCTCAATTTGAGGGAGAACAATTTTTTGAGACATGGGAAAGATTCAAGGACCTTATTAGGAAGTGTCCTCATCACCAAGTTCCAAAGTGGCAGTTAGTGCAGTGTTTCTATGAGGGACTGACAGAAAGTAACAGACAGATGGTGGATGCATCAAGTGGGGGCACTTTTATGTTAAAAAATGAAGATGAAGCATGGACTTTGTTCGAGAATCTCAGTGACAATTCTTTGCAACATGTATCTTCATCTCGTTCGAGCAGGCCATCCAATACAAGGAGGACAGATGATGTTTTTGAGATTGGTTCTGCAGATGCTATGTCTACCATTGTGGATGCTGTGTCATAGAGAGTGGTGCAACTTATGGCGGTTGGTCAAGTGCCTAATCAATCTTCATATCCTTCTATTTTCGAGCCATGTGATTTTTGCTCAAGTCCTATGCACCATGTGAATAATTGTCCTTCACTTGGGCAATTTTTTGATCTTCCACAAGAGTAAGGGGCAGCAATTCAGCCCACTTTTCAACCTCAGAACTATGTGTCTTCACAGCCATATCAAACACAAGTTCCTATGGTACAAATAATTTCTGCTATTGAAGACAAGCTGACACTTACCTTAGCAAAACTTGAGAAGCTTAACTCTATTGTAGAGACAGTGCAAGCCACTGCAGCAACAGTTCAATCCATTGCTCAACTGGTTCACTCTCACTTTCAATCGATTGCCAAACTGGAATCTCAGTTTGGACAACTTGTCAATGCCGTGAGTAGAAGAGAAGAGGGGAAACTACCAAGCCAACTAGTTGCCAACCCAAGAGGGGTTCATGTCCGTAACAATATTTCTTCTTTAAACAACCCACACCATGAACAATTTCAAGCCATCACCACTCTTAGAAGTGGAGAAATAAGTGACAACAAGGTGGGGGAGAAGAAGCGTGATTATCACGCCCCGGTTCCCGAGGCCCGGAGACCGAGGTGTGAACCCCGTAAGATCACCCTCACGACACAACCATCACCTGATCATGCAACCTCAATTTCCAATTATTTTTACAAAAATTGGACATGACCATTCTAAATAATCAGCTCCTGGCATGATATACCTGCTTTACAATTTGTATGGACACTTCTGGGCACGTGTCACCCCAACATTTATATCTAAACAATAAAAATGGACACTTCTGGGCCCGTGTCCCCCAATATTTCTACAACATGCATAATACAATCATAAATATACATGCCTCAGTCCTTGAATGTCCGTATTAAATACATACATCACATGAATAAATACAATTGAAGGAACTGAATCAATATAATCGCTTTATACATTAATCCAAATGTAAAGCATCTATCTATCCACTACCCTGGACATGCATCAGATTCTAAGGAATCTAGGCACTACCTCTGCAACCGGTGCTGTCAGTCCCCTAACTAACTCTGTACTCAACAATACCTGCAAAACCTGGGAGGGGGTGAGCTCAAAGGCCCAACAAAGTATGTAGAACCATACTTTTACCACTGCAGCAGGTCGATCCTCACATATTCTCAAAAATATATATGCACTTAAATATATCACCATATTTAAGACCATGCCCCACCTAGCATGCATGAACCAATAATGTATATGGCTACTCTAGCATATACGAACATACAAATCCACTATACCTGATTTTAGAAATCATTTAGAACATGCTCAAAAGCAATACACATCCAATATCAATATGTATACATAACATATATATATCAAAACATTTACAAAACCAATGTAAATCAACAACCACATCTTCTACTCATCAAGTAGCACATCTCTAATGCAATACAGATGCATTTAAACAGAAAAACATGCTTAACAGATGAACACATAAGCATAAAGGTATTTTCACCCTCTACGGTCATAATCCGATACATAATACAAACATCAAGGCTTGCATATACTCTCACCCTCGGTCCTCATCCGATACCCCACATGATTGGCCCGCTCCGAGGATCATGTGACCTACGACAACTCCGGTAACCATCCTATGACCTGGACCACTCCGAAAGGTCATTCTACCATGGCAATGTATAGGATTGCCATTATGTGAAGGGACAGCTCCGAGGCTCACATTCGTTGGACATACTCTGAATTCCAGGCATTAAGCCTGAGCATGGCGGGTCCACTCCGAGGGCCATGCTTGTTGGACACACTCTGATGGCAATATATTGGTTTGCCGAATTGTGAGGTGGCAACTCCGAAACTCACTAATGTTGGACACACTCCGATTCTAGGCATAAAGCCTTTGTATGGCGGGTCCACTCCGAGGGCCATACGTAGCGGATGATTATACCACTTCTCGTGACACGGTTGGACCACTCCGAAGTCCCGTGCACCTCTTTTTGCGTTAGTTTTCCCGCAACCTCCCATATATGCAATATGGATGCATATGTAATCCAGTATTTTATTTTATGCTATCCCAATGCACCAGCTAGTATATAAGTACATAGCATGCATTTCTTTCTACCTAAACCCACATATAACCACGTATGTGTCATTTCCCACCTATACATGCAATATGAATGCATATATACACAGCATAATACTTTCATGCTTCAACCCATGCTTATGAACACTAAAAAGAAGTATTTAGCATGCTTTTCACCACATTCCAACACATGTATCACATACATGTTCAAAACCTGCATAACACCACGTATGCAAAACACTTCAACCCTAGCACATATTTATCATGCTATAACCAATACATACATTTCTATAAATAGATAGCATGCATTTCATTCACGTAAACCCACATGTAATCACGTACATGTCAAATCATGCATATAAATTACATATGCACATACACTAGCATAAATATAGTCATGCTCTCATTAAATGCATGTATTCACTACAAGTAGCCAACATGCATTCCAATTACAATATATATACACATATATATATTACATCACCTACATATGTATCAAGAACATATAAAACACTAAGCACATTTCATGCTTTTCAAATGCTCGCCATAAGTTATATTCAACTTAGCATGTATTTCTACCACTGCAACCATATATATGATCACATATATATATATATTGAACATCATGCATAAAAGTCACATATGCATACAAAGACCACACATAGCTAAACATGTATTATTTAGCATGCTTTTCACATGATTTCCATCAATACTGCACATGCATATCACAATGCAACAGGGCGATTAAATCTAACATGTTATCGCTTCCCAAACCCCCACATACATATATATATACACACGCATATATATATATATATATCCTCTCACATCCCATGTATGTACAACATCCACCTATACCCACATATATATAAGCACATATATATATATATATGTATATACACACATACCACATATGATCAAATTAATAGCATATGTAAATTACTCAACGTAAGGAAAGTATTTGTAAGAGATAGAGGCAAGAATCAACTTGCCTTAGGTCCCGCTCTCCACCGGTCCGTGCCTGCAAATCGGCCTATTTCCAAGTCCCGGTTCGGTCCTGTGTCAAAACCCGCCCGAACCACCCATCGTGTCACTTCATTTCCTTTTTAATTTTTGGTCCAACCCAAATAAAGTGAACCATCCCAACTCCAAGGTCCAAGCCCACTATTAATGAGGGCCCAAATCACAAACCATTACTTTCAAGCCCAATATACATTGTATACCCATAATCGGCCACCCACTGCCACCACCTTGGACCACCATGGCAGCCCATGCCACGGCCAAGCCGTGACCCTCACCACCGGCACACCGTCGAATAACCACTGCTATGAAGCTGAAGTTCCACTACCATCCAACCGTGAGCCACCAACTGAACTCACCAAGTGAACCAACAAAGCCTATATACACGGCCAAACTATGAAGTACCAAAGATCCACAAGCCTCTTAGCAACTATCCATGACTGCCAAGCCATGCGTGAACCGAACTCAGAGTCACCATTGCAACCTCACAGATACAACACCCAACCAGCCGAAGCCATCCATGGCTGTCACTGCACGCTTCACCCATTTCAGCCGACCCGAAACCAAATCGACCACCAAGAAAATCCACCATGATCAGACCCAAAACTCAGTCAACCCTCAATTGAAACCAAACACCTCATTTCAACCTCACCACGGCAACCCATCTCCGGCCACCACCATAGTCGGAATAACCCCTACCAAGTCCACAAAACTGAGCACCAAAGCCCGTACCGAAACCCCCAATCGAACCAAACACGACCCAGTCGTGTTCAGCCGAACCACTGAGCAACACCACCGCGAGCCGCCGTCGCCGGCCCACCGTCGACCACTACCATGGCCGGAACCCACCTGCCGAGGACCCTTCCGAACTAGTCGAGCTCAACCCACAACTCCAGCCGCGAAACCCTCGGTCTCGGCCAGCAACCCGCAACCAGCCACCGCCGTCGCCATCAACCGCCACTCCAGCCGCTGCCGGCGCACCGCCTTCGCCGTCGCCCAGGCGGAGCCCCGCCATGAGCACCCCGAGCCACCTCCTCCTTCTTCTCCCGATTCTCTCTCAGTTTCTCCCTCTCTTCTCTCTCCCCGATTCTCTTTCTTCTCTTCTTTTTCTTTTCTTTTCTTTTCCTTTTCTTTTTTTTTCTTTTCTTTCCTTCTTTTTCGGCTGACCATTACTTGGTCTTCCTTCTCTTCTAATATACACCACACACTTTCCTATTCTCCCTCAGCCACATATATATAACATATATATATATATATATCCAAATCAGCCCATGTGCAAGAATGGGACACATATACATGTATACATACCTACACTATACATATACATATTACACTACACACACATACATTCACATGTATTTATAATTTAATATAAATACACTTACCACAACTAAATATATATATATATATCCCTATATATATATATATATAACTACGTCCTCCATCAATACATATATAATTCCATATATATATATATATATGTATATCCACATTCTTTTTGAATTTAATTTATTCGAAAAAAATAAATCCAGTCAAAATTTCACCCGGAACCGGTCAAAATTATTCCGGTCCTTACAGTGATAAAGAAGAAGTGACAAAGAGTCCAAATGTTGAAATTTCTCATGAGCCTAAGGTGAACTTGAATACTTTTAATGTCGTTCAACATCTTCCGGATGAGAGTGATTGGTTCTTCATGGATGGCTTTGATGATTATGTTGACGAAGATGATCCGGTTGCTCTATCTCATGATGTTGAGAAATCCATTGAGGGGGTGAATGATTTACTTGATGTAGTGGCCATGAAAAATACTCCACCTTGGAGGATTCTGATTGAGCCATTGCATATTCTTTCTAGCACTCCTCCGATGCCATCATTAAAGTCTCCTCCATGGGTAGAATTGAAACATTTTCCATCAAGGCAAAGAGATGTGTTTTCCGAAGCCAATGAGACCATTCCGGTCACTTTGAGCTCGACACAAGGAGGTAAAGATCATATGGGAGGAACAAAATTAAATCTCCTCAAGAGATGTGGCATTGGATGAACTTTCAATTCAAGTTGATGATCGTCGCCTACGGACGTTAAATTGTAGGATTTGTATGTATTTCTATCCTTTAATTTCTTTAGTTTTCTTTTATTTTTATTTTTATTTTATTTTATTATTTTTAGTTTATGTTTTTCTTTATTTTTCTTCCATTATTAGGTGTGTTTTAATGTTTTTTCTGAGTTTTTGATGTATAAGTGGCTTCCGGAGGATGCCAAGAGGTGTACCAAGGTATTTGGACTCAAGACAGGTGAAAAAACGAGCTCTCGGCCGACCTTGGGTGATAGAGACGCCAAAAATACACGTCCCGGTCGACCTTGGGCGATGGAGGCTTCACAGGCATCAGCTGGGGGGATCGATCGCCCCCATTTTTCCCCAAGCTGGGAGACCAACCAGCTGGGCGATCGATCACCTAGCCCAAGGGGGATCGATCGCCCCAGCCCCTGAAGGCCCAATTTGATCTTTTTGTGTTATTTTAAGGCTCCTTTCATGCCTCATTGCTCCCACTTGGAAAATTTAAGCCTTGGTGCCTCTCCTACATCAATATACACTCTGAAATCTTCCACTTTTATTTTCATTCACCTACTTGATCATCATCATTCATCACCATCATCATCCATTCCAACATGTTATTCTCAATCATCATTAAAATTTCAACTTTTTCATATTTCCTTCTTCACAAGAGGTGTGAATTAATTGTGGAAGTGGGGTGATTTCTTTGAGGGGTTTTGTGTTACAAGTTTCGGGGAGGACATTACACATTGATTTCGGACTAATTGGTTGATTTTGATGCTCCATTCCGGCCACGACTTAGATGCTCCGGCGCCACCTTCTCCTTGATTTTTCGAAGGTAACAATCTTTTGTATTTTAAGTTATTTTTTAATTTTTAATTTTCTTTTCTGTATTTTATTTTTCATTTAGTTTTTTTGTATTCAGTTTCAAAAAAAAAAAAATCTATTTCATATTCATTTTTACCCATATTATTTCACTTGGTCTTTGGGGAATAGTGGTTTGTTGTGACAGGTTGTAACTTCCAAGTTTGGGGGTGTGCTTGTATTGCCTTCGTCTCATTGGTTTACTTTATTTTCTTGCCACTACTTCTCCGAATTACTGGTATTATCGTTCTTACTCTTCTCTATGCTTTGATTGGGTGTACATTGAGGACAATGTACAGTTTAAGTTTGAGGGTGAGGCGATATGCTTTATTGCATATAGGGGGAGATTTTTGTGAAATTATTCTTGTTTTAGGATTTTTGTTTATTTTATTTTCTTAGTTTGTTTTTTATTTTATTTTATTTTGTTTTTAGATAGAATGTTTTTACATTATTTAAGGGATTAGTACCTTATGTAGGTGCTTAACTTGCAATTTTTGAGTATGTTTTAAATTTTTGGAAACTGTAGTTTAAATTAAGTGGTTTTAATCATGGTTTGCTTTAACATGTTTTGGAGTGATTAATTTTAGTTTCCTTACATGCACAGACACACTAGCATAGTCTTATGGGGTATAAACTTTGGTTTTGAGTTATTGAGTTATATATGCTTGATATTAATTAGTATCTCTTGAGAATGAGTACCGATGATGTGTTTTACTTGACTTCAAAGAAAAAGAAAAAAAAAGAAGAAAAAGAATAAGTGCTAAGAAAGAAAATCAATTTGATCCTTTTCATGAGTAACTAGGCCTCTATGCCTCAGGAAGCACGAAGTGTTCACGTCAAAAGTGAAAGGGTGAGAAAAGATAAGCATTGGTTGTCTTAATTTGTAGCCTGACTGATTCAAGTAACTAGGTTCTTCGGGGTATCTTAAAGCCTAGTGACCTAAAGCCATCTGGTTTGGGAGTCACTAACTGAAAGCTTGCTACATGGATCTTTCAGAAAGCTTAATAGATCAAGACATTGCACAACCAATAAAGTAATGAAAAAAAAATGAAAAAAAAATAGAAAAGTCATATATTCATGTTTGGAAGTATGATTTCAATAAGGGGAGCTAGTGAGTTGAAGGGGTATGTGCCTTTATATATGCAGAGCTGGGTTATACTACATGAGATGACTGCTAGTTCACTTTACACGAGGGAGCTAGAGTTGGTTATTTTGAGATATGTTGATGTGAATTATGTATGGGGATCATTGATTTGAATTATAGAATTTGAAAATTTAAAATTATTCTTGAATGCAAGTTTGTAACTATATATTGTAATCTTCTTCTTGAATTAATGTTGAAACAGAATCTTGAATGTTTGTGGGTAACATTTCTGGAAACCCTTACGAGACTATACTCGTCCACTAGGGGGAACGTAGGGGTTTAAAGGCTTGTTGCATATGCTAAATGCAATAGTTTCTCCCACGAAAGTGGAGTTGGGTAGTTTAGTTAGTATTTACTAGTTTCTTTGTTTTAGTTTTGTTTTATTCTATTGCTAAGGGACTAGCAATATGTAAGTTTGGGGGTGTGATCGGCTATTGAATGTTACGCATTCTAGCCTCTTAACTTATGTATTTTATTCTCTTAGTGATAGATTATTTTGTTATTTTACTTCGTTTTAGTGTTTTCTGTATTTTCAGGGCCTTAATGATTATTTCAGTTAAAACTATGATTTTGGGCTTTTAAAGAAGACATCCAAGATGGGTAGATGAAGCCCACTTCAAAGGGAATCATTCAACCATTTATTTCAACTCAATTCAGCCCAAGAAAGAGGTCCAAGAGAATTACACCTGCTTAAGAAAGTTTCGGGCCTGAAGCCCAAATCTGCGCATAATACAGTCTTAATCCCATTTTGGAAAATGGACCAGAAGTCTTATTTCCAAGCCTCAAATCGACATAATTTTTGCGTGATGTTAAACAAAATTTGATTCTGCACACATTTTTATTTCACAAAAAATCCGTAAATCGGACTTCTAATGGGTCAAAAGGTGGGCCGAAGTCAGCAGGAAAAACTCACCTGATTAGTGCTGCGGGAAACCCTAATTTATTCCTAATTGGATTAGAACTTTGGTGTATTCTCTTGGGGAATAAAGTGAAGAATAAGAGGCTGGAGTTGGGAGAGATTGGAGAGATTGGGGAGATTGGAGAGTCTGAGAGGGCTGAGAAGAGAACATAAACATATTTGCAGAGCCATTGGAGAACGAAGTCATACGTGTAATTCATGAAGATGATGCATTCTTCCTCAACAGTTGAAGATTCTTCTTCTACCATGAGCGGCCAGTTCATCCACTAGGGTTTTGATGTAGCCTTGACAAAGCATCAATGGTTTGATTGTTTTAATTATTGGGGACCTTTATATACATGCGTAGATTGTGTAATTCAGAGGATTCTTATTATAGAATTGATCAATAAAAGTCTTGTAAATTCAATCTCAATGATTTCTTATCTTGTCGTAGATATTTAGTTGTTGTTATTGAACTCAATCTCTCTTGTTTTCTGTGATTATGAGAGCGATTATTACACAATGGTAATCACTGAATATATTGTTAAGAGCTTTGATGGATTATGCCTAGAGAAGATGAACCATACTGCACCCTAGATTAGAGTAGTTAGGCAAATGGCCCATGCCAATTGAAGATAGTCCATGGCTTAGCCTTAATCATATGTTATCTTCTTGACGGATGAAGGTGAGCTTGTAGCCACCGACACCACTTATGCATGATGTAATTCCCCTATAGTTGATTCAATTGACCATTGATTGTGGAGTTAGTGGTGAAGTCAAACACCCTAGATTTCTCTCATATTATCTTTACTATCTATTTTGCTTTGATTTATTTTATTTTACTTTTTAATTAATTTAGTTTAAAATCAGAATTCTTTTCTTTATAAATTTAATTAGAATTAATTCAGTATTCCAACTCATCAGACCATAATCCCTGAGGTACGATACCCCTTTTGATAGCCCTATTCTACAAGGAATTCGTTCTATTGCGAAGTGTGAAAATTTTTAATTGATATACTTTTTGAGTCACACTCACACACGAATCAATATTTTACAAATAAAGCGCTGATGACAGATGGGACATGAGTGTCCAAGTAGAATTCTAGTAGCCCCTTGCTATCTTTTGGATTTGTGCATTTTTGTGGATATCCATACCGGTTTTTGGCATGCGACTTTGTTTTGAGTTATAGTTATATTTTGGACAAATGTAATTTGGATGTATGTATTGGATTATAAACTCGTTGGATGTGAAAAGACAACGGTTTAATATATGTAGTGCCCATGGTGGCATCTTGTTCATTTGATGATATTTTCATTGTGAATGAATTGTGATTGTGGAGGATAATGATTCATTTTGGTGTATGAACTCAATTATGAATGTGACCTTGAGTGTGAGACTGATGTTAGAACCTTTCATTTATGTTATGGATTATGTATGAGGAGTTCTAGGATGATAGAATGTTGATTGGGCTTCATGTGGACCATGTATAGGGTTGTTGGAAGTCCTGGGAGGTGCATTTCGATCAATCGAAACCCCCATTTCGATCAATCGAAGTCCCCATTTCGATCGTGCAAAGGGGTGATGATTTATGATGATTTTTAGGGTCCAGATAGGAGGAATTTTGATCAATCGAAACTCCCATTTTGATCAATCAAAATATTGCAGGTCTGGGGTCCCGAGAGGGTGAAAAATTCGCAAGAATTTTGATCAATCGAGATTTTTTTTCGATCAATCGAAGTCCCATTTTCGATCAATCGAAATTACTATTCACAGCATTTTCCAAAACTTCATTTTGACGTAATTTGTTCGTTCTAGATTGGAATTGAGTGTGGTTTTTTTTGAACTTGAGTATTTTTGGATCGTCTATCCAATGTTGTAGGCCTCAGTTTCAGTAAGTTTTGAGGCTTGAAAGTGAGTGTTTCTCAAAGGTGTGGGCAAATAAATTTCCACTAAGGTGTATGATTTGATGTAGGGCCCATGGGGATTGGTTAAGGTGGAGTTATGTGCATTTATATGCAAGAATTGAGTTGAGATTCCGTGGTGAATGAGGGTAATGAGGGTCTATTGGACTAAATAGACAGTTTAACCTCCGGTTCTCTGAGAGTTGGAAATCGGGGTGTTATAGCATGGTATTAAACCTTGATATTATGGTGTGAGTGTAATTGAGATTGTTCACGAGGTTGAGTGAACAGGTTCACACTCGGGATTCGGGGTCAATCCGGGGGAGTCCCGGAGGTCCGGGTTTCGGGGCGTGACAGGAATGGTATCAGAGCGTCAGGTTAGAAAACCTGAGGACGACGGGTAGTAGTTGTACCATGTGTGAATTAGTGGAGTACCTGATACCAGGATGGTATCAGAGCACTAGGTTGGAATACTTAGGGACGACGGGGAATGGATTTATCTTGTGTATGGTTGAGAATGTGGGATTATGTACTTAATTCCAAAATGATATAAGGGCGCTAGGTTGGAATACCTAGGGGCGACGGGTAATGGTTGTGGATTTGAGAACTTATGGATTGCTAGTAAAACACTAGGTTGGAAAAACCTAGGGTATCAAAGTCATTGGTTCGAATACCTAAGGACGAAGGGTCAAATCACATGTTGATTTGGAGATAGGTAATGGTTGATAGTTGTCTAGATGATAGGTTTGATTACCTATGGATGATAGTGGAATGACTTGCTCGGTGTGAGCAATCCTAATGAAAGATCAAAGTGTTGAGGTGTGAAACAGATCTCATTTGGTAATACTCCCAAAGTTGGTTGAGTTTGGATTTTGTGTTCTAGTATATGTGTATACTAGGGGAAACTAGGCCATGTTTACACGTTTGCTCAGGCAGAGGATATACCAGGATCGTACATGGTCAGGAGTATTTTCCTAGTTTTAGCTCGAGAGATAGGGTATTGATTTATGCATCATATGTCATATCATGCATGGTATGTGTTTATTTGATTTAACATGCTATATGTTATATGCTATGTGGGATATGTGATTTATGTGACTGAGCATTGCATGAGAGTGTTGCATTTTGCGTCACATGGCTAGTAGTGGCATGTAGTCACCGCTTAGAAATTTCAATTCTGAGGAATGACAAACCTAGGTAGAGGTTTGGAGTGTGGTTGATTGGGATGTCGGGATAGATATGTGAAGATAGACTTTGAAAACACAAGTCTAGCGTTGATGGAAATGGGGTATGAATTACCTTGAAGATTCACAACCAAGAGTTGGTGATTTAGAATTAGCATTGCATTGATTGCACGACTATTGAGGATAGAGTTTAGTCAAATGACTAAGGCAATTGGTGGTATTGTGATACCGGGAGTCTAAGCAGAGTATGTTTAAGGGGTGACTATTGAGATAGTCGGATGAAGATTCAGAAATGACCAAATTCTTTGAGTCGGTGAAACATATGATGATTGTTATAGAGTGAAGGATAAGTTGGTAGTCGGTTAGAACCCTAACATGTAGTGTCTGAAGCAAGGATGATTTCTTTTCGTGAGAGAGAAGGGTGGACGCAATGGACGCAGTCCAGGATATACGCCAGGTTAGGTGTATGTGGCTGTAGGTGACCCCAAAATCTCATTGGAAGGGATTGTCTGAGGTGAAGCTCTATATGAAAGAAATTCTCTCTAATTATCAATTGGTTCCTTGGTGTGAAGGATGAAAATGAGAAACAGTTCTCCTCTTGAATAATGAGATTGTGGAACCAGTGGGATGTAAGATCCTGGACTTGGCATTGGATTCCAGCGGGTTGTAGTCTATGAGATTGGGCAGGATTATGTGGCTGGCTACGGCGAGTACATTGTTATGTGGTTTTAATCGGCGAGTACACTGTCATGTGCCTTGCTGGTGAGTGCGCTTGTGATGTGCACTGGATTGATATGGTTTGTGTTGTGATGATGCCCAGGATATGGACTAAGCCCGGGGATGGTATGCCAGAGATTAAAAGTCATGTTTGATAATGAAAGAATGACTCTGAGTATCGATGATCCCAAATGATGGGGGTGTATCACTGTGAGTGATTGGTATCATTAGTCAAGGATATTACCTTAGACTAGAGATAGAGATTGACTGGTATGGAAATACCATGAGTATTCTAATTTCGAGGATGAAATTCCTTGAAGGAGGGGAGGTTGTAGAGACCGTGACCAATTTTGGTCGGTTTATCGATTTTTCATCATTTTCGCTATAAATGCATTTCAAATGATGCTATGGATGTTTTGAGAGTGGAAAACATGTTTAGAAGATTAATTTGAGGTTTATGAAAGTTTTCAGGACATTTAGAGAAGTTTGACTTTTTGGTTAAATCGGGCCCCTGGATACGACTTAAGTGGGCCTGGGAATCTGACAAATTTCTAAAAATATTTATCTTTGATAATGGATTAGATGAAATGTTTAGAGAGTAGAGGAAGTGTAACGCCCCGGTTCCCCCCGACTCCGGGAAACCGGAGGTTAACCCGTCCATTAGTCCCAATGGACCTTTTTTACCCTCTATAAGGTACCATGCCATGATACCATCCTGTCACACCCCAATTCTCGACTCCTAGAAAATTGGAGGTGAACTTGTTCATTTAAATCCCAATGAACCTCCTCCTATTTCTCGATTACCGCGGAAGCTAATCATACGCAAGTAATTATCTATGCGTATACTCATCACTATCCATTCCAATGGGCCACACATCGGTTTATGCATCCACGACATTCAATTTCCACTCTTAGATCATGAAAAATCACAAAAACACACATTTTTAAGGGTTACAGGACTTTCAGTCGCCTGAAAATTAAGTTTGAGTCGCCTGAAACTTCCAGAGGGCTTGCATTCTCAAAACTGGCACTTTCAGTCGCCTGAAAGTGAACTTTCAGCAGGCTGAAAGTGCACTTTCAGCTGGCTGAAAGTGGACTTTCAGCAGGCTGAAAATACCTGTGCCCGAGTTTTTGACAGCATTCCTCAACCTGACTTCAAATGCTAATATCTCACAATCCGTAAGTCCGTTTGACTTGAAATTTGACATGGATCATCCTCAACATGTCTAGTTTCTAACCCAATTTGAATCACTCAAAAATACCAACCACAACTCAAGTTATGCTCAAATTAGTGACTGTGGGTCAGATTACCCACCCTTGCACCAAAGCATGCGTATCCTCCTCAATTTAAATCCAAACAAGGTCCATGACCTATCAAAATGGAGCTAACACAATTCTCTTACTAAATACATAAATTCCATTCACTCCTTGAACTCAAAATGGATACTTTTGAGCATTTGTCCCCCCAATGGCTACTTTAATGCCTTAATGGCCATCAAGTAATTTCACATAACATGCATTTTATACTTGAAATGCAATTCCATCCATTTTTCTTACCATCCTCACTCAACAACTCATACATACATACTTTCCATACTCCATTTGCTCATGATTAACCACATAAGAAATCATAGCTAAAGAGGAAAATGGTCCTATGGTACCATACATCTCCAACACACACACTCTTCCCAAAAGGTACATATCATTCATTCAAACCACATATCCATACACTAATATCATTTATTGTACATACAAAGTCCAAATGAACATACAAGTTACATATAACATGAATGTAACTATAACCCAACATAATCCACATGCCACAAGCCGGCATGGATAGCCGAATGTACAAATATCCAAAAACGTAGCAAAACATAGCTATAACTCTTCTTGGACATTCAAATTCCACCCGTCATCAGCAACTTATCTGAAAAATAGTTTAGAATAAAGGGGTGAGCACCACTGCGGCTCAGTAGAGGTTTCCCCAACCCTTCTAAGTGCCGACTCGACACTGACCTACATGGAATGCATATGAATACACTACATGCCACGTCCACAATCTCATAAATAATTTAACAAATGCAATTAAAGAGGATTGCATATTTCATAAATCATGTATAACATGTTCAACATAAAAGCATTAAGAAAAGTAAATGCTCTCTCCCTCGGTCCTCATCCGATACCCAACATGATTGGCCCGCTCCGAGGATCATGTAACCTTAGACACCTCCTCTAACCATCTAATGACCGGGGCAACTCCGAAAGGTCATTCTACCATAGCAATGTATAGGATTGCCATGAAGTGAGGGGACAACTCCGAGGCTCACAAATCTTGGACATTCTCCGATAACCATCCAATGACTGGGACAACTCCGAGGGGTCATTAGTATTGGGCATACTCCGATCCTAGGCATTAAGCCTTTAGCATGGCGGGTCTACTCCGAGGGCCATACATAGTGGATAATTTCACCACCTTCCACCACACGGTTGGACTACTCCGAAGACCCGTGCACCTTATTTGCATCATCATCCCGCAAGTCCCCACATATGCAATATAAATGCATAAACACATGATATTTTATTTTCATGCTCAACTCATGCTCATTAATACTAAAAAGAAGTAGAAAGCATGTTTCTCACCACCGCACACCACATATAGCACATATATGTATAACACACGCATATATCATCTCATATGCATACAACTTCAAAATTAGCATATTTTACTCATGCTACAATCAATGCATAATTTTAGTACATAGAACTAATATGCATTCAACAACTACATTTTCACATATAATCACATATATGACACTTGGCACACATTTTTCACATATACACCAAATTGAGCACATAATGCCTATGTATCAATTTCTCACACTCATCCACTTCAAACCCACATGCTACAACCAACACAATGGACACAATTGTGAAAAGATAGGAGTCTAGAGAAGGAGAAAATACAACTTTCCACACCTCCCACCATCCTAAAGCATGTGAAACACAACCTACACCTCTCTTCTTCACCCGAAACCCTAGAATCGACAATTAGAAGAGAAGAAGAACCCCTACCTCGAAAATGAAGGCCTTCCAAGCACTTCACCAAAATTCCAGCGACGTCTACCTTTCCAAATCGCAACTTTGATCGGTTCAAAGGGAAGCCCTAGCCGTCCCCTACGTATCTCCCTTCTTCGGCGAAACTCGAATCGCACCCGAACGGCTCCGAAATGTAGAGAGAAGGTAGAGAGGAGAAGAGGGAAATGTTAGAGAGAGAAGGATCCGTGTGAAATGGCTGGGATCAACCTCAGCCAGATATTTAAAATATCTAAGGCATGGAAAATGACTAAAATGCCCCTCGGCCACTTAACGTACCTTCCCGGGCTCCGTTTTTGATTTCGAAAACTCCTACGGTCTTGAAATCACTTCCTCTATTCTCTAAACATTTCATCTAAGCCATTCCCAAAAATAATTATTTTCAAAAATTTTCCGGACTCCCGGGCCCACTTAAGTCACATCTCGGGCCCCGGTTTGACCAAAAAGTCAAACTTCTCCAAATCTTCCAAAAACTTTCAAAAACCTCAAATTAACCTTCCAAACATGTTTTCCACTCTCAAAACATCCATAGCATCATTCAAAACGCATTTATAGCGAAAATGATGAAAAACTGATAAACCGGCCAAAATTGGTCACGGTCTCTACAACCTCCCCTCCTTCAAGGAATTTCGTCCTCGAAATTAGAATACTCATGGTCTTTTGAAAACCAATCCATACCAGACATTATTATCACCAATAATCATCACTTTCTCTTCTCATATACCCTAGGCGCTACACTTGTAACACCTAACTCACAACACTTACGTCTCACACAATCAATGTGTCTCAACTGCCCTAAGGCAACATAACCACTTCCGTGACATGGCTGAGTGACTCCTAAGCCCATGTACGGTTCACCTTTACAATCCTCTGAAGCACTTGCTTCCTTGAGTCCACAGTCCCTACCTCAAGATCTATCCAATCGATCTCTATCACCAGTCTAAGGCCACACCTTCGACTAATCATACCAATCACTCACAGTGATACATCCCTATCATCTGGGATCATAAATGCTCAAAGTCATTCTTTCATTATCAAACATAACTTTCAATTTCTGGCATGCCATTCCCGGGCTTAGTCCAATATCCTGGGCATCATCACAACACAAACTATATCAATCCAGTGCACATCACAAGCGCACTGACCAGCAAGGCACATGACAGTGTACTCGCCGATCAAAACCACATAACAATGTACTCGCCGCAGCAAGCCACACAATCCTGCCCAGTTTCATAGACGACAACCCGCTAGGATCCAATGCCAAGTTCAGGATCTTACATCCCACTGGTTTCACAATCTCATTATTCAAGAGGAGAATTATTTCCCATTTTCATCTTTCACACCAAGGAACCAGTTGACAATTAGAGAGAATTCCTTTCATATAGAGCTTCACCTTAGACAACCCCTTCCAATGAGAGTTCAGGGTCACCTACAATCACCTACAGTCACATACACCCAACCCGGCGTATATCCTGGACTGCGTCCATTGCGTCCACCCTTCCCTCTCACGGAAAGAAATCATCCTTGCTTCAGACACTACATGTCTGGGTTCTAACCGACTCTCAACTTATCCTTTACTTAACCATCATGTCCAACCAATGATACAATTTCTCACTTTCTTTCACATAATCCCAACATTTTATTTTCAGACGTAAAAATCATCAAATGTTCACCGACTCTAGGAATTTGGTCATTTCCGAGTCCACATTCGACTATATCAATAGTCACTCCTTAGACATACCATGTCTAGAATTTCGGTATCACGATACCACCAATAGTCTTAGTCATTTGACTAAACTCTATCCTCAATAATCGTGTAATCAATGCAACACAAATTCTAAACCACCAACTCTTGGTTTTGAATCCTCAAGGTAATTCATACCCCATTTCCATCAACTCTAGACTTGTGTTTTTGAAGTCTATATTCATATGTCTACCTCGACATCACAATCAACTACACTCCAAACCTCTACCTAGGTTCACCAATCCTCAAAATCTAGGCGTTCTAAATAGTGACTATATGTCACTACTGACCACATGGTGCCCAATGCAACACAATGTTAATGCATAGTCACATGAATCATATATTTCACATAACACGTAACATATAGCATGTTAAGTCAAATAAGCACATAAGATGCATGATGTGGGATGTAATGCATCTAAACAATCCAATATCCCAGCCCTCAGGCTAACACTAGATAAGTACCCTTGACCACGCATGGTCCCGGCACATCCACTGCCTGAGCAAACGTGATAACACGGCCCAGATTTCCCTTAGTACTCTAGTAGACACTAGAATGCCTCAATCCTCATCCTCAAATGAGTTCACAATCATTTCTCACCATTCATCTAGGTATTCATACCTATAGCTATGACAATTCACACATCAATTCACAACTCCAATCTATCACATAATTGGATCATTACTTCTCGTTCTTAGGTTTCCAAACCTAGTACCTCAATTACATTCCATGACTCAACAAGTCATTTCAAGTCCTTAAATGGTTTAACCATTTCCTTTCATCCCTAGGTGTCCCAACCTAGTGCTCAACTTTCTTGTGTCAGGTATTTCACAATTTCACACGTAGCAAAACCACTACCCGTCGTCCCTAGGTTTTCCAACCTAGTGCTCTGATACAATTCTGGTATCAGGTACATAATCCAACCTTCTCAACCATACACATGATATGTTCATTCCCCGTCGTCCCTAGGTATTCTGACCTAGAGCTCTGATACCATTCTGTAACGCCCCGGTTCCCCCCGACTCCGGGAAACCGGAGGTTAACCCGTCCATTAGTCCCAATGGACCTTTTTTACCCTCTATAAGGTACCATGCCATGATACCATCCTGTCACACCCCAATTCTCGACTCCTAGAAAATTGGAGGTGAACTTGTTCATTTAAATCCCAATGAACCTCCTCCTATTTCTCGATTACCGCGGAAGCTAATCATACGCAAGTAATTATCTATGCGTATACTCATCACTATCCATTCCAATGGGCCACACATCGGTTTATGCATCCACGACATTCAATTTCCACTCTTAGATCATGAAAAATCACAAAAACACACATTTTTAAGGGTTACAGGACTTTCAGTCGCCTGAAAATTAAGTTTGAGTCGCCTGAAACTTCCAGAGGGCTTGCATTCTCAAAACTGGCACTTTCAGTCGCCTGAAAGTGAACTTTCAGCAGGCTGAAAGTGCACTTTCAGCTGGCTGAAAGTGGACTTTCAGCAGGCTGAAAATACCTGTGCCCGAGTTTTTGACAGCATTCCTCAACCTGACTTCAAATGCTAATATCTCACAATCCGTAAGTCCGTTTGACTTGAAATTTGACATGGATCATCCTCAACATGTCTAGTTTCTAACCCAATTTGAATCACTCAAAAATACCAACCACAACTCAAGTTATGCTCAAATTAGTGACTGTGGGTCAGATTACCCACCCTTGCACCAAAGCATGCGTATCCTCCTCAATTTAAATCCAAACAAGGTCCATGACCTATCAAAATGGAGCTAACACAATTCTCTTACTAAATACATAAATTCCATTCACTCCTTGAACTCAAAATGGATACTTTTGAGCATTTGTCCCCCCAATGGCTACTTTAATGCCTTAATGGCCATCAAGTAATTTCACATAACATGCATTTTATACTTGAAATGCAATTCCATCCATTTTTCTTACCATCCTCACTCAACAACTCATACATACATACTTTCCATACTCCATTTGCTCATGATTAACCACATAAGAAATCATAGCTAAAGAGGAAAATGGTCCTATGGTACCATACATCTCCAACACACACACTCTTCCCAAAAGGTACATATCATTCATTCAAACCACATATCCATACACTAATATCATTTATTGTACATACAAAGTCCAAATGAACATACAAGTTACATATAACATGAATGTAACTATAACCCAACATAATCCACATGCCACAAGCCGGCATGGATAGCCGAATGTACAAATATCCAAAAACGTAGCAAAACATAGCTATAACTCTTCTTGGACATTCAAATTCCACCCGTCATCAGCAACTTATCTGAAAAATAGTTTAGAATAAAGGGGTGAGCACCACTGCGGCTCAGTAGAGGTTTCCCCAACCCTTCTAAGTGCCGACTCGACACTGACCTACATGGAATGCATATGAATACACTACATGCCACGTCCACAATCTCATAAATAATTTAACAAATGCAATTAAAGAGGATTGCATATTTCATAAATCATGTATAACATGTTCAACATAAAAGCATTAAGAAAAGTAAATGCTCTCTCCCTCGGTCCTCATCCGATACCCAACATGATTGGCCCGCTCCGAGGATCATGTAACCTTAGACACCTCCTCTAACCATCTAATGACCGGGGCAACTCCGAAAGGTCATTCTACCATAGCAATGTATAGGATTGCCATGAAGTGAGGGGACAACTCCGAGGCTCACAAATCTTGGACATTCTCCGATAACCATCCAATGACTGGGACAACTCCGAGGGGTCATTAGTATTGGGCATACTCCGATCCTAGGCATTAAGCCTTTAGCATGGCGGGTCTACTCCGAGGGCCATACATAGTGGATAATTTCACCACCTTCCACCACACGGTTGGACTACTCCGAAGACCCGTGCACCTTATTTGCATCATCATCCCGCAAGTCCCCACATATGCAATATAAATGCATAAACACATGATATTTTATTTTCATGCTCAACTCATGCTCATTAATACTAAAAAGAAGTAGAAAGCATGTTTCTCACCACCGCACACCACATATAGCACATATATGTATAACACACGCATATATCATCTCATATGCATACAACTTCAAAATTAGCATATTTTACTCATGCTACAATCAATGCATAATTTTAGTACATAGAACTAATATGCATTCAACAACTACATTTTCACATATAATCACATATATGACACTTGGCACACATTTTTCACATATACACCAAATTGAGCACATAATGCCTATGTATCAATTTCTCACACTCATCCACTTCAAACCCACATGCTACAACCAACACAATGGACACAATTGTGAAAAGATAGGAGTCTAGAGAAGGAGAAAATACAACTTTCCACACCTCCCACCATCCTAAAGCATGTGAAACACAACCTACACCTCTCTTCTTCACCCGAAACCCTAGAATCGACAATTAGAAGAGAAGAAGAACCCCTACCTCGAAAATGAAGGCCTTCCAAGCACTTCACCAAAATTCCAGCGACGTCTACCTTTCCAAATCGCAACTTTGATCGGTTCAAAGGGAAGCCCTAGCCGTCCCCTACGTATCTCCCTTCTTCGGCGAAACCCGAATCGCACCCGAACGGCTCCGAAATGTAGAGAGAAGGTAGAGAGGAGAAGAGGGAAATGTTAGAGAGAGAAGGATCCGTGTGAAATGGCTGGGATCAACCTCAGCCAGATATTTAAAATATCTAAGGCATGGAAAATGACTAAAATGCCCCTCGGCCACTTAACGTACCTTCCCGGGCTCCATTTTTGATTTCGAAAACTCCTACGGTCTTGAAATCACTTCCTCTATTCTCTAAAAATTTCATCTAAGCCATTCCCAAAAATAATTATTTTCAAAAATTTTCCGGACTCCTGGGCCCACTTAAGTCACATCTCGGGCCCCGGTTTGACCAAAAAGTCAAACTTCTCCAAATCTTCCAAAAACTTTCAAAAACCTCAAATTAACCTTCCAAACATGTTTTCCACTCTCAAAACATCCATAGCATCATTCAAAACGCATTTATAGCGAAAATGATGAAAAACTGATAAACCGGCCAAAATTGGTCACGGTCTCTACAGGAAGTGATTTCGAGATCGTAGGAGTTTTCGGAATCAAAAATTGAGTCCGGGAAGGTGCGTTAAGTGGCCCGGGGGTATTTTGGTCTTTTTGCGGCCTAAGGACTTTAAATATCAGATGTGGCAGAGATATTTCATATCTCTTAAGTCCCAGCAGCTGGCCATGGCTTCTTTCTCTCTCTTCTTTCTTCCTCTTCCTTCTCTCTAAGTTTTGGAGGCCTTCGGGTGTGATTCGTGATCCGCCGAAGAAGGGAGATACGTAAGGGACAGCTAGAGCTTTGGTTTGAATCAAACAAAGTCACGTTTCAGCAAGGTTGACATTTCTGGGATTTTGAGAAGTGCTTGGAAAGTCTTCATTTTCGAGGTAGGGGTGTTCTTTCTCATTTACTTGTCGATTCTAGGGTTTCGGGTGAAATGGTGAGAGCTAAGGTTGTGTATTACATGTTTTATAGAGGTAAGAGGGGTGGGATGAGGTGTTTTCTTCTTCTCTTGAGTCTGTTGTATGCAATATATATATATATATCTCCTAGTATGCATGATGTGAGAGACAAATGTATGAAAATGTGGGAGAATGAGAGCATATATGCTTATATGCTTAATGTGGTGTACATGTGTAATTATGTGCAATGTGAGACATATATGTGCTATATGTTGTAAGTGAGTTAAATGCATGCTATCTTTATATAGAAAATGTGTGCATTTGTGAAGCATGATTAAAATTTGCTTAAGTGAAGTTTTGTGAGCATATGTGGATATTATGCTAGGTTTTGCATGTATAGGTAAATATATGTGTGGTGTAGTGGAGATGAAATGCATGCTACGTGTTTTACCAATTAGCATGTGCATTGTGAGGCATGAAATTAAATATTTGATGTTTATATGTTCGAAATGCATATATTGGAGCCGTTGCGAGGAAACGGGAAAGTGTGGTTGAATTGCCTAGAGTAGGTCAATACTCGGAGAGGGCGTTGGAGTGGTTACGTCACCTTAGAGTAGGTAGATACTCGGTGACGGTGGTTTACTCACCTTGGAGTAAGTAAATACTCGATGGAGATTCTAAAAAGGTTGCCCAATCGCCTTGGAGTAGGTAAATACTCAGTGATTGTGGTTTACTCACCTTGGAGTAGGTAAATACTCGGTGAGAATTCAAAGAAAGGGGGCCAAGTCACCTTGGAGTAGGTAAATACTCGGTGACGGTGGTCTATCCACCTTGGAGTAGGTAAATACTCGGTGGCGGAGTTAGAATGGTGTGGAAAAGTGTCTCGGTTTCATGATTTGGTCAAGAATCATGTTAGGATGTCGGGTTGAGTCCGAGAGAGAAACAAGTGTATGATTATTGTCTTCATTTGAATTATGAAGCATGATATGTGTTTAATGCATCCGTATATATATATATGCATGGTTGTGAGTGAACATGATGTATGTTGAATGATATGTAAAATGTTGTGACATGCATCCATGTAGGTCGTGTCGGGTTGACACTTAGGTGGGTTGGGGTATCTCTACTGAGCCGCAGTGGTGCTCACCCCTTTATTCTAAATATTTTACAGATAAAGCGCTGATGACGGATGGGACATGAGTGTCCAAGTGGAATTTTAGTAGCCCTTTGCTATCTTTTGGATTTGTGCATTTTTGTGGCTACCCATACCAGCTTGTGGCATGCGACTTTGTTTTGAGTTATAGTTATATTTTGGACAAATGTAATTTGAATGTATGTATTGGATTATAAACTCGTTGGATGTGAAAAGACAACGGTTTAATATATGTAGTGCCCATGGTGGCATCTTGTTCATTTGATGATGTTTTCATTGTGAATGAATTGTAGTTGTGGAGGATAATGATTTATTTTGGTGTATGAATTCAATTATGAATGTGACCTTGAGTGTGAGATTGATGTTAGAACCTTTCATTTATGTTATGGATCATGTATGAGGAGTTCTAGGATGATAGAATGTTGATTGGGCTTTATGTGGACCATGTATAGGGTTGTTGGAAGTCCCGGGAGGTGCATTTCGATCAATCGAAACCCCCATTTCGATCAATTGAAGTCCCCATTTCGATCGTGCAAAGGGGTGATGATTTATGATGATTTTTAGGGTCCAGATAGGAGGAATTTTGATCAATCGAAACTCCCACTATGATCAATCAAAATATTGCAGGTCTGGGGTCCTGAGAGGGTGAAAACTTCGCAAGAATTTCGAATAATCGAGATTTTTTTTCGATGAATCGAAGTCCCATTTTCGGTCAATCGAAATTACTATTTACAGCATTTTCCAAAACTTCATTTCGACGTAATTTCTTCGTTCTAGATCAGAATTGAGTGTAGTTTTTTTTAAACTTGAGTATTTTTGGATCCTCTATCCAATGGTGTAGGTTTCAATTTTAGATTCTAAACACAGTGAGTTTTGAGGCTTGAAAGTGAGTGATTCTCAAAGGTGTGGGCAAATAAATTTCCACTAAGGTGTATGATTTGATGTAGGGCCCATGGGGATTGGATAAGGTGGAGTTATGTGCATTTATATGCAATAATTGAGTTGAGCTTCCATGGTGAATGAGGGTAATGATGGTCTATTGGACTAAATAGACAGTTTAACCTCCGGTTCTCCGATAGTTAGAAATCGGGGTGTTATAGCATGGTATCAAACCTTGATACTATGGTGTGAGTGTAATTGAGATTGTTCACGGGGTTGAGTGAACGGGTTCACACTAGGGATTCGAGGTCGGTCCGAGGGAGTCCCAGCGATCCAGGTTTCGGGGCGTGACAATTGGGCTCTAAGGAGTTAAACCAATACTTGGCCCTATCTTTGAGAGAAAATGAAAACAAACGAAGAGGGTTGATGAAATACCCCCCAGAAAATTTCGCGCATGAGGTGGCCAGTCTCATACACAAAACTTGGGAGATACATACAACTGGTAGCAACAAGCATAGATGCAAAAGAAAGAAATAGAATAATTGCTAAAAGCTGAACAGAAATCCCATTTAACTGAAATACTTGATAAATAAATAAATATATTCTGGTAATACAATTTGGAAG
Source organism: Cornus controversa (assembly GCA_026545225.1). NCBI lineage: Eukaryota > Viridiplantae > Streptophyta > Magnoliopsida > Cornales > Cornaceae > Cornus > Cornus controversa. The sequence goes on from CM048849.1 coordinate 3,755,464, forward strand.
TCCCGTAACCCAAGGACCCCTTAACCAGAAAGAACAAAAGTTTTTAACTTCTAAAATTAATACCAACAATCAAAGTCTCAAAAGTTCATAGTATGACTCTTGAAGAAGACAAGTTCCTACCCTGTAACTGATGAGATGAGACGTCTGCTACAACCAAACCCTAAAACTCTATCCTCGCGGTGGAACCTGTCTGAAACCTGAAATATCAACACAGTGGGTTAAACCCACGAGCAAGTTCTATCTACTACATCCCAATCAGAGAACCAATATACATACCCTCAGTATAAGGGACACAAAATAAGTCTATAGATTTAACCTACAAGTTATTCTTTTACCCAATTTCGTGTTTCCAAAACAACAGTCAATATTTATAATATTCCACCCAAACCCTTATTATGCAAACGTGAACACATTCCTTACGTTCAGCAGAAATAAACATAATATAAAATAATATCAAGTTTAAGCAATCCTAACATGCCATCATTTAATCTTTTGATACCTTAATAGGCATAGATATATACATACTAGTCATTTCCTATTTAGCTCATGTTTTCAGAAGTAAAATCATCTTATACATTGTTCCAACACACCCTTATCATCCAACAATGAACACATTCTTTAAGTTCAAAATAAAGAAAACATGTGCATACACATATAGATACCTTATTAGATATGGGCGATCCTGACACGCCAGATAAAATGTATAGATACCTTATTAGGTATGGGCGATCCTAACACGCCAAATAAAATGGATAGATACCTTATTAGGTATGGGCGATCCTGACACGCCGGGCAATCCTGACATGCCAAATAAAATGCATAGATACCTTATTAGGTATGGGCGATCCTGACACGCCGGGCAATCCTTACATGCCAAATAAAATACATAGATACCTTATTAGGTATGGGCGATCCTGACACGCCGGGCAATCCTTACATGCCAAAATAAAATGCATAGATATATTTCAATATGCAATATAAAATAACAAGGTGCATTATGATTTAAATTTGCACAACCGTTATTTCAAATCATCCAACATGAAATTATCATCATAAGACAAATCGTTCACAAGTGAACCTAAATCAAGTATTTGATGGGCATTTACATTCTTAAAGAAAAATATATTCAAATAAACCAAATAACCCAAGCATCCATTATAGAAGCAATTTCCCAACTCAACCTCCAATGCACTCAATTCTACGAGAGAGTCTAAACCTAACTTTTATCTAGGTTTCTGGGCCTATTCCACTTCTCAGAACCCTATTAAATCATTCTGAAATTTTCTAGAATTTTTGAAATATTTTCAACAAATAAAAGAAGGTGAAAACCCAACTTTTAGACACTTTAAAAATTCATTGAACACTAAGGGAAACTCCTTTGAAGATGAAAATTTAAACCCAAGTTTATTTAACCTCCAGAAAGTTACCACAAAAATTTGGGAATTTTTGGAATTTCAAAAGTATTTTCTAAAAATTACAGAAAGTGAAAAACCCAACTTTTGGATACTTTAAAAATAAATTGAACAACAAGGGAAGATCATTTTGAGTTTAAAATTTAAACCCAAGTGTACTTAGCCTCCAGAAAGTTTCAGCAAAAATTTGGGAATTTTTGGAATTATAAAAGTATTTTCTAAAATTACAGAAAGTGAAAAATCCAACTTTTAGACATTTTAAAAATCAATTGAACAGCAAGAAAAGATTATTTTTAGTTGAAACTTTAAACCCAAGTGTATTTAACCTCCATAGAGTTACAGTAAAAATTTGGGAATTTTTAGAGTTGTAAAAGTATTTTCTAAAATTAAAGAAGCTAAAAAAAATAGTTTTTAGACACTTTAAAAATTAATTTAAAGAGAATGGTAAATCATTTGGATATGAAATTTAAACCCCAAGCTCCTCAAGCTCCCAGGAAGTTGACATAAACTTTTTGGAATTTTTAGAATTATAAAAGTATTTTTAAAAAATGATTTTCTCAATTTTTAAATTTTTCCAAAAATTTCAAAAATACAAAAGAAATATCAAAACTATTCGGAATGGGCCCATATTGGACCCAGAGGTGGGCCCCCGCGAGTGGGGCCCAAAAACCTTTTTCCGGCCACCGGCCGGCGCCGGAGCCGGCGGCACGCGCCCCCACGCGCCGGCGGCGCGCGTGGGGGTCACGCGCGCTGGAGCCTTTCTTCCCCAGCGCGCATGGCAGCGCGCTGGGGGGTTTTCCGGCGTGTTTTCCGGCGTGCCCCGACCTCCGTTCGCTCTGATTTTTGCCCCGTTCTTCTCCTCTTGATCCCCTCTACCCATTGGTACAAAAAGCCCCATCAAAATTGTCCGAATCAAAAACCCCTAATTTACAAGTTCTAGGGTTCTTCGCAAAATTTAAAAAAAATTAAAACCCAATAGTTCACGATCTGTTTTTCTAAAGATTTCGAGTTGTTTACAATTTAATTCCAACAGAGTAGGATCACAACTAAACATTTATTTCTTACAAATTGCATACATGAATGATTTCTTCCTTAACACACTATACATATACATGAACACATATGCATATAACCTTACATGAACAAAACCAATTAAATCTACATACAATCCTCATAGTTAATCTCACGAAATTTATCAATAGCAGAAAAATATAAACATGCAATTAACTACAAATTTTTAATATAAATAAATTCTCAAACCTAGACTATGCATACGGATTCAAGGGGGAAGAGAAGAATTAAACTTGCCTTTTTCCTGACGAATTAACTTGTTCACCCGATCCTCACCCCCTTCTCTCTTTCGTTTTCTCTCTTCTGGTTCTGTGCGTAAAACCACGGCAAACCCTAATTTCTTCTTCTTTTCTTTTCCTTTTTGTCTTAATTATTATTCTATTATTGATTTTTCTAAAACTAAATAAAATCCAAATAATAATAATACAAGCAATAATAATATAATTATAACCTTGGCCCAACATTTTAAACATAATCTTAGCCCAATCATTTCAGCCCAAATTCCTCCCTAACCCAAACCAAAGCATTTAAATAAAATAACACACAATTGATACCAATTCACATAAAATGACAATATGCATGTATAAAAGACAAGCAACTCACCTACAATGATAATTTATATAAAAAAAAAACATTTAACATGAATTAATAAAATAAAGTAATAATGTAAAGAGATTAAATTGACACCTAAATTTTCCGGGGTATTACAGTTGATGGTGGAGGATTTTATTTCAATATGATTCGCCGCAATATTTGGAAATTGAATGTATGATGGCGAAGCATATGTAGTAGGAAGATAAAAATCCCTAAGAAATTCCCCTTAAGGAGGGTTATATGGTGGTAGACAGGGGGGTTTTACATTGTTTGGATCCATGTTTTCAATCCTAGGCAAAATAGGGTCCCTAGAGGTTCCTCTATGTTGTCTAAGTGTTCATTCAAGTTCAATATTACATGGAAGCAAAGGAAGTGACAATGACCGTCTACCTAGCATGCATCAATAGGAAAACACAATTTAAATAAATATATAGAAGAACAAATCAAATCCAATCAAATGCATGACTTTTAGGCAATATACTCACAAAAAGTCCAAGCTTGAATCTCGAGCTACGGTGTGAGGTATACCTAAAATTAATCAATAGAAGGAAGTGCTTCTTGAACAAGGTCTTCCACTACATCAACACAAAATCACTCACTTTCGTCATCGGATGTGTGGTGAGAAGTATTAAAGATGTTCAAACGGACTTTCATATTCCCGAAAGAGATGTCCATCACTCCGGTACGGCAATTAACGCAAGCGTTTGCCGTAGCCAAGAATGGACGACCTAGAATGATAGGAATATGTCGATTTGGAATTTGAACCGGTTCCGTGTCAAGGACTATGAAGTCCACCGAAAAGTAGAATTTGTCCACTTGAATGAATACATCCTCAATGATGCCACGTGGTTGCTTCACCGAGCGGTCGGCAAGTTGCAACACAACTGTGGTAGGCTTAAGTTCCCCCAAACCTAGTTGTTGGTAAACTGAGAATGGAAGCAAATTGACACTAGCCCCTAAATCAAGAAGTGCCTTTTCAAAAGATTGATTTTCGATGGTGCAAGAAATGGTCGGAGCACCCAGATCTTTGAATTTAGGAGGGGCTTGGTGTTGGAAAATGGAGCTTATGTGCTCAGTTAGGAGGACTTTCTTAGAAGCATTATTCCTAGATTTGAGCTTTTGAGTGCACAAGTCCTTCAAGAATTTAGCATAGGAGGGAATTTTCCGGATAGCATCAAGGAGAGGGAGATTGATCTTTACTTGTTTGAAGATCTCCATCATGTCTTGAATTTTCTCTCCTTGCTTCCCAAAATGAGAAGGTTCCTTCAATCTTTGAGGAAAAGGAACCGGAGGTTCAAAAGAAGTGTCAAGATTTGGACTTGATGACAACACAACTTCACTTGCCTTTCCTTTTAGATTTAATGGGATGTTGTGCACATTTGGATTTAAGGGAAATAATTTTGGATTTAATTGGGATTCTTTTGGATTTTTGGATTGCTCTTGGGATTCCTTTTTCTCTTCTTCCCCTACCTTGGAATTGATGATTCTACCACTCCTTAAGGTGGTGATTGATTGAACTTGCTCCGGAGGAGCATTACAAGATGAAGATGATGGATCCTCAATCACATGAACACCCTTAGGATTCGCCACCAGTTGACTCGGGAACTTACCTTCCTCCCTTCTATTCAAGGCATTAGCTAGTTACCCAATTTGAGCTTCTAACCTAGCCATAGATTGAGCATTAGCTTCAAGCTTGGAGATTGATTGAGAGTGAGTTTGCAATAAGTGGGTATTAGCCTCAAGATTGCTTATCACTCTTTCTTCAAAGCCTTGGCTTCTCGGAGGAGGTGGTGGTTGTTGGTAATTGGACCTTTGATGGTAAGGTTGAGGATTTGGCCTATATTGAGGCTATTGAGATTGGGAATTGAAAGAATTTTGCCCTTGAAAAGAGGGACTTGATTCTTGAGGTTTCCATGAAAAAGCCGGATGATTCTTGTAACCAGGATTGTACGTATTTGAATATGGATCATTCATCTGTTTAGAGTACAAGGCATTCCCTTGCTCTTGAGCATAATCGGGAGATTGACCGGCAATGGGACAATCTCACACGAAATGTGAAGTGCTATAGCAAAACGAACACACTTCTTGATTTTGAACAAGTTGGCTTGGAGTAGGCAGCCCATTTTTCATGATTAGGTCCATTTTTTGGGATAAGGCTTCTACTTGCATGGCAACCTCATCTACCCGTGAAATTTCATGCACTCCTCTACAAGGTTGGGTGGCCTTCCCTTTTCTAGTGGAGGAGTGTTGAGCTGAATTATTGCTTAGGGTTTGAAAAAGTTTCCATGCCTCATCGGGGCTTTTCAAAAGGTATCCACCTCCACAAGCGGAGTCTATCATTTGCCTATGTTGCTCACTCACCCCATCATAAAAACTTTGCACTAGCTGCCATTTTGGGACAGCATGATGCGGACAAGATTTAAGAAGATCTTTTAATCTCTCCCACGTCTCATGAAATTGTTCTTGATCAATTTGGGTGAATCCGGTGATTGCTCGCCGAATATCACTCGTCTTTCACATTGGGAAGTATTTTTTTAAGAACTCTATTTGCATCTCCACCCAAGAATGGATTGAGTTAGGTTCTAAGGAATTGAACCAACTTCTAGCTTTATCTTTTAAGGAGAATGGAAACATATGCAGCTTTAGATCATCCTCCGTAAAGTGTGGTACATGAATGGTGGAACACACCGAAAGGAAGTAATCTAAATGCCGGTATGGATCTTCATTTGGGAGACCATGGAAGCTATTAAGAAGATTGATGGTGGAGGACTTTATTTCGAATTGATTTGCCGCTACATCGAGAAATTGAATACATGAAGGTACTTCAAATGTAGTCGAAAGATAAAAGTCCATAAGCAACTCTCCTTGAGGAGGAGGAGGTGGAGGTTGTTGTTTATAATTAAAAGGAGGTAGTCTGGGAGGTTGTCTTTCATTTGGGTCCATGTTTTCAGTCCTAGGCAATATAGGGTCCCTAGAGGTTCCTCTACGTTGTCTAAGTGTTCTTTCAAGTTCAATATTACACGGAAGCAACGGAAGTGACAAGGACCGTCTACCTAGTATGCATTAATAGTAGAACAACACCTCAATACGCAAAATGAACAATAATATATACAAAAAATGAATGAACTCAAACCCACTAATTTTAGACTTTATACTCACAAAGGGTTCCAACTTTAATTCTTTTAGATGCCCGCTATGTGGTATACCTAAAATCAAGAAATTTGAGAAATAAGAACAAGATATATACAAAAAAAGAATGAAAGAATTTCTAGCCTAAGAATTAAACCAGATTTAATCTTCCAATGGCGACAATTAAACCGTAGTCCCCGGCAACAGCGCCAAAATTTTGATGTGGTTGGAACTTGAATTATATTGTAAGCTTATTTTTTCCCCTTTTATCAAAATATAATTTAACCACTCGCAAGAGCATGAATCTTTGTAGATACGGTTCTATATAGAGGGGTATCGATCCCACGAGGACTAGTCGTAATTGTCCTAAAGAAAGATTACTTCCACTTTAATCCTAAAAACAAGGTTTTGAGTTTTTGTTTATAAAACTATTGCATGAATGTAATAACAATAAATTTAAAGAGTAAAAGTTGGGAGAGAGAACTAGGGGTGGTTTCCACCACTAGCCATTCACATGTTCATAAGTGTAGCAAGCATGGGATTCATAAATTAAATGCCTAACAATGCCATTAGGCTTGTGACCTCAATGACATATCAAAAGATTAATGTGTGTGCCAACCTATCATAATCCATCTTCAACAAGCATAGCTCTTCAACCTAACTAACTACCTAATTACCCTACTCTCTAAGTGAACCTACATGCATCCAAACTACCTCATCTTGGCATGGTTTATACAAGCAAGCACTACACATTCATTTAAAGTACCATTACCTAGCCACCATTTGCATTTCTTGTGGAATATGAAAATGTTGTGCATTCAAATGACAAAATCTACTCTAAGACAAGAATAAACTCCACATCAAATGAATATATATAAGAAATGTATAAGTTTACATTGTCACTAGATTAGATAATCAGCATTTAATTACAAATCCCAAAATGCTACAAAAATGAATAAGTTTACATGGCTAGGGGCTTCAACAACACCCTAGTATAGAAGTTAGTTGCTCATGGTTGCCTTGCACTCTTCCATTGATGAAGAAAATGGAGCTTCAAGGTCTGGTTCAGCTCCTTCTTCTCCTCTCCCGAATGTCTCTCTTTGTGTATTCTGATGTGTATGAGAGATATGTGAGAAAATGGCTTCTTTGTGTGCTTTATGGCTACCTTTTCAACCTTGGGGCCCACCATAAATATATATATATCAATATATATACCAACTATATCAAGAAGGTCCCCAAAGGTCTTGCTCAAGTCAGACAATCCCTCTAAGTCGTGCAAAAAGGGGGATTTTGTTACAAGTGGGAAAGCAGGTGAGCAACTGGGCAAGTGGCTCTGCAGAATCTCGATCAATCGAGATTGGATCTCGATCAATTGAGATCTCGATTGATCGAGATCAACATCTCGATTGATCGAGATGCCTTGGCTGCAATTCTGACTTTTCTCTTTATCTGCAAATAGCCTCAAACTTTGCTCTTTTTACTACAAGACCTGCAATACATCAAAAATACAAAAATACCGTAAACATATCTCGATAAACGTAGAAACGGGACTAACATATGCAATAAAGAGGGTTCAAATGCATAGAATTGAACACTTATCAACAAGCATAGTCCTTTAACCTATCTACTTATTCTACCTTCTAAATGTAACTACTTGTGTCCAAACTACCTTACTTTGGCATGGGCTATATAACCAAGAAACACCACATTCCATTAAAAACCATTACAAAGCCATCATTTACACTTTTTAGTGAAAGTTGTAAATGTTGAGCATTCAAAATGAAATATTTCTACTCTAAGACAAGATAAAGAAATAATATCAAATGAATATATTGAAGAAGTTCACAAATATTACACAAAACACTAGGCTAAATAATCAACATATGTATATAAATCCCAAAATTACTACAAAATAACCAAGTTACATGGTTAGAGGGTTCAACCACACCCTAGATGGAAAGTTAGTTGATCATAGGAGACTTGCAATCCTCCATGGCCAGAGATATGAAGCTCCAAAAGTCTGGTTCAGCCCTTCCTTCCTCTACTTTAGTCAAAAATATGCATATATCCCCCCACTAGTGTCCTTGGCTCCCACCTTGCCTATATATCTATATAATCCACCTAATATATATATGTCCCCTTCATAAGTCTCTTTGAAGTCAGAAAATCCTCTAAAAGGATGTGCAAAGGTCATTCATGGATGCAAGTGGCAAGACAAGTGGACAAGTGGCCAACTTCCAGTCTGCAGAATCTCAATTGTGCAAAATTGAAGTTTTGCATAATCGAGATTTCGATCATGCGAAATTGAAGTTTCGCACAATCGAGATTTCGATTGTGCGAAACCATCATCTCGATTGTGTGAAATGCCTTTATGAATTTCTTGATTTCTTCACTTCCTCAGCATTTGATCAGAAACAACACCCTTTTTGGGACAAAACCTAATATTCAACAAAAACACAAAAACAGCATTAAAATACCAAGGTAAACATAAATACGGAATCAACATATGCAATTAAGAAGGCATAAATGTGCGACATTTAACGCTTATCAACGGTGCCTCATCATATGCCCTTGCTGCCCACAATCATAACAAGTCATCGCACTAGGCGATATCATAGACTGAGCCTGAGGTGCTCTCATAGGTGCTATCAAAGGACAATCTGCCTTGTAGTGCCCTGGTTGCTTACATTTGTTGCACACCCTCTCTGACCTAACAAATGTCAAAGGCAAGGGAATGGTAGGTGTAGAACGTGCCATCGGCTCTCCCACTTAACCCACCGAATAAGAAGAACCACTCTTGAACTTTTTCCTTGCATGCCCCTCTGAAGCCACTGTCAAAGCCTTGCTTTGCCTCAATGCCTCTCTTTTCTCTTGTCTATCTTTTCTTTTTACCTCAGCCATCAATGTCTTCTCAACTACCTCGGCATATATCTTGAAGCCCAAAATAGACACGTATGGCCTAATCGAATGATGAAGGCCATTAATGAACCTCCATGTCTTTTCCTCCTCCTCTCTCACCACTTTGGGTGCAAAGTGTGAAAGAGAAATGAACTTGTTTTCATACTCAGTTACGAACTTGAAATCATGCACAAGCTCCTCAAACTCCTTCCTCAACACCCTCCTCTTTGGTTTAGGAAAATAATGCTCAAAGAATAGAGTCTTGAACTCTTCCCAAGGCATAGTCTCAACATCGTATAGGTCGCTCACCGACTTCCACCAATGCTCCGCCCCACCTAAAAATAAGTATGTAGCAAGAATGACTTTCATGCCATCATCGGGTATGTAGCAAGTCTTTCTATCTATTCAAGGTATAGGTCAACACCACAAGTTATCACATGTTATATAATCAACATGATAAACTACCATTCAACTTAATCTCACATTATCATTTTCCCACATAGTACATAGACATGCTTTTCAACACACGTTTAATCTCATAAACATGTTCTCAAATAAACATATAACACATATCACAAGTTATCATATAGCACGTCTTTATTTTAATACATAACATATATTACATGTTATCACATAAGCACTCATCATGTTATCATATTAGCACATTTCACATGCATATAAGTTCTCATATCAACTACGTCATGTATACACGCGTTTCTAGATTATCAAACTCAAAGATTTTAACCTATCATGAAACTATACGTCACCCATCCATTACCCATCACCCCTAGGTATTTGACCTAGTGCTCCAATACCAAACTGTCACACCCCAATTTCTAATACCCAAAAATTGAGGGTGATTGAGTAATAACCCACACTCCTAGTTACACCCACCTTTTTGATATCATACTTGATATCATCAGTTACGATGATTAAATGAAACATTAACACCATATAATTGCAGAAGCTAATCATACGCATATGATTATCTATGCGTATACTCATCATTATTCATCCCAATGGGCCCCACATCGGTCTATGCATTCATATCAATTCATTTCCATTCCAAAATCATGAAATCCAAACTTTTTAAGGTTTAGGGGACTTTGAGGCACCTCAAACTCAAGTTTGAGTCACCTTAAACTTCCAGTACCCTTAGTGTTTTCAAAAATGCTCTTTGAGGTGCCTCAAACTACACTTTGAGGCCCCTCAAGATTTTGAGGCGCCTCACCTCAAACTGCACTTTGAGGCCCCTCAAACTACACTCGACTTGAAACTCTACAAAATTCCTCAACCTGATCCATTAGCCATTTGTGTTCAAATTTTATCCTAACAACCTAGGATCATTCATATATCATTCTAATCATCTACTGATTGGCGTTGAATGTTACCCATTCTAGCCTCTTAACTTGTGGATTTTTTTCTCTTAGTGATAGATTATTTTATGATTTTACTTCATTTTAATGTTTTCTGTATTTTCAGGACCTTAATGATTATTTCAGTTGAAACCATGATTTTGGACTTTTAAAGATGACATGCAAGACGATTAGATGAGGTCTACATCAAAAGGATCCATTCAACTCCATATTTTAATTCAAATAAGCTGCAGGAAGAGGTCCAAGAGAATTACAACTGCTTAAGAAGGTTAGGGGTCTAAAGTCCAATTCTGCGCTTAATATAGTTTTAATCTCATTTTGGAAAATGGACCAAAAGTCTTATTTACGAGCCTCAAATTAACTTAATTTAAGCGTAAGTTGAACGAAATTTGATTTTGGACACTTTTGTACTTCACAAAAATTTTGTGAATCAGACTTCTAGTGGGTCAAAAGTTGGGTCGAATGTTAGTAGAAAAACTCACCTGTTTAGTGCAGCAGGAGAACCTAATTAATTCTTAATTGGATTAGGACTTTCTTGTATTCTCTTGGTGCATAAAGGGGCGAATTGAAGGCTGTTAAGGGGTGAGTTTTTAGAGAGTTTTTGGACATAATTGAATACATACTTTGTAGAGCTTTGGAGTGGAAAATCATTGGAGAACGAAGTCTTGTGCGTAATTCAGGAAGATGATGCCTTCTTCCTCAACTGTTGAAGCTTCTTCTTCTACTATGAGCGACTAGTTCATCCACTAGGGTTTTGATGTAGCCTTAACTAAGTATCAATGGTTTGATTATTTTAATCATTGAGGATTTTTATCTACATGCATAGATAGTGTAATTTAAAGGATTCTTATTATTGAATTGAACCATAAAAGTCTTATAATTCAGTTTCAATGATTTCCTATCTTGTCTTAGATATTTAGTTGTTGTTATTGAACTCAATCTCTCTTATTTTCTGTGATTATGAGAGTGATTATTACATAATGGTAATCACTGAATATATCATTAAATGCTTTGATGGAGTATGCCTAGAGAAGATGGACCATACTGCACCCTATAGTAGAGTAGTTAGGCATATGACCCATGCCAATTGAAGATAATCCATGACTTAGCCTTAATCGTATGTTATCTTCTTGACGGATGAAGGTGAGCTTGTAGCCATTGACACCACTTATGCATAATATAATTCCCCATAGTTAATTCAATTGACCATTGATTGTGGAGTTAGTGGTGAAGTGAAATACCCTAGATTTATCTCATATTTTCTACACTCTCTATTTCCTTTTGTTTTATTTTATTTGCTTTTTAATTAGTTTAAGTATTAAAATCAGAATTCTTTACTTTCTAAATTTAATTAGAATTAATTTCGTACCAACTCATTCAGACCATAATCCCAAAGGTTCGACACCCATTTGGATAACCCTATTGTGCATGGCATTCGTTCTATTGTGACGTGTGGTGATTTTAATTGATACACTCACAACACACGATCATTTACAAATGATAAATGATGACGAACATACATATATATAGAGTATGAAACCGTAGCATAATTTCAATATGTTCACAACATGTTCATAAAGTACAAAAACAATATATCAAATCCAAGTTTCATACATATGTCAATATGCACTAAGTCCACATCCCGGACGTGCCAAAAATGAAAAATAACAAGTCTTTAAATGAAATCAACTTTTCTGCTCCACACCAACTCTACCATTGGGGAGACGCCTCCAACTCTTTTCCATTTCTTGAAAAGATTTAATTCTCATGAGATGAGCAGCCACGCACTCAGTAGGAATGTCTAAAATACAATTTTGCAAGTCCCGTGAATACCACATAAGCATACATTTGCATTTAATCAAGTTAAGCAAATTTTCATAAAATACATTCATATCATAAGCAATGTGTAATGCAAAATGATATGCATAACTCCCTCGTACTCTCCACACATCCATTGGACTCCGCTACTCAGGATCATCTAATACCACCTAACCGAGGCTCCATTTCTGGATTACTCCATCATGTGACTACACTTTGGCGAGTATCATTCTAGCCAGAGCTCCCATATTGAACTCACCACCCTCACCACATGTCTACCCACAGTTTGGGATGGATTACCCATGCTCATGATATCAATGAATAAGTAATTCAAGGCAAATTAACATATCATGATCATGCATACATAACTCACCATTTAAGCACTACATGTAATCACATTGTACATGATTCACATTTTTCACATTCTACATAGTTAATATAGACAATTAAATCATGCATTCCACTTAACCACATTCCTAAAGCAATTCATCAAGCACATAAGTGTCACCTTCACATATACAAACATGAATCCACCAATTTAATGCACGAGTCAATTCCAACGTGCTTTTAAATTTCTTTAAGGCATTTATAGATATACAATTAAATCAACCGACATTAATAACACATTTAATGGTATAATTAGCATCTTTGAACATTGAAAAATATCTAATTACTCCACATAACCAATTGGTTGTCATAGATAACCAATCTACTCACAAAATCCTAGATTTTATGGGTTAAGCATTCCTACCTCAAATTGGAGGAGCTTCCAATTGAATTTCTCCCAATTCTCTAGAAAACAACTTTCTCCAAAATTAAATTTGGACCAATCAATCTCAAGCCCTCATCGCGTAAATCATTTCTTCCTTCTTTAACAAACTTAAATTCCCACCCGAAGTCCTTCTAAATTGATAATGAAGGAAAGAAGAAGAAGTTGTTATATATGTATGTATATCCAATGTTGCTCATGGTTGATAGAAGAAGAGAATAGGGCTGGGTGCTCTCCTTTGCTATTTATAAAAAAATGACCTACACATAATTACAACAATGCTAGTACTTTTCCCTAAAACCTTCTCGGGCTTGTTTTCGGAGTTCTGTAACTCCGATTGGTACAAAATCAATTCTCTCATAGGTCAAAAATTTTATTTAACCTACCCTCCGAATTTGAAGTCATTCTGACACTTTTAGATTTTCTAGGCCCGTTCCCTTGGGTTGACCAGACCCGAAAAAGTCAACTTTTGGTGACGCTCTGAAAACTTCCTCAACCCTCAAATAAGTTATCTAAGCATTTATTTTTCATCTAAAACACATATATAATCATTTAAAGCATCAATATGACAATTAAATGAAAATACAAGAAAACTGACCTAAAATGGTAACGGTTCTTACACTCATGGGCTTCCAAACCATCAATCTCCCCCTTCTGGATTTTAATTTCAAAGACCTAGCCTCTTACCCTAAATTATTACTCCCATTTTTTGACAATTAATGTCAAAAGGGCGGTAAAAGAGAGAGCTAGTAGGGAGGAAGGGTGAATGTTCTATCATATAGTGAATCACCACAATCTATGTTTAGAAATGCTATAAGGGATAGGCTAGAAAAGGGAGTGTAATCTAATTCAAGATCAGCTATGCTCTTATCATGCACCGAAATCTTTTTGGCAGTCTTTAAATATGAGAATTTTAAAGCACTTTAAAATTTTGAAGCAAACGTATGATTAGGTCTAAAAGCAGTGAGAAGCAATGAGCTCTTAAATATGGACATATCAATGCTAGTGAGAATGCACTTGGTAGCAGTCATTGATTTGGGGTTATCTATACTACCATTTTTCATTTTAGTGCACTTGCTTACAATTTGTGTGGTATTTTCATAAATGGTGTACACATTGTCACAAAGTTGACTGACACTGAGAAAATTGTGTTTAAGATCCTCTACATAGAGCACATTGTCTAACTTAGGCATTTATTTAGTTTTAGGTATTGTGCCTCTTTCAACTATTTTACCTTTTTTATTATCACCAAAGCTTACAAGACCACCATCACATTTTTCTAAATTTGATTTTGTCTCTTGTCATGTGCCTAGAACACCCATTATCAATATACCACTTTTCATTAGCGTTGAAAACTTTCAAAGTGTACACAATTATGCTTACAGAGTTCAATTTCTTAGAAATCCACATCATTTTAGTTTTCACAGAACCTCTTGATGATTTAGGTGCATGGTGCAAGTGAGCATCAGTCTTCCTAATATACATGGGTTTCAATTTCATAAATTTGGGGTATGCATTGATTCTAGAGACATACTTAGCCATAGATTGATGATAAACATTGAACAGTAACTCATATTTAGGTCTAGTAGCAACATCTATGAACAGATATGAAGTGTAGACACGACCATTTTTAACTTTGACAAAAATTGAGTGATCGGTGTTGAATGTTGCTCATTCTAGCCTCTTAATTTGCATATTTTATTCTCTTAGTGATAGATTATTTTGTGATTTTATTCGTTTTAGTGTTTTCTATATTTTCATAACCATAATGATTATTTCAGTTAAAACCATAATTTTGGGCTTTTAATGATGACATCCAAGAAGGTTAGATGAAGCCTACATCAAATGGATCCATTCAACTGCATATTTTAACTCAAATCAGCCCAAGGAAGTGGTTTAAGAGAATTACAACTACTTAAGGAGATTTCGAGCCTGAAGCTCAATTATGTGCATAATCCAGTTTTAATCCCATTTTGGAAAATAACTCAAAAATCTTATTTTTGAGCGTCAATATGACTTAATATTCTAATGGGCTAAATAAAATTTGATTCTGGACACTTTTGTATTTCAAGAAAATTCTGTGAATCAAACTTCTAGTGAGGCAAAGGTTGGGCCAAAGATCAGTAGGGAAATCTACCTATTTAGTGCTGCAGGAAAACCCTAATCATCTTCTAACTGGATTAGCACTTTATGGATTCTTTTGGGGTTTAAAGTGGCTAATTGGAGGGAGTTTTTTAGAGAGTGATATGGCTAAACTCGAATTATATTGTAAGCTTAATTTTGCCCTTTTTATCAAAATATAATTTAACCACTCGCAAGAGCACGAATCTTTGTAGATAAGGTTCTATATAGAGGGTATCGATCCCACGAGGACTAGTCGTAATTGTCTTGAAGAAAGATTAATTCCACTTTAATCCTAAAAACAAGGTTTTGAGTTTTTGTTTATAAAACTATTGTATCAATGTAATAAGAAGAAATGTAAAGAGTTTAAGTTGGGAGAGAGAGTTAGGGGTGGTTTCCACCACTAGCCATTCACATGTTCATAAGTGTAGCAAGCATGGGATTCATAAATTAAATGCCTAACAATGTCATTAGGCTTGTGGCCTCAATGACATATCAAAAGATTAATGTGTGTGCCAACCTATCATAATCCATCTTCAACAAGCACAGCTCTTCAACCTAACTAACTACCTAATTACCCTACTCTAGAAGTGAACCTACATGCATCCAAACTACCTTATCTTGGCATGGTCTATTCAAGCAAACAACACACATTCATTTAGACACCATTATCTAGCCATCATTTGCACTCCATTTAGGCACATTCATGACAGTATTGACATTGAGCATTGAGTTGACTTCACATATGGATTGCTCAATGTCAAAATCATCATAGTTGAAGTGATTTAGGCATGCCTCTAAAGGATCCTTAGAAAGAATAGAAGGAAGTGGTTCTTGAACAAGGTCTTCCACTACATCGACACAAAAGCACTCACTTTCTTCTTCGGATGTGTGGTGGCAAGTATTGAAGATGTTCAAGCGGACTTTCATATTCCCGAAAGAGATGTCCATCACTCCGGTACGGCAATTAACGCAAGCGTTTGCCGTGGCCAAAAATGGACGACCTAGAATGATAGGAATATGTCAATTTGGATTTTGGACCAGCTCCGTGTCAAGGACTATGAAGTCCACCGGAAAATAGAATTTGTCCACTTGAATGATTACATCCTCAATTATGCCATGTGGTTGCTTCACCGAGCGGTCGGCAAGTTGCAACACAACGGTGGTATTCTTGAGTTCCCCTAAACCTAGTTGTTGGTAAACTGAGAATGGAAGCAAATTGACACTAGCCCCTAAATCAAGAAGTGCCTTTTCAAAAGATTGATTTTCGATGGTGCATGAAATGGTCGGAGCACCCGAATCTTTGAATTTAGGAGGGGCTTGGTGTTGGAAAATGGAGCTTATGTGCTCAGTTAGGAGGACTTTCTTAGGAACATTATTCCTAGATTTGCGCTTTTGAGTGCACAAGTCCTTCAAGAATTTAGCATAGGAGGAAATTTGTCGAATAGCATCAAGGAGAGGGAGATTGATTTTTACTTGTTTGAAGATCTCCATCATGTCTTGGATTTTCTCTCCTTGCTTCCCAAAATGAGAAGGTTCCTTCAATCTTTGAGGAAAAGGAACCGGAGGTTCAAAAGAAGTGTCAAGATTTGGAATTAATGACGACACAACTGCACTTGCCTTTCCTTTTGGATTTAATGGGATGTTATGCATATTTGGATTTAACGGAAATAATTTTGGATTTAATTGGGATTCTTTTGGATTTTTGGGTTGCTCTTGGAATTCCTTTCTCTCTTCCTCCCCTACCTTGGAATTGATGACTTTACGACTCCTTAAGGTGGTGATTGATTGAACTTGCTCCGGAGGAGCATTACAAGATGAAGATGATGGATCTTCAATCATATGAACACCCTTAGGATTAGCCACCGGTTGACTCGGCAACTTACCTTCCTCCCTTCTATTTAGGGCATTGGCTAGTTGCCCGATTTGAGCTTCTAGGCTAGCCATCGATTGAGCATTGGCTTCAAGCTTAGAGATTGATTGAGAGTGAGTTTGCAATAAGCGGGTATTGGCCTCAAGATTGCTTATCACTCTTTCTTCAAAGCCTTGGCTTCTCGGAGGAGGTGGTGGTTGTTGGTAATTAGACCTTTGAGAGTAAGGTTAAGGATTTTGCCTATAATGAGGCTGTTGAGCTTAAGAAGTGAAGGAATTTTGCCCTTGAAAAGAGGGACTTGATTCTTGGGGTTTCCATGAAAAAGTCGGATGATTCTTATAACCAGGATTGTACGTGTTTGAATATGGATCATTCATTTGTTTAGAGTACAAGGCATTCGCTTGCTCTTGAGCATATTCGGGAGATTGCCCGGCAATAGGACAATCTCGCACGAAATGTGAAGTACTATAGCAAAACGAACATCCTTC